>JAVIWC010000667.1:1288687-1933031 GCA_031894815.1 Creontiades dilutus
ATTGTGTTATATATTCAGGGGAAAGCAATGTTTCAGTGTTTACGCTGGTATTTTTTGACGAAGCCTTCCTTTTGTCATTAGACATATAAACATTAACTACGTGGTATGGTGACCGTCTGTTCAGCTGGGAGGCCCTTGTGCCTAATTTCTTTCCCAATCGATCTACGAACGTGAAACATAAGTGGAGCTTTTTTTAAAAGTCATCTAGAATATAATTAAAAGGTATGGAGAAGCTAGGCACCGAGTTTAGATAATGTTCACAGAATACGTCTAATAACGTTGGTGATTCACGTATAACTTAATAAGAAATAATGTACCTTCGCGTCATCGTTTGCAACGTATTACATTCCAACGATTTTCACTGTAAATAATTGATTACAGGTCTTCATGGACTACCTGGAAGAAACGGTAAACTTAAGGACCTAGCAGCATTTGACGCTAAGTTTTTCGGCGTTCACCCTAAACAGGCAAATGCGATGGATCCGGGACTGAGAATACTACTGGAAAACACTTACGAAGCAATCGTGGACGCAGGTAAATGTCGGCATGATGTTCAAGTACAGATTCATAATCATCAATCGTTAGTGCCAGTATTTCGCCAATATACCTTATTTCGAACAAATGAGGAATTTATCTAATATTTAATTTATCTACAGTCAGTTTTGAGAAGATATAAACAGCAGGCCCGATAGTGTAGTAAGGAATAATCCTATTGTTTCATGATATGAAACAATTTTATTTAGAACAGTTTATATAATTTATTTGGAATATAGTTCATATAGGTAGTTTATAAAACAGCAATATAAAAAAATTATTTAGAATAGTTTTTGAAGGAATATTTGATCAAGTTAGTAGGGTGCTGTATTCTTTCACATACACCTCAAAGTCTTTTTCATGAAAACCAACAACTGAATCTATCGGAAGCACTTTTGATTGTTTTCTATTTTCCCTGTTCATTTCCTGGTGTGTGAATGAATTTCCCTGTTTCACGATAAATTAAGTACACTCTAAGATGAAAGTGTTCCGTTGGTTTACAGTCTCAGTACCAATCACTACATGGAAAGAAATAAAATTGTTAGGGGAAAGAAGCGAATATAACCAAAGTTTGATCTAATTGGGACAAACGAAGAGGAAGAGTGAAAACCATTAAGGAATTGTAGGGTGGGTAAACGAGACTCTGGAATGTAAAATTTATATTAAATTAAACTCAGCGAAAAAATCTGGTCGACATTCAGTCCACATTCGCGGATCAATATAAAATCTAGAAATTCTACTCGAAGTCAATTAATACCGTAAATAAGACCAATGTTGATATTATTGTAATTCCTCTCCAACACAAATCGCCTTTGTTATGCGCATAGGTTCGGGAGCGGAAATATTTTTTGGATTTGTTAGAGATTCAGAAAATATGATTAGGAAAGTTTAGATATGGGTTGTAATAGATGTAGGCGGTTGAAAATGCATAAGGTGAATTGATAGTCGTTGCAATAGCTTCATTTTCAACAAAATTCGCTTTCTCGTATTCGAAACAGATGCATAGAACATCGAAATGCTTTCAATAATCTTACATGCTCCCACAGCAAGCCATCTGATTTAATAATTCCCGAATCTTCATTCATCTTTCATTTCGTATACCAGTATAGTTTAATTGATTTCAGGGTATAATCCTGAAGAACTGCGAGGAAAGAAGATAGGTGTGTACATCGGGCAGACGATGGGGGAGGCGCTGGACAACCTGGGCCACGACCCTGAGACATTAGTTGGCTATGGCATGACAGGCGCTAACCGTGCAATGACGTCCAACCGTATTTCATTCACATTCGACTTCAGAGGTAAGTTCAGGTGACATTTATACATAGACTGACATTTTATGGCTAGGTTACTGCCTACATAATACGAGTAACTTCAGGGTAGCTGCGGGAAAGGTGAACAAACTTCAAGTACAACTATTTAACAGCCCCCCCCCCCCCCCCCCCCCTCCTAAGCTTCATGTCCCAACCCAACCCAAAACAAGTATCAATAACATCGTAAAATATATAACAACACTGTTTGAAGTCAAAAATTTTAATTCGTAGTCTGAGACCATCTACAAGTTACCTAGGCACCTTCTAGACATCTTGTTAAATATATCTCGTTAAACCCTAAAAAGCAGTTGCTGTCTTTGGGAAGAGGAAACAGAAAATCTCTCGATTATTTCTTCATTAGAAATATACTCAGTTACATCTTTTTCTGCAGCTAGAACCATTGATTGGAAAATCATGGTTTCCCATAGCTCGCTGAGTCTGTTTTTGGTAATTTCAACTCGACTTATTGCTCTTTCCACGGAACAACTAGTAATGAGAGAAGAAAACATTTATTGAACATTATATGGGGTGGAATGTTGGGTTAGTTGGGATTTGTGAAAAGTATAAATTGATATACCAAAAGCTCGAAATGGTATGCCAGAAGTAGAAATTGAGTCGCCGAAAGTTTAAATTGAGATGCCAAAAATTTTAAAATTGATTTGTGCCAAAGGTTCAAATTAATTTGCCAAAATTTTCAATTTGATAATATGCCAAAAATTCAAATTGATTTTGCCAAACTAATCTGATTTTCATTTTTTTCCTAACTATATATATGTATGTATGTAAGTACGTAGTGTGTGTGTGTGTGTGTGTGTGTGTGTGTGTGTGTGTGTGTGTGTGATTTTATTCTTCCGGTAGCCAAATTGCTGCTCCGTCCTCCAGTCCTAGTCCTCGTACGTGTTTCCTTGGGCCCCTTAGCCTCATGGAAACTGCTCGATGAACCGAGAATTGAGTTTTCACTCGTGCCCACATCATCACCTGGGAGTAGGATTTCGACCACTTGTTAGCGAGGCGTAAGGAAACGTTCTTGAGGAAGGCTTCGTATTCTTTATGTAATGCGCCATCGCATGAAACGACGAGTGGCGTGAAAGACCCTCTCAGGTCTTCAGCGACTCTATCGTATTTTGCGTGTTTTGCTTGGGCTGCATGCCGGGAGACGGTAGGCCAATCCATGTAACCTTTCGGTTCCCAGCCGTAATTGCTAAATAGAGTAGAGTTGTGTAAACCACTTTCAGAGAAGTTCATTATTATTTAAATTCTATCTAGTGATGTAATACATTCTTGAATGTCGTCACGATAAACACTGTTTTAATCAACTTACCCCCCAAAATATTTTTGGGGACCCCCCAAGAATTTCAATGACGTAGTCTGCGTCGTAGCCTCCTTTCCACCCCTGTGTTTAACAATAATGGAACATCAAGGAGAAGAGAGAAGATGAACTGTTCGGAAGATGTCTCGAATCTCGAGTTTTTGAGCCGGCTGGTGACTAGAAATCAGTTATGATAAATTATAATAAATGATGCTGAAATGTCCTTTTACTTTTTCACCCGAGGTAATCAGAATTTAGGTCATAATAGCGACGCACATTATGACAAAATGTTTATTATTTATTATTTCTGTATTGTTTTGCCCTTCTAAGTAGAAAACTGTTCTACGGGTAATCGTTCAACGGAGTACCTATATGCTTTATTGAGTAATTGTATTATTTTCCTACTCATCCCTTGTCCTCTATCACTAAAACCACCCTCGTAGCAGAGCCACCATGTGCGGGGAGGGGAAAGGGATATTTACCTCATTAAATTAACTAAATACGTAGAAGATACTACGTTGTTCGCATACAGGAGTTTTCCTCATTTTTGGTTTATTAATTCCAATAATGAACCGTTGTATTGTGTTCCTTACCTTCCAAGAACGGGATTCAGAAGAGGTTTGAGGGAAGGTATGTGCTAACTTTCAAGCGAGTCTAATGATACTCGGACTTCTCTCAGTACGTCTCAGACTCATTGCCAAGCCAGTTCTAGTTTACTCGTTTCTTGTAGCAGTTATTAAGCTGCTTAATAGTACGCTCGTAAGGGTGCGGTAGAGGTCGCAATACTTCTAGGTAATTCAAATACATTGTGCGTTATGGGCGCTCGAATAAGAAGAGGTAAAAATGGAGGTGTACCTCGTGGATTGCCAAGAGGTCCAGCGTGGCCACTTTTGAAGACAGCAGAGTTTGTATTTTCGAGTCGTCTCTCGCGGGGTGCTTCTCCGTGATAGGCGCCTTCAAGCCCTAAACGTTACAGGCTACATTTTCATATATTTCTGAAATTTGTCGGGATACTGCTTTAGTTGCAAAAACAAATGACGATATTCTCCCACATCGGTGTTGATCGACTGCAACTCACTATTGTAGCAAATGTTGGAACAAGACCGCGTAAACATTCGCATTTGTGTTGCTGTTCTTTTTTCAGTAAAAGTTCTAGCCCTCATGGAGAGCGATCGTGGAACGTAAGTGGTTCAGTTGAGCTCAATAGATTCTTTGAAGGCACTTCTGTCAGAAACAAACATAAAACCAATACCGTTATTTTTATTTTCTTTATTTTCATTTTTATTTTACCTACAGAAGGATACCCCATGTACCATAGTTCTTAAACCAGTGCATTATCCCACATGCCAACTCTGCCAAATATTTGGGTATGACCCTGGACGCAAAGTTGAAATGGAAGGAACAAAAAAAGAAAAAAAGCAAGAGCTGCAAATCAAATTTCGCAAACTTTATTGGATTATGGGGCGATACTCACAACTCAACGTGTATAACAAAATTCTTCTGTATAAGACATTGCTAATGCCTATTTGGACTTATGGCATCCAACTATGGGGCTGCACAGCAAAATCTAACGTGCAAATGATTCAAACTTTCGAAAATAAAGTACTGAGGTGGTGCAGTGAAACGCTCCGGAGTGTTGTACATCAGAAATGACGACCTCCATAAAGATCTCAGAGTGGAAACCGTAAGAAATGCTGTGAAAAAATTATCTCGAAGATATGAACAGCGGCTTCACACTCATATTAATTTGGAAGCCATTCGGCTTCTTGACAACTCTAGTACTATTCGGCGCGTGAAGAGGACCAAACCCTTGGACTTGGGATGCTGATACCGATGTGATAGTGTAGTGTGGTGCTAGTTTGTACTCACCATAAAATTGCGTAATTATGCTCTCGACTAAATAATTTGATAGTTACTTACTCATATGTATGTATGATGTAACTAGTTGTTATGTTCAATATATAATAAATATATAAATATACGCTTAAAAAAAATTATTTTTATTTGGATAAGTTTTTTAATACGTAAATTATGAAAAATATTACCTCTGATTGTGGAATAAGGTGATCAACAATCTCCCTTGATTTACTCATAGGTCCTAGCTACACGGTGGACACGGCCTGCTCCAGCTCTCTATTCGCATTTGATCAGGGGGTTAAAGCGATGGAAGAAAATCACATCGATGCAGCTCTAGTAGGTGGAGTCAATCTTCTACTGGCCCCATCCACTTCCCTATATTTCAACCGGCTCAACATGCTCAGCGAGGATGGGACCTGCAAGGCCTTCGACGCCTCAGGTTTGGTTTATAAGAGTAATTTCCTGTTGCCTTAACATAAATGCACTATTGGCTCTGAAAGTCTTGAATTAAATATTTTCAAAGAATTTTCCATCGAAATCCGTTTTGAAGCAGAATGCTCGAATTTCAACTCAATTCAACATGGGTAAACGTAGTACAATACTTTTGGAAAATTCGCTCATACGATCATGCTGCATCACTAGAACCTTTTTGTCCCGTGAATGGTTTTAACATGCTTTTATTCTACATCTTCTCGAGTTAATCTAAAACATTTCAAAATATCTATACGTTCATGTTACCTAGAACAGCAAGCATTATCCGAAGATGTACAGCCCAGTTCTGGTATTTCAAAATGATTTTCATTCTTCTTCTCGTCATTTGATAAATCACATCATGTACCTAACTATACACTGCGTTTATGTTGGAGGCACTGAAACGAGGATAATTATTATTTGTTATTAGAAACCAAACATAGGGACGCCCCCTGTGATCCATGCATCACTTTGCAATGTATTTTATTGATTTTGATAGCTGCATGAAAGATCATCTCAGGCATGGCATGAAAGAGCTCACTTGAAACGGGATCAATTCCTTCAACTATTTTGATTTTATCGTTTTCAGGAATGAACCTTTGTGATCGAAGATTACGAAAAATTGAATTCCTCTCTTAAAAATTTGTTGGTTCAGTGTTCTAGATATATAGATTTTAGGAAAACGAATAGTAT
The DNA here is from genome assembly GCA_031894815.1 of Creontiades dilutus. Taxonomy (NCBI): domain Eukaryota; kingdom Metazoa; phylum Arthropoda; class Insecta; order Hemiptera; family Miridae; genus Creontiades; species Creontiades dilutus. Next base: position 1,294,862 of record JAVIWC010000667.1, read on the forward strand.
GGAAAAACCGTCCAACCCCCGTAAACGGTGATATACCTATTACCTCGGCACCCAGTTTGGTGTAATTAGCTGATGTGGACTCAACTGCTTAGGAGGGATTTTTTACACAAATTACAAATTCAATCTCGTCTTGAATTACATCTTAGAGGCAAATAAAAACAGAAGACCCCGAAAGGTTAGTGAACTACCCTGTTTTATCCAGGATGAGAGAAAAAATAGCACTTGAAGTACACCCTTTTGTTAAGTCGATGATCTTTTATCAATGTCGTGAGGAGGGATATCCCTACAATAGATCTACCTAGAAAGAAAAACCTATGTAAGACAATCATTATAAAATCAACAAACCGAATCGTTATACATGACAAGTTTGAATTGCTTTTTCTAGACAGATCTTTTCTAAACATACGATTCGAGATCGAAATCTTAGTATTTAGTTATAATGGATTATAATAGGCTTAGACTCAGTGTCTGCTCCAACTGTAACATAAATATTACATTGTTAAACTATTTCTGAAGTTTTTGATAACATAGTTCAACTAACGGATTGAAACTGTGATTAGAGTTCGGTTTATATTGTTGCTCATATCATTTGAACTACTATTTTTCATGTAAAATAGCTACTCCATTCCACAGATACTTAATTAACTTATCTCCCTGAAATTCACAGAAAAAATAATTAAATAAAAAATAATAATAACAACAATGATGGAAGGTAGCGTACGATGCTTGGAGGAAGTCGTTTACGGAGGGCATGTCCAGGTCCTGGTGCAAATTTGAATTCCTGACAAACCAGGGAGCCCCAGTGATCACCCTCAAGACCCGATTTTGAAAGGTCTGCAGTCTCTCCACTTGGGAATCAGAAGCTCCACCCCAGATTTGACTTCCGTACTGCCAGATTGGTCTGATTAAGAGCAGATAAATCAGTCTTTTCGTGGCAAGAGTAAGTGGGGATTGTTCTCTGAGAAGGGGCTTCAGCTGTCGAAAACGGTTGCGGCATCTTTTAAGCACTGCTGTGATGTGCTCGCTGTAAGTTAGGCGTAGCATCGTACGCTACCTTCCATCGCAGGCTCCTCAGCCACCACAATCCACTTGTAGCGGACATACCTGCGTCAACCCCTCCGGACCGCCCAAATCGCAGACTAAAACGGAAACGGCATACGGACCTTCTGCAGCGAAACCGGTCTCCGTGACCAGGGCACACCAGGAACTTCGGCGTACTCTCCCCCTCCCCTTCCCACCATGATCGTACTAACTCTCATCTCCCCGTGTACCAACTTGCAACTAATGTAGTGTGAAGGTCAGCTCGGGAGAAAGCCACTGGGCTTAAAACTCCCTCACAAGTGCCATGTGAAAACCTGCACCATGTGACTACAACTGTAATGCTACTAAGCAATAAAGTTATATATTTATTCAAGAAAATAAAAAAAATAAAAATAATAATGATAGTTAATGACAATAAAATGAAATGAACAATAAATGAAAAATTAAATGTTCTTTATTAAACATTACGTTCCACGTTTAATTTCATGCTCACGTTCGATTGGTTCAGGTAGTGGTTACGCGCGAAGCGAGGCGACTGGGATGATATTCTTGCAAAAGTATGAAGATGCTCGTCGCGTCTATGCGACCGTCGTAAAAACAGGTCCGACAATTTGATGTAATATTCCTATATAGTAGTTTCCGAGGTCTTTTATACTAAACAGTAAGGTTTTATTTCGAAGGTACAAATGCTGACGGTTTCAAAGATCAAGGGATCACCTACCCTTCCGGAACATCGCAGAAGACCTTAATAGAAGACGTTTTTAGGTCGATTGATGTTCGCCCTTCACAGGTGTCTTATGTTGAAGCGCATGGAACCGGTACAAAAGTAAGTTAATTTATGAAGTTATACAGAAAATGTTACTTTACACAGAAAATTTGACTCCGAAAGAAAGAGACTGAACAAAATTTTCTCCTTCTCACCTAGGAACTTAAATTTTTATATGAAGCGAATCTGGGCCAGAAAAGACATGTGTAACAACGGGCTCTACCCTGACGAGCTGAGTGAGCTAAGTCCTCTCCAGTTCGCCATAGGAAGTTGAAATTTGATAAAGACCTTTTCAGGGACTACGAGAGTCAAATGGAAAAGCTTTCTACGTTTTGACTGGAAGCCTGTTGTTGACCACTGAGGGACCCTGAGCGCATGTTATTGTCTACATAAATAAAATTGTCCTGATAAAAATGGCCCGAGTTGAATAATCAGTCGGTATGATAATTATCGTGGTCAATAATCTATTTGATGTAAAATATAACAGCTTGATGTGTCTCATGGAAACAAACGGAGGTACATGAATGACTTATACTTCATAATAACTGACTGAAAATCTACTTCATCACATGGACTAAAACTTCACAATATTCTTCGCCCCTTGGATGAGGAGGTCGGGTAGCTTGATACGGACTTTTTAACTGAGTTAAGGAAGCATCTAACGTTGGCAAAATGACCTGCGGTTAGGGGGGGGGGGTGGTAATGATTGCCGGGTATCAGGGATTTCCGTAGAGCTCAAAGCTGATGGAATTCCACTTCTTTGTTTTGGGTGGTGTGGAACCGGTGTAGCTTCAACACAGGTAGCATAACAATCACCATTTTTCTTATCTCTCTTGAGAGATGTGACGAAATCAATGAGTGACTGTTAAGTGACTCAGTGGGAGTCACTGAGAAAATAGTGCGTAGTCGGCACCGCCGGAAATCGTTGGAGTTAGCACTATCATGAAATGATCTACTAGACTATTATAATCAATCGATGGGCTTGTCTGCGTCCAATAGAATACCGAGATTATTGTAGAGTTCATTGCCCACTTGGAAACACAAAAGTGGAGATTTATTTGTATTTTCACTTTTGATATCACAATAATTTCCCAAACGTTCCAGGTGTACGAGGAAAATGTTTTATTCGTGGGATCATAGTTCTCAAGTGGTATCATATTACGAGTTTTTGGATGTGCAGGGTCGAGAGCAGCTTACAAAAAAAAGCTTGAGAGAGTAACTTTTCAAATTGTCACCAATTCATTAGAGAATAGCCAGAATGGGAAAGGACAGTGCATGATATACCAACATTTTAATGAAAATTCAAAATTCTCCCAATTTATGGTAACTGTATGACTATTGAGAGGAAACTCTGAGTGTGGTCTATTTACAGCTATTATTTACGGGGTTTTCTGATTATCCTCGTCAACAACTTGTTGTGGTAAGAATTGAATAATTAATCGATAATTTGCACGCAATCAATAATTGATTTTTTCTTACAAAGAACAGCATGACTTGAGTCTTGGAAACAGAGATTCAAGGTTGAAATCATACTTCATAGGAACTGATTAACGAGTAAAATGTAACCTGACCATAAAAATTGGCTGAATCACAAAACTATGTTTTCGTTTTACAATGTTTGAAATGGTCGTTAGCTATTTTTTTTCTGTCCGTCTGTTTATTCACTGTTTGTCAGAAGTCAAGTCTGGATGAGGAATATTTCGCTTCAAGTTTTATATAAATTTGGTTTAACTAGAGTTTTTGTTGTTCAACGAGAGAAAATCCATGTTTGGTTAATTATTTTCGCTTTGTTCGGGAATTGTTTATTTACTCAGTATCCTGGGGTGGCACTGCTTCTCTATTGTTACTCACTTCATTTAACCATGCTAATAATTCAATCCGTCATGGTAAATATGAGAGGGAGCTACAAACTCACCCACCTTGGTAGAACTGTTTCTTTCAAGTTGAATTCGACGTAAATTAGAAAGTCTTATTTTGTAGGAAGGTAGTGGCGGAGAAATATGTTCTGATTCTAATGAACAATAACTTGGTAGAAAGACTTGAAATGGTAAACTAGAATGTCTTATACAAAATTTCATTTTTTATGAAGGTTGGAGACCCAGAGGAAATGAATTCCGTAGACAGCGTATTTTGCGGCGAACCCAGGCCAACTGGACCGCTGCTTGTGGGATCCGTCAAGTCAAACATGGGACATGCTGAGGGCTCAGCTGGCATATGTCAGATCGCCAAAGTTCTCATTGCAATGGAGGAGGGAGCTATACCTCAAACTCTTCATTTTAAAAATCCGAACCCACAAATAAGTGGGCTAGTGAATGGAAATCTTAAGGTAACACCTCATGACTAAATTCCTACATACTTCGAACGTATTTGATCCAAGCTCAAGGAAACATATGCATTGGGCTATATTTCCTTGGAAAAATTACCATATTATATCCTAGGTTTATCTACTATATTACTGTGCCCTAAATTGATTACTGAATTTTTATTCATTCTTATTGAATCATAAGTTCATAGAGATGAAATTTTCACTTCAAATTTAAAACTAGTAACTAAGAAAATATGGAACTTGAAGGAGAAAATTACAATCCTCAACTCACCATAGAATTCACAGCAAAATCACAGAATCACATATTTTCAAGAAATAAAAGCAAACGGATCATGAGCTTAGTACTGGTTCTTACAGTTTTGGTATCAGTTTTTCTTATTGACTTACAACAATGAAATACATACTGAAAATATCATTGAAAATAATGGCTAATTAAAAGTCATAATTTTAGGTGGTTGACCAGAATTTGCCTTGGAGTGGTGGCTATGTGGCTGTGAACTCCTTCGGCTTTGGAGGTGCTAACGCTCACGTGGTACTCAAATCACACGAAAAAAATAAGAAGCAACAGCACCCAACTATTCTCCCTAAAATTGTCACTTGCTCAGGCACAACGCAAGAAGCTGTGGGCTCCCTTTTGTCAAGAGTAAGCACCTTCCACAATATTTCCAATCTAGAAAACAACATCTGCCAGACGCCATGCATGGGAATGTTCCTGAGAAGAATTAAGTGTGCGCATTTACAAGCGTCCCCAGGGTGAAATCCCCGTCCCTGGGAAGCCACCTTGTACGAGCATCCCCGTCCCCTTCATCTTCTTGTGTACGAGCGTCACTTGAAGGGCAGGCGTGAAAGCGGTCGTGTTCATATAAAAAAATGTATAATCGTCAAAAATCCAGAAATAACAGAATCAGTCAAAACATTAAAAATTGGTTAATGCACTAAACAGGATGGTACTTTTTGGCAGCTATTTGTACAAATGCGCTTAGGGTCATGTCCCCTCTTTCGTATTTGACGATCCGATCGTGAAGCCAAGCATTTTGTTGACGCGTTCGCTTTTGCTAAAATCATATTCTTACCTCACGCCCACCTCGTGATCCCATCGCCAGAAACTCGGGTTCGGGAAGTTCCATTATTGTGAGCAACATCAAACACAGAATCAAACTAACCGGATCATCGGACGCATATTTGATAGCGACGAGGGGACCCTCGTACATTGCCCTTGGCTCGAGTCAACTCGCTGGTACATTTTGTCAACACGAAAAAATCACTTTCACCTCCGACGGGGACGCTCATGGTATCACCCGCACAAAATTTGTTGTTTTACGTCTCAAGATGTGTAGAATCTGAAGTTCGAATTTGAAACCTTCCGTCCGTCCGTCCGCCGTGCACCTCCTTTCGGAGCTTTTCTGCGGAACTGCTGAACTTAACTTGAAGAAATTTCGGTCAAAAATCGCATTTGGAGCCTAGTTGGCAGAGTTGGGAAGTAATTAATTACTTTCGGTAATTACATGAAAAAATAGTGTTATTTCCTAAGTCTCGATATTCAGATTTTTGACATTTCAGCCTTTCGATATCATTCTTTATAGCTGATTGAGATCTATGCCAAGAATTTAGTCTCATCTTGACTCAACGTTTCAATAATTTTTTTTTCAATACTTACGGAGAAAAGGTGGAATGAAAGGCGTATGGTGGATTTTTTTTTGTGTTAGTTCGTATTTCAGACCATTTGTATCTAAAAAACTTAAAAAGACAAATGTTGAGGGGTGTTGATCACAAAGTTTAATCAAAGAGAATCACATTTCTTCCTAATCCAATCCTGAATGAAAACTTTATTTTTTGTTTGTTTGTTCTAGGCTAATGCATTCAAAGAAGACGACGAACTTGTGGGCCTCCTCCACGCTACCTTTAGGCAAAACATATCGGGGCATAGTCACAGAGGGTTCTCGGTTTTAGGGAAAACTGAAGGAGACATTGCGGTAAGATTTTTGCTTTCAGCACAGTGCAGTAAAATTTACAATTTATGGGATATAGCTCATTATTTTGTTGAAATCATGGTCTAATTAAAGTCCTGTTACATAAACAATTTAGATTTCCTACTGATAAGTTGTACAAGGAATTTCAGATATGTAATGTTGAAAATCTTTTTATAACGGAATCTTCTATAATGCTATATAGAAACGGAATTCATCCGACCCATCTGAGTAATCTATTTTGCACACGTATTGCAATGGGTTCAAATATCTCTCTTCCCAAAGTAAATACTGAATTTTATAAGCGTAATGCATATGTTAAGGCACTGTATTTGCTCTGGAAACATAATATTAATTAAAAAAATATAAGCAATTCAAAACCCTTCTAGCTAAAATTGTGCATACAGACGTTGTTCTGTTATAATAATTATATTTCTAATGTAATGAATTATTCATTTGATAGCTACATTTTTGATCTTACATCAAGGATCTTCCACTTCTTTTCTTCTCCTCTTGTTCTTTAGCTTTTAATTACAATAGTTCCCCATATTCTTTTTTCTTATAAATAATATTGCATATTATGTAATGTTCATACTACTAAATTAATTTTTTCCGAATGAAAGGCTCCACCGCAGGCCACAATTCTTTGACTCATTCTTGCGGTGGGCAACAACACCTCATTTAATTATTTTAGAAGGTATATTGTACCTTACGTTTATTTATTTTTTTTTTTATCCTTTCTCTACTTTATATGTCTCGTACGACAAGCATTTTGTTTCATTTTTTTTCTCATACTTGTTTTTGCCAATAAACGAATATTCTATTCTATTTAATTTTTGGCAACGCACATTACATCTAAGGAATGTGCGGGTTGGACAGTAGCTTGTTTCCTACAGCAATCAATTCTTCTCTCAATGTATGCGCAAGCGTAAAATACACCAAGTAAAACTTTCTCTCTACCACTGATTTGATCTCGCTCAAACGTTGTGGGTAGTCGGGGATGAATGGTCTGATAATGTCATATCAGTTTCAACACGGTAGTATCAATTTTAGCTGTGCATGTGCAAAACTAAATGCAACAGCATAATTTTCTTCGGTTCTTTGGCTCTAACTACGCTCCAATTTGGAGGTTAGTTGGGCATCGCCGGTTTAATAATTCATATCGATTTCAATTCGAGCGTGTCATTATATTATCCTTTGTAGAGTTAGTGCGATACACAATACACTTCTGATTGCGACACGTCGAAGGCGTTGATGTATACGGGAACAAGACTCATGGAATCTTTGTCTGTGAATTTTGTAACAAGCTTGTATTCTAAATCTTTCAAGATTATTTGAAACATTTCTGCGATCTATACATTAATAATTAATTTTAATTTGCTTTCATTCATTTCAATATATTTTGGACCAGTTTGAAATGCACCAGCATAACAGACAGGTGGTGTAAACATGACCTCTGAAATATCATCTAAAGTTTTTAAAACAGTAATTGTTGGATTATGTCACATATCGTGTTTGAAAGTAGATTTGTATTCAAATAAACTATATATATTGGTTTGGGTTTCCAGGAGTCTTCAATGAAGAAAAATGAAGTCTGGTTCGTGTTTTCCGGAATGGGGAGCCAATGGGTTGGGATGGGAAGGCAACTAATGGTTTTCCCGCCGTTCGCCAAGGGCCTAAAAAAATGTGCAGACGCACTCAAAACAGTCGGTGTGGATCTGATGGACATAATAAATAATTGTGATGAATCTACTTTGCATGTTTTGAACAGCTTCATCTGCATCACTTCTATACAGGTAAAACAGTCTCAATTAAACACTCATTTTGAACAACTTCCTACCTAAGTTGGTAATAAAAACCTAAGACTTGTAGGTACTTTATTTTTATAAATATGTTTTGCATCTAAAGTATTTTTTCTGTACATTACTCTTCATTTTAATGAATGAATGAATGAATATTTTTTTATTCCATGAATGAATGTCCAAAGCATTTAAGTATGTTATAAAAATATTAATATTACAAAACGTATGTATATACAAAATAATACTTATTCTTGCCATATTTACTACCTACTGGAAAATACCCCAGCGCTGTGGAACCACAGTTCCGTGTTGCGTGGGGGAGTCCAGTCAATCAATATGTTATATTACACATGGTGTATCATAGGTTGCACGAAAACTTGCCAGTACTTACCTAGGTTATGGTGGAGCTTGATTCGAAACAAAAATAATAATTTTGTCAATCTTCCATGCATTAAAGGCGAAAAAAAAAAGAACTAATTCAACTCAACTTTTATAAATGCTCGTGAATAAGGAATCAGTATTTGTGGGCCCCACCTGAATAAGCCAGGTAAAAAGCAGCTTCTTATACTGATTCCGGGAATAAAAGGAGGGGGACTGCAAATAAGAATTTTTATTCCTCAACAAGAGAGCGAGGCTGAAATATATGTGCCTATGGCTAGAAATCAAATTTGAAGGGGTTGCAGGGAATGACGATACGACAGAAGGACGAAGGGCGTACAAGAGTTGATTATGATTGAGGAAAAAATAATTTGGATGCTTGTGGTAAAAACAGAGTGCATATTTTATGTACAATTGGTCAACAGAAAATACGGCTAAATCACTAAAAAGCGAACTAGTGGGGTAGCGTGGAGGCTTACGAAGAATTGTTTTCAGTATGGTTCGCTGCATAACTCTCAAAGGGTTCAGAACTGCGGAGGCTGCCCCACCCCAAGAAATAATTCCAAAGGATATGACACTCTGCACTAACGCTTTGTATACAAGAACAAGCAACTGGGTTGAAATATGGCGTCTCAGGGCGTAGAAAACATAAATAAACTTTTTCAATCTTTTGGTAAGCAAAGAAATTTGAACATTAAAAGGAAGACATTTCAATTAGCTGCACTAGTTTAACTTTTATTGGTGTCGGACGTGGCCTTTGTTCTTCTTCGTAATTCATAATACTTTCTACAAGCCGCCAACCAAATTATGAAACGTTTTTCGTCACAAATATCTGTCCTTAATATTGAATGCGCGGTAAACGTTACTCCTTTTAATGAGAAAAATGTTGCTCTTCAGGCAACGTTGGAAACTTCTTTCCTATCCAACTTCCAGGCGTGAAATTTCAAACGGTATGTCTCAGGGACTGAGGCGTTGCAATAGATTAGCAGGTACTACGGCACCATTACCAGCAGATCAAGCTTAACTATGTATAACACCTTGTATATGGAGAATACATACATTGTATTATTTAAAATAAATAAAAATGCATTTTCTAGGTGGCTCTAGTGGACTTATTGACGGCGTTGGGAGTACGACCGGATGGGATGGTAGGTCACTCCGTGGGTGAACTTGGGTGCGCCTACGCCGATGGCACTTTCACAGCAGAACAGACAGTTTTAGCAGGGCATGCTCGAGGAAAGAGCATATTGGATTGTAAACTCCCAGTCGGAGCTATGGCGGCTGTGGCAGGTACAAATATTTTGTTTTAAATTGTCGATATCCAGTCAAGACCGGAAACTATAAGCGTTTTGATAAGAACCTTCCATTGTTATAAAATTTTATTTTCTCTGGAACTACAATTTTTGGAATTACCTATTATATACATTAAGATAGTTGGGCGAAAAAATGACTTACATTATTGGTCTGTACGATTAAGCGTCCCCGGCAGACAGATACAGCAATGGGAGGTAGGACAGGGATCGGAATATGTAGTGGGGTTGAAACAGGGAGAAAATAATTACATTTAAAAAATAATAATAATAAAATAAAAGAAATAAAACCGTTCTTTACAAAAAATTTGTTAAACACACAAATATACACACATATCTTTTTCATAGAATTAATTTATGGTTTACTTTTGATCCCTATTTATCTATTCTTTTTTTCTTAGGTAACCGTGGTAATGTTCTTTGCATTTAGGTGCCAGTGCTTTGTATATTCTAAAGGGGAGCCTTAAACATTTGTGTGTGCCGAACGGGTTGATGTACGTCGTGTAGTCTTGAATCTTCCGAGCAAAATTAAAGTATCAAAAACCTTGATTAGCTTTCAATTTTGCATAAACACCATCATCTATTGATTTCGACTTTTGAAGAAAGTTCAATTGCTTTAATCGGATGGTTTTGGAGCAAAAGGGATTTATTGCATGATATGTATTTCACAATGTTGTTCATTCGTGACATACTAATATTACTACTAATTCTTATACCTTACAAGCCATTTTTTTTTGCTCGCAATCTCGGAGTTCAATTCAGCAATCACAAGCTTCCAAAGCATATCGTCCAATTTTCATCTTTTCTTTCGGAGGATTTGGTATTTTCAATGGCACTGAAATGACGTAAGAAACTACATTTCTTAATATTTCAATTTTTGGTTTATTATATTCAGTAATAATCTTTTGTCATCGTACGGCAAAAATTGTTCATAACAGTACTTCAAATTTTGTCATTTTACAATACAAGGCGCCGCCCGCCATACTTACCGTAAAAGACGACAGACTTGATGTTAAAACTCCGTTCATTCGCGCATGGACTCTACTAGGGGTCTAGTTGGTCCCACCGTCTAGCCAGTCCGTTGGTATGAAGCACAGACGCTGAGGGCATAAAGCGGGACAATGCCGTGGTTTTTCGAGTTTTTGCTGACAGAAGCAAGTGGGTTGTCACTTTCCTAGTGATTTCGGACGTAGAATCGACAGGGATGGGCTTCAGAGCCGACAAAATTCACCTGTAACAACTAATCGTAATTCTCAAACCTTGAACTGATCTCCGAAACCTCACAATCACACAATGTGACACAATGAAACCCATGTGTTGGAATTATATGTTTTAATTTTCGTTTGACAGTGTCCAGTTCTGTTTCATTCAGTCATTTTTTTTAGTTTGTACCGAAAACCCTTGCATTTTTCATTTTCAAGAGTTCCTATAGTGTCTGTAGTATAGTCGTAATAGCATTTTCTATTATGGGTATACCAAAGCGGACCATAAATACATCGGTGGCTGTCTCCACTTTGATATCACGGCTTATTGTCAGATATTGCGGCCATGCTTTACACAATTTCCTTCATTCCCAATGGAAATATGTGAAACATACGTGAACTCACTCTGTGCTTTTTACCGTTCAAACTGGCACGACTTACCTTCTTCAGAACAAAAGCAAAGAATAAGCTAGCATTCTAGCAATTGTCACATTTATTTCTTTGGGTAGATTTACTCACCAATTCCTCACATTCCTTCCGCTTGGTTATCTGATGGCATTTTTATTTGATGCTAGAACGCTCATTCCTCTGAATTCTTCTTTAAGACAATACAGTGCACCACTTTGTAGCAGAATGCTTAACTGATCGACCAAGAAAATGAATCGTTATAAAAATTGTTGATTTATTTTTCGAGATACGTAAATTTCAAAAATCGAATAAAATCCGTCCGTACGCCGTCCGATGTTTGAAGTTTTTCTCTGAAACTACCAGACCAAAGTTTACGAAATTTGGCTCAAAAATCCAACATCAATTCTGGGATGTGCCAGAAGTCTCAACATTTTGATCAGTCAACCCTAAGGGACTACCTTTAAGGATTAATCTGTCAAAAAATCGAAATCTCTTCAACTTTCTATGTAAGAGAGTAGTAGCGATGGTTCACTGTTAAATATAACAAACCAAAAATAATTACCCAAGTATGATTATATTCCTTTGGATACAAAATTAAGCTGTTCAAATATTCAATTTCAACAAAAAACTTTCTATATAACATTGATCTTTTCATCGTTGCTCCCTACATAATACTATTACATGCAATTTTTAAGGTCTGAGTTGGGATGAAGTTAAATCCAAACTACCTGCAGATGTTTTTGCTGCCTGCAACAACGCAAGCGACAGCGTCACAATCTCCGGCGAAGCGCATGCTGTTGAAAAATGTGTCGCTGATTTCAAAGCCCAAGGAATCAACGTTCGAGAAGTGAACAGTTCAGGAGTCGGATTCCATTCGAAATGCATAGCTCCCGCAGGTCCCGCTCTCAGAGAAGCCCTGATTAAGGTATGAAAACAAATCAATTAGGGAGGAAAACGATAATTAAAATTAGAAATCTAATTTAATAAATGAGAGCCATTTGCGAATAAATGGAATAATTCATGTAACTTTAATAAACCCCGTATTTGTTATGTTACATGAGATTCTATGCCGTTATGAGATCTGTAGCCTGTTTGTACTAATTTTGCCTATTGCTAATCATTTCAGCTGTTAACAGAGAACATATTAGGAGTCACATCTTGACAATTTATTTATCGAATTATTAATCTAAAAGTTTCAGCATACATCCAACTCTACCAAGTTTCTATAAGCTTTAAAATAACTAAAGGACGAATCCTCCAGAGTTAGATTGTCATTGTCATTTTACTTTTAAAAACCGCGCGGAAAAACTTTGGCTTCATCTTTCTCTGATTAACCTGTTTTCAGTTTTTGGGTACCCTAATCTTGACTAGCAAATTTATATTACCGCACCTAGTTCAAATTCATGACTAACGGTCCTGTAACGATGCAATCCTGTGGCAATGGATTAATGCTTCACTAAGAGACTTATGCATGATCAGTGGTAACGTATGACCAATTTAAAACGCTGAAATCATAACCATACGAAATAAACTGTTGCAGCTACGGGTGTAGTGACTGTAGTGCAGTTTCCTATTCTTGGGATCATATAAATACGTATTTCATACAGAATTTGGATTATCATGATCCTATCCTATCATTTTAGCCATTAATTGAAGCAACAGCGACGTAGTAGCGAAGTGTGATGAAAATATTGCATCTAGATTGGCACTCATAATATGTTGATCCCCAGATTGTGCCGCATCCGAGGGAAAGGTCTTCTAAATGGATCAGTACATGTGTTCCTGAGTCTTCGTGGAATGAACCGTGGGCCCGATCCAGCTCCGCAGAATACCATACCCACAATCTTCTGTCACCTGTTCTATTTAAAGAAGGTAAGTTTGAAATCATGGGGCCGCATGGATTCATTGTTCCTCTCCACAAGGATTTAAATGGGTCACAACCTGTGAAAGCCTAAATAGTAACAAAAATATTATGAAGTGGTAACAAGTAATATTATGAAAATTGGAAATGGAAAGATAATGCGAAAACACTACAATGATCTCCTTTTTCATATCTTTCGTCGTTTTCTCTAGCTCTTCCAGCTGTTGCACGGAATGAAGTGACCAAAGTTGTTTGGAATGACAATACGTCAGTTACAAGTATTAAGGCTCGGGCAAGAAAACAAGAAAACGGAACCCGAATCAGCCGAATTTCTCAATACTCCTAAATCCGAAAGTGTGTTTGGGTTGTGTAGTCACATTAGATTCATTGAAGTAAATTCTATCAAAATCAAACGCAAAACAAAACTATCCTTTCATTTTCAAAGTATTTGAAATAGTTTTGTCTCACAATCCATATAAAACGGTATTTATAATTTCGCCTAACTACGCACTGGGCTAGTTGATTGCCAACTGAAATCTGAAAATTTTTAATTATTTTACTCGTCATCATATTTTAATGCTTGAATTAAATAATTCAATTTCTGTTGAAGGAATGGAGAAGATTCCCGAAGGGTCATTGGTGATTGAAATCGCCCCTCATGCTTTACTAAGTGGCCTGCTCAGAAAATCAATTAAAGGATCTCATGTTGTGCCGTTGACAAAAAAAGGCATCCCCGATGAAGTGAACTTTTTGCTCCAAAGTCTTGGGAAGTATGTAACCTAATTGAAGCTGAATTTATCTTATCTTTTGTCTGTTAGACCAATACGATATCTAAGCTCTCTCAAAAATAGACGTCTATAATATCTACAATTGTGACTATTATTAACATACACTACCACAATAGGTGAGAGTGGAACAAGGTTAGAATGGTACTTATTTAATGGTAATTTTCACCAACCATCTGCAACAAAATACAACTTTTTTCCACAATGATTTAACATTCATTAGAAAATGAGACACAGATATTGATGTGCCTATCAATCTTTACGAACGTTCTCGTAGATACCTTAAAACGTTAGAAGCCTTCAACTAAGGCATTTAACTATTGGAACAGGCATGTTACACTTCTATTGATTTCCGGCCAATTAAACAGGATCTACAATGCAGGCGTGCCTCTGGATTTGGCAGTGTTGTACCCCAAAGTGGAATTTCCAGTCGGCCGCGGTACCCCGATGATCGCTCCGGCAGTGAAATGGGATCATTCAACTCAATGGCACGTACCACTAGCTGAACAGGTAATACCAGACAATTTTTTCATTGTTTTCCAAAGAGACAATCAATTTTACAATACAAATTTATTGAACGTACAATAAAACAATTATTCGAATTCGACATCCCTGGGAAGTGATATCCCCAGTGATGATTCCCCACCCATGACTTTCGAACTGTTACTGTTGGTCATTCTGTGTGAGGAGTTGCTTTCATCTTGCTGTTCCTCCACCTGATCCCTCAGGCCCGAGGGGGGGGGGGGGGGTGTTATATGACTATAATGAATATAATGAAGTGTACCCCAATTCATTTTAGTTTGTTTCGCTTCTAGTTAATGGGGATCCCACTTATTCTTTGAGGGAAATTTTATCGAAGAATGGAGGTACAATGTTTTGAAGCTATTCAGTTGTATGAATCACTCAGATTTGGGACATCACACACATTTTGAATTTCTTATTGGGGTCATGAATGAAAAGAAACTGCTTTTCAAGTCTATAGCATTAACTCTATTTCCACCGTTGCATTAATGTCCTGAAACTTGAACCCCAACATTTCATCGTACATAATAATTTGGTATTTGTCTTATCATCTCTTTGATTTTGGTGGAAACACGTCAGATAGAACTATTTAAAATGATTTGTATGTGTATTGTTTAATTTCGAAATTGGCTATTTTTACTAGTGTACCATGCAAACCCGGAAACAGCGGAAGAGTTTTCACATTAGAATGTTAGGGAAAACTGACTTTCCTACTCTTTATCGCAATTGAGCTTTGGTCTTAAAATGAAATGTGACCTCAAAAAGAGTGAAAATTATTCAACATTTACCAACTGCATCTGTACCATTCATCAAAATCATGTGGTACCATTCGTCCTCGGGTATTAGAGATAAATTAGAATGTTACGGAAAACTGACTTTCCTACTCTTTATCGCAATTGAGCTCTGGTCTTAAAATGAAATGTGACCTCAAAAAAAGTGAGAATTATTCAACGTTTACCAACTGCATCTGTACCGTTCATCAAAATCATGTGGTACCATTCGTCCTCGGGTATTAAATAGGTACCTCAGTACTTTTCAATATAAATTTCTTGATGCCAGAGATAGCTTATACATTTGATCTCGTGCAAAACTATAAAGAAAAGTTATTCATTTTGAATAAGCTTTACACCTATGTTTGTTTTTTCTTCTCTTTTACAGGGAAAAGGGACTGCGGGATTTGTCAAAGAAGTTGACCTTAGGAAGGAAGATGCCTTTATATCCGGCCATACCATAGACGGAAGAGTTTTATACCCAGCAACTGGATATTTGGTAAAATTCTTCTAAAATGAACTTAACTACCATGTATAAATTAATTTATTCACTTCTATACTCTTTGTTTCAAGCTTCTCTGCATTTTTATCTAATTATGTAATCGAAGATCTCAAATACGTACTAATCGAAATATCTGGCTCGAAGCGACACAATAAATTGCTTCCTTTTTTGATATTTACCTATATTTTACAGTTAAGTTGCTAACATTAAATGGAGAACGACTATACTAAACATAAATGACAATTAAAATAGGCTGAAAAACGTTATTTTAAAATGTTCTCCGATTTTCCTGGTTCATAATTTTGTATCTTAAACCTGATGTTTACTTTGAGTATATTATCGCTCGTATTGGTTATGTTACACATTAAAAATATAGATTTTAAGGAAGAAAATACACCAGTCATGTAATAGTGATAATTCTCTATTTGACATTAAATCGAATTATTTCAAGGTTTGTGTTACCATGGAATATAGTTTATTTCCAGAAACTCGTACTTCTTTATTATCGTTGAATTGAGCTAACATAGCCTTAATTGCAAAATACTTTATCATTTCAGGTCATACATTTTTTGTTATGAAACTATACTATTCTTAAGGCCAGATTTGTGATTAATACTTACTCTCAATGTTTTCCTAGTTCTTGGTTTGGAAAGGATTCGCCAAAAAACTTGGAAGGACCTTTGAATCTCTGCAAGTTGAAATTGAGAACGTTCATCTTCATCAGGCCACCATTTTATCAACAGAAGGTATTTCGGATGATGTTTTAAAGTGTGTTTGAGTAAGATATGTTTTTAAAGCTGGATACATTGTGGATTTTGTTGTTCGGTTTTGGTTCCCAAATGCTAAATATTACGTCTGTATTAGAATAACCCTTCTAGGTAAATCACTGATCTATGTATATTAGACTTAATCAGTGGCACATTATCTAATGGTGCCCCTGCCTTCATATCTTGTGGGGAAAATTCAGGATCTCATACGTACATACAACTTCCAATCATTTAAAATGTAAAAAAATGTATTAATTTTTCAAGGTTCTGTCAAGTTGGCTGTGTCCATCCTCGAAGGGTCCGGCGAGTTTGAGCTGACACAAGGCAATAACGTGATAGTAACCGGTAGAATAAAGGAAAGCTCTGGGCTCGGCGACGCCTGTCCGTATTTGAATAGGAAGAACAGTATTGCGACCAAAATCCAACTGAGCGAAGATGATGTGTACAAGGAGCTGAAGCTCAGAGGCTACGAATATACTGGAGAGTTTCAAGGTGTAAAATCTTCTGACATAGACGGTAATTATTTTCTACACGAAATACTGACTCACAATTTAATTTTTAACATTATCCATGGCACAGGGCACCTCGCAATTTACTTCCCCTATTTTTTATATTACGATTTTTTATTGTACGAGAGAAATATTTACACATGGACCAAATTCAGTTTACGTTCCAAACCATGTGCATATGAACCAGTTAAATTAAGCTGGAACAATTTCGTCCAATACAATAATGCCGTTTTCGTCTTACCCTTCGTGCACGCTCGCTCGCTCACATGTATCTTTTTGACATAGTGGACTTCTGACAAAAACTTTCTATAACAATGCCTCAAAATTTGATACCAGGCAACTTTCGATCATTTTCATCTTAGAAATACGTTTTTAACACGGTGAATATATATCCTGTATATTGATGTTATGTTGAGTTTATGATTCCAATCGATATCAAAACTCAGAATGTGTGCTCAACTACAAAAGATACAGGAACAAGGTATAGGTCATGTTCTGGCACACATCAACGCTTTTAAAACATTATACGGCATGTATTGCGTTCTGTCGTGCTAATTCCGAATCGGATAAAATGATGATACGAGCACGTTGAAAACGATCTGAAATTATTAGACCGTTCTTTCCCGATTATCATGAAAATTTAGCTCGATCGAACCACTAAAACATGAGAAAGTGATATTATGTGGATCTTGCATTTGCGCATGTGCACATTGGTTAATTGATTTGTGGGTAATACAACACCCACATTCCCCGAAAATTTTTCGAAATCGGATGAAAACTGTAAGAATTAGGCTTCTTCCAAGGGTTTCACGTTCACTTACGCGCAGTTGCATCTAATTATTCTATCGATTGAAATTGATATGAGGTTATTATTTGAATCATTAATTGTTTTTCCCCGATCACCCTAATAATAAGAGCGAGACCACTAGAACCTAAGAAAATGTTGCTTGGTGAACCTTAGATTCGCTCATTCGAAGACTGACGTAATGATTTGAATAACGAATTGAAATCATAAAGCAACATCAATATCCTAACCAGCACATACAGTGAAAGTTTAATAAAATAAGAAGAAAAACGCAGGAGTTAGGCTTGTTACAAGGATATACGGGCACACTTGCAGACACACTCAAGCAGGCTGACAGACACAAAATGAAACTGTTTTATAATGGCCTATAACGCCAAAATTCCAGTGGAAATTTTGGTTCTGGAGAAAAGAAAAAAAATCACTTCCCGAAAGTCGAAGATTCCGCTACCTGCGGTAGACACGGATGCAAAACCCGCAACACTTCTACGTCGTGAGGGAGATGTAGCCCCATAGCGCCGTCTTCGTTGTCATTAGTAACGGTACACCGATGTTCATTTGGTTTATTATCCAATAATAAACCATTGTAATTGCTCTTGGAAAAAAAATTTCTAACAAATTTACGAGAAAATTTCATGGTTTACGTTTCAAAGGGTGTAGAATCCAAATCTGCAATAACAATTTTTCCGTCCGTCCTCAGTACCTATGCCGTACGCCGTACGCACGTTTTCTCCCAAACGGCTTGAGCAAAAAATCTGAAATTTTCAGGAAAAACGCTGCAAATTCTTTCACTGGGGTTTATTATTCAATTGGCTTGCGTTCATGATTTGAATTTCTTCTAAGCTTTGGAGTGTGCGTGTTTCACAGGTGATAGAGTGATTATTGAATTTCAGGAGGCACACAAATATGATCATCTGATCAATCCAAATAGGTATTTTGGTTGAGAACAGATTTACGTGCTCTATGCACATCTCCTGAAATTCAATAATCGCTCTATCACTTGTGAAACACGCACACTCCAAAGCTTAGTAGAAATTCAAATCATGAACGCAAGCCATTGAATAATAAACCCCAGTGAAAGAATTTGCAACGTTTTACTATAAAACCACCAGGCAGTTAGTTTCACAACGCATCAGTACATTTCCTCGTTCAATATCAGATATGAAGATTCTTCCTAGTGTCTCATTGTTCGAATTGGAATATTTTATTGGTATTAATATACTTCTAGTTTTACTGGTTTTTCACATATTACACGACCAGATGTTTTATTTCATATTTTACATTGACATAGGGGCCGAAGGACTGCTGAAATGGTCAGGCAACTGGATAACTTTTATGGACACGATGCTCCAGTTCGACATAATCGGAAAACGGACTCGGGAACTTTTCTTGCCTACTAGATTTACTAAAATAATCATCGACCCGAAGAAACATACGAAACTCGCCTCACACAAAAAAGGTAGAATGTCCTACATAGAAAATATCGAATTGTTATTGAATTAATGCATAAGAGATACGCTTCGCATTTATCATAATAAAACAGCGATGTGCTTCATGATAAAAGTTATTTAGTCTTACATTCGAGTTGACGATCTTTCTTCCTTTCAGAGTTCTAGGAATTAGGAGGGCTTTAACGTGTAAACGTAAGGCGTTCAGAGCTCATTAGATTCATTGAAGTCTATCTATTGCCTATGAATAACAAATACCTATAAAACATACGTTATTTCGAATCCTTAATAATTCGTGAATTCCGATTTTTTAATAATTCAGTACTTTGGTTTCCTCCTTTAGAATTGATCAACATCCCGTGCCATTTAATGATTTTTTATAACGGTTTTATTAACTTTGGTTCAGTAGCTTCAGAGAAGAGCTCTTTTATCATTCACTTTTCGGATTTTACAACAAATTTTGAGGGGATTAACAAATTTTTTTCCTTGGTCGATTACAAAGTTTCATCATTGAAAATACTGAACCAAAACTCCATAACATTTAAAACAGCTGATTCTATCGTCAGAATTTACTAGGCGGTTTTTAATACGTTCAGAGACGTTAGTTTTTACTCAAGTTTCATTAACCTCGGAGTTCAGTTAGTTTCAGAGAAAAGCTCCATCAGACGTTCGGAACGCCGTGGCGTACGGAATATAGTTTTTTTCAATTAGATTTACGGATTTCACGCATTTTGAAATACAAACTTATTTTGGGTGGGTTTAAAAATTTTTTTTCTAGGACGATTACAAAGATTTCTTATTGATAATAATAAAGCAAAATCAGATGACTATGAAAAACGTGACATAATCAACCAAGGAAACATGTCACAATTCGCATTACACGTACATGAATTAGCGATAAATTATGTAAAATTTAGTTGATGCACACGTCTCAAATGCTAGGTAAATTGGGATCAAATATTTACATGCTGAGTTTTGTTTGTAATTGGATTTATTGTAGTCTTTGAAGTTTACGCCAATAAAAATCTTTCGCTGATACGAAGCGGAGGGGTGGAGATCCACAACGTAAAAATGAGTCACGCTAGAAGACGCATTGCTCAACAGAAACCCAAACATGAAGAACACATTTTCGTCCCATACTTCAATGATAAGGTAATTTTTTATGCATTCTTTTATAATTTCGAAATAACCTATGAACTTTGCATACGAATCAATCAATTATTGAGTACATTTATCGTATTATAATTTAACAATAAAAGTTACGCAGTAAAGGTAAAAATGTTAAAAATAGGGAAGATATTTGAAGAAAATAAAAATTTTGTAATTGTCTGAAAATTGCATACGGTACCTTCCTATTTTTGAAAGATTTCTTTGGTAACAATAGGGCATCCCATCATTTGCATCGAATAACAAGTGGTAATGCGTGCGGCAGTACCTTGACGTTTTTTGAGTGAAATATTTATAAAATTCAGCTATGAAGAAAATGTTTGGATTAACCTACTACTGCTTATTAAAAACAGCTTACATTCCGTACTGAAACAGCAAAAATATTAACGGTTTAAATATATAAACTAGTAGTATTTAACAAGGGCTGGTCTATTTAAACACTTTAAATGGGAGAATAAATAGTTATCAAAAATGTAGGGTAACCTTGACCTAATTATAACGTTATATAACCTACTTATTTACGATTATCATAACGTTTGTATTCCTGATGTTTTAGACAATGACTAGAGAAAATGCACTAACAGCTGCTCTACAAATCGTAATGGAAAATGTGGAAAGCAGCTTAAAAATTAAAATACTGGAACTTGGAAAAACGAAAAAAGTGTTGAGTCCTATAGTAGGTTCTATACTGCGGAATCAACCTAACGTCATCGTAAGTAAAAATCATCGTAATTCATCAACTTAGGGCTGTGCTACCAAGGGCTAGACCTAGGCGTTTTCCTATTTAGAAAGCTTTTATTCGAAAGCTATGGTATTCTTGAATATGCTCTTAATCCTAATGACCAAGCCAGAGACTAGTTGTTTGAGAACCAATATATTGAATACTGTCGATATTTTTACATTTCAAAACAACAGATTAATTAAATGAGAAAAAACTAAGGAACAAAGTTGCTAGACGGTTTGGGTTTTTTGGCCAGCTTATGGCGTATCTAACATAACAGCGCAAAGTATTCAAATAAATTGAAGAGGATTGTGAAAATATCAGTTAATAAACTCTCATACGAATGGATAACTAAAGAAACCGAAAATATAGAAGAATAGAAATTCAACTGGCATTAATTCACAAAATAAACAATAAAAATATGGGTTATTGGCTTCTTACGTTTGCTACTTTTGATCTGGTGACAATTGAGATGGTAGGGGCGATTTCAGCCGCAAAAAAAAAAAAAAAAAACTTTAGACAGATCGAAAGGTAGGTAGGTATGTTAGTCTTAAATGAGACATCGTGTGAAGCCACTCCACCGAAAAAAAAATTCAAAGATGAAATAAAATCTTAAAAATGACATAACACGAAAACTAAACGAAATGGGAAAAAAATGTTATGCAACTCGATCAGAAATGGGCCTAAGAACTTGGCCGGTGTCAGTCACTTAGCTGTAACCGTTCTACCTATAAAGCACGTTAATAAAATCAATCGATTAATGAAGGCTCATCACAATGCGAATGTTTGTATAATCGGGGACCTATAGATGATATAAATTTGGTCCAAGTATAAATTTATGTAAAGAATACGGAAGTCAATGAAGAAGTCTGTCTATTTCCTCTTGTTTTAAGACACCGTCGATAACAATTACTTTCTATTCCACTCTAAGTTTGAATAGTTACGAAAAGATAAGATGAATGTATGATTGAAGGCAGATATAACTCTGGCGACCCAACTTCCTCAAGAGGAGATCGTTGGGCTCACGAATGATGTCAAAGTGATTTCGAAAGATTTTCCCTCGGCACTGCAATCCAGAAATCACAATCTTCTGATGTTGGAATCACTTTTGACCGACGACCAACTCTTGAAGAAAGTAATTCAGTCAATGACAGACGACACGTTTCTTTTGTGTGAGGAGAGGATTGGAGTCACTGGAAGGAACGTCAATGAAGTCTTGGAGCTAATCTCGAAGTTCGATACGGGAGAGAGCTCGGTGTTGGTTTACCGCCTGGTCAGTACTCGAAAAATATACAACTTCTTTGATAATATTAACCATTACGTAATAAAACGTTATAACGAATTAGAATATGCATCGGCTTTTATAATCCAGCAAATTTAAACACAAATAAGTTTGGTGTAGGCATGTAAACCACAAGTTTTTCTATGCACCGCTAAATCGAATTTCATGCAGGGTTTCGGCGCATCGGTCACTAAATTTCAAATCAGGTTGTAGAGTAGAGGTTTCTTGAGTAAATTAAGAACATTTTAGAGTAATCTTACTAATTGTTGCCACTTGATGGAGGTAGATAGTAGATATTTGCACTTATTACTAAAATGAAAAAGAGGTAAATGAATAATTGAAAACATATATAAAAGAATGTACATTTTTTCCCAAAAATGGTTTTTGTAGGTTTTTTTGTAACGCAAAAACTTCTACTTCCCTCTTACTTTTTGTAGAAAAAGGCATATGTACCAGATACTCGAAACTTATTTTTGTCGTATCGCCGCAATTCGTTTTCGCCACTGCTTCAATTTGTTAGTGCTCCAATATCTCGTTTTGTTTGAGTTTGGTCATTTAGACTACACCTGTGCATTACATTGAATCAATCATAAGTTTTTATATGAGATATAATATATCCTATATACATAAGTATATATTATATACTTTGGAAACAATTTACCCTCCGTATCACATCTGAATATTCATGATAGATTTGATAACTGACCATTGTAGTTTTGTAATACTGTTTCATAATCTTGGGGTTCTTATAAGTATAATAAACCCGCACTCTTGAGTTTTTCGAGAATCTTTATGAATAGTAATAGATTATAATTTCAATACTTGGTTTATTAAGTTTAATAATAGAACTACCCAGTAGGTAACTGTTTTTGAATGATTTAATCAATTTTAAAAATATTATTCCATTAAGAGAAATAAAAACGGGATGGCATGTCAGTTGATGTATTATTTTTCAACAACAATGTATTGCTTTCGATATATGAATGTATTGATTTTTAATTTATACCCCCCTTCGATGATAAGAGAAAATTGCATTCTCTAAACCTATTATCGAGAGTTTGAGCCATTGATTAGCTTACTGTCTCTTTCATTTGGTCAAGGCACGGAAATGGACGAAACCTGAGGTAATTCACATAACCAATAAACATTTCAACTGGGTCTCAGAGATAAGAACATGGCTGAAGGAGAATCGCGGAACGAATAAGAATTTATTGGTCGTGAGTCACGGCGAGCCATCCTCTGGAATTATGGGCTTAATAAAATGCCTACGATTGGAGGACAACGGAAAATCCATTAGGTACGTTCCTAAGACAACTTTCATTATTGTTATGAGTGAAAATGTGAGTTGGTTGAGCTAATTGTGATGGTCAGTTTATGATGTAAAATAATTTGGTGGGAGCATTATTTCCTCTGCTATTTGAATTTCATATTGACACATCGTACCAAAAATTATTCTTTAATGTGTGTCTTAGTTAGTTCTTGTCTGAATCATAATATTATTCTATTATTGTATTCAATTATGCTGTTATAACATTGCATTTTAATGCGAAAACTCCTCAACATTTGTTGGTTAATGTTTTAAGATGCTCACAATCCAAAAACTGTCTTACAAAATTATATTGATCAGTGAAACGTTGTAAATGATCTTAAAAGAATGGTAATCTCGAAAGCTGATGAATGTAAGTTTGCTACAACGATTCACAGGATTAAAATACCGATAGAAATTTCCTGCGAACATTAACTGGTTCAAATTGGTGTCGGCATGTGATGCGGGTCTGTCACGGTAACTAAATAGCGGGTACAGTAATGTTGCTAAGGTGTTGAACGTGATATAAGATTATAACACCGTTCCTCACCGACATGAAATAAATCTCAAATTTGTGTGCGATCGGGTCTCAGGAATCTGAGAATATGATGATTTTTCGTTTGTGCATGGGCAGAGTGAAGTGCTGATGTATAAGCGTTGAACTTCTACAGCCTAAAGCCCCGTCCACGAGAACGCATCTTGAAACGTAATCAAACAAATTTCGACAGGGGAGGAATTTTTTTATCTTTTAAATATACAAATCACGATAAACTTTTAAAAGGGAAAGCTATGAAGGCTTGCTATTAGACATTAAACCACAAAAAGAAAAAATATATATACAGGGTGTCCCAGGAGTTATGCACAATCCGACTCGTACGTGTTCTACAACTCATTTCCGAACAGAAATGCCTCATAGCAATTTTTCGCCAGAGGCCTCGTTTCCGAGTTATTCGTGATTTAAGATTTTTTTCGTGTTTTTGATCTTATGTCATTAAAACTGTCATGACTCCCTCAATTTTGGATTTAGTCCAAATCTAATGACACCGTTGGAAAGAGCGTTAAATTTTCTATCTACTTGATGCCATTAAACATTTTTTTTTATCGCATTGAAGATGAGCGATTGCTGCGCAAAATGGCAGTTTTGTCAAAATCTCAAAATCGCCTGTTTTTCATCTCGCCTAGAAACCCCATTTTCGCTTGACGCAGAACTGTGCAGGCCCGGTAAAACGTGCCCCAAAATGTCAGCTTTCCAACGGTGTAGTCGTTTTGGTTTTTAAAAATATATTTAGTTAAGGAAATGGTGTTTAACTGCAGAAAAACGTGTGTTTTCTGTTAAAATTGAGGTTTTCCAAAAGTCTCGACGAAAAAAGGTTGGAGGCGGGATATACGTAACTTTTCTCGCTGAATCGAATGGTGACAACGCCATACCTCTCAAGTGACGATTTAAGTTAGTTTTGTCGGATGCGTAAACCCGTTCGTTTGTGAACAGCGTCTACGGCATTCTTAAGCTGTCCTCCCAAAGTCAGGATTATCAAAGAGCCGAGAGACGGCATTTTGACAAAACTGCCATTTCGCGCAGCAATTGCACATCTTCAATGCAATAAAAAAAATGTTTTCTGACATCAAATAGATAGAAAATGTAAAGCTCTTCGAACGGTGTCATCAAATTTGAGCTACCTCCAAAATAGATCGAAAACACGAAAAAATCTTAAATTGCGAATATCTCGGAAACGAGGCAAAAATTGCAAGGAGGCCTTTATGTTCGGAGTCGGACTGTGCATAACTCCTGGGACACAAAGTGTAACTAAAGAAGACCTAATGTTTGAAAATTGGGAAAGCCACGGAGGAGGCACTGTCTTGGTCAGGGGCAAGATATGCAATGACCCGCACGACTCCAAGGTCTTGAAGGAGGGGTTGCTTTGTGCGCCGTGTATTACCAACCCCATTCTGATTTGGCCGTAGCATTGGGTGTTGCAATGTTGATGTTGATGGTTGCTTCTGATCAAATTCAGTTTTAGTAAAATGTTTGCTTACTCAAACTTGTTATCCAGTTGTAGGACAATGGTAAGATATTGGGGTTTAAATCGAGTTCATATAAAGAGTTAGAGTTTAAACAAGATTGTTAAGATATAAACCAAAAAATAAATATTCAAAAATTAAAAATGAAAATGAATTTAATGAATGAAAACGTTCGTTTGTGAACAGCATCTACGGCATTCCTAAGCTGTCCAGCCAAAGTCAGGATAATCGAAGAGACGGCTATTGTTTGTGTTAATTTAAGATTTATTGCCATGAGTTGCTTTCAGCAGAGTAGCATTACCACAAGTGAGTATGTTGACATGATTTTTGTATACGGTTTTGCCAATTGTAATGCTTCTGAAGCAGGATGGGAGTCACACTCCTCCTGTGTACAACTCACACCATTGCGAACACGTCGGATAGTATGAGGAAAAAATATTTGTAGATCAAACAATAGCCGTCTTTCGGCTCTTCGATTATCTTCACTTTGGCCGGTCAGCTTAGAAATGCCACAAACGTACCGGTTTACGCATCCGACAAAACTAACTTGAATCGTCACTTGAGAGGTATGGCGTTGTCACCATTCGATTCAGCGAGAAAAGTTACGTAAATCCCGCCTCCAACCTTTTTTTCGTCGAGACTTTTGGAAAAACCTCAATTTTAATAGAAAACACACGTTTTTCTGCAGTTAAGCACCATTTCCTTAACTAAATATATTTTTAAAAACCAAAACGACTACGCCGTTGGAAAGCTGACATTTTGGCGCTCGTTTTACCAGGCCTGCACAGTTCTGCGTCAAGCATTAATGGGGTTTCTAGGCGAGATGAAAAACAGGCGATTTTGAGATTTTGATAAAACTGCCATTTCGCGCAGCAATCGCTCATCTTCAATGCAATAAAAAAAAATGTTTTCTGGCATCAAGTAGATAGAAAATTTAACGCTCTTTCCAACGGTGTCATTAGATTTGGACTATATCCAAAATTGAGGGAGTCATGACAGTTTTAATGACATAAGATCAAAAACAAGAAAAAAATCTTAAGTCACGAATAACTCGGAAACGAGGCTCCTGGTAAAAAATTGCTAGAGGAATTTTTGTTCGGAAATGAGTTGTAGAACACGTATGAGTCGAATTGTGCATAACTCCTGGGACACCCTGTATATGTATACGGTAACCAAATAAGATTGTCCTTAATGGAAACTCCTCAACTTAGTATTTGTTATTCTTTTCCCAACAGGTGTTTGTTGCTTCCTGACGTCAATGGGGACTTGGTATTGGACCGTTACGATGATCAATTGAAAAAGAATTTGTGTATGAATGTATTGAGAGATGGAGCTTGGGGCTCAATGAGACACCTCACAATGGATCAGAACGCATTAAGTAGAGTACCAACCCAACATGCATACGTTAACACTTTGGTTCGAGGTGATCTATCGAGCCTGGAGTGGATCCAGGGGCCCCTGACACACTACAGGCAAGACACATCTCTATTATACTGCTGATTTGTATCGATAACACATTTTAATGAACCGTGCCTCAAAATATCCTTATCATTCAGTCACTGTACTTAATAAAAGAAATAAGGTAGTTTTAATAAATGTATCATGTTCGACGTTTAATAATTTAGGTATGCGAGTTGAAAAAAAAAAAAAAAATCTGCGGGTACCTAAATGGTTTGCTTTTAGTAGTTCCAAGCATCGGATCGCGTTCGTACTCCCAGAACATATCTCCGAAATGCTCAGAAAATTTGGTGTAAGACCAAGTGGAAGTACTAACTAATATTTTTTGGTTACATACTGCAATTTGGTTAAACAAGATTGTTTTCTCACTTTTCTTAGCAATAAGTAATTATAAACTATTTAAGTTACACATATGTACATATGAATAATTTTTCAGAAAACATTTGAACCCTGGCAAAGAACTCTGCTTTGTCTATTACGCTCCCCTCAATTTTCGTGATATCATGCTCGCTACCGGCAAGCTTCCTCCAGACGCTCTTCCAGGCAATTTGACGGGCCAGGTATGTGTTATTCAAGTAGAAATCTCCTTGAACAAGTCAATTCATCTATGTAACCTACATAGATTTAAGCTAATGATAAACTTATTAAAGAATATAATTTAACTGATTCTGTTTTCTGAAATGTAGTCGAAACTATTAGTATCGGCACCATACACTTTCCACCTTCTGTTGCGGTTTTTAGTGTATGAGAAAAAACGATGAACCACCAAACGCTTTTTTCCGGAACCGGTGAAAGTTTACAAAATTTGGCTCAAAAATCCAACATCGATCCGGGATGTGCTAGTAACCTCAGTATCTTGATCATCAACCCTATTTAAGGATTAATTTTTCCTATTCTCCAATTAGTCCAATTTTCAATAAATTTTGATGTAAAAGGGTAGTTTTTTGTTTGATTCTGATAGAAATTAGTTACCTGAATCGAATGGGATCACTCGGGTTGCTGGGCCACCATCCGTTCGCTCTCAAATCGCAGGTCTGTCTTTAAACGCGGCGTTACTAAAACTGGCCGGAGATAGATCTGCTGCGAGGTGGATGCTATACGGATAGACTAGTCATATCGCCGTCTCCAATCAAGTTTAGTAACTTATTTGTATATTTGCAGGAAGGTCAGTTGTTCGTTATTCGTGGATTCTTTACGACGTGCCGATATGCAGTATATTACACCGTGGAAGGTTTTTAGATATCGGGTTCTGTACCGTGCAAAAACTGTTAAAGTTTGGTGTTGTCACGGAGTTACATTTAGGACGAAGTTATTCGAGAAGTAAATTACAAGGAGAAATCAATTTCAGCAGATCTTCTGAGGCTAATTTCTTCCGTAATCGATCTACCACGCTGAAATTCGAATGTAATTCGTTTTATGTCATCTAGAATACAATACCTGAAACCGCCTCAGGATCCGTTTAATTATCTTGTTAAAGTTTAATTGGATTTCTACGTGGTTTTCGGAGCTTACCAAGGATGTGTTTTTTGTAGATGTTCAGTCCATTTCGGATAGTTCGGTGACCCGCGTTGGAGAGTATTCAATGTTTAATAAAAGACCTCCTTATCATCATTCACTGCTTTTCAAAATTTCAAAACGCAGTGAATGATCAAAAAAAGGTATATCATTCACACATTAAATACTCTATCATCTAAGGATAAATCTAGCATTTTCCTTAGCCTCGCTGCTGAATAAAACATGAATCGCTATCCATATTACCGATATAACTCGGCGTTTTGGTTTATAATTTTCAATAGTGAACTTTAGTAATCGACCAAGAAAAAAGTTTTTAGCAAACCCCCTATCACCGGTAGAAATCTTTCAAGATGTGTAGAACCCACAGATCAAATTTAAAGAAAAATCGTCCGTCTGCGGTCGGTAGCTATTTTTATTACTGAACCATGGATAATGAAACTTGGTATCAATACTAGGTGAAATCGAAGGGCTGAAATTTAAAAAATATGAATAGCCGACACTTTCAAAGTGACACTGCTGTTCGTTATTGATAGACGCGCCTTCACGGTGAACGTAATTGGACATGGTAAAAATCGCCTAGTATCATTAGAGAATCAGCTGATAAAATTACGATGGAATTTGATTTTAATAGCTCCTATTGAAATCGATTTTTTCAAGTAGTTGGTATTATAATTGCATACATAGGTATTTCAATTTTCCATGTTAAATTTCATTTGTTCCACTCGCAGAGTTCTACGGCATGCCCATATAATATACGGATCCCCCATTGTAACTGCTGAGTTGTGTCGTGATTCCTTAAGCTTTGAGTTGTGTCATGATAGCAAAACTTGTTATAGTAGCGAAACTATGCGTTTTTTTGCCAAACTAACCACACCAATGGATTCAGCGCCAAATGTTGAATCGAAAACTACGTATAACTCAATATGGCCAAAAAGCAAGTTCTGTCATGATCGTACTTGAGCGACGATATTTTGCACGACGACATATATTGCACCATTGTAGATATCGACATTCCATGTCCTTTTTTTCACCTGCCCTCCTAGGAAATATATGATCATTCGTCACGAAAAACTGTAATGGCTATTTTATTCGCAAGTCTACCTAGAAAGCTGCCACTTGAATGTTAGCATGATGATTTAAGGTTAATCGAGGACTCTCCAAGGTGACTTGTTAACGGGTATGGAATGACCCATGGTTTAGCGTGCAGAACACAGTACTGTTCAGTAATAGTAGTATATCGACGAACTAAAACTTAAATTATTCAAGCTTATGCAAAATATTGAATGGGACATTTACTACTGATTTTCAGGAGTGCATTCTAGGGTTGGAATTTTCTGGAAGAGACGGCAAGGGACGAAGAGTGATGGGAATCGTAGAGGCGTGCGGTTTGGCCACAACCGTAGCTGCAGATGAAGGATTTTTGTGGTCCGTACCACCATCATGGAGCCTTGAGCAAGCCGCCACAGTTCCTATAGTTTACGCCACGGTAAATAAATTGAAATTTTCTTTATAATAACAGGAGTTAGAAAAACCATTATATTAGTGAAACATAATGATATATTGAGGCAATGGGCTTATTACGAGTTCAATTCATACTTATTTAGTTTTGTACAATTATTTAGGCTTTTTACGCCCTTATTGTCCGGGGCAAGTTGAGGTCTGGAGAGAGCGTCTTGATTCATGCAGGTTCAGGAGGAGTTGGATTAGCTGCTATTTCGATCGCTCTTCATCTTGGCTGCCAGGTCTTCACTACCGTTGGCTCTCCACAGAAAAGAGCTTTTCTTAAAGATCATTTCCCACAAGTAAGTTACTGATATATTTGTATAGGAAATGTGCAATAAATATTGTTATGTGCGGCCTTCTTGAATATAGTAGCTAACTCATGAAGTGTGAATATGCTGTCCTTAGCTAAGCGACGCCGCGATTTGTAATTCGAGGGACTCAAGCTTCGAACAGAAGGTGCTGACCCACACGGATGGCCAGGGAGTTGACGTCGTCCTGAACTCTCTAGCTGGGGAGCTCCTGCAGTCCTCTGTTAGGTGCCTGGCCAAACATGGCAGGTTTCTGGAGATCGGAAAAGCTGATTTATCGGACAACAGTCCCTTGGGTGAGCAGTACAAATTCCTCACACCATACTTGTATATGAATGTGTAATTGTTATAATTGATCGTACCAGTTTCAATCAAATTCGTATTCAATCAAAGAGTTGATAGAAATCAATTTTGGGGTTGCGTGTGTTTGTTATATTATACACTCACCGTGCAACTAAATTTGTATCTACAAGTCACCAACTTCACATGTTGAGTCAACATTGTTGACACACATACCTCTGTCGTCAAGAAGACGACAACAGACTGACTATAAACTCGATTGAGTAGCAAAGAGTTTGGTGGGCAACAGCCTACAGTATGAAAGACAAGGTGCAGGTGTCGTTTTTTGGTGTAGAACAACAAACCGAAAATGTAGGAAGAGGGCACCAATCACCTAAAAACGGGTTCCCAGAATTATTTAGAAGACTATTGACGAAAAATATATAGTTCTAAGCCCATTTTTCCTTCCTTATTTTCCTTTAACGAGGATGAAAACGGATCGTCCGTACTCGATTCCGACTATCCAGGCTTGTTGATCAGCACACCATGAAAGTGAGAAGAGAAGAACTTTAGACAACCTCACTTTCAAACTGTTATAGTCAACATCAGGTTTTATGTATTATCCGATGATGACTCAAGCCAATTGAAAATGAGGTTACAAACAATGCTGTTGTTCTCAACTTTAGCATGTAGACAAAACAAACTTGGTTCCAGCAGTATCTAGATGGACGGTAGAGGTACAACGTATGCTCGTTTAAAAGCCGAGAGCACATATTTTTTTACGTAGGTAGGTGAGGAAATATTTAAAATCCTGAGGTGGAAATCGGATCTCGTAAGATACCTGCAGGGACCTCTCTCCGGATTTTGTGGGATTCAAAAATAAAACCTCACGTTCCTGCAGGGACCGCTCTCCGGATTTTGTGGGATTCAAACCCAATAAAACCTCACGTTCCTTTTCTCAAGTTGCACATCTTGAGATACAGGAAATGTTTAAATCTAAGATTATTTTAATTAGTTGAGATAACGATTATAACCTAGGCCCCTGTTTTTCTTTCCGTACTGAGCAATATCGTGTCTTAGGTAAATATTCACTTAAAATCTGATGCCTCTGACAAATTACCTGGCGTAATGCAGAGGACCTCATGCTCATATTCGGAGGAATCTGTCAACAGGTTACTATGATTTATATTTGCTTTCAGGGATGTCAGTCTTCCTGCGGAACACAACTGTGCACGGGATCCTCCTTGATGCACTGTTCACAGCAGGAAAGGATGACCCAGAAAAAGCTGCGGTCGTACAGCTGATGAAAGAGGGCATCGAGTCTGGCCAAGTCCAGCCATTACCATCCACTGTTTTTAAGCATGACCAGATCGAGCAATCATTCAGGTGGGCATTGCAACAATAAATAGGATTTGTTAGTTTATTGCGCTTGCTGATGTTCTTTATGAATAATACAGTATAATTAAATAATTATGACGTTGCAATTTCATGAGTGTCTTCATGAGAGAAAAACGTCAACCAGCTTGCGAAACAACCAGTTAACAACACAAGAATAATCGCCGGAAAAACATGACAGAACATCAATAGTATTGAGAATTTTCGTAATAATAACAGACCTCAACGAGGAGTGGTCGAGACCTTGCAGCAACAAGGAGCCAACAGCAAAAATGTCGTGTTTGAGTTGAGTTAACACTTGTTTCGCACTCCGGTCTAGTAGTAATGCAAGGCGCTTCCAGAACTAGTGTATTAGTGCATTCCAATAGCCAAGCCACCTCTCATTTCGAGCAAGAACAAGCCACCACCGGGAGTAATCTCAATTTCGGCTAAAAATTTGACAAATGCAGTTGGCTCTTGATTGTTGGAAGTTTACGGTTCTTCTTTCTTCCAGCGTTGGGATGAAGTTGAGAGAATTTATATCATCAACATATACCGAAGAGTCATTCAAACCTACTACCGTAAAACACGAATCACTGACCATTTCAAACCTATAACCGGGATGGAAAAAATGAGAATACCAGTCGTCCAGCATGATGTTCATCTAAGTTTTTATGTTTTTCATTTGTCAACTGTACACGATCAAAAAATATTGTTAATCTTCTGTTCTGTTTTTTCCGTAAACTTGCAATGGTATAAAAAGCTAGGACCCTTAACCAGTTTTGCTATTCATATTAGATTTGATCCCAGTCCATTCTGATTAAAAGAGAACCTACTTTTGACAAGAAAGAAACGTGATTGTGCACCCCACAATTATCACTGAATTCATAAGTGATCATAACATGAAGGTTTACAGCACCTAATTGAACAGTTTTCGTTCCATTGATTGGTTCTTGACAACCTCTTCTAAATTTAGATGGTAATGCCGCTGGCTATTTTCTGCCAGATCTCTGCTAAACCGGTACCAAAATGTTTTAATGTTAATGTTATATTTAATACTTTAGTGGATTTTGAGCTTGAACTGTGATAGAAACGTAAATTGTGATTAGGCCACCTGTTGATTACTGCTACCTACAAATTAATCCAGGAACGGTATTTGCCTCATTATTTTGTCGTATTCGAGCACTGATGTGTAATTATTCCATTGCCAGATACATGGCGACCGGGAAGCACATTGGGAAAGTTCTGCTGCAGATACGAGAAGAAGAAAAACGGACAGTGTTTGAACCACACAAACATGTAGTACCAGCCATTGCTCGGTCTTACATGGACCCTGAAAAATCGTACATACTAGTAGGTAAGAACACGAGATCTCTGAGAATAAGCTATTGAGTATATATCGTCAAAGAATTTCTTTACTGGCAAAGGGAAATATATAATATCACAGAGGGAATTGTATTGGTGCTACTTTCCTCTTCAGTCGTCCCAGAGTCGGCTACATTGTTATTACAGTGTAGGTTTCAGTACTTCCTAATATGACCCTCATCCCTCTCAAAACAGTCAGCCTTAGTATATGCATTTGATTTTCAATAGAGCCTTATGAAATGCGTCCCAAGATCATATATTATTCCAAATAACCCATATAAGTAACAATATTTCTAATAAAAACAGTGATCGAGTGGTATCGTTCGACCTACTTTGATAAACCGTGGTTTGTGAACTGATTAGAAATTATTTAACTACAAGGTGTAACATTTTCTCAGGGGGATTGGGTGGTTTTGGACTTGAACTTGCTGATTGGCTGGTGGACCGGGGTGCCAATAAACTCGTACTGACTTCTCGCTCAGGAATCACCACTGGATATCAAGCCCTCAGAATTCAAAGGTGAATATTCTCAACTACTGAAGTTGATAGCAGACAGTCTTGAGTACTTACAAAACTATAAACTTTTAATTTTGTTGAGAAACTTATTTGTCTACATTATTTGTTCATAAGTGATTGCAAATAAAACATATCGCAACTTTAAATATGTTATGGTTGCTTATATTATAGACGGATAGCGACAAGATAGAGAGAAACTCATTTATTGAACTGAAAAGTTCAGTTTCAAAAAGATTCAAATTCTGCTTTCGATGCGCAGAACTTTTTTAGAGCATAAAACTATCTCCAATCCCTGAAAATTTCATTTAATCGTAGGTGATTTGTTATCAGGACAGACACGGGTTTTCAGAAAAGTCTAAAACGCAAAATGGGTGTAGAACACCCTAAAAACAATATGACTTATATTATAGTATTAATTTATTGAACTGAAAGTTGTATTAGTTCTGCTTTGTAGCGCACAAAATCTTTTTATTACATTATTAAATCCATGGGTGTTGAAACCCTATATGACAATGTATTAATTAGTATGTATTAATGTACTTATTACATTATTAACATATATGAAAAGTTCAGAATCTTGAAGATCAGTTTCGGATTATTCGATTGCGGCTCTAGATCAAGAAACGTTAAGGGGGGGGGGGGGGGGAGAGAGAGATATAATTTCTGAAGGACTAGATGGTGATACACAAACCCAAGCGTCCAAATTTAGTAACTCAGTAAGGATTCAACACCTTCGAAAACGTGAACTTCCTGTAGTGACTCTCCAAGAACAGTTAAGACACTTCCTCAACTCCAACTAATCTGCATCATTACCAAAATTAAAACTATTTGAAGTCTACATTTGAACTATAGCCAACTAGGCGCAGGTGACGACATTTCTGTCCAGGACATGCATTGTATTAATTATACAATTTTCTGTATAAGACGTCATTTTTCACCCATTAATACATTTTATATATCACACAAGTTTTCTAAATATTTGCACCTACCTAAATCCACTCTAATAACTACAAAATATCTTCCATGTAACAGATGGCGTGAAAGAGGAGTCCTAATTAAGGTGTCTACTGCTGATTGTACAAGAGAGTCTGGAGCGGTTGAAATAATGAAAACAGCTGCAATTATGGGTCCCGTAGGCGGCATATTTAATCTTGCTGGGGTATGAAATTACACTTACTCAATATTTACACTATTTCAACGTCAGTTTGATTCGCAGATAAATTAGTAGAGAAAATGTATGAGGTCATTGTTGAATCTCCACTACCTGTTCGGTATTGAATTGTCTAATGTCAGGTCAAAGGACCTGACAGTTTAAGGAGTTCCCATCCACCTCAGGGTTACGATCTCCCCCGCTTGCAAGCAAGGCGGGAAAGCCACGAGTGTCAGGGCCATCCCTTCTCATCAGGGTTCAATGCGGGGGCATCGTTCCCCGGCGAGCAGGGCGCCCACGGCGTACTTGCGTACCCAACTTCGTGGGTCCCTGGAGTTTGGCGAACCTCACTCCAGGTACCTGTTTGCACGAGGCTCCACAGGTGGGAACGGATGTTCTAGCTCATCCTACCAACTATGCAGGTTGGTACCCGAGTTTTTATCAAACCCACAAGGCGAGATGCGTGCATCTCTACCTCTGAAGCCCCCTACCGTTTGACTGATAGGGGTGAGGTACGCTCTAATACGCTAGTACGCTTTTGGGCTTACCCCGTTACCGAACAGGTATTACGGGGTAAGCCCAAAAGTAAGTTTACCCTTTTTTGAATATATGTGTATAATTTACCTACTCAAAAACTATTGTTTCACATAGTCGCCAGTATTTAATAACTACAAATTTTTCGTACCGCGTTAACATATATTTTTTTTTAAATCCAGTGTTATACATGTGCATCAATATAACGCCAATATCAATATGAATCTATTGAATCTGGGTGGATTGATTCGATGGCTTTAAATTGCTTGAGTTTTATTGAAATGGCGAATGGAACCACCAGATCCGTCCTTTTTAGACAGGTTAATGATTATTCCATCAAAATAACCCAAGTTCTAGTTGGACAGTTCCTAAACAATATGATTCTAGTTCTTCAAAAATTCCATCTGTTTTGAATTGAACATATCTTTTGCCGTGCAGGTCCTGCAAGATGCCATGATGGAGGAGCAAAGCGCAGAATCATTCTCGATCGTGGCCTCACCCAAGATGGACGGCACCAACTATTTGGACACCGCCAGCAGAGTATGCAGTAGTTTAGATCACTTCGTGGTGTTTTCTTCCGTTTCCTGTGGCCGCGGAAACCCCGGACAGGCCAACTACGGGTTTGCTAATTCCGTCATGGAACGAATATGCGAAGCAAGAGCCAAAATCGGACTTCCCGCGGTAGGTAATTCAGTATGGAAAACCAGTGGAAAATTGATAGTCAATGGGCAAAAGTTCAGCTAATGCTAAACTAAAATGACTAAACGGCAGATAAGAAGGAAAGCAAATCAGAAGAAGTATATAAGAATACGGAAATTATGGGTTGAGATTTGAATGTTTGACACATACGGTCCAAAAAGTAACAAAAGACAATTGCGATAGGTAGCTAGTTTTGGATACTGCATGTTTTACCAGTTTGCTCGTAACGTATGCAAATTAGTGCCATACCTGTAAGGCGGCATCAGTAAACAGCTTTATTTCTGTCCTTACGTACACAGAATTTGCTCTTTGGGTTTCTATACAAGGTGGATTCGACTGAGTGTAACGAAAACATTTGGATGAATGTAGATGAAGGGGAGCAGAATGCCACCAACCACACCTTTTTATCTGAACCCGTTCTCGAGATATGGTATTTTTAATAGTTTTCTTCTCAAGAACATGACATTTTTTGTCATACAAACCCATGTTTTTCCACTTTAAAACAACTTGTTTCAACTTTTGACCACATTTTCGATTTCAGCGTTACCTCCCTACAGGTCTTGTGAACATCCGTTGGGGTTTCTAACGTACAATGATGGAAGTTATTTCTAGTGTATAGATATGAAAGTTCAATAACAAGAAATAGGAAATCATTTATAGTATACATTCTAAGCCAAAGTTCGCTAACTCGATAGCTTTTACAAAGTGAACAGTCTTCCGGTAACCCTCCAGACATTTTATTCGGGCCTGTTCGATTGGATATATCTTGTTTCAGTAGGTAATAATTATAATGAGGATCATGACGGATTCTAAAATTGTTATTGTAACGTGGGCAGCTGGCGATCCAATGGGGAGCCATAGGTGACGTCGGGATGGTCATGAAGGATTTGAAGGGACACAACGACACGAAAGTCGGTGGAACTCTCCCCCAACGCATCTCCTCTTGTCTGGCCAGCTTGGACTTCTTCCTGGGATCTCGAGCAGTTGTTGTGGCGTCCATGGTTTTGGCTGACAAAGAAACGTCTTCCGCGACCACTTCCTCCCTCAGTGTTGTAGATATTATTGGAAACATTTTAGGTAAGTAAAAATTTCTTTGGCGTACATTCAAGATTTTAATAAATTGTCCAACGAAGTGATTTCCTGATCGACAATGGACTTGATTTAAGTTGTGCAAAATACCAAGAGGGTATTATGGGAGGGTTATGGGGGGGGGGGGAGCTATTACGCAGACTGCGTCATTAAAATAATTCTTGGTTCATTAAGGGGGGGGGGGTAAATATCCAAAAAATTTTGGTGGGGGGTAAAGTTGATTAAAACAGTGTTCAACGTGACGACATACAAAATATATTACGTCACTAGATAGAAAGTAAATAATAATGAAACTAGTAATTAATTCAAATATGGTTTGTTTTGCTCTGAATTGCATAAATGACACTGACAGTGCTCAAATATTATCCGTTTTGTCTATTGCCGTTTGGATTTTGTCAATGCCTACATAAATCTTCCTTTACTCGTAATTTTAGATAAAAAAAGTGCTTACGAGTATTATCTACATTTTTGTTTTAGGGAGGGCAATATATTACGTACTAATACTGGGTAATGGGGGGGGGGGTTTGCGGCATGAAGTTTATGGGGTGGGCACCCCTGTGTTAGGTGTATTGTTTTTGTAAGCTACATCTTCTGAAAGAACCGAGGAGTTGAAGGGATCCAGGACCATTAGGTCGTTGTTTTGGCATCTTAACCTGTGTCAGTTTTCAGGCAGGCAATTTCGAATCTCATTGTTCGGGATGCATTTAGGAGTGAGAATCAAAACACCCGCGTGGTATAGGGCATTCGTTCTTTTTCCTAAAGATAAAACGATCACTGAGATATTCAGACATCAGAATTTGACAGAAGTAAAAATAACGTCAGAATTAAGTAAATATCGTCTTGCAACGCTTTATTGCAACAGAAAAAACACAATTAAATGTGGATACGAAATCACTCGACTAATCACAAGTGTGCTTCCAAGAACACGGAATTTGCAGAGTTTGGCTTCGTCACTCGGTCGGTCGTCTCACAGCGAGTTTGTTTGCAGTGTTGGTGCCAAAAATGTAATTTCCATTTCAGCTTGTGAATTAGCCGACCGCACCTCGTGCGATAGACAACATCTATTGGACACTGACTTCATCCAGGAACATTAGGTCTTTGTTTTAGTTCTTCACTTGTGTCGGTTTGGAAGGCAAACATTTTTGAATCACATTGTTCCGAATGCATGAGGTCGTGATGTTGGTTCATTACGTTCAGTATTCTACCTTAAAAATCGGCCAAGGGAAAAAAATAATAATAACCGGACGTTCTGACCTCCGTGGATGCACTCCAGTTCAATGACTAGTTGAAAATCTGTCCTAAAAAATCTGTGCTTAATCATCTTGCAACCAAAGAAACACATAAAACCATCTTGTTTCCAACATCGCAGAGCTGTGGATGGTTTCTACAAGCCGGCATATTGATGGTGACGGCCAGTTTTTGAACGAGTGAATCAACGTAATTGTTGAGGGTACATATAACGACGGCGCCAGGTTATACAGTACCCGCACGACCTCCCGGTCTTGATGGTACTGTAGCTCTAGCTCCTTCAAATATATATACCTATAGACGGTGATGTTGGTGTATTACGTTCAGTATTGGTTTATTATTCAATAATAAACCATTGTAATCGCTCTTGAAAAAAAAATTCTAACCCCCCTGAAAATTTCATGGTTTACGTTTCAAAGGGTGTAGAATCCGAATCTGCAATAAACATTTTCCGTCAGTCCGTCCGCCGTACGCACGATTTCTCCCAAACGGCTGAAGCAAAAAAGCTGAAATTTTCAGGAAAAATCCATGTTGGTCCGGCGACGCCCCAATTCTTGAGCCAGCTCTCTCACTCAATTTAAAGTGCCCTTTAAGGGCTGTCAAAGTTTTGTAAAATCCCTAAAAACCTCAAAAAAAAAAAAGTCAAGGCGGCCTAAATTTGTACTCTTTTTGAAGAACACTCCACGAGGAATCGAATGAGCCCCTCCCCAGGTCCGTAGGTCAAACCATTCTCGATCTATGGCCCGATTTATGGTGCCAACGTTCGCGTTATTTTGGTTTATTATTGTTTTTGTGTTGATAGCAGTAAGTAAGTTGATGTTGTGATGTAGCAATGTGGATACTGGAGTGAACTCCTAAAAGGCTTTGTAGCCTTTACACGGGTTGAAGCATTCTGATAACCATAAAAAACGCTGCAAATTATTTCACTGGGGTTTATTATCCAATTGGCTTGCGTTCATGATTTGAATTTCTACTAAGCTTTGGAGTGTGCATGTTTCACAGCTGATAGAGCGATTATTGAATTTCAGGAGATTTGCATAGAGCACGTAAATCTATTTGGATTGATCAGTTGATCATATTTGTGTGCCTCCTGAAATTCAATCGCTCTATCACCTGTGAAACATACACACTCCAAAGCTAAGTATAAATTCAAATCATGAACGCATGCCAATTGAATAATAAACCCCAGTGAAATAATTTGCAGCGTTTTGTGCTTTTGAAATCGACCAAGGGAAAAACAAAATAATTACTGGAAATCCTGAGCTTTTTGGGTGCATTCCTTGAAAAATATATGGATTTAGCGGTCATTTTCTGCAATATAAAAGCTACATCTTCTGTAGGAACTAAGGAGTTGATGGGATCAAGGAGCACTAGGTCATTGTTTTGGTTCTTCAAATGTGTCAGTTTGGAGGCAGCCATTTTCGAATCTCATTATTCCGAACGGATGTAGGGGTGGGCATCAAAACACCCTAGTTGTCTAGTTCCAGTCATCAGTTCCTTTCAATCCTAAACAGGGAAATCAGCGGACTGAGAAGTTTCCGCATAAGTGAATCAACATGATTGTTAGGCAGGGGTGCCCACAGGAGAGGGGGGGGGGCTGCTATTACGCAGACTGCGTCATTGAAATTCTGGGGGGGGGGGTTCCAAAACATTTTTGGTGGGAGGTAAAGTTGATTGAAATAGTGTTCAACGTGACGACATGCAAAAATATATTACATCACTAGATAGAAAGTAAATAATAATGAAGCAAGTACTTAATTTAAATATGGTTTGTTTTCTATCTGAAATGTGTAAATGACACTGACAGTGCTCGAATATTATCCGTTTTTATTGCGGACTGGGTTTGAATATTTTCAATACCTACATAAATCTTCTTTTAGTTTTAGATAAAACAAGGGTGCTAAGGAGTATTTTCAACATTTTTGTTTCGGGGGTACATACTAACATACAAACAACTATATTTTAAATACAATCATGCATCAATAATACAATAAGTATTATATTTGTACAGACTTATATATTATATCTGTTATGTTCTGGTTTCCAAAACTTAGATTAGTCTGTTTTCCAACTAATTACACACGTGAGGAAGCTATTCCGCTCACTTAATTTGCCTGGCTTTCAACATTTACACCTGGAGGGACACTTATGAAATTGAAAAGAACATTATTCGTATTCTTGGAGCGCCACGTTTATTTCTTAAGCATTTCAAAAATTAATTGAAATTGACCCGAGCTGCTTCTTAATTTCCAGGAATCAAAGATCCCAAAACAGCGGGTAATTCTACTCTCGCCGAACTCGGAATGGACTCGCTGATGGGAACAGAAATCAAACAGACTCTTGAAATCAAGTTTGACAAGATCATGAGCTCTCAGGAAATCAGAGGCCTCACATTTCCCCGACTTCAAGAGCTTGACATCGTTCCACCCAATAATAAAAACGACACGCAATCGGTAAGAGACAAAGTTACTTACTGAAGATTTCTCCAAAAATGTATGCCTAGAAAACAAAGATCATTATTCGATAAATCATGTAAAATCGTTCGTTCGGTCATTTCATGCGATCCATCACTAAAACAATAGGTACTTGAAAAAATATCGTCAGAGCTATTCCCGATGATAGTCAGCAGGGATTGATTAAAGAATTTCTTGTAATCTTACTAATTTTTCTTGGATTTGAAAATTTATAATATAAATAAGCTCCAGGCGAAAACAATGCGCATATTGGTTTATTATTCAAATTGTATTGGTCTAATGAAAATTTCTTTTCAAAGGGTGTAATCTGCAATAAAACATTTTCCGTCCGTCCGCCGATATCTCCCAAACGGCTGGAGCAAAAGATCTGAAATTTTCAGGAAAAATCCATTTAGCCTTAATAACCTCAAATCATCGAAGCAAGCGATTGAATAATACACCCCAGCATATTTTTATGGATTTTGTTCACCTTTATATTTTGAAATTTGAACTGACTTTGTTTATAGCTACCATTACGTAGTAATTTATGGAAAACGAACGTTTAATAGGAATCTAATGTTGTATTACTAACATACACTACGACTTCTTCGTAATTTCAGGCCCTTGTTCA
The DNA here is from genome assembly GCA_031894815.1 of Creontiades dilutus. Taxonomy (NCBI): domain Eukaryota; kingdom Metazoa; phylum Arthropoda; class Insecta; order Hemiptera; family Miridae; genus Creontiades; species Creontiades dilutus. The sequence continues at coordinate 1,336,645 of JAVIWC010000667.1, forward strand.
GCTACGCTGCTCAATCAACTTTTAAATTCTTTATTAAATAAATGCTTTGTAGAAAAATGAAGATACTTTCTTCTTTATTCTATAACTTATCGAAATATACCTACAAGGTTAACTAGGAAGAGATTGGTCCACTAGATTTTGTTACAATGAGAAGGAGAGTTCTCTAAATGGAGAGATTCCCCGGTGTTAGAATACATATACACAAGCAAAAATTAAATTATAAAAAAACGTAATGAAAATTAATTCAGACAAATAAATCAGGGAGGAGGGGAAGGAGAGATTGGAAAATTTGATCAGAAACCTCTCGAATGTATCACGCAAATAAGAATCCAAATTATGGGGAAATTTAAAAAAATTGTAAACTACAATTCATCTTTTCAGTTGACTATAAAGTGTCTGCTAACTTAAAAAATGAATTATTGAATCAAAATTCTTCTGAAAAGAGAATATAATTTTGACCATAGCCGAACATATTCGATATTTTTGGGTAAACTGATTTGATCTGACTTATAAAAAGGACATAATGGCAAGTGGTACTTATAATTAGGCTTAAATAATATTCCGACTTCTCTACGATATTTAACATTAGAAATTTGTTAATTTGGATGTTCGGTTACTGCATGAAGCGCAATTGGCTGAGAATGCTCGAAAAATACCTATACCTTTCGGATTATATTTTTAAATCTGTTAAAAAGGAATGTGAATATGGTAGAACACAGTAAAATCACATGGTAGTATTGTGGCCATAGAATCAGCTGATATAATTGAAATTTAACAATTTTTTAAAGAATTTCTTTCGAAATTTTCAACTTTTGATAGGTATGTTAACCTTGGGGACATCTGAAGCGGAGTTAGATTTTATTTTATCTCTTCAAATTTCAATTGTTTTGTTGGTGGATTTAAATCGTTGTTAAGTGAAATATCTTTCAATTGCACTCGATACTTGCCGTCTACTTTTAATTACAGCAATTACTTGAGTTCTGGAGTTGTTTGATACAGAAGTAATGATAATAATTTGCAGAGTTTTACATCAGTGTTTGTTTCACTAATGCTGTTGAGGTTCATATTTCTTCCTGCTATAGACTACGATAATTTAATATTTTAAATAATTATATTATAATTATTAATTTAAATAATCTTTGACTCTCAGACATGCAGTGATTCATGATTGTCCGAATAATGTATATATATAATGTATATATATGTTTAAAACCAGATCGCGGTTGAAGATACAGAGAAACCGTCTCGAAACATCCGCAGTAATCAAGAATACGTGATCGTACCGCCGTCGTCAATAAGAAAAATGACGTCAAAATCGACAGATGATACTCTGCTTCCAGTATTCATGGTTCACCCAGTTCAAGGGACAGTTGATTTGTTGGAAGAGATTGCATCACATTTGACGCGACCGGTTTGGGGTCTGGAATGTAGCTTTGGAGCTCCCATGGAGTCAGCTCAGGACTTGGCTTCCCACTATGTCAAGGTAATGATGTATCCCCAGCCAGTAAATGAACTGATAATTATGTATTTACTGATAATATTAAACATAAAATAACAAACCCATGACCAGTGAATGGAACAAATCAATTCTTCCCGAATTGCTTCAACATTTACGAGATTTCGAAGGCAAAGATACCTAGCACAATTTATTTAGAAACATGGTTTGAGATGTTACAGGAACTTTGCGGGTTTCGATTGTGCAGGGACTATCAATGTATTCAAGCGGTGTAGACCAAGTAGGATCTAACCACAAAAATCCTTGATTTGATTCAAATCGAAGATATGTAGATGTAGATATGCGCAGCAAGAACAAACAAACGAATACTTCAATATCCCACTATTACTACGACCCACTTCCTAATTGTTTGGGTTAGAATGAAGAAATAAAATATAGACATATTGCAACTTCAGAACAACATTTTGGTTGTATGTTAGGAATCTCACAGGTTTCCTTTAGTGAGGCGAATTATCATTTACATCTCCAATTCTGTAACTTTCCGAGTTTCATGTAATATATTAACAAAGATGCTTTTTGGCAGGAAGTAAGAAGCAAACAACCTCGGGGCCCATATACGATTCTCGCTTACTCACTTGGTACCGTGTTCGGTCTAGAAATGGCAATCAAATTGGAAAGAGAAGGCGAAAAAGTTTCTCTTACTCTGTTGGACGGATCTCCAGACTTTGTAAAAGGTATCCGAAGTAACTAGAGACAAAAAGTAAAAATCTTGTGAATGTTACTTGTTTTCTCCGCTAGAATATTTTCATCCTACGAGGGTGGATCGATAAGTTTCCGGCCTGACCAAGAAAAACAACGTTTTTAAGAATTTTTTCGTTTTATTTCTCATCATAATCTCCTTCAAGGCTGATACATTCTCATAGCGGTGTTTTAGTCTAGTAATGCCATCTCTATAGACTGATTCGTCAAGCTCCTCAAAATACCCATTTACAGCTTCGATTACTTCTTCATTGTCCGCAAATCTCTTACTGCCAAGCCATTTTTTGAGGTTAGGAAACAGAAAATATTCCCTCGGGGCTAGGTCTGGAGAGTAGGTAGGGTGCGGCATCAATTCAAACTTCAGATCGTTGATTTTAGCCATCGCAACGATTGACGTGTGCGATGTTGCATTATCGTGATGGAACAAGAAACGCGGCACCCATCTTGCACAGAGCTTTTCCATACACAAATGTTGGTGCAAAATATTTTTTACACGTTCATATGACATCTTACAGGTCTCAGCTATCTCGCGCACTTTTAATCTGCGGTCTTTCAGCACTATTTGATGGATTTTTTCGATCACATCTGGAGTTGTGACCTCAATGGGGCGTCCTGGGAGTGAGGCTCATCAGAGGTGCTCACACGACCCTTTTTAAACTCGGAAACCCACTGCTTAACGGTTGAATATGATGGGGAGGATGTCCCCAGTGTTGAGTCCATCTCTTCTTTAATCTCCTTTGGCGATAACCCCTTCAAATAGAAGTATTTGATGACAGCACGATTTTCCAGCTTTTCCATTTTTACGAAAAACACAGAGGCGTCTTGTTCAGCGTGCTCTCAAACCTAAACTAACATGGCGATCGGACTGAAACTATAGCTACAAGCTATCTAAGGATGGTAGTACAGAACGCCACCACAACGTAGGCCTAGTGGCGCCATCTCTTGGTCAGGCCGGAAACTTACCAATCCACCCTCGTAATTATTATCTTAAGCACAATTCCAAATCATAAATGATTTCAAATTACGGAATCTTAGCTGGTTCAGTGGATGGATTTTGGAATTAAGTTTATATTAATTGTACGTAAAAGAATGATTAACCCAGCCAATACACCTCGTGACGACGTGGCACAATAAGTTCCACCAGCGCGTGCCGCAACAAGTAGAGAAAGGGGGAATCACAGATAAAAGAAGATATGTTCATGACGCACTTAAATTCTTCGAGTATTGCGCGGATTCGGTATTGGTAACCGCACCCAGGCTTAAAATAATGTTTTACTGTCAGGCACCTATTAACGATATTGCAAATAAATAATCTGTTAGTAAAAAGCATCAGGTTTTATCATTCCATTCGAATCGGAGATGCTCTTTGCAGAGGTAAAGAAAATAGGCTCAGGACATTAGCAAACCAGCAATGATGGTGCAACTGGTAATTTTTGTTGTGCACATATCCCTTCATCACTTTGATCGCCTTACCTAACGGCACTTTGATTCATTTCTTAGTGGAGCACCTAGCAACGCGAAAGTTTCACAGGTGGGTCTGGAGGCAGAGGGGAAGTGAAAAGTAGGTAGTCTCCTTGGACTGGAAAGTGTTGCTGTGAAAAGTGGGAAGGATGGCTCCTGAAGTTTCATCTCATCAAGTTTCACATCGGCATTACCTCCGAGGGCAAGACCAAGGCGAGGATTTGGATTATTTTTGTATCAGTTCCATGAGTAGAGGGCACTGTTTCTTCTCAAGGGCGCTCTTTGAGTAGGAATTTTCTCAGGCGCGATATGATTGTTATGTACTAGCGCCATGTCCTATGTGGTAAAGGTTAATAGGTAAGTATTAATCACCAGCTGCACCTTGCTGGTAGCCTATTTCTATCAAACAGGGCAGGAAAATTAGTTTAATCTTGAGCGTTCACTTCCCCACAGGTGATCTGAAGTTCATTGTAGGAATGATAAAAACTGGAAACGTGATAAAGGGAATATAATCGGGTGATGTAGTTTACAATGTTTGTAAGAATTTTACGGACTCATGTTATTTGTTTATAAAGTTATGTAACATATGCTGCTACCCTACGCAATGTGGGGGTAAACGAACACTAATAACGTTTGTGATGTTCGTTTTCAGGTCATATAGAGATATATTGCAGAAACCAGATACACAAAGAAAACTTAGATGCTTTCAGATGGCCATATGTGACAATGCTATTCACAAATATTGACTACTCCAAAGTAAGCAGCATCATATTACATTTTCAAAGAATATAACGGTAGATATCCAATTCATCGAGTAAATGGTTTAGCTAGAAAAAAGTACGTTGTTTCACACTCTTTTCTGTTGAAATAATTTTTTTTCCATGAATGTCAAAATATCGAAACATCGACAGGCAAACATCGTTGGCCCAAAAACATCGACAACAAAACATCGATTTATTGTTGCCATCCCTAACTGTAGATGCTGACTTTTAATACTAAGTCTGTAGATGTTGTAGTTTCACTATTAATACGGAACAGTACCCAGTTACATGAATAGTAGAGGGCAAAAGAGAACAATAAATTACAGGCTTCCACCTGGATTTTTATATCATAGTGATGAATATAAGAATTTAAGTAGGGTGAGCGGATGAGGTTACATGAAATGTAGCCCTATTTCGTACATTTACCTATGCACATTTACGACTGTTCTGTACAATAACAATTTTATGGGGTAGGTTTATATGAATTTCATTGCCCTGTTCAATAGAAGACTGTGCACACACGAATGAATTTCTTATAATATTAATTTTTAACGGTCTCCAAAGACAAATGTGGGAATGGTTGATATTTTCAGCTGAGAAAAGAACTTGAAGACCTCCCGACGGATGCTGAACGCTTAACCCGATGCTCTGAGATACTCGGTTGCAGCGAGGAGACCTTCACGAAAGCAGTCCACCTCTTTTGGAGGAAACTTGAACTTTGCAAGTACTTCAAACCTAGTGGGAAACTCAAAAGCCAACTACGGTTGGTGAAGGCATCAGATAACTTTGTGACGAACGTCGGTTCGGATTACGACTTGTCTCAGGTTAATGTTTACAAACATGATATGTTATTATTGTCAAGTAGCTACCTAATGCGTGTATTAAGGGGATATCGCTTTAAATTAATAAAAAGGGTTTTTGATGTGTAAAATTATATAGATTCCCAAGGTTGAAAGCAATACAGGGTACAAATGAAGTAGCTGAAGAAAAATCAATGAGACTCACTCCTTTCTGAACTTGAAATGCTATATGATTTACATTATATCATATATAAACCATTGAATCCTCCAAAAATTGGGGATATTTGAAACAAATTACCATTTTCTTATAAACAATAGCATGATCACACTAACGCCATATAATCCCACGATCGTATATCAGGATTTAGTTTCATGGGATTCTGCAGCGAATTTGTATATGGTTCTTCTTTTCTTACCTTCAAGTGTGTCACGATCTTCTGATTTTGCTATAAAAATGGTTTAAAAATAACAGGTGAAGTGCATTAAATGAATTAAGAAACATTAAGGTTAAATTGTAACCTTAATGACCCTTCAATCTATGGTTTCTTAATTTTATGAAGAAAATTGAAACAGATAGAATATGCCAGAGGAGTAACACTATATGGTTTTTTTTCCCACAGTATTGCGAGGTAGCGGTCGAAGTAATAACGATCACCGGGACCAATCACCAAACCATAATCGTTGGCAAAGCAGCAGAACAGGTGGCCAATATCCTTAACGCTACCACGTGAAGAAGGATTGTGTCTACCGCTGAGTCACTGCTAAACTTCAGGGACGAACAGACCCGAGGGTTCCAGTCGGAAAAAATATTGAACAATAAAAATGTTGTACTTAATTGGTGTGGTTCTATCAATTCAACTAACAAACATGTAAATCGGCGGTAAGCAACTATAGGTCCATTGATCAGCAAGCCTACTTTGCTTGGAGTAGTTACATAATAATCGATAATAACTATCAATTAACAAAGGTGAGTTAATAGGGTTGCCTGAGATTAAACCACTTGGTCTTGACTCAAAATTGCCGTTCTATTGTTCAATATATATATTGGCTATAATTCCCAATTGATTTTTGCAATTCTTTTTTTGTTCAATCTCACAAATATTCCAGTTGCACAATAAACCTCGAAAATTTTGCTTTTTCCTAACATGTGGGAATAGTAATCAATCCTATCAATCGATTCATGCCATTATTTTTTGTTTGTTCAATTAAGAAATTTGGTTTAGTATTTAGACATATTTCAAACCTTTTAGCTTTAATTAAGAAAGAGAGTGAATATGGGGAATAACTTAATAACTTGCACATACGTTTTCATTATGTTCGTTGATTTTGACAATTCTAATGTTGATACGACTCACATTTTATTTAAATTTTAAACAAACCTTGGTAGTTTTATTGAGAGTGGGTAACAGACATTCATTCAAGAGCTGGTCATACTACCGATTTTCTAGGGCTCATTCCGTATTCGATTAAAAGTTTTGAAACATACTTCAGAACTTTCAAATTTGATTATGGAAGAGGGTGGATGGAGGAGGTAATGGTGATAAATCGTTATCTTCATTACGCTACAGTCGATTTTCATTATTTTTTTCTCGCTGAATTAATAAGCTAGTTAAGTTGTGGATCTCATTTCACTTTCAAATTCAACTATGAAAAATTGTATAGAGGATTCAACTATGAATAGAGGATTCAGTTTTCTCTCTATTTTTAGAAGGATTATACTCTTCACTAGATACTTTTGTTACTTCACACTTCATTCTGGATTGTATTTGCGTAACTAAAGGAATTGGACTTGTGTCAAAATTAGAGACATGACATGAACAGTGAAAGAGCGTGTTTATTCAGACAAACTAGAGCGATATAACTAGCTATCCACTCCACAGCACAATTCGACATGATGGGAGAAGTACTAATGAAAATTAAAAGTCAGTCTTCCATAATCATAAAAAAATGAATAAATAATTCAAATAAAAGTAATCATGATAACAATTGAAACTAAACAAATAAATGATTTCAAGAATGGAATCTTCTTGCATACTGGATATAGTTGTCAATTTGGGATGACATACGGTTCATCCAATAGTGATGACGGGCCCAAGGTGCTTGGCCGATGTGGTGTGGGTGGTGGTGATTCCTCGTATGCGGATTGTAGCGGAAAGTAGGTTCGTTGTAGAAGTTCGAATCTGTGGGGTAGCGAGGATGGTCATGGAACCCGTTGAAGTGATTATGATGATGAAACGGAGCAGGAAAGAAACTCTGAGGACGTCCATTTCTCCACAAGTTCTCATGGCCATAGCGCCACGGACTACTATGCTGGGGATACCATCTATCTTCTTTTCCTTCAAGGTGGAGATTAGATAGGTCTTTAGTCACTCGATCGACTGGTTCGGCAGCGACAAACTCACTAATAGGCACATCGTCATCCAAGTATTTTCTCTTCCAATCTAGATTTTTGGACTGAAACGCCTTCCTAGGTTCGCTCGAATCATCACCAGACCTAGGAGACACACTAGGTGACACTTCAATCCCAGAAGACGAACTATCTTTTCCGTCAGAAAGCACTTTTGATACTTCCGAGACATCTTCAACTATCTCGCCTTCCTCCAGCAAATCATCAGCCTCTTTTCCTTCTTTCTCCTCATTCACGCGTTCAAAAGCTACCTTCTTTTCAGCAACGATTGGCTCATTTTCTACGGTAACTTCAGGTTCATCAAACATACTTCTCAAAGTTTCAAACTCGTCATCATTCCATAAATCTACGTTTTTACCACTGGGGATAATATTAACTGCCATGTCTCCTTCGCCGATTTTACCAATCAAGATCTGGAATTTCCTCTTGTCTTCCCCTTTGGACACGATTGTGATGCACACCCCTGATCAAGAAAATATCCACAAGTAAGTAACTATCATACAATGATTGTTCGCTTTTTTTGTAAGGCAATTGCAACAAAACTGCAAATCAATCTGGATCAGTTGTAAACTATCAGGTGTTAATATTATAACAACTGGAAACAAAATAGAGGCAATGTTTATGAAGCAAAACAATGAGTAGTCTGGATCAAAGAAAAAAGTAAAAATGAATTAATTGAATAATTATAGGTACATCAAAATGTAAAGAAATATAATTTATTATATTTATGATGAAGTTACGAAAATTGCGCATGATCGCCTGAGAGACCCCTGAAGTGGTTCTTTCCAAATCGCCTTAAGGCACTAAAATCTAAAACGGAGCGCATTCACAGGGTATAGAGATGCATTGATCAGCTGACAGACCTCTAAGGCAAACATATTTCGTATTCGACCTACGATGAAGGAATTTAAAATGGAATTAAATTTTGGAACAAAGGATCTTGGAAAAAAATTACGAGGTATGGAGGTATGAGGCTTTTGAGATTAATAGATTTATTTCTTTTCTAATCGACCTATGTTAATTTGAAATGGATCGTTTTTGGGCATCTGGAGTGCAATTCATTTATGTTCCGATAAACAAATGGGGAAATCCCGTACATGTAATGGGAAATGGTTCATAAATTGAAAGGTATTGGGAGAGGAGGGAGGGGAAGGGTATGATTCGAGCTCCTGACATTACTCGCCTTTCTTGAGCATTAATAGAATGGTTATGGGAACTTAGCTAAAAGAAAACCAGAGATATTTTAGCATACGATGTAGTTAATGCAATATCAGAACCGAACTTGAACCGAATCATTGGAAACTGTATCCTAACGAAAAGGATCCAGATTTTGCAAACTAGAAGATGAATCAGAAGTGATGTTCAGTTTAGCAAAAGGCAATGAGCAGACCATTGACATTTTGGTGGAACAATACTGGACTCCAAATTAGGGTTAAACACCCATCTGCTATTATTCTATGTCGGGGCCTAACATCTATCATCATCAGTACACAATCAACAAAGCTTTATTGATTATATTTTCATGAATTTCGTGGAAAAGGTTTTCGCGAACTTGATCAAACTGAAGTTGGACTCTCATTGGTTGATGGATTGTAAATGACTGGTCATTCAGGAACAGCCTGATTGTTTTATATGATGATCAGTGTTCTGTTTAGTTTGGTGGTCTGGATGCTCGCATTCTTGCTCCTAAAAAGAGCTGTAAGGTTCATAGCTGGAGTGGAAACGTTTCTATAGAGAATTAAGCATTCTCACGATTCATGGCCTCCATGTACTGGTATGTTTAGATGTTAGAAGTCAATCTCTATCATAGTTTCACGTTGACAACAAGCCAACAGGATAGCGAACTATCCAAATTCCCCATTCTCTTGGATATGATACATGGGAAATCCAGCACTATATCTAAAGGAAGTGATCTACATGACCACGAGACCCGTCGACGAGATGAACTACCGATTCCAATTGACAAGCTCCCGAAATCAGTTCATCTATCAAGGGATTATATATTACAACAAGTTTAAATAAAGTGAAAGCTAAACTTATTGATAATCCTTGGTACAGAAGGGAACATTTTTACATGAACATTACGTTTTTAATACATTATAATCCTATGTGACTCTGCGATATTGACGATTGTTATGTGCATGATGTACAACAACAACGAAACGATTATTATTATTTCAGAAATAAAAAATATCCTAAATCAATAATTTTAGTAATCTATAGATTAACTTCCTTGAACAAATATCGGAATCTGTGCTTAAACTCGTGCAGTGAAAACTAATGGCTTCCGTTTAATGCTCTCATAAGATGCGGCCTCCGGACCCCATACGTGTCAACTATATGCAGATTACTATGTTAACAATGGTGGGGGGAAAGCACCTGAACTCAAGTGTGAGTGCTTTAATTAGTAACAACTGGGTTTCAATGATAGTGGTTTACATATAATTTTATTTAACGTTCTTTAAATTACTCAAATTGTCAGGTAACGATTATTATTCACAACTATTTTTTGTGTAATAATTGTTTCCTTGAGTCACATAATTGATAGGTGAATTAACTGATAGGTATGGAATTCATAACTATTTGGCCAAGAACCAATCAAGTTAAAATATAGTTAAATGAACCAATCAAGTTAATTAAAGTTATATGAATAAGTAATGGGTGAATGCGATATCTACCTTTGTTTCCAAAGCGACCTGCCCTGCCTATCCGGTGAAGATAAGTCTCCGGGCTAAATGGGACATCTTCGTTGATGACCAAATTTACAGAAGACGCATCAATGCCACGAGCGGCCAGATCGGTCGTCACCAGGATCCGGGCTTTGTGCTCTTTCATTTTGGCTAACGCCTCCAGTCTATCTTTCTGTTCTTGGTTACTTGTGAGGCAGGCCACTCCCCATCCTTGCTTTTGCAAAATCCCATACAGTGTCTCAGCCCTACACAAAATATAAATGTTTCAGAACTTCAAGTAGGTACTATTCACTATTTAATGGTAACTGAGAATTTAATATTAAGGGTGAGATAATACATATACTATATATTAGTAAAAAAACATTTATTCTTCTAGTTAAACTTGATATGAAAGGTAACATTCGTGCGCAATGATTTATTGGGCTAATGTAAATAAAAAAAATATATTCGTATAAGTAGTTAAATTTAAATTAATTCATTTTTAGTTAATTGTCTAAAACTGGGACCGATCCAATCCCAATTACAATTCTTCTGAAACTGGGATCGATCCCTTTTCCATAATTCAGATTCACTTTTCCTAATAGCCAAATCGAAAATACAAAAATGTAATAGAGCACTAATGAAACAAATCGTGAATGAAGTTAGGAGTAAATAATAGTTGTGTAAAACTGAAAATCAACTGGTGGAAGTTTGAATATTGAAAAATACCTCATACTTCGAGATTGTTTTTCATGGTTCCCAAAAATAACAAAGTTGCGCACTGACTTGTCTTGGCTTGTGCACTTGTCTTTCGAATGAAAACGTCAATTGTTTCATGAAGATATGAAAACAATCAATTCTTAGAATTTTGGTTCGTTATTTCCAACAGTGAACATTAGTAAACGAGCTAAAAATAAGCTTTCACTCCTCCTTTTCCGTTCGAATCTTGTTGAATAACGTTTTAAGACGCGTAGAATCTAAAAATCGAATAAATCTACGACCTAGCAAATTGTGAAGATCGAATCAGCTGATATAATTGTAATAGAGTAATATAATAATAACAAAATATAATTAATTATAATAAAATGGTGTTTCCTTTTGTAACGAGTTTTTCTTAACTTTTGTCACATATTTTCTTACTGAAGTAAAGGATTTTGAGTTATGAGTTAAATATTGGCAAATGTCTTATTGCCTTTGGGACATCAAAAGTCAGTTACAGACCTACTGAGCGGATGAAGGATTGAAGGCCTTAGTCTTCTAATTTGTTCTCTAATCGAACTACTCTGCTGGAGTTCCTCTAGACATGTAGAACACAATTGCAAGGTTTGGAAGCCCAATCCGTGTTTACTGTAATAGATGAACTAATCCACAAAAATCATAATTTTTGTAGAATGTTCTAACACAGATAAATATAACATTCTAGTTGTGTTTAAAAAATTTTTCAGCTCAATTTTGTAAGTACCGTAAATACCGGCAAAATTACATATTTGTAATAGGAGTAAATAAATTTGAAAATTTCGATTACTGTAAAAACCTGCAACATTATATAATTATTCTTCTGTCACATGTGATCGGAGTTGGTAAAAATGTACTTACAAGAATGAAGAAAAGGTACAATACTTCAGAAATCAAAAGTAAAATAACAAGTAATTGCAATTGAAGTTCTGAATACAAGTACCTTACCTTCTTTAACATAGAATACAATAGAAAATGATTAGAGGAATTTCAGGACCCTTCCATCCCCTCTACAATCCCTCTTGAGAATTGGGAGAGTAGAGGTGCGGAAAAGCGCGTTTCATCCAAATTTCGTAGAATAAATAAAGATGGCTACTGTATAATGGCGATGAACGACTTCAACATGATTTTAATGACATGCGCTCTATACGAATATTGTAATTTTGTGAGGATTTGATGTACCTAACTTACAGTTGGAAATCAATTGATATCGTAATTATAGAACCAAATTTACTTCATATACAACCTACCTACAGAATATTGTTAATTCTCCAAAAATTTTTTTGAAATCCTACTAAATTGCTAAAAATTTAGTCTCATAACTATTTTTACAGGGCTAAAACTATTTCAACTACGTTAACGGAATAGCAATAAAACCAAGAGCACAAATTTAGATCGAGTCAAAAGTACACCTCGCTCTCATATGTGAGAGTGAAATACGTGTAGTTGAAGTCACGTACATTTTCACGTTTTTTTTTTTTTTTGTTATTGTTCATTAAAAAGTGGGATCGAAGATGCATGTAATTGTGCATGTGCTTAGGAAGCAATTTCGAATTCGATCACTACAACTCATGTTGATAGGGACTTGTAACTTGCCCATTTTCCAGAACCCAAAAACCGTTCACCCTTCATTGGAAAACTCTAAATTTTTAACAACTGTATCACATGCGGTAGCATTTTCAATGAAAACTTGGTAGGTGCAGAAGCAATGTCTGGATTGAGAAAGTGAGGAAACGGCAGATGAAGTTCGCTGACTTTCCAAGAGTGTTGAATGATTTGAACTATTTAGATATTCTGTATACTAGGACCATAAATGGTCAACGCTCTCAGTTTGAGAAAGAAACCATGTTCAATTTTAGCGAACTACACTTTGTAGAATAATGAGGAAACTATTTTTATGGAACCGAGAGAAAAATCATAAAATAAAAAATGAACCTACGTAAGCAGGTCTGTTTATAGAAATAGCACTCTAGTTACAACCTCCCTGGGACAGCCATATTAAAAAAAATTGCATTCAATATTGGTAAGAAAAATTATAAGCAAAAATCATAATTTAGAATTGAAGAACTACATTAAAATAAGGCGATAATAACTAAGAAAATAAATAAAGGTAACGACTGTAGTACCCAATGATTGAAATAAATGTGTGACAAGGAATTTAATATATTCGTTACATTATATATTATGTAATATGACCTTGGGTGATTCGCATTAAAAAGTGATGCATGACATTGTAACATTTTAAATACTGAAATTTTGTTATTTCAATGATAAACTCCCTGACTCAATCTCTCTCCCACGAGTCTAACACATTATAAGGGTATACAAACAAAGGGTATTTACATCAGTAAATACGTGCATTTGTAAATAATAATATACAAATAAATTAATTACTGATGAACATAACTATAATTATTGCTCACCTGACGATGTAGTTACAGAAGATCAGGCACTGATCAAACTGAACGGTACTCAAGAGCCTAAACAAAGCCTCTTGTTTCATTGTTTGTCGAGCGAACTTGTCACAATGATGAGGTGTGACACAGACAAATTGTTTCAGACCCTCAAGTATTGGCGACGATCCACCTTAACCATAAAAAAATCGAACATCACTATATTGAAGGGAAAGATAGAAGAGCATTTTATTCATAGCCCAGATTACATACCAGAAGCATAAAATCATAATAAGATATGACAATATGATGATGCATATTATGCATTTGAAAACGGTACATACATACGGTGCATTTGTGAACAGTTTTTGAGCTATAGTGTTTTGAAAATATCAACTCTCGTCGGCGTCGAGGTTTTCAGTTAACAGCTCAGGGTGGTTTTGATCGAGGACGAAATGGAACCTAGTTAGGAGGAAGCTACAAGCTGACTGGCTGGCAGGACGTGGTGGTGGAGGGAAAGGGAGAAGGGGCCCTCGATATCAAAATGAATTTAGGTCTTGATTAAACAACTAGTGAAGCGGTAACACATGCAAAAAGTTTATTTTTAACACAGACCCCTCAAGAATGTATTTAAACATCAGCCATCTTAAATGTGATAATGGACCGGAATACAAATCCTTCAAATGTCAAAATTTTTGTATTAAGAAGGAAGTCAGATTTAATTTGCTATTCCTTACACTCCATAGCTCAATGGGAAAACTGAAAGGATGAATCGCCTGATTGCTGGGAGAGCTATAATTCATGACAACGGTATACAAAGTGCTGTTTGGGGTAAAGCAGTAACTTGCGGTGTATATAAAAAATCGTAGTGTCACTGTTGGAAATAAACATTTGAAAAATGTCGAAATTATAGTAGGTAAGCATATTTCCTTGTGGTTAATTATAGTAAGCATACTTCCTTGTGGTTAAGTAGGACTTGAGGCTTCAGAGGTGGACAAGAATTTTTTCATTAGAAAACTTCACATATTTTAACTTAACTTACCGGTAGGAGTGATGTGCATGCCTCTCTTCATGTATTTCTTGACAAATTCGATTAATTGTGTACTGTATGTAGCACTGCACGCAATAACTTGCTTTGATTCAGCAGCATTATGGAAAATGTAACTGAGGAAGAAAATGAGCCACAAACAATAATAAGTAAGGTATGTAAGTATCGATAAAACGAAACTGTACTAGGATCCGTAAGTTATTAGGTTATCCAACTTCCAAAATTTGTTTTTCATTGTTAAGGTCAGGGCATCACTGCGACTTGGCCTCATCGAACAGCACTAGACTTGACTATGTGTACTGGTATGAAACCATTACGTTTTCTTCAATGGTGGGGGGGGGGGGGGGGGGGGCACACATACCCTGGACTTCTACGAAATGGACTGAAGCGTCATGTTGTAAGTGTTATGTGCAGGGGAACTCCCACAGTCGAAGAGGTTAATTAGCTTCAGTAGCAAGAAATAGGAACCCCCTCAAGCCAGACAGTAAACAGGTAAACACCATATTACAAGACGAATCAACTTCGCTCCTCGATTCCTGAGTCAAAACATACAGTGACCATACACTATTATATACCTCATCGGATATGTCCATGTTCCACCCTGTCATTCACATAACCCTCTACAGTTGAGGACCTTCAAGATCTACGTCATCTACGGTGACTACCCCATGACACCTCGTACGCCCTCATCGTCCCCAGTCGTTCGTTCATCGTTCACACATTGAGCTGAAGTTCATCAAAGCTATACCCAAGACCAGCCAAGCGATGGAGTAAGTATTTCGCAAGTTGGTCAACAATGATCCCCTACTAGACTTGAGAAAAACGCAAAACGCAAAAGCTCCTACTGCACGATGTATGCTGAGGGTGTAATAAACAGTTGTGGTGGTGTGCTAAAAGTCTAGCTTGTATAAAAGTATCATTGGTGAGTATGTATTTCGAAGTTCAGCCAACATACCTTCAACAACTTTTGGCGACCTAACTGTACAGTAGTTTACTGATCTGTGTAGTTCATGAACTTATTATATCCTTCATCGTGAGCAATTAAATACTCTGTGTGAATGATTTTAAAAACGGTTCTAACAATTATCAGTGTTATCCTCAGGATGACAAATTGTATAAAATAAAACAAAAGAGACGCTCTAATGACATGACTTTTCCGAAACACACTTTCTAGAAGGTAGCTAACTTTCATTAACTACCAATCGTTTTAAATAGCCACTGGTTACTGATTTCCTAAATTAACAGACTTTATAGAATTTCTTCCCCTTATTGAGTCTTTACAAAATATTCCACTTCACACGGAATTCGCCTAAGGAAGAAACCTCAAACAATACCTTCATCATAAAGATAGATAGAAGATTAAATGGGGTACGGCCCAAGCAATATTTACCTCATCGCAATAGTCTTTGGTAAGAAAAGTATGAGATAATCACAACACTAAGAATTGAACACTTAGTGTGAATTGGTTTATTACCACGAGAAGCTTAATAAGTGGGTGGAACCCCTTCCCCTACTCCTTCTCTGTTGAATAACTTCCAAACACTGACCGACAGTTTGTAAGATACAAGAAATAATAGACCAAGCTCTAGGAGGTTAGTTCCATCAAGATTGGAGAACAAGAAAATAATCTAATAACCAATTTCATTACTTGAGCCTTACTTGATGTCTTTTATAAAAACATCCTCCATAAGTTTATCAGCCTCATCAAGCACTAGCAGCCGCACAGCCTTCGAATCAAAGACGTCTTTTTCAATAAGATGCCGAATTCTACCAGGAGCTCCCACAATGACCTGACATTTCGCAAGTTGGTCTTTGGATGTTTCCATTCGGGTTCCACCAATCAAGATACCAACCTTCAAGCCTGAAAAATGACATCTTTTCAACTGAAAACTCAGATTTTTCTGTATCCTTATAAAACACTAGTATTTTATGAAAAGTAGGAATAATTTCTGTTACTCGAAAATGTCTAGTTCTGACCATTCTGCTTCCTATATCTACATTCAATGAGGAGCTGTTCCGTTTATTAGATATATTTCAGATGAGATACAGTTCTCAATAATTCCTTCAGTTACTAATCTATAAATCTTTGGTTGGAACTACTAGCCGGGAGGAACCCTCCTTGCAATAAAAATTGCAACGACGTCAATCCTATTTTCCTTGCCATAAACCGAATATGCATTAGGTATTTTGTACTCAACAAGATCTGTTGATCGGTTGAAAATAAATATGATCATAGCAGTGTAATGGAAATAGGTAATGTTGCCATCACTAGTGTAGCTTACCTTATTTGGACAAGTGCATCAAACAATCAACTGTGGTTATCAACTAAGTTCTCGGCTGCGATGGCTTTGAAAGAACTACAAAACACTCTAAACTCAGATGGTACTAACCTTTGCGGAATTTGCCAACAGTTTCAATGACATCTGCAATTTGAACTGCAATTTCTCTCGTGGGAGCAGCGACAATGATCTGCGTTCTTTTAATTTCCATATCGATCATTTCCAATGCAATAAGAGTAAAAACCAGAGTCTTCCCGGTCCCTGATTTTGCCTGCACTATAAGATCTGCAATTTATCCAACACAGATATCCATAAATGATGATAATAATAAAAATTATTTTTCAGCAACTGTGCCTCTAATTTCTAAACTAACTAATTTAAAACAAAAAGTGCCTCGTGGAAACTATACAAACCGAAGCCACATCTTCCTAGAGGTATAGCAGCTAGTTGTATCGGGGACGGTCTCTTGAATCCAACTTTATGAAGGCCTTTCAGAACCCAGTTTGGAAGCAACAATGAGTTGAAGTCCACATTTTCATCAATTAGGACATCTTTGGTGCGGGTTGAGTTTTCCAAATCATGACTATAAGCTGCCATCTCTAAATAGATTATTTCACAGCAGGTAGCTAAAACTAAAAATATCGACAAACATTTGAGTTGATCTTCGAATTTGGACGTGGGGGTGTTCAGAGGATGGTTCGAGTTAATATAGCTGAAATTAATCTGGACTGGTTTAATTGTATCATGGCTGTCAACTGTATCTTTTTATGTGAGACAAGGAAAAAGTGGTGTAAACCTCTTCTAGAATCAATGTTAGGAGTCACTAGAATAGGATAGTAGTGTAGAATACTAACCACCTTCGTCATCACCTTCGGTAGTAGGTATATCTTGTCATTATGGACACGAAAACTCAGTTATTAGAGATGCAAAAACGCCAATCGTCAAATAGGCACTGGCAATATCAGCAATTAGCCCATCTGAAGTAGGGCATCTCCAGAAATCTAAAGGATACAACACCATCAGAAATAACACATTAACGAAGGTAACGTGTTGATTATGTTCATTGAAGGAGCCCTGATGACCGAAACTGAAATGCATTTGATGAAATGAATTAAAATTAGTGGGGAATGAGGATGAGAAGCTTTAGATGTAATCCCATCAAAAGTATAATAAACGTAAGTGTGGTTTGAACCAAAGATAAATATCAATAGAAAATACAGTACAACCAACGATGATTCGACCAAGCAAACGTTTCCGGCAATTCGAATGTCACAGGAAATGTACTCAAATATCCCATTTCCTGACACCAGCTAACAACCATCGTGCCAGTACCTAAGATCAAGCAAAGGAAATGAAGTTCACACTTACCTACCTGATTGTATCGTGAGAGTATTGTGGAGTCAAGAGTCGAAAAGTAGAATTTAACTAATCCCAAGACGACGGGAAATCCTCTTGATGACGCGAAATCTTTAAATGCATTTTCTATAAATTCGTTGTTTACGTACCACCAGCAACACTAATCACATTAACGTGACCTCAGTGGAGTTACGCGGGAGAGGTAACAGCAGTGCTACCTTTTCAAGGAAGGTTTCTTTCACCATGGCCACCTTCGTGATAGAAACCGAGAGTTGGTTGTGTAGTTCTACAGAGTTACCATAGGTGAGCCTCGTTCATCTGTTTATCTGTTGGAGTCCCCAAAGAACTGTTCAACCGTTGAAATCACCTAAAGCGCTCAATGTTTATGGCAAAATAGTTCTTAACTATTGTTTAAAATCAATTATCGTGTTAATGAGGAAGGTGTTATTTTTCACCTCTTATGGGTGTTTAAAAAAATTGTAACCACTGGGGATTTTACAGGAAATCTGTCACTGAACAAAACAGTTCCTATAAATAAGTGCCCACCAATCAAGTCTCACAAGTGAAAAAGAAAAGTGCTTTGTTACTTTCATTCAAGAATTCCGATCATAATCTGCTTTATCGTATTAAAAAAGGTGAAAATCCGCAATTTATATTTTTAGACATTGTCCCCGTTTTCTTAAAATAGTAGAACTTCTTCCTGAAAGTTCATAGTTAAGGTAAACTATTATACAGTCTTTATTAAGGGCGAAATTTCTCAAAGTCACCAAAGTTGAGTTAATTATCCTTTCTGGTAGTTTCAATCTTTGATTGGGGGTTAATAGCCTAGTTTGATCACAACGTCCCTGACAAAACGAACGTTCCAATGTAAGCCTGGATAAATGGCTTCCAGATTGAAATGCACTTGTGGCCATGAGTTTCGTGGTCGAGCTGGTAATAAATTTGGGAAATAACAAACGAGCTTGAAGAGGAATATCATAATTTTTTTTGTTGAATGTACTTGAAAATGTCAAAATTAATAAAAGAGATAGATCGAATAAATGAGGTTATTCCTCTCTACATTTCACTATAGAAAGATTTTTTCTGTAATATGTGAAATTATACTAAACACTACTTGCTACACATCTTCTCTTCTCACTTAATCTGTCTACTTTCAATAATCCCTTCATTTTATTTGTTCTTGATTACAATACCCATCACCTTCCTTTCTCAGGAAGCTCCCATTTACCCGTGACTATACACTGTATAGTATACAGGATGTTCCCAAAAATGGATAGCCGTTTAAGATTTAATGGGAAGTTCGAGGTCTCCAAATAAAGCCTTACTAGAAGAAACGTAAAAAAATCCGTTACTTTCATTTAGTCAAGAATTCCATTAAGTTTTATGAAAAAATGTTCTAGGTCAACCTTTACTACCTACGTCAAATTTCGAGTGGATTGCCGCCTACCGCTCAATTCTATCTCAGTACGTTGCTGAGATATAATTTTTTGAAAGAACCCGTTCGGTAATATTCACATTTCCCCACTCAGAACCTCTTTTTTTCTATGATTACCTTATATTATTATTTCTACAAGAACTTGATTTATGTGTTTGAAAATCATAAATCTCCTGTAAATAACTTCTGAGACTTTGAAAATTAGAAATATGTTAATAGGAACTTTTTTGTTCAGCGTTAAATTTTATATTGAATCTCCAAAAATTGTTCTTTTATGAAATTGAAGTTTTGAAACCCAAGAAAATTTCTAATTTTGTAATTAAAATCGATAAAGGAATTGTTTCTTTTAATTAATGCATTTCTTTTAAAAATTATACTTATAATAATGGAAAAACATTAATTCAATCAATAAAATGTTTTTGTGATCGCCTGATTTTCAGTTGCCGTCGGAAAACATTTTTAGATTTTCACACTCCATTCGCGAACCCGTGTTTAAAGGACCGTTATTGTTTAGCTTTGCATTTTCTGAAAAAAATCCTCAAGGTTTATCCTTTTTTGTGAACACCTACTTTGATAACTACAATGCAAAATTGTTTTCTATGACCTCTTGAAACGCCTGTATTTACGCCAAAATGCTGTAACCTGCATTGATTTAACGGGAGAAAGAACGTTTTTCCGAATTTAAACGCAATTTTATCCCAAAAAACCGACATAAAAAATATTGTTTGAGAAAACCATTGGAAATCTGAAATCCTAAGGTAATTTTTCCTGAAGGTTGGGATTCAGGAGCACGACTTAAATAAGGTCAATAAGGACCCCCCATAGAAGGGGGGTGTCAATGTGTGGGTTGAGTTGAATAACTCGGAAATTAAATCTCTAAAACGAAAACTCTAACAGACACTTTTTGTTGAAAATTAGTCATAAGTTGATCTCTGAAGTTTGGCCGGTCGAGTCTGTTTAACGTTGATGCCTTGCCATACTCGTATGTGATGAGAAAGGCCTCAAAAGTTGTATTACAATTGTGTTCTTACAACGTTGCATACAATTACAAATCACGTTAACGATTACGTACGTAACACATCATGTGGTACAGTATTTATGAGTGAATTACAGTTAAGTCCTTTCATACGTATCTCAGCATTTCATGTTTCATGAGCGTATGACCATTGCTAAGAACATTTAACATAGAGAGCTACATTTCTTGAGAAATCAGATTGTCAGAATATTTCGATTTTTCCCGATAACAGGAGAGCTAATGGTCCTAAATTGTTCCAATCGTGCTTAAAGTGAAGCTGAATAACTGCTCTAGAACATAGTTCCGCATAACGTTCCTAGTGGGATGAGTATTTTAGCCGATATTCAGTAAAGAAAACGGTGAAAAAGAAGACTTCTAACTTTTTGGGGAAAACGGCTAATGTTTCAAGAGGTATATCTTAGGATCTATTGGACTTACAAAGCTACCGTTGCGTCCAAGTTAGAGCAAGTCCTGTCTTCTTATAAAAGTAGATAGCGACTTTTTCGGTCGGATGCACATTTTTGGAATTATGAGAAAAAATGTCCTGGAATTTTGCCGTTTTTCAAGCACAATGAATTTAGCTCAAGTCTTTGGAAGCTGGTCACACACAACTAATACCATCCCTAATAACGTACAACAAAATCAGAACGTGTCGATTGTTTTTCCGACTGAAGCCGTTTTTTGTGAGACTGGCCTATTTGTAAT
This sequence comes from Creontiades dilutus, assembly GCA_031894815.1. NCBI lineage: Eukaryota > Metazoa > Arthropoda > Insecta > Hemiptera > Miridae > Creontiades > Creontiades dilutus. Next base: position 1,357,924 of record JAVIWC010000667.1, read on the forward strand.
GTGGTGCCCTTGAATCAATACCTACAGGGAAACATTTCTTAGGATCTCAGCATTCCAAAGGTTCGCTAAAAAAATGAGTACAAAAGTTTTGGAAAGAAATTGCGATTAAATTTAGTGGCGAACATGGTTGTGTTTCGATGATGATGAATAGTAGACGGTTCATGTAGTGTAAAATGATCAACATTAATATATTCTATAACCCCCCTGTTCACACTAAATAATCTTTTCAAAATTAAATAATTACACCGATGCTATGGTTCACATACCCATTTGCAACTTTTTTTTAAATTCCAACTTATTGGAGTGGTCAAAGTAATTTGGGAGTACATATATGGGTAACCTATATATTTTTTGGTTTGTTATTTTCAGTAATAAGCCTTTGTTATCGTGCAAAAATATTTTTTTAACCCCTCCCCCCCACACACACATGATGCAAACATTGTCAGTTTACCGTTCCAAGGTGCGTAGATTCAAAATGTCCATAACGGCCTCAGAATTGATGTAAAAAATCCGTTCTTTAGTATATGGACCCCAGCTTGATCGCATAGCTCGAATATATGCTATGTACTAAAAACTGTTCAAGAACGTGGTCCGTTTTTCAAATGTTTTTCACTGATATTGGCAAGAGGCGTGTAATATTCGGGTAATTTTGGACGAAAAATCGGCTGGGATAGGTTTCAGATAGGTAGAAACTCACCAATAAAGAATACTCTCAAAGGTACTTACGGGAAGTAAATTTTGCATGTTTATTTATTAATATTCAACATGACTAATGACTTGGAAAAACAATTACGACAATTACGACTAGATTTACAAATTTCTTATTGATTTCCACACCAGCGCCAAGCGCTCTTAGTTCGTACCGTGGGTACAAACGAATTAAAATAAAATCCCACAAAGTCTGCCGGTTTGTACTCAGTTAAAAAGTTGGTGGGGAATTAGCAGATTTCGCAAGTTTAAAAATTTTGAGATAGGTATCTTTACTTTTTTTTCGATGAATACGTTATTTCATGGATGAGACGTGCTTGAAACGGACATGTAAAAAATGAATAGGTACGTTAAAACTCTTCACTCTTCATCCAACAATTTGTTAGAAAATCCCGGTTTATTTAATTCATACATCATTTATGTAGGTCCAACCGAATTGGGTCTAACCATTGTGATTTGATTTTGGTTGTCTATACGCACCAAAACTCAATTTATCTCTTGTTTATAGATTAAATCTTTTGCGAGTACTTCTCGGTGAATGAGCTTGTTTCATTTTATTGAAATCTGATCCTCATAAAAATTCCTGCCGAAGATAAGGAAATTGTTGCATCATTATTAATGTAGACACCTTTTAACAGTTCCCATTGATGGCGTATTCGGTACCTGTGGGTACCGCGCCCCATATTAAGTACTTATGCACACGCGCAGCTGCCCCGCAACCCAGAACACGTTGCGGTGATTTTCAACAATGACCCTGGCCATCTGGGTCATCCTGCTCTCCCCACATCACCAGGTTGTCCTCACGCCCTTCCTCCCAAGACAAAGGCTTCATTGGCTGAAACAATGGGCCGACTCCCCAAAAGAGGTGAGACCCTTAGGGCCTTGCAGCAGCCTAGGGTGAAATTACGGCTGCCATCTGGGTCATCCTGGCCACTGCTTCAGACAAAAGGTGTAATTCACTGCCCTCTGACCCCTCTGCCTGAAACAAAGAGTGTTGTGTCGTAGTGTTGCCCCGAGGGTTAATCACCTTCTGCAGCTCAAGGACAACAATAATGTACAAGCGTAATTCCCTTTGATGACCACGTTGCCACACTTCAAAAATAATAGCCCAGGTGAGGATAATATAATGGTCCAACCCTATCTTCCTCAACAGTAATTGAAAAGGCATGTTCGTTGAAGATGTGTGATACAGCTTAGTTTATTCATCGGAGAGATTGAACGCGTGTCATCAAGATGCAGGTGAACCGCCTGCATCACTGATGAGCCCTCAATGAACAAGTTCGGACAACGTGCCATCATATTTGCAACGATCTGCTTCGTTTATGTCTGTGAGAATGTCGGGATGTATTATTTTCGTCTTATCACAAGAAAAGGTAACTTCCTCATAGCATGTTAACGTATTTAAAAATATAGGCACGCACTTTATAGAATGTGTTCCCAACAATCAATATAGGTACCTACATTTCACTCACTGTCACTATTGCATACCAGTAGTGCAGTATGGTATTAAGAGCAAACAATTTCTATCGGTTTTCGAAGCAGTGTAGTGCGAATTTGAGCACTAATCGGCTTGCAACCATTTATAATCTTTTAAGAACTCAATAACTGTTTCATGGAGGCATATAGTGCTTGTTTAAATTGTATTAGTACAGAACGATGATTCGATGGATTAAAAAAGCACATTTTTTGACATGGGCGTTTTTATAAATAGGTATAAAAAACATTGAACACTATTTTAGGCATAAGATGAAGTAGTGTACTTGAAATCCACACTCAATTTTCTAAAATAATAACTGTGTTGTTTTCGACTTGGAATCCGTTTTTGAACCATCGTGAATTATGAAATTTAAAGAATTTAGGGAAACTTGTGATGCTCAACTACACGTACATATATTAATACTTATAGCCTGTATTATATAAAGAGTGTCCCAACATAAGGTCACTAAGCTCTTTTTCTTGGAGGCATTTTTTTAATCGCTCGTTTTTCCGACTTTGCACCCATATACGTTTTTCTTCAAGCTATCAATCTTGGGTAACTGTAACGGCCATAACTCCCTTAAACCACTGTCTAAAAATTTGAGGACACCGTATCCTTGAGGCAAAAAAGGACTTTCAGCATGACTTACAAGGTAGAAAATTAGTCCAATTTTGAAAAAAAATCCAAAGACCTCACACTCTACGTGAGAGACGTAGAAAGTCGATTGACAAATCGAAACATCAATGTTATAATCTAGTGTTTTGAAGAAAATTACGTTTAAAAAACATGTTTTTTTTTGTTAACCCAAATTGAATTGCTAACGTTTTTCAATCAGATCGAAAATCGGATCACTCAGGCTCCGTGAGCTATTTTTATCCCCATTCTTATCGGATGTTTATATCTACAAAAACGTAAAGGGCATAGCCAGGGGGGGTGCTGAAAGGGCTTCAGCACCCCCCGAAATTCTAAAAAAATACCTTCTTAAAATACTTAGTTTTGCTGCTTTGCTGGTTAGTTTACCGAACTATTGAGCGAGGTTTTTTGGCGTACGACAAACACGCATACGGACAAGCTCTTTTGTGGCTGACAGTACGTACCCGGTTTTGTTTTTCAGTATCATCATGTACAGCCGAATGGTCATTTTCGACAATGAAACGAGTAAAAAACTATTTGAGAAATCGAATGAAAAATGACAGATTAACTGATCTAGCACTCTTGTCCGTTCACTACGGCAGTATCAGTGTTTCGCCAGAAGAATTGTTGGATATAATGGCGAATGTGCCGAGGAGGGCTGTTCTCTTGTAGTTTTTCGTGCTATAAAAACTATCTACATTTTACAAGTATCTATGGAACTAATTAGAACATGTAATTAATTATATCATAATACGTTTTCTGTTCTAATCAATTAAGCGAAATAAAATTGACTTGTTGTAATTTTGTCCCTTGTTCGCTTTTTTATCCATTAAACGATTACATCCTTATAACCTTCCTGCCTATTCCAGCACCCCCGAAAATAAAATCCTAGCTAGGCCCTTGAAAAACGTCCACACACAATTTCACAGGCACATCGGTGAATGATGACTGACAAATGCATGTAGTTGATTATAAATTAGCAACCAATCCGTTTTTATTGAGAATGAAAAATTGAGATGTGTAACGAAGGCTCCATCGGGAGTTCAGCTGAGTTCTACTCGTTGAACGTGAAAACGCCAGAGGTGGGCCCTTCAAAGCGATAAGCTCCTATAATACAATAGGGGTGAAAATGAGCGTCATTCCCCTTTCATGTCCATTCAGTGACGTGCCGACTGACTCACAACTTGGGTGACGAAATTAACCAAGCACAATTTTTTGTGTGTGTAATAAACGAGTGCGATAGATCTTGCTATATACCAATCAATGTATCTGTCTTATAAACTGCTATTCTTTTTAAAACTATCCATGACAGGTTTACAAGTTACAGGTATACCAATTACCTCCATGTTCCTAGTTAAAGCGGAACTTACTTGGACACTCCCAGTAACTCATTTGCTTGGAAGATAAGAACAACTTGGACGCAGGGCCGGAACTAGGAACCGCGAAACCCCGCTAATGAAATTTTCAGGAGAAATCAATATTGGTCCTACAACGCCTCCATTCTTTAGCCAGCACTCTCACTAAATTTAAAGTGCCCTTTAAGGGTTGTCAAAGTTTTGTAAAATCCCAAAAACCTCAAAAAAAGTCAAGGCGGCTTAAATTTGGACTTTTTTTTTAAAGAACTCTCCATGAGGAATCGAATGAGCCCTTCCCCAGGTCCGTAGCTCAAACCATTCCCGATGTATGGCCCGATTTATGGTGCCAACATTTGCATCCACATTCACTACATCACTAGGTTACTGTGATCAAACCAAACACAGGAGTTTTTTTTTTTTATACTAGTGATGTAGTGAATGTGGATACTGGAGTCAACTCCTAAAAGGGTATATAGCCGATACACGGGTTGAAGCATTCTGATATGCGTGTTCCGTCTTACGAAACTTAAAATTTTCAAATAGAATATTCTTCTATTGTAATCGCTCTTGAAAAAAAAAACGCTGCAAATTCTTTCACTGGGGTTTATTAGGTATTCAATGATTCATGATTTGAATTTCTAGTAAGCTTTGGAGTGTGCGTGTTTCACAGGTGATAGAGCGATTATTGGACACATTATCAGGGACACAAATATGATGAACTGATCAGTCCAAATAGGTATTTTGGTTGAGAACCGATTTAAGTGCTCTTTGCATTTCTCCTGAAATTCAATAATCGCTCTATAAATTCAAATCATGAACGCAAGCCAATTGAATAATAAACCCCAGTGAAAGAATTTGCAGCGTTTTTACTTTCCCAACAGAGTTGAAAGCTATATTCACAAAATCCCATTCAGGGGAATTTAAGTGCTAGGCTTCATACTTTCTTCCTCGCAGCACGACAGTCCCAGTCGTTGGGAGGCTTCACACTTCTTTCGTAACAGCACAGATATTCCAATTGTTGAATGGCTCCACTCTGCTGTCCTTGCAGTATAAAAATCCTAGTTGTGAGAGGCTTAAGACGCGTGTGACAGGGGGAAAGGAGTTGAACCTTCGGTCAGGTAGATGTTCGGGGTATAGACCTCTCCGGTATACCGCTGGATTGTTTCAGAGGGACGTCCTAAAAACAATCTGAATTCTAAGAGACAGTCGGGGACGTTTTGTCGAGCCCGTGTGGATTTTAATTCCGGAGACCTATTTTCGCCTTGCCAAAAAAGGGTGGGAGTATATGTTGATGCAGCCCTGACTACAAAGTTTTACCATCCATTTATGTGATTTTTGCTGTCCTTAGATCTTCATTTTAGTACAGTTGCACATGAAAACGAGCAACGTTGGGTTGTTTTTGGAGTTCTATTATTCTTAACAAAATGAAGTATCAAGCTCTTTAGATCGCTGGGAACATTGTTCTCTAATGAAGAAGAGAAGTCCAATTAGGTGACGTTCCTTTTATCTTGTTTCGTTTTTTAAAACCAAAAACTGCTTTCAGTTCCCCACAGTATTGTTCTCTGCTTACGTCAGTACCCTTATTGCTTGATGTTCATTTCACCCATGAATCATCTTTTGTTGATGTCCCACGTTATGCAAGTACGTATTCAAGGCTAATAAATGGTCTGTATTCCCATCGTGTTGTTTTATCTGCAAACCTGGTCTCCAAGCGCATTGTAAGAAAGGATCATTGTTAAAAAATGCGGTATTATATATAATGAGACGCCATTGATATTGCTTAACAGGGAGTAGAGTTTGACATCCTTACCCGTCACACCCTATAAATTTCCATGAAATCTGAGAGAAAATACTACCAACTTGGAACCAAATCCACCTTCCACCCACCTTCGTGAGGAAGTAGATTACCTCCAGGGTCATTGAAAACAAAAACTTTGGTTTAATAAGAGGAAAAATACCATTTTCCCGGCTGATTAGTGTTAAAAATCTGTGCGGACGAAAATAGATATGCGTTAGAAGTACGTTAAGGGTGGGGAAAGGGGTGAAAAAGGGGTGCGAGAAATAGAATACCGAGGAAGCTTCCAAATGAAATTGCACAAATGCTAAATGCATGTTACAAAAGTTTTTGGATTTTTGTTGCTTTTGCCTCATTATTTTCAATACTAATAAGAGTTTACGAAAGTTGGCTAGCAAATCAAATATCGGATAGGGATGAGCCAGTAATCTCGGTATCTTGATCAATCGGCAACGTGATCCGAGTGTACCTAGGAGGTGTTGTTTCTGGTTATACAGATCAGTTCTGGTACCCTGGGACCAGCGTATATCGGTTATCTAACGCAGGAATAATGTACCTTTGTGTAGTAACTTGCAGCATTTTCTTTCCCAAACGACTTTTGATACCGGAATTCGAAATGAACAGTGGATTCGGCGCTAGTAACTCTAGCCCAATGACGACTATTAACACCCATTGCGTATTCTCCAAATTCAGAAATACAATCTAATATTCTAGATTTCCAGTAAAGCCCATTTATTGAAGGAAACTGTAGGTGGCAAAGTTGTTTCAGTTCGCATAACTACGTTTCGTAGAGCAGCTAAAACATTGAAAAACGGTAGCCAACATTTCAAACAAGCTTAACTGCTTAAGTGTATAACGGAAACATTTTGCTTTTTTGGAAAGCTAATGAAGGTAGTGCGAAGAAGCCTATTTCAGTTTTTTTTTTCAATATTAGACAAGCCTGAAAACCTCTGGTGATGTTAGGTGTCCGTACATGGTGCAACCGAAGTAGAAAGAAGTTGATATTGTTTTCTCTAGAGGTTTTCAGACTGAAAGTGTCGAAGTGTCGAAGAAAACTTGAATATTTGGGTAGTTAGTGATTATTGAAGCAAATGTTCAATACTATTTCATACATGACGGTGATAATCAACAGAAATTATGGAACAGAAGCAATGAAATTTGCAATAATTTTCGTCTGGACGCAGTTGGTCCACAGCGCAGCACACTCAAGGCAGACTCTACACAGGAGCACATGTTGTCGTAAGGGGTCACTCACCAAAAAACTGCTACTTAGGACCTAATTGGGGTTAGAAGTTGCTCCTACCAAACTTCCGCTCGAGTTGATTGATCTAACTTCAAATGAAAACTTAATGACTACTTCTCAGAATATTACAAAAATTCAAGCTCTAGAAACCCGAATAAACCGTCTGGAAACCGTTACGATAAAATTGTTGATAAATGCAATAAATATCTATTGATAGTATTTTCATTTTGTCTTTTAGACGATTTCGCACATTGTGACATTTTCATCCGATTTCGAAATGTGCGGGTTAGGCTGTAGATTGTCGCACATGCGATTCATTGCTAACAAATCAATACTTCAGTCTACGCATGCGCAAATGTAAAATCTATAAAGCATAATTTTTTCAAGGTAGTCGGCAAAAACCATTCTGATAATCTCATATCAATTTCAACGCAAGAAAGTGAAATGGTTGTAACAAGCCTAATTTTTACTGTTTTCACCACATTTTGATGAGATTTTCAGGGAATGAGTGAATTAGGATGGTCCCCTACAAATTTCATTGTTCACAAACCAATACTCCACTTTGTGCATACGCAAAAGTATACTCCATTTTCATCAGGATCTACTTTTCCGATTGCCCTCGAATTTGCATGGTGGTCGTAGAAGTACGATTTGATAAGTTTACATTAATTTCAACTTGATTGTATCATTAGTAGGTACTGAGCATGCGAAAATGAGAAATCCCTGTAGCGAGCCTCCCTTCTACAGTTATCGTCCGACTCTTGTGCAATTTTCGGAAAATGCGCGGATTACGCTTTAAGCGGCCCCCAATGAGTTTTATTGCTCAAAAATACATTCATAAGTTTGCCCAAGTGCATACAATATGCCCGCAATGCATTTCAACCCCCTTTTTTAATTACTATTTTTTATAAACATCATTTAAAACATTTCAATGATCTATACATTCATGTTTCCAAAACAAGGAAGCTATGCGCCTAATTTGGCGTACTTTTTTTTTTTAAATTCAAACTTGAATGATTCGAAATGGTAGTGCTTACCTTCCTCCGAATAACAGTACTTTTATGATTCGAATCGATATTCACGTAGAGGTGAATGTCCTCTAACACGGTTTATCTCGTTTGATTTTTCTTCACAAGTTTACATCATCGATGAAATACCCTACTTGGAAAAGGGATCGACCGTTCTTAAGGAAGAAGCTCCTGGATGATTCCATTCCCTTATACGAGGATCGGTAATGTATGTCCTATCCCGATCTAAACTCTGAATTGCGATGGCGAACGGATCTAGTCGTATACATAAAGAGCATCTCCAAAGAAGACGCTCCAGGAAGCTGATGAAGATTGCGGAGTTTCCCCCTTAGGAGGAATCCCATCTAAAACCCGAATCGCCATCTACAGAGGAGTCTGCCATCTGCTGTCTCGATAATCCTGTCCTGAGGGAATGGGGTATCCCGTTTCGCCGGACATGTTTGGGCGGCTAAGGCCATGCACTTGTACTTGTACCCATTTCTCTACTGTGCCTATAAGGAGATAGAATCGATCCTACCTTCAAACGACCTGCATCTCAAAAGTAACCGACCCTGCATCTCCAAGTCACCAACCCGCTCTAACCTATCTGAAGACACTCCCATTATTCTAACAACATGAAAACAAGGAATGTGGAATTTTTAGGATGTCTCTCCAACGCAAGGCATCATCAGTAAAGAGACGGCTATTAGAATTAATCCAGGAAGGTGGGGACAACGCAAACATGAGACAAAAACTGCCTACAAATCCGTTTTAGATTATTTTAAGACCGTACTTGAGCAAAATTAACACGATAGGTGAAAGTATGGGTGTGCGCGAGCAAATTTTTAAAGGATATGAAACTTTTTCTCGATCAATTGCAAAGGTTCTTTACTGGAAAAGAGCTACTTTACTAAATTGAAGCCTAGAAGACAACAATACGAATAGTGTATTCGTCTGATATCCACCATGCTCAGGGTACTGACACCAGCCACTCGTTCTAGAACCAGTCTCGCTCAGTTATCACGTAATATACAACCCTCCCAATTTATTCAAATGGAGAGCTAACGAATGACCGCGCAACAACCCAAGTGCTCTCATTAAAAACTAATTTCTATCAAAATAAAAAGCTACTCTCTTAGGGTACATCGATAAGATTTAGTAAGGGAAGCAAAACATTAGAAGCCCTCATATTCAAATATTTATTTGTTCATCAACAAACTCCTGAGAGAATAGGATGTCCTTTGTAAAGATGGGTCAGTGAATAGTGAAATAAAATCTGAGACTTTCCTGTCATCCGCTATTTGGATGAATGTATTTGTATGAGTCCCCCTACATGGCTGAAAGGCTGCTGAACAAAAATTAATTTGCTTCGGAGAGGAAAGGGAAAAGTCTCCAACCTCCAATGAAAAGAAAGAACAAACTGTGTGAAGGTCACAGTGTGGAGAGAAGGCGGTGAACCTAAAATGTATGTGTATTGTTTTCGGAGTCCTGTGATCAATTCAGCCAACTGAACTATTTGGTTCCAATATCTGCTGCCAGAGTTTGATTATTGTCTAAAATAATAGTTATTGTTCCCTAAAATTGATGAATTGTTCTTGCCAAGTGGATTTGAAGCAGCATCCTCATCTTCTGATTTGAGTGGTGAGACCAACCACAGAAATGGTTCATCAGACATGACTGAGAACGAATTAGCACGATTTTTCATTTTTAATGTAGCTGTAGCCCCGGAAGTTTAGTTTGGTATTATTCGGTCACTAACTAAATGGTCATAACTAACTTCGGAAACGCAGAAGCAGAAAACAATTTAAACAGGAATTGGACTAAGCAATCACCATAACACTGGAAGCGAAAAAGGTTTAAAAAAACCCCTATCAGCCTACATAGAAATGGGTGTGCTCATTGTTTTGCTTTCCGTGCTCTGTGATTGGTGAACCTCACAAGCCCAAAATCTCAGTCTCAATTTAAACTGAAAAGCCACTAAAATTCAACCTTTAGTACAGTCGATCATGGCGCGTCTGCTCCTGATCGGTAAGGTACACCCTTCCAAACTGCATCCCTTGTAGAGCCCGGAGAGGTTTTTTTTTACGTTGGTTCAAATAGTGTAATCCTGTTTCATCTCACAAAGGAAATCCTACGAAAAATGTGTGGACTGTGTGAATTGAATGAAGAAATAAAACTGTCTACCATTATTTTGCTGATTTTTTTGAACTCCCTGATCAAATTTTGGCTCCTACTTTGGCAATACATTAAAAAAAGACCCTACAATAGCACCAAACGCGCAGTTGTTGATTTACCGTTATATTCCTTGAATAGTCCGTTATTTTGAGTCAAAAACCAATATGAAAAAAGGAACAATAAACCTTTTTCTCCTGTTTCAACTTGATTCCTCACGTCACATCAACCGTCTCCTTTGTCGTTTGCATCATGTACCCAAATGTTCATGATCAATTAACAAATTTCTGATAAAAAAATGTCTTTGTCTCCACTGTCAAGCACAGAAGGCTCTGGAGGAACGTGAGGGTCGAGTCTCATACAATTCCATGAAATCCATTCAGCCCAACTGAAACTGGATCTCGCGACACTTGGAAAAAAACTAGTCGAAGCTAGTTCTGCCCTGCAGTGTCCTCAGGATATGCTCTACATTTTAATTTTTTTGAATTAATTAAAAACTTGAGAAGAAGATAATAGAATGTGAGGGGAAGAGGGGTGTAGCAGCGTGAGTTGCTCCATCAGAAACAATGGCATACTTCTGTGTGTCTATAACGTGGGAAACTGCGCGAAGGGCCACCTGCAGTTTTGTCGACGCTCTGTCACATCTGTATAATTGTGATTTCGTCCCCCTTTTGTTTCTGGGTGAGTTTCGCCTTTTGTTCTTATGACTGTAAAGAGAGAAGGAAAAGTGGTTCGCGCTAGTTAACCAGGGGCATTGGCGTGCATAAACTAACCCTTTGATGGCAGCCTGCGGCAGAATTTGTCAGAAAAGGCGGTGAAAGGGCGGGCGATGGAAGAACTCATCTGAACCGGTTAATAATTAACATGCGAGGCCTTTGAAAGAGAATTAGGAAGAGGAGGTTTTTGGTCCAGGAGAAGACGGCAGTTATCGCCAGTGGGACATTGTGAGGTGCTCTAGTTACAGGCTGAAGGTAGATAGTATCAACTTCTAAGCAGTGGTAGCCTCAGGATGTGTTCTTACTTAATGGTGCTATAATTATTAAAGGTAACCAACACTACAGACTGAAACTGGGTTGTGAATAATTACAATTCTAAATCGAAAGACCACTTTTACTTCTTGGATTTCCTGTTTTTACATTAGAGTCAACTGAAGTTTCAAACCATTAAATTGGTACCTATAAAATGTTTCTCTTCGGGTTTTACAATGTAGGGATTGCAAAACCAATTTGATCTTGAGTGCAAAAGTCTATCTATTTGTTGTGTAATGTGTCTTCTAATACGACAATTGAAACTCCATAAATTTCTACCAGGTTTCTAATATAATATATAAGAAGATATTATCTTCTTAGCTGAAGGTTACTTCAAACGTTATAAATTACGCGTTGAAAATGTTTGTGCCTTCAAACGTTTCGGAATTTCAATACAATTTTATCTAAAAGATATTTAATAAGAACAAAAAGTGGTAAATAATTAGAAATATTGATATTTTCAACGGGACAGTATAATTTAGCCTTAAATCAGAACGAAAAATATCTATTAACGAAGCTGTATATGGATTGATCAAGTGCCTGAAAATTTTGACTTTTTTCATCTTTGTGAAGGTACTAGAATTAAGTTCGAAGCTTGAAATGTGGCGTTTGCTAATTCGACTGTGTTATATGTAACAATGTGTCTATTAAGTAACATCTTATTGAAAACGTTGATTCATCCGTCATACATTAATTGTGTTTCAGGTGAGTTCCATTATATCTGTATCTTTAATAACCTTAAAAAGAGGATAGACGTGGTGTTTTCTTTGTTCGTTCATTTGGTCGTAATGATTTAACTCAAAAACTAACTACTTGACGACTTTAAAAATTCTTTCACCATCAGATATCATGGTATATCTATTTTTCGACAAAATTGGAGAGCCCCAAGTAAAATCAAACAATGTAACCTAAGGTGCAAACTATTACCTATTAAATTAATTATTCTGCTTATTCTCGATTAGATATTTGAGGTCAGTGCAATGAGTTAAAAATGAAACATTTCGAACGTAACATGAGAAAAAATCTTGAAAAAATTGTCTTCCCTCCTCCTCGGATCGATTTGGGGGTCATGGAAAAATTTATCAAAGCTCTACCTAAACGTTATGTATGTTTCAAGTACCTCTATAAATAAATCCCGCAGTATTCAGCGGCAGAATTGCAAGAAATCATTTTTGTGGGAACTGATATAAGAAAACTGATGTTTGACGAAGAATTTCCTTCTAAAATGTAACAAATTCAAAAAAACACTTTTGATTATTTCAAACAAGTGACCACCAGATTTCTGTGATTAAAAAAAATCCGAACTACACCAGCATTGTTGATGAACATTGAATAAAACGGCAGAGATTGAGTAATGGTATCAATAATTAGTTCATTTCCTTGTCAATAACTAGTTTATGCATGTCAATAATGTCGGACAATTTTTGATGTCGCATTCCAGCTATTAAACAGTGAATTTAGCTTTGAAAAACAAAAAAAAATTAATGGAATCGGATAGTGCAGACCTTGGGCTCTTGGAAAAACTTTGAGTTGTAAAGATCTGTTTATAAGCAAGGTAGTTATTAAGAAAAAACTGCAAAATTTTTCTTAAGGTGTCAATAATTGGTGCCCTTACCCTAATTATTTCTATATTCGATCCTTGATATTTTCACCAACCATTTTTGAAGGGCGTTTAGGTATATTTTTTTTCTTGGTCGAGTACAACAGTTTATTCTGAAAATATTAAACGAAACATTTTTTCGATTTCTTGCAGGAACGCAGAGTTTTCTTTCACTACCTTCGATTGCGAGGAAAGAAAACTTGTTCTGCTCTACGAAAATGTGATTCAGCGGGTTTTATGAGCCGGCTCTCGTTTTTCCTCGAAAACTTGGGGTCGAACAGTGAGTACCATTGTAAACGTTTACATCAGGACATCAAGGTCTTGGGGAACAGATATTGGGACAAAAAGGCAACAGTTTGATGAGATACTACTGCTGGTCGCAGTTTCGAGGAAATCCAGGAATTTTTCACATTAGGAAATGCAGCAATCGGACCTTTTTGGAGAAGCAGGAAAATGTGAACTAAGCCATAAATGTGGATTAGGAGTGTTTTCGTGTGTAATTAAAAGGAGTTTGGATTAATAAAACCTTTCAAACGTTTAAAAAATGTTTTGTGCATGTTGAATAACAACCATTTACCTATACCTCTAATTTCAGTATATTTGTCAAGTTGCGAAAAAACGGGGGTTGATAGAGCAAAACCGAGGTAATTTTCGGATTCCGCACCCTTCAAAACTATCAGCCTACCAAAAAATACCGAAAAGCTTCTCAACAATGTTTTTCTGCAGGCTTGTGTTAAGCTTAAAAACGGATGGAAACATAAAGGCTATCAAGGTATATTGAAATACATCTTTATTCGTTCAACTGTTTTGACAAAATTCGTAAAAATTCGTCAATTATAATTTTTAATAAAAAGCTAAATACCATCTTGAATTGCTTCCACAGCAACACTTTCGGCTTAAAAAATTCCCTGCCTGAAAACTCTAACTGATTGGCATAACACAAAATTTAATATCGTACGTGAACCAATTCACACCAATTTCAGTGAGCAAGTTGTAATTCTCTCTGTACTTCAATGGATTCTAACCTGCTTTCATTCTCTTATCGCGAAATGGCCAACAACAGAATAAGTTTCCACTTGAAAAACAAAATGTTGGTTTTTGAGGTTTTGTCCGGCTAGATCGTGTACTTAATGGCCACACACTGTCGTGATACTATGTCATGTTGTCTTATAATTGTTTTAAAAAAACGCTGCAAATTCTTTCACTGGGGTTTATTATTCAATTGATTGCGTTATGATTTGAATTTATAGTAAGCTTTAGAGTGTGCGTGTTTCACAGGCGATAGAGCGATTATTGAATTTCAGGAGACATGCATAAAGCACGTTAATCTGTTTTCAACCAAAATACCTATTTGGATTGATCAGTTGATCATATTCGTGTGACTCCTGAAATTCAATAATCGCTCTATCACTTGTGAACACGCACACTCCAAAACTTAGTAGAAATTCAAATCATGAACGCAAGCCAATTGAACAATAAACCCCAGTGAAAGAATTTGCAGTGTTTCATGCATATCAGAATGCTTCAACCCGTGTTTAGGCTACAAAGCCTTTTATCACTAGGTTACATCACTAGATTACTGATATCAAAACAAAAACAATAATGAACCAAAATAACGCGAATGTTGGCAACATAAATCGGGCCATCGATCGGGAATGGTTTGACCTACGGACCTGGGGAAAGGCTCATTCGATTCCTCGTGGAAAGTTCTTCAAAAAGTGTCCAAATTTAGGCCGCCTTGACTTTTTTTGAGGTTTTTAGGGATTTTCCAAACTTTGACAACCCTTGAAGGGCACTTTAAATTAAGGGAGAGAGCTGGCTCAAGAATCGGGGCGTCGTCGGACCAACATGGATTTTTCCTGAAAATTTCAGCTTTTTTGCTTCAGCCGTTAAGGAGGAATCGTGCGTACGGCGGACGGAAAATTTTTTATTGCAGATTCGGATTCTACACACTTTGAAACGTAAACCATGAAATTTTCACGGGGGGTTAGCATTTTTTTTTTTCAAGAGCTATTACAATGGTTTATTATTGAATAATAAACCAAAACTGAAATTGAGAAAACAAAGATATTTTTCCTATCTGTTCTAATAGGAAATGATGAGTTAGAGTGGCTTTTGACGCCGAATGCCTCTCTTTACTTTTCGACCCCACAAAGGGTGTGGGAAATGAGAAAAAAAAAACCTATACGTGGATTATTGGCCACGCGACCCACCAAAAAAATGAATATTGATGAAAAAACCTGGGGTGCGTCAGAATACGAAGTGTGGCAGAGAACGGAAAAAAGCCCTCTCTGCTCGGGAACGACAAAAAAAACCTGTTATCGGAGGGTTTGGAAGGGAACGGCGATCGGGTATCGTTCATTTGTGATGAGGTGATCGGCAGGTGGATTTTAGGGGAAATCGAGATGAAAAAGTTCCGATCGAAAGGACAAAGTTGAAGGGTGTGAGATGTATTGGGGTGCGTGTTGGATAATGGACGGTCGAACGGCACGTGGAGTGATCATTATATTTTGAATGTGCAGTCACATTCTTATTGAGGGGAATTTTTCTAGGGAAACATTGATTGTATAAAATAAATTTAAGACATTTGCTCATATCTATTTTAAGATCTAACCTCACTTATTGAAAATATTACTATAATTGAAAAGCAAAAACAGTTAATATTTGCAAGGTACAACCCCTTCAGAGAAGAGTGCACACCTCTTCTCCCATGATGTTGCAAAAACATTTTCTGAAAAAAATGGCATTTCTTCCTACGTACAAATTTTGTCCTTTACAAACCTGAATGTTACTAGTCCTTGAAAACGCGGAAATAAAGAAGAAGTAACCCAGAAATTCAGCTCAAAATATAACTCTTTTATTCCGGAAGTTTGTCAGTAATCTTGATTTCCAATTTCAATTATTAGTTATTTTTCCTTGACATTGATTGAAAGTGATGTAGAGACTACAAGTACATGCACATCCACATATGATTTTCCTGTTTAATTTTCGTCACTTTGGGCAAATAGTCTATTTCAGTCTATGGAACATTATCTAAACATAGAGCTGTGTTAAGGTTTGTATCTTTACATAGAAATGATATATTTGATTGAGGAAATGAGTGAAACTAAATAAAATACCTTCACGCTAATAGGTACATAGTTCTTCTGTAAGTAACAAGACCTGATATCCCATCATAACGGAAAATATCTAAATCTAAGTTTATCCACACAAACTTAGACACCTACTACCTTCTCGACATAATCAACTTTATCTCTTGAAATCAAAATTCCACTGCAATTACAAAAGCTGATTCCATCTTCATCGTTAATTATGCATTTTCAGTCACGTTCACATTCGTGTTGACTTTCTTTTTTTCTGGCAAAGTTCTTGTTTTCTGTGTCAAGTCCTGGTGGACTTATTCGATTCATTGAAGCGAAGTCTGTTAATTACAAACATAGAAACATTAGGTAGTGTTATTTCAAGTTTTCGATATTCAGATTTTTGAATTTCAAATTTTATATTTTCAGTTTCATTAACTACGTTCCAGTAATGAGAGAAATGGTGGTGTAATAAGGAAACTCCTACTGCTAGGGATAGTAACTTATCTTAATATCCCTCGTATCAGTTCATTTTCGAGTACCTGCTGGTTGTATCTTTCTGACGATAGCAACTGCAACAAACCCTTAGGTGGGTATAATATATCTATATAATATCTATATAATATATATATTATACAGTAAGCTAGTAATTATTTGGTCCGGGTGAATGTGATTCATTCAAACGTGTGTCCGACAATGCCGACCCTCTATAAGGATGTAGGTTTCGGTATATTGCAAGTAATGATCTCAGACAGAAACGGAAAATGTAGAAAACTTCATTATTTAAAATAGGAGCTGAGTAGACAATGATAGGGAGGTAGTAGGTGAAGTTTTCATGCAATTATCCCCAAGATACATCCAACAAGATTTTCCAACCTTTTAAAAAAAGTCTTAGTACGCCGATAATTCAAATTCCGAAATAAATGACAAGGACCTGGGACTTCAACCATCGTAAAATAATGATGTATTCAATTATATTGAGTTATACCTATATTTATCTGTTATAAATAATTCATGTCCCAATATAATGCAGGGAAAATGAATCCCAGGAGCGATGGAGATGTTGGAAGAATAAAACATTATTTGAATCTCATTGTTTTATTGATCAGTCGACTATTTTTGCGTACTCCTGTTTTGAATTAAACTCTTCTCCAATCTGTTTTTTTCACTAAAAAGACGCACGGCGGCTTCATTACAATCTCTAATTTTACAGATTTTTTGAAAAACTTTAGAGTCCATTTGTCAATGGATCAGTTTCTTGCAATTTAGGGATTTGTTCCCAAGCGATCATTTCAACCTCTTGAACATTTCAATCGGTACTACCGAAGGCATGGTTCTCCTTCTCAGTAACAAATATTATAAGAAAGTTAATCTATTGAACTGTGCTTTGAAAACCTCATAAATGGAATTGTACAAAATTACAATATTTTGTTTAAGAAAACTCATTGCTTTGGGACATGATCGATTTCTGCATTTTTAAACTTCTTCAAATATATAATTCTCGTTTCGAAAAATATGTCTCCATTTCATTTAAATGAAAAAAGAAACTATATATTCTTCAAATTATTAGTCAAATTACTGTTACTTCTATATTTCAAAGCTTTTCTACTCGGATCACTGGACTATATAATGTGGATAACTGTTGATTATTTAAATATGTAGTATGGGCGAAGGAGGTACCAACCTTTCCTCCAAGAGGATCATCTTGAGTGATGGATCACCAGGAGAGCCCAAAAGGCTATAGGTATACCATTCTACTTGTTCACTTCAGTATAACGGATTCTTTGCATAGATTCACTTAAGGAGAACCTAAGACTAACTTACAGGAACACGAATGGTATCATCCAATTGATTGAAATATCTACTGAAATTAGCTTTGAAAATTGCCCTTTTTTTGGAAGTTTTTGAGGTCTGATTTTTTTTTGGTACACATTTAACCCTAAGTTTCACCTCTAGGAGTTTGACTGCCGAGATTAAAGGCACATCTTCGACCGACGTATGATTTTCGAGTCAAATTTATCTTGATGAGCAGTATTGCATACAGACAGGCT
Source organism: Creontiades dilutus (assembly GCA_031894815.1). Taxonomy (NCBI): domain Eukaryota; kingdom Metazoa; phylum Arthropoda; class Insecta; order Hemiptera; family Miridae; genus Creontiades; species Creontiades dilutus. The sequence continues at coordinate 1,376,073 of JAVIWC010000667.1, forward strand.
TTTGATTTACTTCGCCGTTTTTGAATCTACAGAATATTTTATGATCAATACGTAGGAGAAAAGACCGAGAAGACATCTTGAAACGTAAACCAGCAAATTCTGCGGAGGTTAATTTTTCTTTGGTACATTATGCAGGTAATTATCAATGGCAGTAAATCAAAATCCGTACTTCCTCCAAAATAGGGTTCACATTACCTACATAATTTTCAATGGGTACAGTTACCTGAATGATTCTCCTGAAATTAAAAAAATAACACTAGGGTTCAACAATACTCGATTTTCTCATAACGCTAGATACCTCAATGCGAAGTCTAATAATGAATTACCTAACTTAATCGAAGTCCCGAAATTGAGAACAAATGGGTGGGAAATGTGTTTTCCTTTGCTAGCCACTGTTTGAATCAAATAGATTTGAAAGTAATTACGTGGCTATTTAGCTATTTTTAAACAACATTAATAAGTTTAAAAAATACCGAATAATAATGAAATAAAATAGCTGATTTTAGCCACCTATTGATTGGTAAATCCATGAATTGCGCGCGGTAATGAACCACAGTCTTCAAGAAGTGTGAAAGAGGCGGCCAACGCAGGTAAAAATTTCGTGGCAGTGAAACGTCCACTACCCTTTCATCCTGAATCCCGCACTTTTCTAAAGAGAACCTCCCTCATTCATCTACTCTCATGCACCCACTTTCAATTTTTTCTTTTCGCCGTCACTTCAGAAAAATGGCGTTCCCCGCTCTTACGTCGATGACACCTCTACCATTCAGTTGAGGGCAAAGGGTTTAGTCTAAGGGCTAAAAACCCTTCCTTAAGACAAAAGACCCTTTTAAACGGCTCTTTTGAGGGGAGCTCTTTTCGAGGGGGCTCTTTTGTTTTTGGACCGGGGTACCCCGCTAGCAATCTCGCTTCTTCGTCACCTCTCATTGTCTTTAGGGTTGGTAGCAGTAAACCCTCCCTTCTTTTATTCGTTTTTACCCAGGATTATTCTGCCCTTCTTAATTTTTTCGACTGTTATTATTCGACCGGTCCGAGGTTACCCCCTCCTCATCATCTACACGGGCCATTGTTTCAGCGATAAGCCCTTGATGGGGTTGTCCTCTAGGTGAGATGGGGTAGTCTAGTGTGCCACCGGCTCCCGTGATCATCCTCATCATTCCAGGCCAGGTTGGTTAAAACAGTTCAAGTCTACTTGATTTCGTTACTCTCCGAGCACGATTAAATCGCATGTTTTTAGGTTTTTGTAAATTTGTAGTACTGTTGTGTTGGAGGTGAGGTCATTAACATCGTCAGTTCTCATTTAAAACTTATATTGAGTGGTTTCCCATTTGTGCCTCTTCATGGGTATTATAGAGCGTGAAGTGAGGTATGACATCACCATCAATTCCAAACTAGTGTTAATCATTGTTTAGGATGTTAACCGCCCGAATTCAGTTGGTTGGTATTGATCGCCGATATAGCGTGTTTGCTCGTTGATTTAACCGAACCTAAGTTGACGGAACCAAAAATCGTGGTTTAAAAGCTGAGATCTCCGTTTTATTGAGTAGGTATACTTTGATTAACAACTTTTTTGAAACCGGCCCTAAGTCTAACTTTGATGATACCATACACAACTGCATGGTGTCATATCAAACGTATTGGTTTACAGGATGTAGTTTATTTAGTTTAAATGAATGAACCAGAAAAACCTGTGAATGAAAAAATTAATGTGTTACAACTACTGAAATAGTCATAATTTTTACAACAACAGTAATATTAAACTGGATCTATTTGGATGGAATATGTACAAGTTGATTCGAACGTCATAGTTTACAAGGCGATTTTTAACATGCAGGAACAAACGCGTTCTATTTCACATTTCAGTCGATTATTTCATATATATTCAAAACTATTTTATCCCATTCATGGACATTTGTACCCCATAGTACAAACGAATTTATATATGTGACAATTGAACTAATGTATGACATTACTGAAGTTAGATTGAAGCTTCAGACAAGATAGTATGTGATACTTGAGTCTGCGTTTTCATTTCGCCATTTGTCGATTGAATGTTTTGAGGAAATCGTTGTTGTACCCAAACAATATTCAGCCTTATTACCGATAAAGAATCATTCTTATGGGCAAATTGGTTTAAGGTAGGCCTCTAAATTTCTAAGGCAGAAAGCTCAATGTCAGTAAATCTGGAAAAGGGGCCCAACCCACATATTTTTTTAGCATAAAATAACCAATCGCTAAATAACAGAAATGAGGTAAATGGTGTTGGCTTTTAATTATCATTGCGTACTCTTACTATTATATTTATGCACTATTTTTCCACATTATTTTGTTAATTTTTTTCAAAAGAATCATAGGTATTGGTATAATGAAACATTGAATATTGAAATCAATCTCGTATGATAAAAAATGAAACGTTGAAACTGGAATTCTTATGATCGAATTTCAACGTTTAACCAACAAGACAAAATGTGAGGAAAAATAAGTAAATAAATATCGAAATATTACTTTAAAAACTAGAAATAATTACAGAAGTGGTTTGCCAAATACCAGATAGCCTTCCTGCGCAGATCGCTGATCTATTGTTATGGAAGACGTGAGACACCATTATCTAGGTGCTGCGGTCATCATTATTTAAACATCTCCAAAGACGTAGACAACTATTGAAAGAAACTGTTCGAAACAAAACACTTTTCTACGCTTCAGTAGTCTGTCTTAAGTTACAAAAGTCATAATAAGGTACATTTTGCGTCATGAGAATTCAATTTTAATTATATTCTCGGGTTCGATCAACGTAACTGATTGACGTGATTGGCGTGGGCTTTTCATCATGTTCACACTCTTTCATAAACAATTGTTTTGACGTTCAATTCTAGCAAAGGTTAACGAGAGCGAAAGGATGGATGTACAATAAACCATGAGATCTCATTTGGATCTATGAAATAAGATATCTATGAAATCGGTATCTACCAAGACCAAAATGAACGATTATTTCTAAAACGCGATTCTTAGAAAATAAATTCTCTTTGTACTCGCTACCATGGATCCGATTGCAAGAAGATTTTTTAGCGGTGTCAATAATCTGCACATACTCTAAAAATGTCGTTTAAATCGAAAACAAAACGTTACTTTGGGGGTGCCAAGTAATAGTCGTAGACAATTACTAACATCAGTGAGAGTCAGAAATTTAGACAAGACACGACTAACAGATCATCAAGCTCTGAAACGCCAAAAGTTAGTAAAACGTTTGGTTTTGAAACGTAGAATCCATCCGACTTCTTAGACAAACACACAATATTACTGCCGTTGCTGGCGAGGAAGTAAAATACTTAACTAACCTATCAACCTAGGGAAATAACAATCAACCTAGGAATTACTCTGCTGGAACAAGAAAAGGCAGCTTAGAACAATTGCATCGTGGCTGGATACGGTGATAGCGTGTCACCCGTCGGCAATTCGGAACTGAAATCCGGTTCGGCGTAAAGCCGTTGTTCTGAAATAGGTTTTGTACGATGTTCCATACATTAGGGGTGCCCAAAGGAGAGGGCTATGACGCACACTGCGTCATTGAAATTCGGTGGGGGGGTAAAGTTGATTGAAACAGTGTTTAACGTGACGACATTCAAAAATATATTACATCACTAGATAGAACGTAAATAATAATGAACCTACTAACCAATTTAAAAATAGTTTGTTTTTCCATCTGAAATGTATAAATGACAATGACAGTGTTCGAATATTGTCCGTTTTGTGTATTGCCGACTGGGTTTGAATTTTTTCAATAGCTATATAAATCTTCTTTTAGTTTTAGATAAAATAAGGGATGCTTACGGGTATTTTTCACATTTTTGTTTCGGGGAGGTTGTTGCATCATGAAGCTAAGGGGGGGGGGGGAGCACCCCTGCATACACGATTGTTGAAAAAAAGTGTTCCCCAGAGTTTCATAAAATAGTATTACAATAATTGCTTAGTCTAAGTATTATGTCCGATCTTCGTTTAATATTTTCCATATTGAACCTCCGTGATACACCAAGGAAACTAAGTTTAAACCCTCCCTTCCTTGTCACAACTTGTTGTTTCACGTTTCAATATGTCAAGGAAGGCTGCAAATTATAATGCAAATGTTTTTTATTTCTGTAATAGATAACCCTCCTACGTAAATCACTGATCTATATTTATTACACTTAATATGCGGTACATTATGGAAATTCGGCTATTCCATAACTTATAACTGTATTGGAGATGAATTAAAAAGATCTCCATTTGTATTCCAATTCCGTAAGTAGATCGATCAAGGAAGAAATGAGTCACAAGGGGCTTCAGCTGGGCATTGTGTTTCCATACCTAGTAATTGACTTTTAGCTGTCCCAATTACTAGACTTATTCATATATACATGAAACTTCGTAATCATTAACGTTTTATTACTCCCTCAGCAATAACAGCTGATTACTGAAAAAATGAACTACCGGCGGCTTCAAAGGGAAATGGTCCAAGTGGACTCAATCGATTCGTTGAAGAGATGTCTGACAGTAACGAAATAAAAACGTTAAGTGCTACTTAACTTAGTGCTACTTCGAAAGTTTTTCAAATTCGGATTTTTGATAATTTTAGCAGTTTATGATACAAGTTTGGATTGCCAGGAAGGGATGCTTCCAACACAGTCCCATCTTGGACTCCTTTTTGTGATTTTTAACTCCATTTGTGGTTTTGTTTCATCAACATTGGTCCAGCAAGTTTCAAGAAAAGCTCCGGTAGCGGATAGCATAAAGATTTTAGGATTCTACTTATTTTGAAATGTAAAAGAAATATTTTTTCTTTTGAGGGAGTTAGCATTTTTTTTTGGGTCGATTACAAAGGTTTATTATTGAAGTGCGGCAAATTATTTCACAAAGGTTAGTTAATTCTGTCTCCCTGCGTGCCCCCCCCCCCCCCCCCTCACATCAGCTTTCTTGACTGCCAAGCCGTCAAAACGAGAAATGAAAAAATATTTGGATTAAAAAATTTTAATTTTACACCCTTTTTAAACATTTTTGAGCTTGAACATGAGATTTTCATAGTCAGATGAGCTCGGACTGGTCTGGGACGCATTTTAATCGATTGGGTGTCCAAAACTACTTGGAAATGAAATCCCACTTGCTCATATCAGAAAAACCTCGAATAACCACGTTTTTGTCCAGATTTGCTCTCATAGCATATGTGTATGTTGGACGATCGAAGTGGCTTAAAGTAAGGACCAACTAGACCTTAAACGGATTCCGTAGAGCTCGGATTTTTTTCATAAACTCTGAAACGTTCTATGGTCCGTAAGTTGGACTTCCTTCGCAGATTTGGAATCCATGCATCTCGAAACGTAAAATGATAAAATATGGTGGGGGGAGGGGCATACAAAGGGGCATACGGTTATAAAGTTTTCCTAATAAAAATAATATTAAAAAAAGCAAATTATTCCTACTCTACTGTAAATTTTTCGTCTGTGTTTATTATACGTAGTCTCCTGTCTAAACATGGCACCTTTCCCTTCATACGTGGTTATTGTTTTGTAGATGTCATAAAAAGAGCTCTGTTCATATATAAGCACAGTGAATCGATTAGTAAAGAAAATTAGCCACAACGGTTTAACTGATCAGTGTGTTTCCATACATTGTGATTAACTTCTGGATTCCCGAAGACAATAGGATGACTTCTTCATAAACATATCAAACACTCTTTGCATTAGGTATTCCAGTATGGAATGAGTTCGAATATGCCGCTATCCCACTATAACAGAGAAATACCAAATGCTAAGCCAAACCTCAGCTCTGTGATATATGTTTACATTTATTCATTTGTAGTCCAAGTTTAGGGGAGGGTGGGTGAATGTCGCTCACTTAACTTTGGAGTGCCATATGTTTGGTCTCATTGGTCCTGCAATAATTTTCCCAACGCAGTTCGCTTCCAAAATTATCCAATTTTAATAGTCAACCTTAGTATTTTTCATAATACACCTAATATAAGAAGTATTGGTTCTAAACTAGAAAAACCGCTTTGACTGGCATTTCCCCACCCATGGGGGAATACCGGTCAGGCGTGTGGTTAAATTCCAGTCAGTTAATTTGCTTCTATTTCTAGTTTTGAAAAGAAATAACGAAATGAAATATATTATATATACGCAATATATTAAATGTATTATATATTAGGTAGGTACATTGGAAAAATTTCTCAGGATTTGGATGCAGCAAAGATCACACAGGTTGTTCTCAGGGCCAAGAGTTGGCATCCATTACACTGCCAAGTGAGATTGTCACTATCAAATGAGGCTGTACAAATAGAGCATACGTCCAGGTTCGAAGCATTTATAGAAATATTCAATTCGTGGTCGATCATCCCTAATGGCATCTGTGTCGTAACAAATGGCATCTGTCTATAGTTTTGTCTAAGTCTGACCCATATCTTCCGTCGCTCTCCTTCTTAGTGGCTTTCTTTTTCCCAACTTTCTCATTTAGTTTGTCTTTCTTATTTATCACTTTTTACTTTCAGTTCCTGTCTCTGCTAGTTCCTGCTCCATGCGAGGAGTAGACACAACTTGCTCACTGCCACTTTAGTTTCTTTGTTGATCGTTTTCTCCTTCTGTTCATATTCTAAGCGTCTAACCACTTCTAACCACCTGTGAATCCTCCTAATTCATTTTAATGAACAACTCACTTTCATTTATATCTATCTAGGTATAGATTATTTGATGTTACCGGGGAATGCCGGTAAATTTGTTGCCTGACTGGGATAACCCCATCCCTGACCGGCATTCCCCCAAGTAAGTGACTGGGGCTACCTCATCAGCCATATTTACGGAAATGTGATAGCATTTCCACAATTACAGTCACACAGTATCGCTACTTTGACTAATTAAAGCTAATACATGGATTTACCAAGAGATACTCCAAAAACTTTGAATAAATACAATGAAAGTGTACTTACTATGCCTGGAAGACGGACCATAATGACATCACCATGAGGTAAAAAAGTTCTGAACGTCTGGCGCCGATTGTAACTACAGTTGAACCTCCAACGTCTGGAATTTAGCTCGCGGGGACACTTACAGAGGCCTCTAGCAGAAAGAGCGCTAATAGAAGGTTTCATTCCTCTAAAACCCTTGTGACCGGCATTATCCACTGACCGGGGCTGCCCTACCCTCCCCTACGAGTTCTTTACAATACTGTGAGAAATAAGACAAATGGGTGACTTCTTCAAATATAACTCCACAAATAACAACCTTTACTACTCCCTTTGCACGAAACGAAATAACAGATCAAGATACTCAAACTGGTAAAACGTACTGTATATCGGTATGTCCAAGGAATTCACGAATAGTAGAATTGAAATCTGAAGAGATGGAATATAACATCTGCAGACCTACGCTTTGCTTGTCAGCAAATATATAACTGAAGTCATAAAAAACTCGATTTCAAAGGAACTCTTGGGAAGTAGGGATTGGCTTAAACAATTGTTTTCCGATGACTGGTAATACAGTTATCGCGATCCAACGGTAATCGTTGATTTCAGGTGCAAGTTACTCACTCGTTCCACCATAGGAATGATGAGAACTACCTTTCTAATTTTCGTAGAGAACACGTTGTATCTAACTGATTCAGATTTTGTTCTTGAGAGCGGAAGGAGGGATGGAAGTTGATGGATGATGAAATGTTTTATTCCTACAAAGAAAGAGAAACTTCTCTAGAATGAATTTGTTTGGAAAATTATGAATTTGACATCATGTACAGTGACAGTTGGTAGGCAATTAGTATGCTAATGAATCACGATTGCTTTCATGCAGAGTTTAGTATTGATTTTAGAACAATTAAGTTCATAGGGTCTACAGCATAGGGTAGGGAGTCTACAGTATAACGCACAAATTCGATGTAAATTTCATTGAAATCTGATGAAAACTAGTAGGCAAACTGTAGGCATGTTATTTTTTCCACAATCTCCAAATTTTACCGCATTTTGTTAATCTTCCGTCTCTTTTCTGGTCGCTTTTTCATTTCTTTTGCTTTTGAAGTTTTATCCGTAAATTATCCCTGACTAGAGACTAGCGCTACACATTATCTCGGGTATCGATACTGCTACCGCTTTCTTTCTCAGGGCAAGGGAGTATTGATGACTACTTTTACTCTCATTTACCTTGATTTTTACTGGACATGATAAAATCAGAAAAGGGTACTGTCAAGTTATTGGAACTGAAAACTGAAGTTGCAACAATAATTTTATAATTTACCTATCATCCCACACAAAGTAACACATGTAAATAATACCAATTATGTAAATGTGTTACAAGTGTCATGCAAACATCTTTTTTAACATAATATTTAGTACAACCAGTTATACAACTTATTAGCGGAACTTCTTAGAACATGAATAACCAATGAGTAGAAAAAGACTGGGATGGTTCTATGCCGGATAGAGCTCTATTAGAGAGTCTATTATTCTGAGCTTTGCCGCATCGGTTATACCCTTTTGAACTCCTGAAAACTTCATTTGACGGCTAGAATCATCGACGCGAGGTATCGACCATCCTCAAATCTCTCAAATGTCTACTATTAATTACTCTATTGATACGCACCTTAGCGGCAGTACTCCATATTTATTTCAAAAAATTTCTGTGGAGTTTTAAACTTATTTTGTTTCTATTGTACAGGCTTTTAGATACATCGAAACTTGGCCCTTTGTAAACACCGACGACAAAACGGCGTTCGATTTTTTCCTGCAACAAATAGTGTCCTGATTTCTTGGGAAATTGTTTACTCTAAGCTAAATATCAAATCTAAGCGATTATTCACCAATTCTTCGAACTTTGGGGGAATAATTAAAAAAATAACAAAAGTAAGGTTAGGGCAAACAGCTTGCCCTATCACAACTGGCATCACCGAGATAATGCGTTGTCCAGAATTACAGCTGTCAAAGGATCTGTCTACAATGTCTCTACGAACCGAATAATCCTGATAAATAACACCAAGTGACGATTCCTCTGATAAAGCTAGTCATTCATGACATTCATGGTATTGTCATAATGGAAATGATCATCTAGTCGCACTTTTCAAACTATACTTTGCCTACTCTTAACCGGTTCTTAAGACATTCCATTCCATCACCTTACACATTTCTTGTTTGCTTTTTATTTGAGATCCGTCGGGTCGCTCCAAGTTCCTTCGTTCACCGTCCCGTATAAATCATTCCGTAAACCAGAGTATGAACACTAAATCCAAGATATGTTTTTGCTGATATTATCTTAATTTAACCAATTATTTATTTTGATGTAAATGTTTCAAGAAGTTTATTGTATAACCTATAAACTTGTATTCAAAATTTGTACAAAATTGTATTACCTATAAAATTGTATCAACTACAAACGGACGGTCAGCGAAGCTTGGATATCAATTTTATTTGGTTCTTTCGATGGACGACAGTTATTCGTAGATAATGATTTAACAGTCATAGGATCTTTTTAATAATCATCTGATCAGTAGTGCAGTGATCAGCAGAAAGCTTTGTATCTATTACAGAAATAATGAACCTGATAATCAAGAGCGTTTCTTACGCTGTGATTATGTAAGACGATTTCAATAAGTACTCTTTTTACCATAAACGTTTAATTTTATTTTAACGAGTGTTCAAGCGTTTTTCAAGGGGAAATCCAAATATAAAACCTCTAGTGAAAATTAGCCGGATATAAAATACATACTTTTGGAGATAAAAAAATATGCTCTTGTAAGGTTGGTGAGTCGGGGGGCGGTACTCCCACAACATGGAACCCAGCGAGTCGAGGGAAGCCATGACCACCCGCTGATCCTATTGAAGAAAAAAACTCACCCTCCTCATTCGAAGATTCCAAAGTCGGACCAATCGATCATTCCCCCTCCCCCCCCTTCCTAACATTCACAATAATTCCACCATTTCCACTAACACACGGGTCATGACCCCCCTTCATCACGCCCCCCTTTTTTTTTTTAAAATTAAAAAAAAAAAAAAAAAAAATACAAAATGGCCGACCGAATAGCCCAATCAACCCTCGACCTCCTCCACAACCCTTGTTGGCTGTTCTCTCGTATTATCATACTTTTCCCCATCGCCCCTCATTTCTCTGCCCTATCTCATCATCTCTTTTCACCCACCCGGGGAGTTAGTTCTCTTTTAGATAAAGCCTGTCCCTTAATTAATTCAACGTTTACAACTCAATTTGCGAAAGGTCCCCTCTCTAAGAAGTTCACCCCTTCGACGAAGACCTCAAAAAGTTGATAAAAGAAATTATAAAATGAAGGGAAGGGAACTTGACTTTTTTTGTACAACTCATTTGCCAAGAAATCGATTGGACTATCAAATTCAACTTGGTTTCTCGAACCATTAATTTGGTTCCATCGCCCTTCACTAAATTAATTTGTGCTTATTAAATAAAGAGGATTATTTTAAATTAAAAATCGACAATGAGCTGAATGGTTTTAAAAACGACTAACTTCATGTCTCATCTCTATCGAGTCCTTGAATTTTCGATAATGCGAATTTTCCCTAGGTCCAATAAAATCAATATAATATAGTAACTTCTGATGATATTGATTATATCATGGGTATCAACTTCACTGGAAGTAAATGAACTTGCGTCTCTTTTAGTTCTAAGGAAAACGGATTCCTTAAGTTGTCCAATTCCGTCCAAAAATTGCTTTGTATGTTTGGTCAATTCAGAAAATGATTAGCTGTTATTGTTTTCTGACTTTTTCCTGATATGCTGATGGCGATGAATATTTTAGGGCATCGTTGCCTTTATCTACCTTTGATGGAATGCGTTGTCTTTTGACCCTTTGTAATCAGTGCTCACTACTCATTAAAAAACAAGGTACACTGAAGATTCGTGAGTAACCAAATAGCACGGCTGATGCTATACGATTATGCTATCGATAACGCCATTCCCCGAGCTTCAAATCAGTTAAGAAGAATACAGAAGTACTATTTTTGCCCGTATTTTTACATAAGTTTCGAGTGTAACTATGAACCATTCTCCCCGGCTGTACAGTCCGGTTCTGGTGGTGCACTGATTCGCGCAGGAGACTTATTTAATACAAAAATAATAAACTGTGTAACGATTTGCTGCGTTTTTCTTCTGGCCCGGGGCTAAACAATTATGTTGCAATTTTTCCTCGATTCGAATGGAGGAGAGTCTGGACAAATCGGACACGCGGAGGTCGCACTTCCCCTCGCCGAGTTAACTAGTGACAAAAGGAAAGAGCCCATCATCTGGTGGTTGGGGTTGTTTGGCTACTTCGACAAAAAGGAATCGACGTAGTTTTGGGACGGACCCCGAAAGGGTCATCATCAACAAGGAACTCCTCGAGAGTGTCATCAACAATGAGGAGTCATCTGAAGAGGGTCAGTAACAATAAGAGCCACCTCAGGGCAGCCAGCAACAATGGGGCTAAGGTAAAGAAGAAGGGTCAGCTATTGTGTCGAAATTATGACTAACTATCGGCGCACAGCGACCTGTCAAACGACATAACATCAAGTAACCCCTGGGGGCGCGTGCCATCTTCCTGAGTCCATGTCCGTGCCTTGTCACCCCCTCTCTCGAGACAGTCGTTTAGTGGTGCTAGCCACAAAGTGCTTTTGACTTGGCGGAAATATCAAGTGCACTTGTTTGATAACGTGTTTGATTGGCGATCAGTTCCTAGCCTCGGGGCACCAATTTCGCGGTCAGCCTCTCCATCCAGTCACATGTCCTGACCCCAAAACTGGAACTACATTATTTGATATCCTCCATTTTTTATCTTCTTTGTTCAGTTCCATGGATTACACAGCTTTGCAAGCAATAAATAAAGTGTTTCCCATCCGTGGCAGATGATAATTTTGATTGAAAGGCTTGTATTCCAAGAAAAAAAAAACGCTGCAAATTATTACACAGAGGTTTAATATTTAAAATTAGCTAGCCCTTCAACGTAAATCTGTCACCTGTATATATTAGGCATAGTCTGTGGTTCATTACCTGAACTCTACTCCTCGTGCCTTCATACCTTGTAATTGTTTCCAAGTCTTGGTAGAATTTAAATGTCGGGTGGTGCCTCAGAATCAACATCGGCAAGAATCAACGCATTCTACAGCAACCGGGCCAAACTTATAACTGGAAACCAGTATGTGAATTGATGGTGGAAGCGGCAAACTACCAATCCATAGTCACAGCGAGTAATAAACAAAACACGAAAGGTCTCTACGCCGACGGCTTTACATGCAAGTTAATGGCAGTTTGTGATGTACAGATGCATTAATGCATTATTTTATTTTCATAGAACTGTTCCCCATTATCCTTATTCCATTACCCCCGCAGCTATCGCTGAGTTCAGTTAACAACAAAATCCTACTCTTGCTCGTAATTTATGAAGTTGAGCAGTTACATGCGTCGTGCTCATAAAAATTGACAGTTAAAAATTCAGAAAAAACCGTAATTCGTTGCTTGAGCAGCGGCGGATTACATACGCACAAAATTCAGGAAGGATTAGACCATTTATTATCAGGGGAAAATATTGCAGCTGATACGATGATTGATTTAACCAAAAACTATGTCATAAATCCATATGTAATTTAGCCCTTTTCTAGATTGAACGGTAGTGAATATTGATGTAGCATGAGCAATCAATACCTTAGTAGGATGTTTAATCGTTCCACAAGGACTTGCACATTAAATACGGCTATCAACTGATTTATAAATAAGTGACAAGACACCCTAATAAGAAAACAAGTAACAGAAGGGAAAACAATTGTTATTTTGCGAAGGATATGTAAAAAAAAGTAGATAGTTATCGTAGGAAAACGAAAATATATCTTTCTCAGCTTTGTTAATGAAAATTAAATCCGGTCCTGATTCCTCTTGTTACGTGCAGAAAGGACTATGTATCGTTCCGTTTAACACACTGAGTGAGGTGGGTGATTCGTGAAAGAAAGTGCCTTGTGGTCATTTGTTGGTAATTTTGTTCAATTCTGGATCTATTGAACCGATTTTTACAGTTCCCAACCAATAGAGGTAGCTAGCCATATAGTTAGTGGTGAGTGCATCAACTCGAAAAACTAAAACACTATTTAGTGGTAGTAGAATGTCAACGGCAATTAGGCAAATGCTGCTTGAACGATGTGAAATGTATGATCAAACTCTAGAGAAAAGTTGTCTTGCTCGACAATTGCTAGAAAAAAGTCAGCGACAGCATATCTCGAAATTTCAAGTATAACACTGAATTTTTATCACAATGAATAAACCTATCATCTGAAGCTCTTAAAACAGCCAGGCTTTTTCTTTTGAGTGACTATTGGACGAAAGATTTGTAACCGATTGGTACCGTGGTAACACCTAAGACAGAGTTGCCTTGTCCCATCTTGTTGTAAGATGGGAGTACGACCGGGTCTACTTCAGCCAATACTGCGTCGACAAGATTGCTAAAATTATACTTGCAAGACTGAATTTATATCCCAGAACCGTCAGTAGTTGGGTGAAGATGATTATAGTCATTTGAGGGATGCTTTATATCGGTTATTACGTTATTTTGTTTGATACAATGGGCTCGCCATTTTGTGCTCATGAGAAAACGGAAGACGCTTAGAAGACATACGTGCGAAATTATGGAAGGCCAGACTTATTTGTTACTCTCAATCGTCACGTGGCCTGGGAAGAATTGAAGCTAGAACTTTTTTTCTATACAAGATCTTTTGACTAATATGACATTATGCCAAACACTTACCAAATTTGAATTACTCTTACCACTAAGTACAACTTCTCAATTAATCGTACTACCAAACATTTCTTGATTATGTGATTTGCGGGAAATTCAATTCCCAGCCCACGGACGGTAGGGAAACCGCTTTTCGGAAGTTTCCAGCTTTCGGCCGAAAGCAGCGGGAAATAATTTAAAAATGATCTGAACGTCCCTTGAGGGAAACTAAGTTTCCGTCTTCTCTCGTTTCTGATTTCATTAAGACTTCATTTTCTAACGAATTAAGGAAAAATACTGCCTCCTCCCCACAACTGACTTGCCGCTCAGCTCTGAGATCTACCCCTTTAAAATTAAGAAGAGAAATGTTTTCTAACGAGATTTAAATAAATTCAAGTCCAAGAAAACAAGTTTTTTCGCTACCACTGAAGTTTGTGGGTCCCAAAGTTTTTTTCCCGAACAATTTCTACTTGAACCATCTAAACGCATATTTTACGATGAATAAATCACACAGTACTACGTTTAAACTTAGCAAGTATACGTAGGCACTAAGGCGGAAAACGATGTTTAGTGGTTTCCATTCTAATATTTTATTTTGCCGTTGGGTTGGAAAATATTCGCACTTAGTAATTAATTAGTGAGAATCAAACTTGATCTGTCAAGTTCCTACTAAATATTTCATACTTGACTTGACTGCAAAGATCCAATTTTGTAGGAATCACGCACCACAGGTCTCAATTGTCTGTTAGTGAATCAAACATTTTCAGGCTAAAGTCTAAAGCCATACTACCAAATGAATAAAACATCACACTGATTTCTTATGATACGTGTGTTATCTCGTTCCCATCAACCTTGGTATGTACCTCCTCAATAATAATGTATCAAGAATAATGAAACCCCTCCCTCTCTCCGGATGTTGGTGACAAGTAACTACAATACAATAAAAACTTATGTATCTTCACTAATCCCCCCACGTATAATAATGAGCTGTCTTTCTAGGTCATTCTCGTCGGTTACTCCACTTCATAGTAAGAATCGCCTCGTAAATTGTGACGATCGAATCGTCTGATACACAAGGTGTCCTAGGAGTTATGCACAATCCGACTCCTACGTGTTCTACAACTCATTCCCGAACAGAAATGGCTCGAAGCAATTTTTTTCCAGAAGCCTCGTTTCCGAGCTGTTCGCGATTTAGGATTTTTTTTCGTGTTTTCGATATTATGTCATTAAAACTTTTATAACTCCCTCCATTTTGGAGATAGCTCAACATTGATGACACCGTTGGAAAGAGCGTTAAAGTTTCTATCTATTTGATGTAAGAAAACGTTTTTTAAATTCCATTAAAGATGTGCGATTGCTGCGCGAAATGGCAGATTTGTCATAATCTTGAAATCGCCTGTTTTTCATCTCGCCTAGAAACCCCATAAATGCTTGACGCAGAACTGTGCAGGCCAGGTAAAACGTGCGCCAAAATGTCAGCTTTCCAACGGTGTAGTCGTTTTGGTTTTGAAAAAATTTTTAGTTATGGAAATGGTGTTTAACTGCAGAAAAACATGTGTTTTCTGTTAAAATTGAGGTTTTTCCAAAAGTCTTGACGAAAAAAGGTTGGTGGAGGGATATACGTAACTGTTCTCGCTGAATCGAATCATACTATCCCACGTGTTCGCTAGGGTGTGAGTCCTACACATGAGGAGTGTGACTCCCTTGCTGCTTCAGAAGGATTACCATTGGCAAAAAAACCGTACACAAAAATCATGTCAACATACTTTATCGTGGTATAGCTACTCAACTGAAAGCAAATCATCGCAATCAATCGTAAATGAACACAAACAATAGCTGTCTCTCGGATCTTTGATTATCCTGACTTTGGCTGGACAGCTTGGAAATGCTGTAGACGCTGATCACAAACGAACGTTTTCATTCATTCAATTCATTTTCGTTTTTGATTTTTAATATTTATTTTTTAATTTAAATCTTAACAATCTTGTTTAACCTCTAACTCTTTGTATGAACTCGATTTAAACCCCAATATCTTACCATTGTCCAACAACTAGATAACATGTTCGAGTCAATAAACATTTTAATAAAACTGAATTTGGTCAGAAACAACAAATTATCAACATTGCAACACCCAATGCTACGGCCAAACCAAATTGGGGCCGATGATACGCGGCGCACAAAGCAACCCCTCCTTCAAGACCTGGGGGTCGTGCGGGTCATTGTATATCCTTGCCCCTGACCAATCCAATGCCTCCTCTGTAGCTTTCCAAATTTTCGAACATTAGGTATTTTTTTAGTGATAGAAGGTGTCCCAGGACTTATGCACAATCCGACTCCCACGTGTTCTACAACTAATTTCCGACTGCGATGAGTTGCATTCATCTTCGAGACTTTTGGGAAAACCTCAATTTTAACAGAAAACACATGTTTTTCTGCCGTTAAACACCATTTCCTCAACTAAAAATATTTTTAAAACCAAAACAACCACACCGTTGGAAAGCTGACATTTTGGCGCACGTTTTACCAGGCCTGCACAGTTCTGCGTCAAGCATTCATGGGGTTTGTAGGCGAAATGAAAAACAGGCGATTTTAAGATTTTGACAAAACTGCCATTTCGCGCAGCAATCACACATCTTCAATGCAATTAAAAGAAGTTTTCTGACACCAAATAGATAGAAAATTTAACTCTCTTTCCAACGGTGTCATCAAATTTGAGCTATCTCCAAAATTGAGGGAGTTATGACAGTTTTAATGAAATAATATCAAAAACACAAAAAAATCTTAAATCGCGTATAGCTCGGAAACGAGGCCTCTGGCTAAAAATTGCTAGGAGGCATTTTGGGACGAAAATGAGTTGTAGATCACTAGGAGTCTGATTGTGCATAACTCCTGGGACACCCTGTATTATTTATATTCAACTATTATGTTTTTATGATCAACCCCTGAAAATAATGCTGAATTAAAATTATTTAATGCCGTTATATTTTCAAGAATTCCTTTGGAAGTCAAGTTTATTATACTTTTGTTATATATTTGCAGACATGTGAAGCGTAGGTAGGTGTTCTATTTTATCTCATTCAATTTCAGTTGTTCTATTTGTAGGTAACTGCGTGTACCGACACGCCGGACACACACATGCATCGTTGTTGTCTTTACATTGCGCCATTTTTGGTATTTTAAATCGGCTTTTGTGGCAATCAGAGGTACCTACATCCAACAACGCCAGGTTGTTGGAGCTAAATTTATGACGAAGTCATCCTACCACTTAGTAACGCAAAATTATGTTTCGAAATCTTGTCACGAGAAGGTATTTCAAAAGTAGTTGTGGTTAAGCGAAAACTTTTCTAGTCTACCTATGGCAGAGGAATTCGAAAGGAAGTTCTTTTGGGAGTTTACAATGACAATGTGTACAGGTGTCGAGATTCGAATCATCTGATGATTTGCTAAAGACTATATCCAGTAAACGTAAACGTAAACGTGTGCCATAATATGCAGCGTCTTTATGAGCATTCATAGGATGACGATGTGTAGAATGAAAATGGAATTCTAAAACAGTGTGCTAGACGTATATGTAACTGCAGGTATCTTTGGATGCACACAGTTGAAAATGTATTTTCTAGGCGTTTCCATGGTATGTTATAAATAACAATAATCTTGGAGTAGGTACCCATTCAGGGGGCCAAGAGGCACTTTCATAAGTTTGTATAATATAGAAACTATAACTATAATACATAAACTTCGGACAATAATGTTATATTTCGTGCAAAGCATAGTTTCCTAGTAGTAAATATTACTTATGTCACGCGAAATATAACATTCTTGTCCAAGGCTTCTCCAGTTGTCAACACGATGTTCTGCAGCTTACAAACTGACTGTTAGTAACCATAATTAGCAACAATAACAAACATAACAAAAGTTCAAGAACCAAACCAATCGGATCCGAAGGACAGCGACGTTTATGAAGTAGAAATATGTTTTGGAGGCTCCGACCTAGACCTGGAAATCACTGATCATTTTACAACCCCATGCCCCAATCATCATTTTACAGCCCCATGTCTGAATCGGCCCTGCAGTTTAAAGAAATAGATAAATAAATTGAGCGGGGAGGACGCCCAGGATTATCCGACGCCGGTTCTACTGATTTGGGAAATTGAGGAAAATGGAGAAGGGAGAGGGTGAAAGTAAGCGCCGCTATAGAATGACCACTAATTCGAGTAAGAGCCCATAAGAACGCGGGTGGTGTTACCTCGAAGCACTCCTAACGAAGTGCCCAACTCGAGTAACTCCGAGAACCTCCCTAGGTCTGCTCCATGTCCACGTTGCCACGGACAACCTGGGCATCCAAGATTATGGAAAACCCTTCAGACTTGACGGCATCGATTTTTGGCTTCTTCCCGCGGTAAAATAGATGATTCAGAGCACTGTCGGAGTTCTTTCCCACCATCTCAATCATGAAGAACGGCAATGAACTCATCAGAGGAGCTGGTTTTTAGAAATCGATAATTACATAGATTGAAACAAACGTTGAGTTCTATGTACAAGGATAAGTAGGTACCTCGTTAGCATATTGGTTATGTTAGTAAAATCGGGAAGATACATTTAGAAAAATTTGTTAGGTACTTCTTAATATTGTGCTAATTAGTCAAGAAAATATTTTCAAGTCTGGATCAATCTTACAAAGCATACACTTTCACGAGTAGAGAACAGGAGAAAGAGAGAGAGCTTCGTTTGCAAAACCTTATTGCTTCGGACAGTTTATTTATATAATATATATTATATAGCAAATACCAATAAAGATAGGGTTGATCCCTGCGTCGTCCCCCTCGACGCAACATTCCACGATGATAAAGTACCTTTATGTGTACGTACACGTTGCATTCGTACAGAGAAATATGAACCGAACCAGCTCACTGCATCATCACTTAACCCAATACAACGAAAAATGGCCAAACCAGCTTGTGGTCCACGCTATTGAAAGCATGACTTAATTCAATGCCTGTGAACAAAGTTAACTCACTCCTATCCATACCCTCCCTGACATCATCTGTGATGTTGATCTAAGCAGTTTGTGTATTATGTCCTTTTCGATACCCTGACTGATACATAGAGAGAGAAAAAAGAGAGAGAGAGAGAGAAAAAAAAGAGAGAGAGAGAGCCAAACTTCATCTATTTATATGAAAAGAAAGGAGACAGTTCTCGAACCAATGGAATAAACCATGTAACGTCCTGACAAAGGCCGAAAAAAACAGCAAAGGACAGGCTACCGTCAGCTTCCATTATGCATCAGAGAACGGGAGGATACTCCTGATGATTCTGACATATTTAACAGATGAAACGGACAATACAGAAGAAACCTTCAATTAACTCCAGGGGCAAAAAACTACTGGAAACGGATAAATGCGTTCCGAGGAAATCGAACGGGGAACCAGACAGCTGTCGTCCTGCTGTCAGTGTGGAAAAGAAAAACCAGCGGAAAAGCCAAAACAAAAAAACCTAACCACAAAAAAAACCTATTTGGTAACATGAAGTCCTGGGGTCCTCAGGGAGAGGCTGGCTAATTATAAGATTGGACTTATTCGATTAGCTCCGCCCATTTCGATGATGTGATGGACACACCCCAACATCCACGAGAGGTTTGGGGCTTACGTCTAGGACTGATAAATCCATCAAATGTCCTTTATTCTTGTCGGTTTTTTGACGTACCCACGGAACTCTATCTTGAATACAGAGATCGAGAGAGTGTGTCCATTAGTTTCCAGTTATTTAGTGAAAGGCTTTTCACGTGATGCGTGTTGGGGGTTTCCGTCCACCTCACAGGCCATTCCCTCTCTTCGCATTATAAGACACCCAGGAAAAAACTGGTATAATCTAAGCTCTGCTGAAGCGAGACTGAGGAACACTATGGATCAACTCCGACCAACACCAACACAAAGACACTCGATTAAAAATGTTTTCATCCATCCCGAACTTTCGAAAACTACACATGTATTCGTCCGACATGACGGGTATAGAAAACCTCTTCAACCACCATACGATGGCCCCTACCTGGTCAAGGCGAGAAGAGAAAAGACATTCACACTACTAATTAAAGGACAAGAAGTGTCAGTTTCGGTTGATAGACTGAAACCAGCGTTCACTGAAAACGAAGTTTCAAACACACAACAACCACGAACTATAAAATTCAATCGTCATGGAGTCAGGACAGAGTCACAAGAGGAGCCACAGAGTAACACTGACCCTACCTACCTCCACCTACCTCCAAAGAAGATCCAAGTCACTCCAGTTCCAGACGCCAAAATTTACAAGAACCAAGAACAAGATTTGGAAGATTAGTCCGTTTCCCAAAACATCTTGAAGACTATCATTGTTATTGAGGAGGGGGGTGTTTGTAGCGGTTTCACAGTTTGTTATTATTTATTTTCATGTTAATATGTTGTGCAATCCCACATGTTTGGTTGTTTACGTTTGAAAGTTGAGTTGTTAATTAAAAGAGTTCGAGTTGAAAACACGGTCCACTAATTCATAGTCAATTAATCAGGATAACACAAGTAAATTACAATACTACTATTGTTTGATTGTTTGGTCAAATAATCAACTAGAAAATCCAGTAGCAAACGTAGTAAAAAGAAAAATTCGAGATTAGAACTGACAGAATGTTTTAGCGGAATCCTTGGTGAATGCAGATAGGTGGGTGAATTGACAGTAATATCCATCATATCCGTCATCATCCACCAACTCAGTTGTTCAGTCCGCCATTGAAATACATTCATATCTCTTTTCATTCCGAATCTTAAAAATGTCGACGACAAGGCTCATTTGTTTCAAGGATCACGCCAGGGAAGAAAAACCCCTCGTCACGAAGGGCATTACAGCGTTCCGCCCTCGTTAAACAAATCACCTCTTCAACGAGAAAAAGAGGATTATTAACAAAAAAAGAAAGAATACCCTCTCCACCCATCCTCACCTCACACCATCGCTAGTTTTCCTACCACCCTGAGAGGACCTCATAAAAATTCCAATTAACGCCGCCTTCCGTCAGCCCCTTGCAGCACCCTCTGCCTTAGTTCCCCCTTTTCCCAAAGTCTTTTGCACAGACGAAAGGCGGTGGCTCAAGAAATTGAAAAAGACTTCAAAAAGAGTCCGACTCACCCTCAGGAGCTTAGGAAACGTCGAGATGGATTTTTAATCAAAGACCTAAATAATTACGTCCCCTCTCAACTCAGAATCCCCTTGATGGGTGTAAGGTGCCACGAAATAAGAACACAGAGTGGAGAGGCGGTGGGACCTCCAAAGATATTCCTCCCTTCCTTTTTCCAAAATGAAGAGGCGTATTCATATTGACTCATCTGAAAAGAAAAAAATGTCTCTTCTCCTCCTCGTATCCCGTAGATTCCTTTGGCGATTGAAGAAAAAAAATTCTTTTCCTCTCTGCGAAATCCCTATTTTAGTTATTCCATTCACTTTGTGAGAGTTCACATCCACTTTTTTTCTTTTTTGTTGGCTTAACCCTTTTCTTTTGTTCCAACATCAGAAAAAGAGGTTTTCGCAAATTTGAAAACCTAAGGACTCCAAGCCGTTAGCTGATGAGGTGGGTCGATGATCGTTAGGGTGTAAGCTGACGGGAATTCGTTTTTCTCTTGGAAAATTCGCCGCGTGGTATCGAAAAATGATTTCAAATAGGATTCATGGTGTTGTTACGTTCCAATGAACCGCCTTTAAAAATTCTTCTGTTGGGCCATAATCAACTTACAGATTACTGTTGAGAAAACGACGATAATGGCCTAAAACGAGTGCTAAGGTAGTTTATAATTTAGAGTTATGAGGTTGACATTCTGGGGGAGAGAGGATTGAAATCAGGATTAAGAATCTGTTACGAATCAAAATTTCATACTTCATGACCTAAATACTAAATGCTGAGTTGCCACTGGCATTAGAAATCAACACCCGGTACGGAATCGAATGCAATGAAATTATATATAATATATTTGTTATTTTCGTTAACGTTTTTCTCTGATACAAGTCAGCCACGACTGTGAGGTCAAATATGAATCAAGTATAATTAAAATGTAACTGTTCAACGTGAAGATTATTTTAAAATTTATGTTGAAATTAAATGTCTACCAAAAACTTTCAACGTTGTTAATTACTACATATAAAAAGTTTCATTATTACTGAATTAAATAAACCCTCAAAGCTTATGGGTACATAAGTCTTAACTTGAGCTCTCAACCTTCAAGTTTTGCTACAGGTCACAACAGCCAATTGATTATAATAAATAGAAAATCTACCTCTCTTTCCGAAAAAATATAATCAATTGATTTGATCGTCTGGTTTACACGTTTTCACTTGTTTTACACTTTTTCATTCAAATTTTTGATATTGTTTTTTTATCATAAAACGTAAGGCCCTATGAAAGCCAACAGCCGGGATTATTACGACTCTTTATTCCAAAAGCAAACTACTTAGTTTTAACGCTAAGATTGTTTAAAATTAACACTTATGGTTCAGGATAAATGAGGGTCCAAAAGAAGCTGTGAACGCTGAACGCATTGATAGGAACACTAGATAGGACTTTTGGCGGAATTTTGATTTTACGATTTGTATAAAACTAGCCCCCTTACTACAATCATTTAAAGTAATTTTGGTCACAATAATAAGTTGTAGAAAACTAAGCTCTGCGTCATTCCATTACTAAGAATTGCAACCATTATTCAAAACCGCTGCAAATTCTTTCACTGGGGTTTATTATTCAATTGGCTTGCGTTCATGATTTGAATTTCTACTAATCTTTGGAGTGAGCGTGTTTCACAGATGGTAGAGCGATTATTGAATTTCAGAAGGCACACAAATATGATCGACTGATCAATCCAAACATGTATTTTGGTTGAGAACAGATTTACGTGCTCTATGCATATCTCCTGAAATTCACTAATCGCTCTATCACCTGTGAAACAGGGACACTCCAAAGCTTAGTAGAAAGTCAAATCATGAACACAAGCCAATGATTTATTGAATAATAAACCCCAGTGAAAGAATTTGCAGCGTTTTTTTATGGTAATCAGAATACTTCAACACGTGTATCGGCTATAAACCCTTTCAGGAGTTCACTCCAGTATCCAAATTCAATACATCACTAGGTTAATGCAATCAAAACAAAAACAATAATGAACCAAAATGATGCAAATGTTGGCACCATAAATACATACATCGGGAATGGTTTGAGCTACGGACCTGGGGAAGGGCTCATTCGATTCCTTATGGAAGGTTCTTCAAAAAAAAGTCCAAATTTAGGCCGCCTTGACTTTTTTTGAGGTTTTTGGGGATTTTTACAAAACTTTGACAACTCGTAAAGGGCACTTTAAATTAAGTGAGAGAGCTGGCTCAATAATTGGGGCGTCGCCGGACCAACATGAATTTTTCCTGAAAATTTCAGATCTTCTGCTTCAGCCGTTTGGGAGAAATCGTGCGTACGACGTTCAGACGTTGTTTTGAACGTATACATTTACACTATTTTGATTTTAAAACGTTATAAATATTTACAACAAGGTTTTCTTATTTAGTTTTAAAATGAGAATTACACTTCTTATGTATATTAGACGTGGTCAGTGCCGCATTATCTAAAGTCGCCACCTCGAGCATCAATATCTTTCCTTTTCTACTGCCGTAAGTGGAGCCCCATTTATATTCCACCACGTTAGATTGATTGCAAAATGATCTACCAGGGCCTTCTATTGATCCCTTATGATTGACTTCTAGATGTTCAGATACAGCGAGATAACTTCGTCTTCAATATAACTCCTTAAACAACCAACCTTTACTCCTCCCTTTGTACGAAACAGAAGCTCATATCGAAACTTGTGGGTCAAGAAGCCCTGCTCGGCAGACCAGGGGCCGTTCTGTGATATTTCCCGCTGTTGCAATCAACATAAAATTGGGTGAGAGTGTGAAAAACAAACAAGTTATGTGATCTGTAGGGAATGGAAAAAATTCCTCGCTGTACAGGCGAAATAGGGAAAAGTTTTTTTCCTAGAAGTTGTTTTATACGGCGGAAGTAGGCACGATTCGTAATAATGAGTACATCTTGAGTAAAGTTGGCACTTGCAACCAGAATACACTTAAACAGCTTCTCAGACCTAACGGGGCTGATATCTTTCGAGGATGATATCAAAGAGACAAAAGACGAAAAAGAGATACTGAGGGATAAAGGAATAAAGGAAAACATTGATAAAGATGAAGAGGGAGAATGAAGATTATTAGAAACTTTCAGGCGATAATATCCCGGGATTGGCTCCAGAGGAATGGGGATTATTTCCGGTCGGCATCCTCCAAACAAACTCTTCCACTTTTCGTCGAGTTTCGTAATTAATTTACTTTCTTCGAGGGGGAGAAAATTTCCGTCTGGGATCGTGAACATTGGGATTATAATTTTTATGTTAATTCTAAGAATCTGTGGACGTTAAAATTACTTCGTAGCACTTGAGAGATGAGAAAAACAATTAGAAAAAAAAGGTATACAAGTTATACAAGAAGGTTATAATAATAACTTAAATATAAAAATGATACACATCAAACAGATTTTGTTGCAAACAGATCACAAGGCTTTTTAGCTATTACACGGCAGTAACAGCTGTGCAATATTTTCCTGTTTTCGTTTATTATTCAACTTAATTAAATAATGAACTTTCGAACCTATTCGATTCTTTTAAAACTTTGTTTGACCCCACTAAAAATTTGTTGGCTTATGTTTCAAGATGCGTAGAATCCAAAAATCAAACTAAGAAAATTGGCCCAAAATTTAACAAAAAATTGGTCAAATATCCAATATATAACCAACCCAGGGGGGTGAGGCAATATGAAGCCACGAGCGAAATCGTTAGACCTAGTTCCGATCCTCTCTGGAGGACGGCTGGCGACGTCCGCGACACCTCCGGGTAGTCGGACGAAAATCCAAGGTGAAATTCCTTGTTTACTTCACTTTACTTTTTACTATTGGTCAAATATCACAATTGAGGTGATATTAAAAGTTGGAACTCAGTTCTAGGCATCACTTCTATCAATACTGAAGGGCGACGTCAAACGTCTGTAATAGTACAAATCAGAATACAGGAAACCTTTCAAATAACACATAAGTTTTGGTGCTCATTATCTATGGTTATGGTTATCATTATCAAGATGTAAGCGATGGCTCTAGATGTTTTGAAGGCGCGATGATTTACTATCTGGAGATTTCCACCGAAAACTGACAGCTAAGATGGATATGGTTAGTGGGCCCCTTCCTGATTTTAGAATTCGACGCTTTCGGAGATGAATCAGACGTTACTAATTTCATTATCAATGCATCCTGCTCATTGGAAGGGGCAACTGTACCATTCCATCATTTCACACAGCAATATCAAGATCAATTGCTGCAGACGAAATAAACGCTTACCTCAATCATAGAAATCTATGGCGCTATGTGAAGAAACTTCAACTGACAACCAACATGAGAATCGCATTGCTGAACGACACATCTGCTGAAGATTTATCTGAGCAATTTTGACTGTCGGTAATGGTCGAGTACCTGTCAACGATTTGAGCTGATTGATTCAAATTCACAAAAGGTCTATAACTTTGTCTCATCAAAAGACGAAATCATCAACCGAACATCATTACTAACCATTAACATAATAAATAGTTGAATGAACGAGCAATTTGGGTGGCTAAGAATAAAGCAGTAGGTGGCTTGGACTTCATAATTCAGAATGAGTTCATTGGTACCTACACTAAACTCTTTCAAATCAATCGACTGCGTAACAATTGAAGATGAAACCACTAACTATGCAATCGAATTTTTAAATGCGCCATGCTTAACACCGCACAATTTACGACTTAAGGTTTGCTCCGCAGTAATCGTGCTTCGAAACATAAATCAACCAAAACTGTGCAGCATTACGCGTTCGGTGGTATGTGATTTTGCGCGGCGATCCTCAAGGGAAAATTCGAAGGTGAGGAAGTTCTCATTCCAAGGATCCCGATGATTCCAACCTACATGCCGTTTGAGTTTAAACGACTTCAATTTCCGGTTCGTCATGCATTCGCTTTGATCATAAGCAAACTGCAAGGCCACTCCTTAAAAGTTTGTGGTCTGAATCTGGAAAATCCATGTTTTTCTCATGGTCAATCACATGTGGCATGTGGTACAATTAATGTTTATTAATTACTTACATGTTCACGGATCGGAAGACCATCTGCGTTATTTGTTATTGCACTCGATAATAAAACAGTAAATGTCGTCTATCACAAGGTACTTCAATAAAAAATGAACACATGCACTAAAATACATGGCGAATAAAGAATCCTTAAGATATTTGCTTATTTTAATTGTCAACATTAATTATCTAAGTAATAAAAATACGGGGGTTATCGAGTTTTCTATGTAAAAAAACGCTGCAAATTCTTTCACTGGCGTTTATTATTCAATTGGCTTGCTTTCATTATTTGAATTTTTACTAAGCTTTGGAGTGTGCGTGTTTCACAGGATGGAGCGATTGTTTAATTTCAGGAGATATGCATAGAGCACTTACATCTGTTCTCAACCAAAATACCTATTTGTATTGACATCAGTTCTCGGAGGAATCTGTGAAATACGCTATGGATTGTGATCTCTAAACTCGAATTCAATGTATCGCTCCATCCTGTGAAATCACGCTTGTGATATTCCAAAGTCTCCATTGTGCACTTGAATTCGGTCTCCTTCGTTTGAATAGAATAGAGCTCCCATTCAAATCTCAAAATTAGTACAAGGAATTTAGTATTGAGATATAACTAAAAATTCCCACTCGCTCCATGAAAAAAACTCCTGTTTCTAATAAAAGGAATTTTGACGTAATTGTTTTCGAAGAATGACACAATGGTTTTTATTACAAACTGGACCTTACGTTGAGGTTAATCGTATACATAAAAGGTTTCGTAATGTTTTATAATACGACTGTTTACAGAGAGATTGAAAAGTAGCTTTTGGCTTAATATTTTATTAGATTATTGAATAATGGGTGGAGTTTTAACCTTTTCTAACTTGCCTGAGTTGACACTTCACGATCAGGTTTACTTAACTAACAAAGGAAACAGTTGGAATTGAAACTGTAAATCATTACTGTAATCAGACCTGTTGACCGATTTTAGCAATTATATGAACGGTTTTGAATTTCACTGATAATCAGGTATTTTGGTATAAAGATTACCTAATGTAGTTCTGAAATTCATTAATCGTATCCACACTCCAAAGCTTAGTAGAAATTCAAATCATGAACCCAAGCCAATTGAATAATAAACCCCAGTGAAAGAATTTGCAGCGTTTTTTTATTGAACCTGAAGACCCCCCCACAATAAAAATATCAATCAATAAATAAAAAAATATCTATAATTTATAAAGTCCTTTAGCACTCGTATTGCGTTAAAACTTCCCCAAATCCAAATTTACACGATGTAGCCAAAGGTAGACTGATGTAGAGTAGGCACACAAATATCATCAACTGATCAATTATTAAATTTTAGTGTGCGTGTTTTCCAACGGTATCATAGAGATTTGAGCACACAAATATGATCTTTCAAACAAGAATTCAGCCGTTTTAGTCGATTCTCTAAACACGTGAAACACGCAAATCCGAACCTTAGTACAGATTCAAAATGTGTTAGACGTTATTGAATAACAAACCCCAGTGAAAGAATACTTATTTACCCCAGTAATAATATTGAATAATAAACCCCATTAATAATATTGAATAATATTTACCTATATATTTTCAGCGTTTCATGCATATCAGAATGCTTCAAATGTGTATCGGCTTTAAATGTCAAGTATCCTCATCGGAGATATCATGGATCTCCAGTATCAGGAATGCCCAATCACAGGGTCGTATGCGGCAAGCAGCCTGTTGAACAAAATTTTATTTGTTGCAACTCGAGAATGCCGTAGCTTGTTCCTTGCACTGATCCTATGACAGCCTTTGTTGCAAGATTCTTGCGCTAATTCTGACAGCTGTCCAATGGGGACCATCTGGACCGATTATGAAATGACATTTATTGTATCTTTAACGAAATTTCGCCACTAAATTGATCTATACATTGGGCTCTGAATCATCACCTTCAGTTCTATTAAGGCTCCATTTCTAATTTTTACATAATGAATAATAAACCAAAATTGATCAGAAAATCTTGTTTCTGTCAGTCCACAATAATGGTAATTAATGTTGTCCTACAAAAGTTTAGCATGGATATCGGGGAGAGCACCTGATATAGCAGTTACTATCTCACGCCTTAAATGCCTGAAGCAAAACAAAATGGATGGTTAAGGTGTTGGTGTTTGTTGTGTCAATCAATTGATTTCCACTCAACTATACTTATTTCAAATTACCAACAGTTTGAACAATAATCGTTGTAACTGTCTTGACATTTTTTGCCTTACAGTTAAACGGAGACGAATATGCAATAACTTCTTCAACATTTTTAATAAATTGAATTGAAGCTCGCTGTGTCGATATTTATATTTTGATTCCATACTCTTTTAAAATGGAGAGTGAACTCAATTTAATGTTTAATACAACAACTTTTCTAGAATTTTTTTTTTTTTTTTTAATGCACAAAGTAAGTACTATTTTTTCAAGTAACGGAGAGCAGTTTGGGGAGTGACTGCGTGATTTGTCTCTCTGGTGAGGTTGTTCACATGTTTAGGTACTTGGATAGTGGAGATGCCTGTAAATTTGATCGCAACAACAGTGCGATACCAGAAATGGACGCTGAAAATGGTTACGTAAAGGTTTATTACCCCAGTAGTTAATAACTACGTATCCGTAGTTGTACAACATCAAAACCCGTTATTTTAATGTAAATGTATTCTAGATGTCTCAAAAAGATCTCCATTTTTATTTCATTACTGTTGACGTACAAGGTCCCCCTCAACTAATCAGTGTGTCTCCCTAGCTTGTAATTGACTTCAAGAAAGACTTCGTCTTAAATAACCGCAAAAACTAAAACTTTAAATCCTCAGTATGTAACAATAGAAGGAATTTAAGTACCTACCCTACGAGTAAGTTAGATGAACACAGACGATGAAAAGTCGACGAAGAAAATTCGATCAAAAGGAACCTTTGAAAACCAAATTCCAACGGAATAATATAAGCTGATTCGTTCAAAAAATTGACTAACTGAACTTCATCACTTTGTTGCCAAGGATATAACCCTCAGCCAATGGATATAACCCTCACCCATAGGATAGGGCTTCAAGAGGGCACATTTTATTCTTGAAGGGATGTTCATCCATCACGAACATTAAAACCATTTGAGTTACCTCGAATGTTTTTGAAATATTTTAGCCGTTCAATTTCACCCTTTAAATTTGGTCAACATTAATGCCGATGATTCAGGGTCATCCTCGGCACGGTTGTGATTTGTTACACAATTTTAATTATCCTTCAGTTCAGTTCAGTAGCTATGAACAGCGGTGGTACTAATTGTTTTCTCCAGTTTTTGGATTCTGTTCATTTTGAAACACGCTTAAACCAGCATATTTTGAGTGAAGGTTACAATTGTTCTTTCTTCGTCGATTACAAAAATTCATTGTAGAAACTAATAAACCGTGTTCTTATATGTACTAATATTAATGTTCTACCAAGAGCTGAATTTTAACTTCGGATGGGGCTAACTCCTACAATTGTACAATACAGTTGTACAATACAATAAGCCGAGGCTTGTAACTATAATAACAAATACTAATGTTTTTTTTTTTTTAATTGGCATAAGCTCTTGCCATAACCATTTTTATTTACATAAAATATTAAATATTTACAACACACTCTTTTAAAAATCTATACAATAAATCATAAACTTCAAAACTGTCTGAAAAAATAATGCATCTGTAATTTGGAAAAGTTACGATTTTACTCAAGTTCTTAAATAAAATGTCTCTTTGTGTTGTGAATTTGTTGCACATAAGTATTAAATGTTCGAGATCTTCCACGGTGTCACAGGTATCACACAGAGGGGAGTCCTGAATAATGCCTTTATCTGCTAGATATTTTTTGCAAATTCCATGGTAGCTACGGAGGCGCGTTATGGTTACTACCATGTTTCTTGGGAAAATCCTTGCTTTATGGAACCATGGCCGTTTGAAGATGCTTGGGAAGCCTGCTTTGTAGAATCCGCCTCTCGGGTCGCTGGCAAATTGCTCCTGCCACCGTGCTCGTCGGTAACTCCGGATACTGGGATTAACATCCGTTGGTGGAATCGTTAATAAATTGTCTATTTCCTTATTCAGTGACTCCTTGGCCCAATGGTCAACAGCCTCGTTTCCATTTAAGGCAACATGAGCTTTTACCCATGCTAGCGTGGTCATCATGTCCAGCAGGCACCTCATATGGACTGTCTCCAAAATATCGCGTTCTGTTTTCGTGATTTTACTCCTAGGAGTGATGCCTTTCAGTTTGGTTGCCGAACTGAGATTGTTAGTGATAATGACCAAGTCATCTATACTTTGTTCTTCTCCCCATCTTATAGCCTCTCTAATTGCCATAATTTCTGCTGTATAAACAGAAGTTTGATCAGGCGCCCTAACCATTCGATGTTGCGTATTGGATGGGTCGTAGCAAGCAAATCCCGTTTTACCTTCCATTCTTGATCCATCAGTGAATAGGATATGTGACGTAGGCCATTTTTCTGAATCTCTGCTTCGAACAAAGCATTCGTAGGGCTGGCAGGAAAGGTTTCCTTCAAAAAAATTCTGGTGGTTATTAATTTTGGGTAGAGAGCTTCGTAAGGTAATAGAGAGTTACTATCTACGCTGATCAATGGGAGTACGGGCACAAGCCGCAAGGCTTTGGCAGAAATTACGATGTTGCCAGTACCGACTGCTTAGATACTTTCAGTGACATTAAAATGTTCTGTACAGAGTCGTTCTCTGTGAGTACAATTTAAGGAGAAATCGGTCGGATAGTTCTTGCCTTCTGTTAAATAAAGGCAGCTCAAAAGACTCAGCAAGTAGATCGTGTATTGGTGTTGACTGGAGAGATCCCAGACATAATCGTAGAGCTTTTGATTGGACAATATTCAAACGCTTTAACACCGAAGCACTCGCATCACCATAGAAGATAGAACCAAAATCTATTATTGCTCTTATCATACTCTTATACTAATGTTACTGTACCATCATCTTCTATCCACTTATCAAAAATGAACCACATATGAAGAAGTTTCGTGGAAAAAATCATGGAGATCGCATTGGAGATCAGCTATCTGAGTTGAAAAAATGATTCATTAGAGCGAAAAAGGATTCCACCAGTATAACGGGGTCCTTTTCTGTAAAGACAGTTGACACCCCTTCATTGTCTTCCTACTTACACTTATAGTACATAGGAATTTATCAACTATTTTAACAATTTAAAATAAGTAAAGGAAGAGAGTTGCCAATATTAATCATACCAAGATGGATACCTATGTAGTCTTTCCAGTAATCATAGCTGTTACGTTTTTTTGCAGATCCCATCCGGGAGAAACACCATTTCCACCACACTGAGGAGCTAACGTCCACGGCTGGGATGCTGTAATTAATTTATATCTCTAGCAAAATATGTTTTAAATTTATGCAGGAAAAAAATATGTAATAAATATGTGTCGAACTAAAATATGGCTCATTTAAATTTTAACGCCATAGTAGATGCCCTTAAATGATATCATGTGTGTCATTTCCATTTACACTATTATAGAAATCAAAATTATACATCCAGAAATGCATACTTGAGTGAAATAGCTGGTATTACCATTATTTTCTAGATTATTTTATTTGGCGAGAATGTTATCTGAATCGGCCCGGCATAATTGGAGAAATCGTTTGTCAAATTATTCACGGCAGACGAATGAGAGAATGGATTGGACTAAGCTGAAATACCATATCACTAAAGCAATGAAAGTATTGGTATTGTGATTTAACCAATTTACCAACCAAAGCTGGGATTTGTTCTCATCCTAACCTGTAGGCAGGAATGTTAACGAACTACAGTGCACAGTATTTTCAGAAATGCGTGAAACACCAGCATTTCGTTATGTCCTGTATAGAAAAAAAAAGATTCAAGGAATTTTTTGAAATAGATTTGTAATAATCGTGGGACACAAAACCCGCTGTGTTCAATCTTCAACTCAGTTTTTTCCCAAGATTAAATTTTGCCCCACAAATAAAAAATTAGGTGCACACCTTTCATTCCGGTTTCCTTGTTCAACTTTTTTTTGTCTTAAGAGCGTTACAGTCATTATTCCACCTCGGGCAACGGGTTTAATTAATTCCTCGCATTAAAGATTAATTTTTTCACCCTCCCACTCTGGTTTAGGAAGCCCCTCCGCTACTGTTACTAAGTTCGCCGTTTGAAGGGGTGTTCTAGTTTCCCAAGGGCCTGGAACAACAGCCAGAACTGCGCTCGATTTGAAACAATAACGAGACCTCATTTATCAAACAATAGCAATTTTTTGTTTATATTCTTCTTACAGAGGTCCCCGGCGCAATGTAAATTTGTTACTAGAACAAGGGGGAATGCACATTATGTTAATCATTTTCTTAGGAGGCGACAGGTCAGGAAATCTTTGAGGGGTCTATTGTGCGGTTCTTGTAGTGCCGAGGGGGAATGCTAATGTTCTCGGGTCGCCGTTCAAGTTTCACTTGTGATAGAATGTAACAGGTTCTGAGAGTGAAGTTGTCTTCATCAATGGGCAGTTTGGGATGCGCGTGTGCGAAGTGCGACTGATTTCCCAAGCTGGTCGTGTTCTGTGTACCTTGAAAGCACCTTGTTTGACAAATCATTTGAGTCACATAAACTTGAACGGCTTGCATTTCTTGGTCGAATCCTCCATACCTTAGAGGTGTAATTTGGCTGGGTGCGTCTACGCTAACAATCAGCGTCGTCCTACCACTCGCATTTACGTCTGGACTGCGGCAGCCAGCTGGGATAGGCAAGCCTTGAATAAACTGACTTCCCTGAACCTGACCATCTGAAGTTTTGAGCTTCAGGAATAATCCATATTTTCCCAGATTCGAGGAGTAAATGTGTGAAAATTTGATAACCCACTAATGATTTTGGACCGATCGTGATTGTTGAAATTTCAAAATATATATTATTCATTATTAGGTTATTATTATTATTATTATATTATTACATATATTGTTTGTGTACTCCCGAGCCTAAACTCATCATAACGTCGATGTTCGAGCTGGTTAGCAAACCAGAAAGGCTATGGAACTTGTTACTGATGTCCCTATATATTCAGAAATATATTCATGTCCCTATTTATAATCAGTGTAAGATTTTGACTATGAATCTCTTACATGTACTGTGGTGTAAATACCGGTAATGTTCCATGTTTCTAGTTCAAATTTATGTTGATTGTTTATTTTCGGACAATCATGGGGGCCTTGCAATTGATAATACGGTTTTTCCGGATTTTGAAAGTACTTACCTACTGCAAATCTGTTGTTAAGAGGAAAACAAGTGTGATTTCTTCACTTCCTTTGAGATGACAGTGTACTTACGTTAATTTTCAACGTTTAATGAAATCCCTCCACTCTTCTCTTCTCGAACATTGGCCTGGTTGCGTAATATCTTTTTAATCTTTTGGATATAAAAACATCAGCTCTTCCTCCTCGTAATAATTCAAAAACAACATCGCAACTTTTCGTTTCGTCGTGATGAGAAACGAGTTGATCAGACTGAACCGAAAACGAACGCCTATGCGAAGTCACGTGTGAAGCTGCGTCCAGTCACAGAGACACAGACGCATCAGGATATTCCAAAACCCACCTTGAAAAAAAAAAAATAAAAATAATAATAAAAAAAAATTAGTGCGTGAAAATAAATTGATAAATTGGGAATAATGTAATGTAACAGTTCTGAAATAATGATGATTACGCATGACAATCTAATACTTCTGGTGATTTGACTGAAATTTTTCGTTCGATTTTATTGTGAACTAAAATCAGTTTCATTGAAGGTGTACACATTGAATCACATTGTTACATATCCACTATGGAAATATATAGACCTAAATAAGTGATTCTTAGTAATGTCTTCGTTCTTCTTCGTTTAGTTGTTGTTACTCTGTTGGTGATAATAGAACGTGACAAGAGTTAGTATATTGAATGGGATGCTTGACAACGACAGATCAGTGATCTAAAGTTCTCCAGAAAAATTAGCAGTACGATCCCATTGATTGGAACCTTCGATAAAAGAATGTTAGAAGAAGGTTATGAGACGCCATGTATTTCCACGCCACTATATCATATCACTTAAACGCACGCACATCACTCACGCTTATCATATGATTCTCATACAAATGCAGGAAAATTTTCCATGTCAACAGCTAGGTCAATGGAAGAGACGGCGATTGCTTCAACTTCATTCCGAGAGAAGTTTATTAGACACCACGGAGCTCTTGCGATCAATTGTATTAAAGAAGTACTTCGTACTAAAGGGCTTAGTGGACTTAACTTCGTTCCGATACTTTCCGTTTTGATTCATCAAGTTCAGAGTTAAGAGAGATTTTTTCCTGTTGAGCGGCAGTTCCAAACAAAATGAGGAATAATGTATTCACATGCTTGGTGATGCAAAGGGCAGCTTCTTCGATGCCACACGATGCGGGTCTAGAAGATCTAATGGAGGAGTACTTCTATCAAGAAGCAGAGATGATGGTGGTGTTTGCTATTTTGAACAGTATCTATACATCTTGCCTAGTGCAGTCTTGGACTCCTTCATCACATGAAAATTCCTTCTAATGATAACTGACATCAACGAAACGTCTAACATCAGTGGGGTAGTAGTTCAAAAATTGAGAGCGAGAGGCCTGATGGCACTGATGCTGAGCAAAGGAAAAATTTGCTGTTGCGTTTAGGAGCAAATGGAGTTTTGCACTCCGATTGGATCAGGGCTACACTACCAAGAAGAGGTACGGCACTCAGCAAGTGCCTGGCTATAAAATTGATTTGAATCGGAGAGCTGTTTGTATCTGTGCTGACAAAATTGCTTTGGAAATAGTAAATGTCTTGATCGAAGCGATTGACCAGGTAATGAAGGGGCAATATATTCAATGTCTGCATTAATCGCTAAGGGGAAATGGGAAGGTCTTATAAATTTATATTTTCCACCTGTGCTGAGGAACGCCATACCATTTGTCAACACGCTTTCCGTTCTTATTCACTGCATACCGAAGTTCATTCCAAAAACATTTTTCTGACAGTGCCTACATCATTACAGTTTTCGGTTATGGAATTTTCCGTTAAGAGCAAAATCTTGAATCTGTCAAATCCTTTCTGGTGATAAAATTAAGATTAGAAATCTGGAAATCAAAGTCGTACACAAAGAAGGTTCTGTTGAAAATGTGTGGGATGATCCAAGCATTCGCTACTGCAACAAGCGGCTGTGAATCTGCTTTTAGGCAATCATCCCAGTTCTTTGTCAGCGTGTGGTACCAGGATGCCGTGAAGAGTGCAAACCAACAAAGGACGTCATTCTCCGTTTCTCACGTGTACTTCTGAGGCATCACGGGGACAAAAATTACGGAACAACCTAAAAAGTGAAATAAAAATCAAATGTTGACATTTTTCAATTGCATTGTTGATTGGTAATGTGAGCTAATTCTTTCTAGGTCACACGTAGGAGTTGAAATTTGATAATGAGGTTCTTTGGGTCAACTAAATACGAATGAATGTTTTGGCTGTATGTTGATCAGGGAGGTAAATTAAGTTCAAAGTTTACAGGGAGCTTGGAATATAAAACATGAATCTTGAGGAGTATTGTCAACGCACCCTGGTTTGTCAGGACAACTGATCTCCACCGCGACCTCAAAGTGGAAATGGTGAGTGACGTGATAAAAAGAATTGCAGCGGATCACGAAATTCGGCTGCACAGACACCAAAATCTCGAAATCCTGCATACCCTGGACAACAGAGAAGAGTTACGGCGACTCAAGAGGACCAAGCCGCTAGACCTAGTTGTGGCCAGACGCTGATTAGTGTTTGTGACTTGTAGTGGTCTAGGAAAATGAACTACTGAACCACAAAAAGTGACATTACTTCATTCTAAATCAAGTTGCTAGATGATTTGTAATTTAAATCAGTTGTAACAATAAATAAATGAAAAAAATATAAATAAAAAAATAAAACATGAATGCTATGGCGGGATCCATGCTGTTCAACTGCGTTTCATTAAAAATGACGGCATTGAGGAAAAGTCCAGAGAAATTGAGGGAATAGCGTTAGTAACGATTACGACACACAATTAGGGACGGGACGATACCACCGATATATCGGAGTATCGATACTTTTTAAATATCGATATTTTTTTAGCGATGCACGATACCGATATTTGGATATCGATACTTTTCCTCGAAAATATTGGAGGTATCGATACTTTTCTGTCGGTATCGGAACTTTTTCAACGAAGTAAAGTACCAGTTAGGTACTGTATACATCAAGAACAAAAATTAACAACAATGACATTCATCTCACTCCCTTCTTGTGGTCACCCACGTTATGTGGTCGATTGAAACAAAATACACATCGCTCCTCGCCTTCATCGATACCTCCTATATCGATCATCCTATAGCTTCTATAACCTGCTGCCTGGGTACCTTTCTTCTTTCGTCACTTTGTTTATCGGAATCTTTCCTCAAGACGATTTATTTTTCACGTTCCACCCTTATTCTTTACATCACTTCACACAATGCCTCCAAAGAGTAGTGTTTGGAAATATTTCCGCAAAAACGACCAAAAAGAAGCCACTTGCAACCAATGTTTAAAAACTTCGTTTTGTAAAAATTCAATTTTCATTCAAGTAAAAAATATTGTTTTTCAGTAACTGGTTTATTACTTGAGCCTTTCCATCTGCAATAGTAAGAAAATGTGTGTTTTTTTAAATATCGGTGGTATCGCAGGTATTGATATTTTTCAGCGATATATATATTGGACTATCGATACTTTTGAAATACCAATATTGGAGAGTATCGAGTATCGATACGTTATTTTAAATATCGTATCGAAAGAAGTATCGATACTTTCAAGTATCGTCCTGTCCCTACACACAAAGTTACGGACTTGATAATGAAGAGCAAATGGAAAGTTAAGTTTGATTTTGTTTACAGCACAAAATAAAGAACTGGAGATAGTAAACTTGGTTTTTGATGATCCTAAGCTATTTTTATCCCACTTAAATTTTCCATTCCATAAATAGCCATAAATTGTAGTAACCAGAATCATTTGAATGCAGCTGCTAATCATAATTCAACTCGCACATTTTATTGCCCCCCCCCCCCCTCCTCTTCTACAACAAATATAATTCCTATTGATATTCAAGTTTTAATCTGGTGAAGGAGCCAAATGCCATTGTTGGTCACCATCGATATGGAAAATGTAGATAGCCTGATGCCTCAATTTTTTGCTCAGATGTTTTCTATTCAATAATTTCAAGTTAATAACGGCGAATTTTATTTTGACAAGTTAATTGGTTGTATGATGAATGTGAATGAATGGGTCTTACAAGAAGAAAACAAGTGTGTGTCTCTATCTAGTCACCTAGGTAAAAGAAAAATAATTTGTTCCTTTTTTAACAATTATTGTTTATTAGCAATTATTATTTGTAACAAACAATTGAAAATTAATATTGGTAACGAACAATTATTGTTTGTTAACATGATGATCTTGTTATGTCAAATTTTTGTTATAGATAACGATTGATTATTATAAATTTTATTATTTCCATAGTGAGATGTAGTTTCTTAGTAAGATAAATTTCAGCTATTATTTAGTAGATCATTTTTAGGTTACAGGCGGTGTCTCACTCTGATGGAAAGTGTTGTAAAGGTTGTGACAACATTTAAAAAATTCAATTTCGCCAAGAGGTGGCTGCCTCTATGACTCAAGGCTTTTACTTCTGATGACTCATTGTTAGCACAGTGTATTCGGAGTTTGAAGGAGAAAAAGGATAAAAGAAAAAGAGAAAAAAGGACGAAAAAAGAAAGAAGAAATTGAAGGAGGTAGAAGGTGCCTAATGATAGAAACTCTACAAACAACCCTCTCATGCGGTGAAAGGCGGGAGACGCCATTTTTTAGGGACGGGAAAGGGATCCCCCGTCCGCTGTTCATTTGCGAGTCAATGGGAAGGCGATGGGGGTGGTTAGTGGGGGTGGACGCTCCGTGGAGCTCTTGAAAAAGCTACGGGACGGAAAATTGTTAGGAGGAGAGCGCGGCCATTTTTAATAATCCTCACAGCCATAACGGTTGCCAAGGGAAACTTTTTAGGAGAAAACCCCTTCCCCCGAGCGAACCCTTCTGCATTGAGCGGTAGACATGAGTAATCCTCCCACCGCACCGGCGAGGTGGTAATGGAGTGGTGGTGGGGCGGTGTTGAGGCGGCTACGTGGGGGTGGGGCGTCGGGGCCTTAGCTCTTGTTTGCCGCCCGATTACTTCCCCAAGGAGCCTTCCAAAAAGGATCTGCTCCCTTTATGAATTAAAATGGGAAAGCAGGGAAAAGAAACCCGACGAAGACGGAAAAAAATCGAGGGTTAGAGATCAGGGTTACGCTCGAGGGTTAGGGCAGTCGGAAAAGGATTAGGGTAAAGTTTTATGGGAAAAGTTTTAATATTTAACAGCGGGTTTCTCTCCCGACTTCTACAGAAGGGGAATACGTCTTAAGGCCAGAGGTACTGGGGGCAACTTGAAGGGGACTTTGTATTTTGCATCTTTCCAAAGGATTCTGTGGAATTTTACATCAGGCTAAGAATATTTTCGTTGATTACGGAAGTCAAAGAGTCTCGCTAGTTCTTTACGAATATTTTCATTTTTTATACTATTTCCGCATACATCTACCTATTAATTTATTTTGAATTCCATTCATTTAAACTTGAAATCTTAAGTAATGACTTTTGAATAGGTCTGCATCCAACGGTCAACAGCTTGACTGAATAGGGTTTTCACAGTTTGAGCATTTGAAATCAATAATCTGTGGGAATTTAACCGGTTTAATTTAAGCTAGTCACATGCTTTTCGTGACTTGTTTAGGATTTTGAGAAGTAAAGAATACCTACGACTAGAGAGCATATGCAGCGAACGGATCATTTGTTATTAGGGTCATTTTCCCAGAAAGGGCGAATCCGGACGTCTCGTTTTCAGAAAACCTAAACTTGAAATTGAGTTCTGCCTAAAATCAGGGGTAATATTTACACTATGTGGAATGTATTTCAACGGTAGGCCGCGCTGTAAGGTACCTAATTAATTATTTAAATATTAATAATGAAAATCGATTGACAGACGAGAGACACCTACCTATGGCAGTCGGTCGGCAGGTTTCTTCTCCTGAACACTTTTTTTCCGTGGTGCGATCGACTGAGTCGAATCGAATGCCATGGTTGTCGATCAATTTAAAAACGCAGCAATTTCTTTCACTGGGGTTTATTATTCAATTGGCTTGCATTCATGATTCGAAATTTTACTAAGCTTTGTAGTGTCTCTGTTTCACAGGTGATAGAGCGATTATTGAATTTCAGGAGATATGCAGAGCACGTAAATCTGTTCTCAACCAAAACACCTATTTGGATTGATCAGTTGATCGTATTTGTGTGCCTCCTGAAATTCAATAATCGCTCTATCACTTGTGAAACACGCACACTCCAAAGCTTAGTAGAAATTCAAATCATCAACTCAAGCCAATTGAATAATAAACCCCAGTGAAAGAATTTGCAGCGTTTTTTTCTATGGTTATCAGAATACTTCAACCCACTCCAGTATCCACGTTCACTACATCACTAGGTTACTGCAATCAAAACAAAATCAATAATAAACCAAAATAACGCAAATGTTGGCACCATAAATCCATACATCGGGAATGGTTTGAGCGACGGATATGGGGAAGGGCTCATTCGATTCCTTATGAAAAGTTCTTCAAAAAAAGTCCAAATGTAGGCCGCTTTGACTTTTTTTTGAGGTTTTCACTGATTTTACAGAACTTTGACAACTCTTAATGGGCACTTTAAATTAAGTGAGAGAGCTGGCTAAAGAATTGGGGCGTTGCGGACCAACATGGATTTTTCCTGAAAATTTCAGATTTTTTGCTCCACTCGTTTGGGAGAAGTCGTGCGTACGGCGTACGGCGGACGGACGGAAAAATGTTTATTGCAGATTTTGATTCTACACCCTTTGAAACGTAAACCATGAAATTTTCAGGGGTGGTTAAAATTTTTTTTTCAAGAGCGATTACAATGGTTTATTATTTAATAAACGGCCTGGACGGCAGACATCGTACAGATATCGCAGAGATTCGATCTACGCACCTAGAATCGTTTTTAGAAACTTTAAAACAACAAATGTAATCTATGAAAACCAAAATTTTTCGGACCCGCATATCGAAAAGGTGTATTAATTATAAGTATAATAAACTAAAAGGAAACAATGAGAAATATTCATCAAAATTACTGCTTGAAATTTGATAGATGCACCCGGTCAGCAGGCCGATGCCATTGGTGATTATGCTTTATTACCTTTCAAATAGGTATGATGTTTTGATTTAATTACGGATTATTGTCAATAATTTTATATTATATTATAGGTACTGTTTTATAGCTAGAAAAAAGACAATTATTGATAAATTACTTGAACGTAGCCTTTTCCCTGCTTATATGGAGAGCAGGCCAAAGACACAAGGCAGTACTTGAGACTTGTTTTTTTCACCTTTTCTCGGGGTCTAGTGATGTTTTTCAGCAAAACCACTATACCAACTGAACAAGCTCGGTAGACTCTGCATTTTGAGAATAGAAAAAAAGAATAATTGAAATTTCTTACCGTTTTTCAGCAGGCAGACTAAAGAACGATGCTGCTCGGGAAACCATGTTTCTATAACTGAACTCCCCACCATACACCCACAGATAAGATAACAAGGGTTCCCGCATTTTTATTTCATAACTTAATGTACAACCATACACAGTGTGGTGGAAGTAAAACCATGGGAGATGGGAGTACACCACTAAAACATGAAAACACAAAGAAGGCAGACTAAAGACAAAAACCTCCTGACACTCGAATTTAAATTGCTGCTCGTTTTGTGAGCTTCGTCTAAAATCCGCAACTAATTTTTTTCATCTTTAGATATGTATCGTAGAATCCCCAGAATCCAGAGACAATTAGTGTAATCAGTGGTTCACAAAGTTCGCACAAAGTTGGAAAATTCATTTCAGGACAGGCAGACGACAGGAAAAATTTAAATTCAAGTATTAAATATTATGTAAATGCATCATGTGTTGATTGCATACCGTAGAGCAAAATTGATAGTGTATCCAGAACATTTTTTGATCCCCAAATCATTAATGGGAAGTCAGAATCCTCTCCGTACAAAAATTGGCCCTTTCTGGGAAAATGACCCATTACCAAAATTTATGTATCTCCGAGAAAAAATCCAAATAAAATGTTCGAAGTTGATTGATATACGAAATCAATATCGAAATACTCTCTACATACTCCGCTTATAATTTTTTCATTCATAAGTACTACATGAAGGTGATGGATTCATCACCCTCTCCATGGAATCCGAAATAATCCTAAGCTTATGATTATTTCCGAAAGTTTTTAGGTCTATACATTTATTCCTAATACATAGATGGGGACTTGTATAGATCAATTTTATAATTTGTGGAAGTTACTTTCATGTCAGACAATAACTCAGACATTTCCATGCGAGACAATAACTCAGAAATTGTAGGGAGGCAGTAGGTAACTTCCAAAACCGTAGTGAGACAATTCTGAAAAATTCAAATTTATCGATTTGGTGTTCCATTAGTTGTTGTCACCGTACAAGAACGTTGATTCGACTCTGCTCTTTTCAAATATCCCTACGAAGTTTGTGGAATCAAACTACAACGAACTATCCCATGCAATACTAGAAAATCGAAGCCACAGAATACCGAAGTCAGCGTGGAAGGCACACATTAACATTTACAGTCAAGGAATACGTACTTCCGACAATAAGGGGACTTCGATCAGTTCTACAGGAAGACTCGGAAGTTACAATATGCAGCTGCTAATATCTATAGGTATTATATTCTATGATTCTACTTTTTTAAGGCCCATAGAAACATTTTCAAATTACACGAGGAACTTTTAGGAGAAAGTTACAGCTGTCATGATAAAGAAACATTCCTTGCTCAGCGTCGGACCTCATCCAGTTCTACGAGTTAATCATAAATCCAAGATAAGCTTATCCATACAGGAAGACCATTCATCTTACTCTCATGTTCTGTGAGATTTCCTCGAGTATAAAAATTATTGAAACCATCATAGGTACTTCATTTTTATACTAAGATTTGAACCAGTATTATTAAATAGGACGACTTTAGATACGTCATTAGTACGAGTTTTAGAGCTTTATCAATATGCTATTTACACCACACATGTAAATATAACAATAAATTTACTTGCTGATATGATGACATTAGATGTAATAAATAAAATTAAAATTAAATTTTATAGTATGGCAAATATGTTTAGTTCTGCGAGGATAATACGGATTTTAAGGAAGTCGGATTAGTCTCGAAATTTATAAAAGAAAAAGGAGTTTCTTTGTATTTCCAGCTTCATATTCTGGCCCATATTTGAGAGGATCCTTCAAATAGCAAACTATTTTCTTCACTTTTATCCAGTAATTCCAAGAAGAATTTTCTAATATTCTGGATGCAACTTCTACTGTTCTAAAAACTGCCTAAATATTCTTCTAAACAAATAGTGCTTAGAATTTCGTTACGTTGACGGTGGCAATCGAGATTAGTAGGTAATATTGTGATGTGGGAGAAAAGGTCACTCGCTTCAAGATTCTTTTGTGGGTGTGAAGGTCAGAACCAATATTCCGCTAACCACTTCTGAGTCAGTCGTGATTAGCCTGACTGATTTTCATACTTCCAGGTGTTAATGAAACTGTGGTAAACATCCTTTAAAATCTACTTTTTGATCGCTGCAGAATAGCAAAGAACTAAACTGCTGCCAATTTGTTGTTCAACTATTTTGCACGCCCCCCCCTAAAGTTGTGTCGCGTTCCAATAATTAGGCACATGAGTTACAGGTACAGGAACATAATATGTTCCGTTATCAGTTTATTATGTAAGTAACCAATTAGGTATAATGTATAATATACGTATTATGTGACGACCTAAGTGGGCAAACTATGAAGTAAAAGACGATCTCTGGTTAATAAAAATTCCACGTAGTCAAGTTTATAAAACAAATGCAATCACGAATTGAATGTATTATACAAATGAGTAGAACGTAACACTGTCGACCTCAAGTAACACTAAATTTTTGAAGCAGAGAAAATTGTTAAATTGGGAAATTCTAAATGTGGTATAAATTTCAGTTTAAGGCTGAACGTCCGGATTCAGAAAATTACTTTACGGATT
The DNA here is from genome assembly GCA_031894815.1 of Creontiades dilutus. Classification (NCBI taxonomy): domain Eukaryota; kingdom Metazoa; phylum Arthropoda; class Insecta; order Hemiptera; family Miridae; genus Creontiades; species Creontiades dilutus. Next base: position 1,419,220 of record JAVIWC010000667.1, read on the forward strand.
CTTGATACGAGGAAGGAGGGAGTGCTAAGATAAAGTTCCTGTTCAAGAATCGTGCTCGAATAATGAACATCAATCCAATAGTGATGAGTTCCACTGTCGTTTGTCAATCAGTCAAGAACATGTGTCTTTCGTTCAAGATCTCAAAGTTCATAATTCCCGTTGCTAGTTGTTTTTCTACAACGAAATATATTCTTCGTACGTAAAAGAAGAATTGTGGGATTTGAAAGATAGGTACACAGCAAGATATAGTAGACTGACTAGAAAAGAATGGAACGATTCAGTTCAGTAAGTATTTTATCGCTGCGGCAGGCCTGCGGCTGAAATTAAAAACCATGGAACATGCTTTAGACATGCTATTTTTGCGGTTTTCCTTTCGCTAATTTCTTATCATTCTGCTGGTTTCAATTTTCTATTTTCGTGTCTGCTATTTCGGCTTTACTTTTGTGACGAATGTGCCCTTATATTACTGATCTCCGTGGTCTGCTGACTGAAATATGTCTATCGTAAGAATGCTGTTAGACTGACCATGTAAATGAGGACTCACAGCTCAGGTTCTCGCAGAACTATAAAGGATTATAGCGCTTTTGATGACTCATCACTAACTCCCATAAAATTAAGTACATTATTCTTATCTTATATTATTAAAATAAAATCTTGAGTCACCCATCCCGTGTCACCCTCCCACGTTCCACTTTTGCGTGACATTTTTCGGCTAGTTATTCAATGCTAATATTTAATGAGTAGTTTAATTAAATTTTCAATTTTCAAATAGACAACTGGTATTTGGTTGCGTGACAGGAATTATGGAGACTGAACTTTGAGTCCTCAATTTAACAAATTCACCCAATAACAATGAAGCGCAGTGCTGAAAAAAAGCTGCGAATTATTTTTAAAAAGTTTAGAATTTCTGGAGTAGGTAGCGTCTACCTAAATCATTGATCTATATTTATCTGACTTAGTCTGCAGTACAATATTTACACTCCGCGCCTCGTGCCTTCATAGGTACGTAGTAATTTAATTCTAGTTGTCATAAAAAGCGCCCCATTAATATTTCAGCACTGTAGATCGATTAAAGTAATTAGCCATAAAGATCGTTTAGTTGATAAGTGTTTCGTCATACCTCCAATTGTCCCAAAGACGGTTGGATGACTCCATTGTACATATAGCACGTGAACACATACATTTCCTCGTTTCACTAGAACAAAAGCTACCCTCAAAATACCTAAAATGGTGGAATATACTGAATCTCAAGACGAGGGGGGGGGGGGGGGAATTCACGAATAGAATAACTGACGTTTTACGAGACTGAATAAAACACCCTCCTACAATTTACTTGTCCACAAATAAATATCGGGAGCTATGAAAACTCGATTTCAAAATGAACTGTTGGAAACGAAGTTCCGTTGCAACTATATCAGCTGATTCGACCGTCACACATTCCTAAGCGATATTTCATTTGCTCAAAGACACTCATACTGTTGTTAAAGTCTTTTTTTTTTCCGTACAATTTCCAGACTTTAGGGAAAACAGTTGAAATAAAAGAGCAGAAATACTAACAAATTTGAATATCAAAAACTTTCAAAATGATAAAGGTTATGTTCGAAATCGGTAGATTCAATGAATCGATTAAGACCACTCTGAAAGCTTAACGTTCAACCGTTCATTCTCCGTGAGGGTTAGAAATTTGTGAGAAAGAAGAACGTCAACGCGAATGTGGTTGTGAACATTTCTGAACATGGTATAAATCGCCGTGTAAATAAATTGCTAATTATTGAGTCGACGGAGTGAAGCTGATATAGTTGCAATGGAATTTTCGTAGTAGGTTGTTGAATATGCAGTAAACCCACCATTGTAGGTAATATCATATATGTGTTGGTATACATATTCATGAAGACATCAAACTATAGCCTAATAAGCTCCAAGTTTTGTTAAAGTAAAAACGTTTCTAATCCACGAGCGGCGCCGAAATTGTAAATGGAGCTCCTTTGGGACATCTAGAATACAATTCCAATGTATGGATGCAGTGATCAGCTGAAGGAACCTTGTGGCTAACTCTTTCCCAATCAATCCACAGCTGAAATATCCTGGTGCTAAGTTTGATAACGTACCACAGAATACTTGTGATAAATATGGATCAGTTATTTACTTAGGAAGGATATGTAATATAGAAATAATGAACCAAAAACCGAATTAAGCTTCTTAGATGGCATCACAAAACTTGTTAGGTTGTCCCCTGGAAGAATTTATTACAGTAGTCGATCTCCCAGATTCTGAACAGTCTTCTTATTCCGACAAACACTTTTGCTCGATATCGGTACCCCCGGTACCACTCCATCAGTATCATCTTCTTTTGATGAGAACATACCATCGACACGCAAACAAACTGAACAATAGGAGGAGAGTTACAGTGATATAAGTTATAGCATTAGCAAACTGAATTAAACTTTTTGCAAACTGAATAAAACTTTTCGGAATTAGAATTAAACCTTTCGCCAACTGAACTAAACTTTTCGCAAACTGAATAAAATTTTCGCAATTAGAATTAAACCTTTCGCCAACTGAACTAAACTTTTCCCTATAAACAAACAATTTAATAATTTGTTAATATAAACAGAAAATAATAAATAAACAATTTCCAGAAGTTACAATTTTGGAATGCACGACCAGTACGTTATTGAGAGCAACTATTAAAGAGGTATTGCGTCCTCTCCGTGGGAACAGTCACCACTGCTCGAGTACCGGCTGGCGAACGTGCTTGACTGCGACGCATGTGCAGATTGAACTCTGATTCGTCTATAAAAATTATTTCTTCTCTGTTAGGTGGAACATATTCATTAAAAGTGAGAGCGTATACTCCGCAGTACCGTCCGCAGTCGGAGTATTGTTTTGGGGGCTCGACTCTATGTCTATGTAGTGCACAGAATTAATTTAATGAAAGGTTCACTTGTATTTGCGAAAGGTTTAATTCAGTTTGCGAAAAGTTTAATTCTAATTCCGAAAGGGTCAATTCTGTTTACTTTAATGCTATACATAACCGTAAAATAAATTAACAGAAATAAACCTGACCAACACTACAATAGGACAACTTGATCTGAGTTTTAGAGGAAACGGGTTAATAATTTAAGGAAATGTTGTTTAAATGCTGAAAAACGTGTGTTTTTTGTTAAAATTGAGGTTTTTCCAAAAGTCTCTTCGGAAAAAGTTTGGCGGGGGGATATACGTAACTTTTCTCGCTGAATCGAACGGTGACAACGCCAGACCTCTCAAGAGACGATTTAAGTTAGTTTTGTCGGATGTATAAACCCGTTCGTTTGTGAACAGCGTTTCCAAGCTGTCCGGCCAAAGTCAGGATAATCGAACAGCCGAGAGACGGCTGTTGTTTGTTCATTTACGATTGATTGCGATGAGTTGCATCCATCTTTTTGCTGACACTATGGACCCTCATCAAACCAGGCTTCCGTATCATTACCAACTCTTCCCTTTCGTCTATTTCCTCGCTGTATTTCGTTCAACGAGGTTTTCCCTATCGCATATTCCCATTCATCATGGTGCGCTATAGCTATTGAACATAGCTAGTAGTAATAACCGAAACCTTAGTGACAAAAAAACAATTAGTAGATAAAAAACAGATAGTTTACTAGATAAAGAAGGATCAGTGACATAAACAATATTATCTACCAATATTTTTTCCTCAAACTATTCGACGTGTTCGCTAGGATGTGAGTTGTACAGAGGAGGACTGTGACTCCCTTGCTGCTTCAGAAGCATTACCATTGGCAAAACCGTACACAAAAATCATGTCAACATACTCACTTGTGGTATAGCTACTCAACTGAAAGCAAACCACCGCAATCAATCGTAAATGAACACAAACAATAGCTGTCTCTCGGATCTTCGATTATCCTGACTTTGGCTGGACAGCTTGGGAATGCCGTAGACGCTGATCACAAACGAACGTTTTCATTCATTAAATTCATTTTCATTTTTCGTTTTTAATATTTATTTTTTAATTTAAATCTTAACAATCTTGTTTAAACTCTAATTCTTAATATGAACTCGAATTATACCCCAATATCTTACTATTGACCAACAACTGGATATGTTCGGGTCAATAAACATTTTACTAAAACTGTATTTGGTCAGAAACAACAAATTAGCAACATTGCAACACTCCATGCTACGGCCAAATCAGAATGGGGTCGATAAATACACGGCGCACAAAGCAACCCCTCCTTCAAGACCGTTGGGTCGTGCGGGTCATTGCATATCCTGGCCCCTGACCAAGACCATGCCTCCTCCCTAGCCTTCGCAATTTTCAAACATAAGGTATTTTTTGGTGATATAGGGTGTCCCAGGACTTATACACAATCCGACGCCTACGTGTTCTACAACTTATTTCCGACTGCAATGAGTTGCACTCATCTTCGAGACTTTAGGAAAAACCTCAATTTTAACAGAAAACACACGTTTTTCAGCAGTTAAACACCATTTCCTTAGCTAAAAATATTTGTAAAAACCAAAACGACTACACCGTTGGAAAGCTGACATTTTGGCGCACGTTTTACCAGGGGTGCACAGTTTGCGTCAAGCATTCATGGGGTTTCTGGGCGAGATGAAAAACGGGCGATTTCAAGATTTTCACAAAACTGCTATTTTGCGCAGCAATTGCACGTCCTCAATGCAATTTAAAAAAAGTTTTCTGACAACAAATAGATAGAAAATTTAACGGTCTTTCCAACGGTGTCATCAAATTTGAGCTATCTTCACAACTGAGGGAGTTATGACAGTTTTAGTGACATAAGATCAAAAACACGAAAAAATCTTAAATCGCGAATAGCTCGGAAACGAGGCCTCTGGCAAAAAATTGCTACGAGGCATTTTTTGTCGGAAATGAGTTGTAGAACACGTATGAGTCAGATTGTGCATAACTCCTGGGACACCCTATATAAGGGCTTCTTCGTTACTTTTGAGAAAAGCCCAAATGCACATTTCAACGAATTACAACGACTTCAATGATAAAATGTACATGAATATTTCATTCTTGTGCCTTTACATAATTCCTGTCACATCATGTCAGCTTCTGTCAAGATGGTGTTCCGTCTGGAATTTATGCTTAAATCGAATGACATACTATCTTTCAATTGGAATCAAAAGCCTCTAGATCATTCACGCTTGAATTCTGTGCTGAAAGCAAGCATCAACGAAATGCTAAAGAATTTAATGCAGTCTACCCCACGAATTGAAGAATCTTCAATTTTCATCGATTCTGAAGTTAGGAAGCCATTTCAGCCTGAAATCGTGGAGCACATTCCCGAGCACTCTGAGGCTACCCTGACTGACTCTTCTGTTCCTGAAAATGAAATAAGCCCCAGAGAAAAGAAGAAAGATAAATTACCTTTTGTAAATATCACAATATCAAGGGTACTTTGAGAAGAAAAGGTTCTGCGATTCGTTCCAAATAATTTGTCCAAATTTATTGTGACAGTAATGTTATAGTCGTGGAAATTTTATTTGTGAATGCTAAAATTTGTCCTAAAGACATTTTCCGTTTGTTTGTTTCACGAAAGCCATAACTTCGTTCATTGTTCACATTTTCTTCACCCAAAAATGTCCTGGGGAACCATATCTGTGCGATATAAATGCAATACACAACCTGCAGGATTATAACCTAATAGCGTCAACACTAAAGTTTTTCAATCGGTGCCAAATTTACGCCAGACGTTTCCAATAAGCACTCTCCAAGCATTCCAGTATTAATATTTTGTTCATCTACATTCATAAGCAGTGCTTTTTATTCTTGCACTAAAGAGTCATTTCGGTTTTTTTTTCGAAAAAAATCCGGTTTCATTCCTATTTGTCCATTAAAACCTTCTTGAAGGTTTGAAAAGCGTTTGAAAACGCTAATTTCGAGTGGGTAATATTAAAAATCAACGCCTTCCAATTATAGAAGTAAGTTACCTACAGTAAGTACTTTATTATCCGAAGCTTGCGAAATCAGCTCTTTTTTTAATATATAAATTAAAGTTTGAAATCATTAGCTAAATATCAGTCCAATAAAAATTAGGTATTGATCGCTCGTTTTTAGAATACCCATTGGACAACTAAGTCATTTGAGTCTCCTGATCTCTCTCCTGGTTTTTATTTTTATGATCTCATGCAAGTAGAACTTCGAAGTAATTTACTAGATATTCATATTTACGTGCAAGCGCTGTAATAGTGAATCTGGTTATGATTTTTGATATGTTTTAAACATTCACGGTGTCATAATCTACGTGTCTTTCCACATCAAAATTTATCTACACCACCTATTATTTCTCCATAGATCAGTCAAAAACAAATTAAAATGTATCAAATTCCTTCATGATGAATTTTATTTATTATTAAAATGTATATAAATCAAGACATCCTTCTCCGTGGTGAATTTTATTTATTATAAAACATATATACCTCTTTATTTATTTCAATTTGAAGTTACTGATCCCTCTGTATTTTGCAAACACGAGCGAAATCTGTTTGTTCTATCCACCAAAAATATCTACTAAGAAACTCGTACTACCCAATTGGTAGATCACTTATGAAAACTGGCAAAATTCGTTACGCTAGTCCCTTTCGAAACATTAATCTTGGTATCAACGACGTCCGTAGGTATATAACTTTCTTTTCTCTGGAACCCACTAATTCCAAAAGTTGGGCCTCTCCAAACCTGGGTAATTCAGAACTAAACGAGTGGCAAATTTTAAATATAAAAATTGTTTTAGATCTAATATTAAGGGAGTTAGAACAATTTGGTCGAAAAGCCACAAACAAGTTTTTCCAAGCACATTAGACGTTTTAATGCACCGACTCGTATATTGCACCTACACTTTAGTTTTTCAAGGCGGATGCAACTGCAAATGTAATTGTCTTGTTCCAAAACTCCCAATTCGCTCAAGTGCTCTGGAAACAGTTGAAAATCCGTTTCGCGTAAAACATAATTAGGCTTGCAAATCAATCAGTTTATTCGCATTTATGTGTCGTTCTGCATGTTATGTCTCTTGAAGTTCACAGTAAAATTCTTTTAAGTTTTGACTATAGCAATTGCACTGTGTTAGTATGGCTTATAGAGTGCGAGAGGGTATGTAGAAATTTTTGGAGGCCGAAGGAGTATCCTTCTATCAAAATTTAGGATTTTTTAAAAATGGTTCGGTTATTTCATATTTTCTTATTTGATACGGGCAAGCCCGATATGTACAACAGAAATAATAACACATTACAGAGCTCCATACAGAAATAATTTGAAAATACAAAGTAGATTCCATTTCGCCCCCCTCGAGGAATCTAAGGTAGGGGGATCTCCTTTCTTCCACTATTCTTACGGTACGTATAGATGTTCTGCTAGAGTTGGGCTAAACCTTATCTTCAGAAAGTCTTTTTACCTCCGTTTGGTTAAGAGAGGAAGACAGCTCGTTGTGTCAGATGAGGGTTTTAATTAAAAGCAACTTAGCGCAGCTTGTACAATGTTCGACGGACATATCTCAAAGTACCATTTGGAGCTCAAGGAATTTGTAACAGCACACCAAGTAAATCAACTGATATGTTTGGGTGTGTAGACCGACCAACACTGAAGCTTCTGAATAAACTCGTATACTTCTAAACCAAGAAACCCCCTCAATCATTCACCACCTGGTGCTTGGAAACACAACGGTAGCGGTCCTGAATCATATAGATGTTGGAATTAGGAGAACTGTTGGGAAGTGTTCAAGTCTTCACCTTGACTCTGAGAATGATTATATCTGAGCTGACACGGGCAGGCTGTCCTCTCATGGTACTGGAATGGGTGACCACCAGGGTCCTAACAGGAGAAGCATTCGTATGGCCGACTCAGGCCTGTCCCCACCCAAAATGTCCGGAGTGTATCAGCAGCATAGTACTGAAAGTGGCTGGACAATCATTATTATTGTTGCAAACCATCTTTGTAATGTTTAAATTACTTTCCAAATAAAAACGTTCATGGCCGAAGAATCCCAGTACTGTGTCATCAGAATGTATTCGGTGGAAATCAATCATATGAGAACCCCGTCAAAAATTATTTAGACGATGACCCTGAGCTTGAGCAAGATGATCCAGAACCAGTCAACGTTCCCTTTCGAAACAACTGTGTGAATATCGAATATTAATCTAGAGGACTTACTGTTTACACCAGGGTAAGGTACGAACCTTTTTCGTTTATTTTTGGATATTCATTCAGTTGAGTTTTTCATTGAAGCATTGAGTTTTATTCGCATTTATGGATGAGAGTTGAAGCCAAGACCCGACAATATTAGCTACCAGAAGCTTGTGCATTCGGAATCATTAAGCTATGACTTGAAATGCGATTCAGAACATAGTAAGTTATTTTATTGTACTACGGAATTGAGGAGTATGGAAATCTGTTTGAAGAGACGGGAAGGAAAAGAACAAAATCCCGCTGTAGAATTTTTCTCGTCTGCAGACCTAATCAAATCATTTGACATTCCTGACAGTGGATACCCTCTATTACCTCCAGATGGAGGATCTCCATCATTTTGGGGACAGAGCAATCCGAAATGTCACCTATAATGCATCAAATTAGACCTCACACTCTATTTGGAACTCTTTCGCCTGCTGAGGCTCAATGGCCGAAACGTTTGTGTTTAAAAAAAAAAAGTGGTTGGTAAAACCGAGGATGCAGCTTTCGCTTTGAGCTACCAAGAGAAAGTTCGTTTGATATGTTCTAATTCAGTTTCTTGTGGGCGTTACTTTGATCTCAGAACTAGACAAACGATGATGATCAACAAAAGTAATTGGTTATAATCAATTATTATAATGAATAATTATTTATTATAATCGCGTTGAATTTCAACAACGCCTTATGGTAACGTAACTCCCATAATTTTTGACGTAATTAATGATGACAGCATTCGAACTTGAGAACTGTTCATTGATAAATTCATTTCGTGCTCTTCAAGAAATTCAAGTAATAAACTTTAGCAATTCAAACCCATACACACACTTTCACTTGTTAGATGGATGAAAAAACATTCAAACAATAATGGAAGTTATTGACGATTTGGTATTCCGTTTCCCAATGTCTAATATTAACATTTTAACTCAATTGAGTGAAAGCAAAGGGAACGATGAATGGGGAAAACAACTCAATCAAACCCTGAATAACATTAAGGATTATTTGAAAGAAATGTTGAGCAAATTAACAATGAAAACGATTTCTAGATCATTCGAATTTATCCAATCTTCAGTGCTTGTTATCCATTTGGAACTAGGTGAAAAGTACAACTCCATTCTTTAAATATCATTTCAAAATAATGCATTCACTTAGACATTCTTCAACTTTCATCAGTCTATCGTAGGTATATAATTCAGTAAAGGTTCAAATTCTGTTGCTGTTTATGTTCTCTACTGCGTAGAAAAGACAAAAAGAAGCATTTCAAACGTTCTTCGACAGGCGAATGAAGAAGTAATTCTAGTGGAAGTTTATATTAAAGAAAAAAATTAAAATTCATGGCAAAAAACCCCTGGATTTTCGTGGATTTTCCAGCATAAAAAGCAATGTTTTACCCTCGCCTCTCTTCCAATGTGCCCGGTCTGCAGAACTCTTAAATACTGGTCTCTCAAAAATATAAGTTGGCATTGTTCTATCTGGAACAAAACTCCAGAAACTCTGCAAAGGCTCAACAAATGTATTTTCCAAATCAAACAATGACCATTACGTTAATAATTGAACGTTGTTTGATTATTGACAAGACATTCTCATAGACCTTTACCTGGCGGGGACATGTTGTCCGAGCGGGGTAAGGCATCAGTCCTTTGGGTGTTTACTTTCAGTGGGAGTACTGATTAGCCCGGTTCGATTCTGGCAGGCACCAATGATTAGGACGGAAATCCTATCAAATATTGTATACCTGTCCTGTCGTTTGACAGTTTATCTCTGATCTCGATATCACGTGAATCCAAATCGCTCGCAACCCAACCCCAACTCCTTTTGAGTAATACCACCTGCTCCCAGATGATCCATTTTATTCATCCTACACGCACGTCCTAATTCATTTTCGTAAGCTTAATGACCTTTGATTGTGTGGACTGAAATACAACAAATTCATCCTTTCTTTTGAAAGGCTTAATTTTTTGGAGAAACAAATTTCGGTCCACTTTTGGTTTGTTATTTTCAATAATAAACCTTTGTAATGAACCAAAAATAAAAAAAATTAATCCCCCTCAACAGAGTTGTTGGTTCACGTTTCAAGATACGCAGATTTCAAATATTGAATTTTACAAAAACGCTGTCCCCTATCTGCCGTCCGAACCTTTTCGACATTGCTGGACCAAGTTCTACAAAATTTACCTCAAAAATCCAACATCGATGTGATCCGGGATGTGCTGTAATCTCGACATCTTGATCAATTATCACTAAGGATTTATATTCAAGGACTATCTAAAAACCGAAATCTCAGACATTTTCGATTAAGAGGGTTGTTTTTTGTTGGACTAACTTCAGTCCAGTAATTTGAGGAAAAAGCTGCTCGAAATTCAATTTTTGAACATCTACGAAATTTGAAACGTAAACAATCAATTTTGCTTTGTCATTTTTGAATTAAATTAACCAAAATCGATCGAATCTCTGTTCTACCGAAAATGCAGCCTTAGATAACCCTTCCACGTGGATAATTGATCTATGTTAGATCTTATATTGAATATAGTCAGTGGTACATTATCTAAACTGTGTGCAATTGATTTCTAAGCCTCAAAAAGAGGTCCATTTAAATTTCATTACCATAGATCGATAAGGAGATCAATTAGTCACAATAGTCCTACTGCTCAGTTTTTCTCCGTACCTCAGAATTGACTTCTAGATGTTCCAAAGACGATAGGATGACTTCTTCATAAATTTAACTCCGTGCACGCCAACACTTTACAGGTGTACCTTGGGATGACGCTTGATGCCAAATTGAAATGGAAAGAGCATGTCAAGAAAAAGCGGAAGGAGCTTGATATTAGGTATCGAAAAATGTACTGGCTTATGGGCAGACACTCGCAGCTGTCAACGTCTAATAAGCTTATGTTGTACAAGCAGGTCCTAAAACCTGTGTGGACCTATGGTGTGCAGCTGTGGGGCTGCACTGCAAATAGCAACATCAAGATTGTACAAACATTCCAGAACCAAGTATTGACTAACATCGTCGATGCACCTTAGTACATTCGGAACACTCTGAACGGCTAAAGGGCCACGTCAACGCAGAGGCCGTTCATCTCCTAGACGTTGACATCCTTTTTCGAACTGACACTTGACGTATAAAGTAACTTATCGCGAGTGAAGTGCGAACAAACTATTATTAGAACAAAAGGAACTCCTGTTATGTACAAGAGGACTGCATATTAAATTATGATACTAGAAATAAGTTACTAATAAGTTGTTGAAACTGACTTGATTGTAATTAAAATGAATTAAAAAAAAAAAAACTTTACAGGTCCCTCTTTAGGTAAGAAAAGCTGCTATACTAATACGTACAATAGTGCAGTGTACCCCCTATCGACTCTGATATTGAAACCCAAGGAGCAAATAGAATTTTAAAAACCTACCTACGTTTCACTTGTTCGCCAATGAATAAAAATAGTGATAATGTCCATTTCGAAAACAAATTTTGAAAAGCTGATGAATGCCAGTCATTATATTCGCTGATTCGATCGTCACAATTTACTACGAGGTATTTACTGTGTTCACGTTGACTTTTTTTCTATCAATGTTCCTTAGGGAGGAAGAACACAATGTTATCTTAATGGGCTTATTTGATTCAATGATGATGATGGGCTGATTCGGAATTTGTATTTTTTAATACTTCAGCCCTTTAATTCCGCCCGATAGGATTGACAGAAAGTGGTATACAGAAGTCAATCTAAACTTGATCCTTTTTGTTATTTTTGACCCATCTGACAGTAGGAAGTGGAACCGTTCGCAAAAAAAAAAACTTTCTTGTTAAATGTGATGGTTGACAAGTTTGAATGTGCAATTGATGTTCGAAAGAGTAAACTACCATATTACACGAATTTGTAGGTAAACACGCTCATTTTCCGAAAACTTATGCCCAGAGAAAAGCAGAAAAATGGAGCACTACTCCCTTAAAAAACGAAAATTCCTTCCATTTATATTCAAGTTCATAGATATTGTTATCGATTGGTCATAGATGCGCCTCCAATATTCCTCGACCCTATCATATTAATTCGTTTACTTAATTTTTTTCAAACTTTATTTCTTTATTAGAAACATAACAACTGAGCCCATCAAGTTAATTTACTCTAACACAGTGGTTAACAGAGTGTAGAGCAACTACTCTTTAGGATCACTTTCACACACAAGTCACATTACGTCACATGGTCGAAGGGTTTAGTTCTCTTCAGACGCCGGATGACGCTGCTGTCCTGGGTTCATGTGCTCATGAAGCCTTTGCTCGTGTTTAGTTGCAAAGAGTTAACAGTTTCCATCTTGAGGTCCCGATGGAGGTCATAATTTCGTACGTACCAAAGAGCGTTGACATTACTCCTTAGAATATTGTTTTGAACTGTTTGGATTATCTTGATGTTCGTCTTTTTTGTACATCCCCACAAATCATAAATCCATAAATCCATACAGGTCTTAGAGTTTGCTTGTAGATAAGCAATTTGGTATGTATGGATAATTCGGAGTACCTGCCGAGTAACCAATACATTTTTCTGAACTTGATATTTAATTTCTTTTTTTTTAAATACATGCTCCTTCCATCTCAGTTTCACATCTAGAGTCATCCCAAGATACTTTGTTTATTTAATGAAACATATGTTTGATGAGTATCATGATCCTTTCCTGAAAACTTGGACTTCTAATTGTGTTCTAAAATTATATTTTCCATAGTTGGACGGAATTTGTGTGGGCAATCGCCAATATTTTGAGAACCAGTGAGAGGAATACAGTCCAGAATAAAATCAGATTGCCAGATTGTGAACAAAATGTCGGTGCTGGTGATTTTTCGGGTGGACGATCTGAACCATCCTCCACCAGTTTCTGACGAAAGTTGTTAGAACAGATGAAGGAGATGAAAAAACAGCTCAACCAAATGATAGAGGCGCTTGAAGTTCATTATCGAGGAGCAGCGTAAACCAACGATCCTGTGAAGTGAGACAAACGCAGGTGGAGGTTCATCAGAGGCACAACCGTTCTGTGACAGACAAGTACGATGAAGAGGATGTAGAGTGTGCAGTCCATCCTGAGAATGAAATAGAGACGCTGTCACACATCCAGCCATGGAGGAGAATGAGGTGTTGTTGCACATTCAATCCCTGAACCAGTGGCAAAGAAGATCAAACGAGTTCTCAAAAAAGATAATCGCAAGACAGGAAGTTTAAGAGGGAATCAATGTAGGAGGGGCGAATGAAGAAGGAGACGAAGAGGATGAAGGAAAAAATGATAAAGTGAATCAGATGAAGAAGATTTGGATGCTGTTTAGGACTCGGAAGATGAATTTTTTGACACTAAACAACAGGTACTTGTGGTAGATGATGAGCTATTGACCATCTGAGTGAAATAACAGTAGAAGACCACCAAACGGATTGGTGATAGCAAGAGCAGGGAAACAATAAAAATGAGAAAGCCTGACAAGAATGCGCCATGTAACACGCTGGAATTTATTGGCTATTGTTAATAAACATTATTTTGGAGGTTACGTGGATTCTATAGTGTCTGAGGAGATGGCGGTCGAAAAAGACAACCCACCAAATCACCAAATTATTGCGAATCAGAAAGAAGGAGGATTTGAAATGAGGAGGGGCGTCAAATTCTAGAAAAGTGAAGAAACCAATTTCATCTAATCTTAAAGCAACGACGTGCCATAAATATTTTGATTACACTAGAATCAAAGTTCTACGTATGATCTGGGACAGCGATAACGGTGACTTCATAGTAGGTAGGAACATATACTATGTGAACCCTATACGATTCGTGCAAACATAGAATTGATCACACTTCGAAAAAGAATGATCCTCTTACGAAGAGAAGGTTCTGAAGGCGAACATGTTGATTTTGGTACCACTAGGATTTTTGACTTTTCCTACGATTAGAGGACGCATCTTGATGCAAGATGAATGGAGGGAAAAGAAAGTGTTGGACTCACCCATCTCAGAACAGCAAGAATGGGTGCAGTCGTTAAAGGCAGCAAATCTCCCTAAATATCGCTAAATTCCTTGTCCTAAGTTGGAGAGTCAGCAGACTGTGTCGCTCGGAGGATATTATCAATTGGTATACGCCTCCAATATTCCTCCAATATTAATTTGTTTACTTAATAAAACATAATGTTCGATGAATAATATGATTCTTTCCTGAACACTTGGACTTCCAATTGTGTTCGTAAATTATATTTCCTATAGTTGGACGGAAATAAGTAGGCAATCTCCAACAGATATACGCAGATATAGATGTTAGGCAGTGAATTATGATTTTAACCAATTTTTCCAATGGATTTTTGCTTGGAGTTTAGAATAAAATATCGAAAAATCCCTTTTTTGAATATTTAAAGAGAAAGGTAACACCGTGTGTCCTGGAAACAATCGATTTGACATGATGAATCAAGAAGGTTGCGGCAACTTGCGGTTTGTTTGTGAGGGAGTAGCATACTCTGAGCTTCTGATGGCCCCCTCCATTGACCAATAGCTGTGACCGCCTCAGAGAGATACTGTCCTTAACAATACCATCAGCGATTAATATTATAATTTTAGCTTCTCTAATCTTCCTCACAATGTCTCCCAGGTTTCACAGCTGTAAGGGACATGTACTGGGGGTTCGAAAAAAGCTGTGCTTTCTCAACCTTACTCGCAATGGTAATTTCCGGCCTCCAAAATCGAACTGTACACTAGAATGTTTTAATAGCACGTTTCGACCAACAGTTAAGTCTATACGGATTCAGAAATATCTGAAAGCACCACCGCGGGGTATGAGTACCCCAGCATTGGGATCTCGGCCTTTCATCTTCCTAAAATCTCCACATGATTTCTTTTAGATACGACACCTACATTGCTTAAAGTTCTATGAATCCATAAAAAATCCTTGGCTCTCTTTTAGTTTATCGGACTAATATCACAATCAGACTCGATCATCCCATATATTTGACGACCGTTGACTTGAACGAGAATTTTTACTGTACTGTACTTGATTATACTTACTCCCGAAGCACAAATCACTAGAGCTGTTACAGTGCAGATTTTATCACTATTTGCAATCGATTTAGAGACGCTGCAAGATCGGCAAATACCCGGTGCCCAACTTTGTCATAGGTGTGACATTTGTCTCTCAGGACTGAGCATTCCGATTGCCACAAAAATAACATAACACTCTCCAACGGCGAAACTTGGGCTGCCTCATCTGCTGATTTTCAAAGGGTTACATACTTGATTCAGAGCCTGTATTTTAGTTGTTACAACTCTATTAGAAACCTGCACTCATTAATTTTAGACGTTCCATGTATCAATCAACGGAGCTATCTTTCAACAGATTCATTGAGTTATGTCCTATGATGCCAAGCCATGATTTCATTAGGTGATCTCATGAAAATTGTTGCTGCATCATCGAAGGACTTTGAATGACTCACTTAATTGAAGATGTCGGAAGAGATATAGTTATTAGAAATCCTAATCTTTTGCTCTTCGGTCGCATCAATAGTGCCACTGCAAAGATGCAGATTGGTTGTCCTGATTCAGATCCAGCATGGGTAGGCCGGAGTTCACAACCATGAACATTCAACAAGACGTTTTTCGTAGAATAAATTGTAAATAACAGAATGTCCGCCTATTTTAGGATAGATTAATTGAAAAACGACCACTTAAAGGAATTACAAATTAATGGAAAAGATTTATTACAAAAGCACAGAAAAACGGCAACATGTGACGTCAAACTAATTATATTAATGAACCACTTCTTCAATAATCCTCATTAATGAAGACGTTTTCAAAGTTTCTCCTAGTTTCTTCCGATCCTTATTTGTTTAACTTGATCAACAACTAAAATAGGACTATAATTTGAATATCAATAATCTTCATGTACATTATGCTTTGTTCTTATTTTTGTACTGTATTAGAACATACATGTTCTAATTGTATTGTTAAAGATTGTAGTTAAAGTTGAACATTACTTTTTGTTTTCATACGTAGCAAATGAAAGAGTATTGCTGAGTTTTCCTTTTTAATGTTCGGCCGAAAAAAACACAGAATTACTTTTTAATTAATTAATTAGTTTTTTAATCAAGCCATTGGTTGAAAATTTCCAATCTACCCCCTACCACGGACGCTCTTAGCAAGCCCTCCTGGAATCTGCTATTATTCACGGGGATTCATAAATATCCTCCCAGAGGCAAAAACCTATCGCTGTCTTCCCTTTCAAGAGTGTTGATATCTTCCCACTGTGTTGAAAGGTGAAGCATGCTGGCAAATTTTTAGTCAAAACTAAAGTTGTCCAGTAAATATTCAAATGTTTCAGTAAATTATACGTATTTTCATTGTCAAATCAACAACAAAAATTGTCATGAAGAGGGTCATGAAGACGTGCGACGTACGGGGCCCGTCATGAATATGACCGAATTTCGAGCTTACACGAACAATGTACTCATAATATTCAATTTCCCCCATTTCATGTCTTGATATAAACTTAGCAACCCATCGTGATTTACATTGGATTCTGTGGATGGACCTTGCCAGCCAGAACTGAGTTGATTTTTGAAGTAATATCATGAGAGGCAACAGCATGAAAATGAAAATGTTTGGATAGGGGAAACTAGTATTGTTTTCTATGTGACCATAAAAATTTTCACAAGTATTGGTGTTTCTGTCGGTTTCTTTTGGTTGTTTTTGAGGCCCACATTCAAGGAGGGTACTTCCCTTCGTTGTCTATGTTATTATCGTGAATGTACTTGAGGATGCGGTCAGTGAGAAGCTTCAAAGGAAGATAACGATACGTGAAGGTCATTGACATAGCGATTATATCTCGCACGAGAAATTATCGGGAAGCAGTATGTACTTCAGTTTGTTTAATCTTTTGCTGTTAGCATAGCGATAGTTACGGACTAAGTCACTCGCGACGAAGTTGTGGAAACCCATTTCAAATAAAAACGGAGTAAGATGGAACGTTGTTTATTTTTCCACAAAAGTAAAGAGTTACACTGTTTTCGTGGAAATATAGACAACGTTCCATCTTACTCCGTTTTTATTTATAGCGATAGTTAATTAATATTTCTTGCTCCGTGCTATAAAAAAAAATAAAAAAACACAATGTGTGTAAAACATGTTCTATTGAGAGTGAAATGAAATGAAATTATTTATTTGTAGAAGCCTTCCGGCGTTACAAGGTTGAGTGTACAAGGTACTATTGAAAGTGTAAAATCCGGATTCGGCCTATGTTAATCTCAATTATGATTGCTGTAAGTACTTTTACAGGCGGAAAACGTATTCGACAAGATCATTTGAATTCTGCATGCCAAAACAGTGGTAGCTTTATGATAAAATAGTAGAAAAATCCACGTGTCAATTAATAAACCAAAAGGGTGAACTCACCTCGTCAAACTACATTACCATCTAAATGGTTCATGTGCTCCCCAACAGGTAGGGGTTGTCCGTATCGTTAAACAAACTCTTGATAGATGGCAGGAGGTACAGCCGTCGTTAGACTACCCCTCCACAGATGGCAGGAGCGCCTGAACTCATCGTCAGCGTGAGAGCCGGTAACCAAGATGTGAGTTTCCCCAGCTCTTCAATAGAGTGGGTTGATATACTGCTAGGAAGACCGGCAAGCATAATTTTCTTGAAGGTCTACAATTTCAAGAGACCCACAAAACGCTACACATATGTATTGTAAAAGGTTTGAATTTTTCGAAACGTACAAGATACGAGGTAGGGAACGGCTTACAGATTGAGCCAATAGAGTTTTTAGTTTAGTTTAGATCACACTGCTAGTGATTAGGTTTCGGTTTTCCTTCCGCGAGGAGCTATAAAAAAACGTCTCCTTACCCCAAAATAGTTAGAACTGAAGTGCCACAAATTTGCATGGGTTTGTTGATTGAGGCTGAGGTTGAGCAGTGAGCTAACCGGAAGAGAAAATTATAACAATGGAACATAATAAAATAAAAAATGAATAATGTGTAATAAAATGAGGCGTAAAATTGCGAGAGTTGAAAATGGACACTAGGGTATTGTGAAATTGTATTATTTTGTTTTTCACATTTGAGCACCTAGATCATCATGAAGAGAAGAATTGTATAAAAAATGAAATATGTATATAAATGATATAATCAAAATTTCGGTTTTTATTTTTATTGGACCACTAGAGCGAAAAACTACATTTTATGTAGTACTATAACTACGAAAGATTTTCATTATCCTGGAAAAACATAGTTACATGTATTAGCGTTCATTGAATCGCCAAAACATGATGAAGAAAGCAAGTGAGTAACTATTGCGAAACATCCAGAACTATACTGACCATATGCTCAGTAATGAACTCATACTGATCAGCTTTTTTGCTTCAGCCGTTTGGAAGAAATTCTGAGAACGGCGGACTGACGGAAAAATTTTTATTGCAGATTAGGACTCTACCCCTTTTGAAACGTAAACCATAAAATTTTCAGGGGGGTTAAAATTTTTTTCAAGAGCGATTACAATGAATAATAAACCAAAAGCTCAGAATGTTTATCAGTCTAGACTTCACCCATGCTTTCTGCAGTGTAAACCATGCTTTGATGTGGTCCATTTTAAAAGTCTAATGCGTATGATTGTTTTCTATTTCGTAAAAGAAGAATTATGCCGATGACTTTAACAAGTACTTACATTGAACATATACATTTAAAATGTGGCAGGTTTAGAGAAGTGATGTGGTGACCATTGGCTGATTTTGAATAGGGTAACGTGCTGCAATGGTTGTAGGGCACAAAAGATAGTGAAAATGTCAATTAAAAAGGTCCCTAGGTTACTCATCTATCGGATAGCTCTAGACAACAAAAATAGTATCAAATAACTAGGAATGGTAATAGGTTACACCTTCTGGGGATGAGTTAGTGAAGAACATAGTCGGCAAGGTTTTTTCCTACATTTATACATTCAAAAAGTCGATGGCGTATAAGTCATTAAAAATTAAGAAAACTTTTGTGAACTCTCTTATAGCTTCAATGCTCATTTATTATCTGCCAGTAATTACAGATCTGAAATATGAGCCGGATGGTAATATTGTAACTGCCAAATATGAGAGAATCACATTCATTCTTAATTTATAATATAGTGATAGGATTTATGACTCACTTCAAAAGCGGAAAATGTTGAAGCCCGATTTTCCTTTATTTTAAATATTCTGAGCTATCTTGAAGTCATAATGTTGGGAAAAGGAAGCAGAAGACCGATTGCCTTTTTCTCTTACTGAAGCATATCATAACTCATTCTTGATGAAATGTGTAAAAGCGTACCTATACTTACGTAAGGGTTATTCGATGATTTGTAAGAAATGAAAACTTACAATGCATTTGGGACTGGGAACATTATAAGTTGGGGGAATAACTTTTGTTACCTATTGAATTGTGAAGAAAAATGCACATAATTTAATTTATTGATGGTTTTGTTTTTGTACTGATTTCTTTAATTTCAGCCTGACAGACTATTGATATTATTTGTATTTTGAGATAGGTATTTCTCGTTTTTTGTAAGAGTGGTCTCTCGTCTGGCCAAAATATGCGAGATTTTGTAAATAAAATTATATCATTCAAAATCTCTAATACCCAAAAGAAGGTATGTAACTACTCTGAAAATTGATCATCCTCTATTTATTTCGTTATAATCGATCTGCAAAAACCAATCCCCCTTAATATTTGTTGTTTTACCTTTCAAGATGAAGTGGACCGGGAACGATGAAGTTTATGTTGGATTTACCGCCAAGACCGCAATTTAATCAAAATAACATAAAAACCGTATCAATCATACCCGTAACAGAGTGAATTTACAAGGAATGTTAAATAAAGGTAAGCGTAAAATAACATAAAAACCGTATCAATCAGCCAATACCCGTAACAAAGTGAAAAAATATTCTTAATAGATGTATCAGCCAATTCGCAAACGCACACAAATTTTGCAGCAGTTACTGATAATACGATCTTGATGAAACTAATATGGGGTAATCAAATCGTCATTTCTCAATGAACCACCGAATTTGACCTAGATCAAATTAATAGGACACTAGAAATTGAAGATTGATTGTATTTTATGTCGCCGCATGGCGAAGTTGAACTTGGAGCAATGAAACTGACAGGAGGCTGTGCAGATGGACTAGCACACTCACAGAAATCACTTTTTATTGTTGTCTATTCTCCTGATCGTGGAAATTATTTCTGGTATCTAAGGGTAGTGTCAGAAGCAAAATATTTGGTATGGCTGCATAAAATTTGGTATTGGGATTTTTCACTTCAAGAAACCATTGTTGAAAACCTTCGCTTCTGACAAATTTTATGTTGTTGTGTGTGTCTTCTCAAATATTCCTTGAGAGAAACTGTTTTAAGTCAAAAAAAGTTCCATTTCGTCCTGGTTTTAACAGTATTCAATTTCAAATCACAAAAACATTGTGGAGAATGTTTAGATTCACGAACTATTTAGATGTTTATATGAGTTGGATTGTTCAGCATCGAGCAGGAACTGTAACAGGACGGAGCGTGAAACTCGGCCAATTGTTACCGTACGTTATGGTACGTTTACAAGCCTTACCGAAGCCGCTATTTGCTTGATTATATATTTAATTAGAACGAATGAGACACTTTACCAATATAGAGGGAATAAAGTCTTAGCTGGAGGCAATACTCGCTTCGGATGATAATCGGAGGAAGTTCGTAAATATTTTCGGTTATTGTATACAATGCCTAAGATTAAGAGTTTTCTCTCTGAGAGAAAAGAATAATTTATTATTATGTATTGAAACGTATGAAATGTATTAGGCATGCTTATGTGAAATTTCGTTTTTTTTGTCAGAAGTTCTGAATACTTAGGTAAAAATCGTAACAGTAAATCGTCATTCTTACATAGTAGATATTTGCTTCCGAGTCTACTAAAGTAGCGGAAGCATTGTTTTCACTTTCGGAATGTGAAAAATTTTTTGTCTCCAAAATCAAAAATTCCACTCGCATTTTGCGTTTTAGACCTTTCTGAACGATTTTGGTTCCGTGTCTGTCTGTGTGTCTGTCTGTTTGTCTGTGTGTCTGTCTGTGTGTCTGTCGATCTGTCTGCAAATCCTTGTTACGCGCATAACTACACGAAGTTCTTGACCAATTTTGATGAAATTTTCAGGGATTGTTCGGGTTGGGGTGTAGATGGCCCCCTATAGGTTTCATGACCCCCGGATTAATAGTAGTCTCTGTGCATGCGCAAACGTGAAATCCTTGTTACGGGTATAACTCCGGAGGTTCTTGACCAATTTCGATGAAATTTTCAGGGATTGTTCGGGTTGGGGTGTAGATATAGGTTTCATGACCCCCGGATCAATGGTAGCCTCTGCGCATGCGCGAACTTGAAATCTTTGTTACGCGCATAATTCTGGGAGTTCTCGACCAATTTCGATGACATTTTCAGGGATTGTTCGGTTTGATGTGCAGATGGTCCCCTATGAGTTTCATGACCCCCGGATCAATAGCAGCCTCTGCGCATGCGCAAACGAAATCCTTGTTACGCGCATAACTCCGGGAGTTCTTGACCAATTTTGATGAAATTCTCAGGGATTGTTCGGTTTGTTGTGTAGATAGTCCCGTATGAGTTTCATGACCCCGGATCAATAGTAGCCTCTGCGCATAACTCCGGGAGTTTTTGACCGATTTCAATTGTTCGGACTTATTAGGTATATTTTAAGTTTGTTCAATAGTTGAACATGCCTACCTTTATTTTCTCAAGTTATGCTCCTCATAACATTTACCCTAATTCAACATTTACTTCGCCTAATTGAACGAAGTTCTTTAGTCAATAATAATTTTCAATGATCGTCATATGGATACGAGGAAGCTAGTAGATATTTTTTGGTTATTTTACTCAAGATCTATGATTAAGTTTTTTCTGAACGAATAACATTATTTATTTCTCATGGTATTCGAAACGCTAATGTAAAAGTCGGCTTCTTCATTGTACCATTCAGCATCGACTTTGTCTGAAATTCCGTAGATACTGGGTATTAGAAATGAATAATTTTAAATATCTACTATAAAGCTAAGGTACAGGTTATGTATTTGATGCAAGTCTATTAAAATGAGATATTTCAAACTGATTCCACGTTGTGATGTCATCTGTAGTTGTAAAAATACACTGTCTTAATTTTGAACGATATTGATTTACACGGACGACTCAGTACAAATAAATAAATCAGTGCTTTTTACGATTCTGAGCGTCGATCTGCTCGGGGATTCAGACTGTGGAACCGAGCTTCGGTATACACTTCGGAGACGTATGCTATCCTGAAAGCTCTTTCATGGATCCAAGATGAGTATCCTATAATACCTCAAGCAGTAATCATCACTGATTCCCAAAGCGCACTATCAAAACTAAAAAATATTTCATTGAGTGATCGTCTGACGTCCATTGAAGCCTCCATAATTCAATTATACTTTTCCCTGATAGAAAGAGGCACCCAAGTAGTATTTTGCTGGACCAGAGGACATTTTGGGATTAGGGGTAACGTGGCGGCGGATGAGGAGGCTAGACGAGCCACAAACCTCCCCTTACCGCCTCCTATGCGAGCATTCCCACCTACAGACCTCAAACGCCTCATAAAAACGCGCCTTACTGCACGGTGGAAAGAAGAGTTTTGGAACCACTATTCTAGAACTGGAACCCGGTATAAGAGCATTTTCCCCCCATCTGACTGGCAACCATGGTTCAAGAAGGTACCCGACCAGAAATCTAAAGCATTCTACAAAAATATAACTCGACTTCGAGCTGGAGTTTGCTGCACAAATGATTACCTTCATAAAATCGGAAGATCGGACTCACCACAGTGCAGATCATGCGGCGGCCCTGTGGAGGACGTCGATCACCTCATACTGGAATGCGAAGAGTATAGAGAACATAGAATCTGTCTTATGAACTACATTATGGATAAAGTGACCCACCCACTGAACGTCGACACCATGGTTGGAACTGGAAATCTCAATATATATTACAGAATTCACGATTATCTGGCAAACTATAAAATCAAAATTTCAGTTACCCAGCACGATATTTATCTAGTTATTTTCAATTATTTGTTTTGATTTACTTAACTACTTTGTTATAAGAATAATGTATTATTTTGTTTCATACTTGTAACGGCTGTATGCAAAACAAAGCCAAATAAAATAAAATAAAAAAACTTAAAAAAAAAAAAAACTATATCGATTCAAATTTATTTATTCATTCAAATAGGTTCTAACAAGCAGAAACGTCAGAAACTACATTGACAACTGTGTTGTCATTTCAGTTCCCTCTCCAGCAGTTGGAATGACGTTTATACTCCGCCATTAACAAAGAAGTTCTTTTATAACTAACTATAGTTCAAATGTTGTTCAACGCACGCCATTACTCTCAGGAGCAATAATGTGGTCCCCAAGTGAAATATCGCCACTGAAAAACTCGTCCCTCCCACGAAAATTCGACTGCTAGAACGATACGCACGCAATTCCATTATAAGTTTGACGCATTGCTCACCCGCTCCTCCTAACTACCCTCTGTCCTATGGAACCAGTAGATCAGACTGCTCCCCCTTCCCAGTGTTCCTTCATCCCAATCTCTTTTTTTCTCCTTTATCGACTTTCCTCTCGCTCTAAGGATTTCCTCTTTGCCGTGGAAAAGGTGATGAGGAAGGAGGTGAAAAGTACGGAGTAGGGAATGTAGGAGTGGATAAAGGGAGAGGTAGAGAGGGTTGAAAACCTTGAAGGGAGAAAAGACGCTTTTTCGCTGATGTGTTAGCCCTTTTAAATGGTTTTCCTGCAGCCTTGAATATAAAAACTTAATTTACATTCATCCCGGAGCTTTCCTTCCTTCTTATTTCTTTATACTTCCCATTTCTCCTATCCAGAATCCATTTCGTTCTTTTGTTGCAATCCCGCAGTTACCGTTTTCCTTCGTCACCTATCACATTCATTTTCCAATACTTCAATCTACTCATCTTTCAATTCTTTTCTTCTTCCTTCTATTCTTTACCATGATCCATTTTCATTTTTGTTCATTTCTTTCTATGGATTATTTACGATTCACTTTTATCATGGAGACCTTCTGTAGTTGAGATTCAGCAAAAATACGATATACGCAAGCTTGATGTTGAATGGTTAGGTTGGTGTTGAGATAAACATCATAGTAATTGAGTGAAAACTAGTGAAAACACACTGAAAAATATTAAAAAGTTATTGTAAATCACAAAATCACTCACCAACGAGGTGATATAAATTCAATGGGAATTAATAGACTTGATTACAACCTTTTTAATACTCAAGTATCGACGCACCAGTAAAACGTAGATAGTTGGTTATTTGTATATTCAATTTTCAGTCTGGGTTGATCTCATCATCAGTTTTTGAAGTACCGTTGACATCGGACATAAATTCATGTTACATAGACAGGGACTAGTGCAAGTATAGGTGCTTATATAATTCTCAGGGTTGGAATCTAGTATCTACGTGTTTACAATTTCATAATGGACCAAAGACAACGTAGTTATAGACACCAATCTGTTTGGAAGGACTATGTACTACAAAAATATTTAACTTTTTCGTAATAATTTGGATCCTTCTTTAGCAGGTAGATGACATTTAAAAAAAAAAAAAAAAAAAAAAGAACGCACAATGATTCATGATTTGAATTTCTACTAAGCTTTGGAGTGTGCGTGTTTCACAGGTGATAGAGCGATTATTGAATTTCAGGAGATATGCATATAGCACTTAAATCGGTTCTTAACCAAAATATCTATTTGGATTGATCAGTTGATCATATTTGTGTGCCTCCTGAAATTCAAAAGTTTAGGAGTTCACTCCAGTATCCACACTACATCACTACATCACTAGGTTACTGCGATGAGGGCATAAACAATAATAAACCAAAAAAAAAACAAAAAACGAAAACGCAAATGTCACCATAAATCGGCCCGTATATCGGGAATGGTTTGACCTACGGACCTGGGAAGGGGCTCATTCGATTCCTCGTGGAAAGTTCTTCAAAAAGAGTCCAAACTTCACTTGACGGCCTTGACTTTTTTTCAGGTTTTTGAGGATTTTACAAAACTTTGACAACCCTAAAAGGGCACTTTAAATTAAGTGAGAGAGTTGGCTAAAGAATTGGGGCGTTGGAGGACCAACATGGATTTTTCCTGAAAATTTCAGGTTTTTTGCTCCAGCCGTTTGGGAGAAATCGTGCGTACGGAGTACGACGTACGGCGGACGGACGGGAAAATTTTTATTGCAGATTCGGATTCTACACCCTTTGAAACGTAACCCATGAAATTTTCAGGGGGGTTTAGAATTTTTTTTTTTTTTTTTGGTTTATTATAATATTGAACCATTTTGATCGCTCTTGAAAAAAAAAAATTCTAACCCCCCCTGAAAATTTCTTTTCACGGTTTACGTTTCAAAGGGTGTAGAATCCGATTCTGCAATAAAACGCTGCAAATTCTTTCACTGGAGTTTATTATTCAATTGGCTTGCGTTCATGATTTGAATTTATACTAAGCTTTGGAGTGTGCGTGTTTCACAGGTGATAGAGCGATTATTGAATTTCAGTAGGCACACAAATATGATCAACTGATCAATCCAAATAGGTATTTTGGTTTAGAACAGATTTACGTGCTCTATGCATATCTCCTGCAATTCAAATATCGCTCTAACACCTGTGAAACACGCACACTCCAAAGCTCAGTAGAAATTCAAATCATGAACGCAAGCCAATTGAATAATAAATCCCAGTGAAAGAATTTGCAGCCGCCGCAATTCTTGAGCCAGCTCTCTCACTTAATCTAAAGTGCCCTTTAAGGGTTGTCAAAGTTTTGTAAAATCCCTTAAAACCTCAAAAAAAAGTCAAGGCGTCTTAAATTTGTACTCTTTTTGAAGAACACTCCACGAGGAATCGAATGAGCCCCTCCCCAGGTCCGTAGGTCAAACCATTCCCGATCTATGGCCCGATTTATGGTGCCAACATTCGCGTTTTTTGGTTTATTATTGTTTTTTTGTTGATATCAGTAACCTAGTGACGTAGTGATGTAGTGATGTGGATACTGGAGTGAACTCCTAAAAGGTTTTGTAGCCGATACACGGGTTGAAGCATTCTGATAACCATAAAAACGCTGCAAATTCTCTCACTGGAGTTCATTATTCAATTGGCTTGCGTTCATGATTTGTATTTCTACTAAGCTGGAGGCACACAAATATGATCAACTGAACAATCCAAATAGGTATTTTGGTTGAGAACAGATTTACGTGCTCTATGCATATCTCCTGAAATTCAATAATCACTCTATCACCTGTGAAACACGCACACTCCAAAGCTTAGTAGAAATTCAAATCATGAACGCAAGCCAATAATAAACCCCAGTGAAAGAATTTGCAGCGTTTTTTCAAGAGCGATTGCAATGGTTTATTATTGAATAATAAACCAAAATCAGTCCAATAGCTGTTTTATTCTTAATATTTTTAATATTAAATTTTTTGAATCCGTACTGTTCACTTTAGAGCTTTGGTATTGAGTTAGCTCAATACAGCAAGTTTGTTGGGAAATTGAATGATTACAGGAATAATTTAGGCTGACTTAGGTGAATTTTATAAAAGGAAAATCTCAATATTTAATTATCTCGGCTCCAAAACTTTTCTTTTCAATCTATCTTCGATTATTTCAAATTAATCTAAACTTCGTTGAAAAAATTCGAGCAACTCCCTGTCCCCATAAAAAAATCTGCCGCCATATAATCCATTTCGCAGAGGGGCATCATTTCAAAAGAGTATAAGAAGACGGACAACCTAATACAAAATTCGCTCAACAGGATGAACGAAACAACTGAACTCGAATCCTTTCAAAGAAAATCTCTCAAAGAAAAAAGAAGAAAACTTAACTAATTCTCTTCAAGTTCTCCGAGTTAATAACATGTAAAAGTTTGGACTCAACCTTGTCTGTTGCTTCCCTTTTTCGTTAAGTTTTCTAATTAAGTGCCGACAGACCGCTCAGTTGCTATTACTTCCTTGAAAAACCATAGATTCATGATGCCCCTTGAATCGAACGAAGAATTCGTATTTGAGTTGCCTATGAGATACATGCCAACGGAGTTTTCCCTCAACTTCAGAAGGGCAGTCCATTATTGATCCTGTGATTGAATTTTTTGTTTTAATTTTGTACCGCTCAAGTGGGGTATAGGAGAATCCAAATCTTACCTTCCAATAAATTAGAACTGCGTCTTCCAGGTCTGAAACCGAGCAGCAACCCAATGCAAGTTACGGATGCAGAATATAAAAGTCTTTGATAGGCGGAAGGGAGCGGAAGGAACTCCTGTCACCAAAGAAGAGAAAAATACATTACGGTAAGCGGACAGAAAATGAGAATCGATGAGCAAAGAGAGAGATGCACAGCTCTCTGGATACCTCCCACCTAAAAGTTAGGGATAGAGAAAGAGAGACAGAGGTGAACTTTTTCCTAACATAGTTCCTACACAAAATGGGGATAGTAGACCTCCCAACTTTTCCAAACCGTCAAGAAACAGAAGATGATGTGTTCACACATTCTTCGCGTGAAAGCAATGGGAAACTAGAAAAGGGCTGCTGCAGGACGATCTTTAAATATCATCCAAAATGGTTGAAGAGAGCAAATTGGACCTCTATAAACGTCTGTGTTGAAAGAATACTACAGATAAAGTTCATCTAAGGATCGGAGAGGCAGTTTATGGACCTTGAATGCTCAAGAAATTTTCTAGGAATCGGCCTGGAGTAACGTGTCACACAGTTCAAGAAGAAGAAGAAAAATTTTAATTTAAAATAAAGGTTACCTGTACATAGAGAAAATAGTGCCTAATAAACATTACGACATGGTTCTGTGAACCGCCTGTCGGAAGCGCCGGGTTTTACATTTTGTTTATACCTACTGTCGTGAACATAAAGGAACTTTACATCTTTTGAAATAGAAGAATAAACAGATTAAAAGAGTAATGGTAAAACAATGTGAAGAGAAAAAAAGAGCAAAAAGGAATTAAATACAATGTCGTATTTGCACATCGTACGATCAGAAGTTGAACTCCGTGACGAGCATCTTTCTGTATGACCATGCTGAGGTCAGAAACGGACGACTTTTCCCCAATCCTGAGGCTTGTAGCTTTCCAATACAGATTTAATGAACTCCGCCAGCACCGGGCAGTACACAAAAAGTGAAAAGTACTCTCAAACTCTCTTCGATTGCACATTGAACACTGTTCTGCCGAAGAATGGGTGTCAAGGTGGCTTGTATTCAGGAGCGCAGATTTGAAGTTCTGAGTAGGCTGGCAGCTTTGACATTAGGGTCCAGTTCTCGGTATAGGGTGTACGAGTCGGAAGTCTCCGCCCTTCTCCAGTTACCTGCTATCTTGTCATCAATGAAGTTGGACAAAATTCTTTCCACATCAGCTTTAAGAATCGAGCCATCGAAAGAGATCAAGTTGTTTGGGATGCCATATTTTAAAACAAGGTCTCCCCACTGCTCAGCCCAAAACACTCCTGCACTCGCAACCTCCTTGGCAACGATCCTTGGCAAGCGAGAACTTGGCATATTTGCTACCTTCACTATGTAGTTTAGGTGCAGTTGTAAAGTGAACACCGAGAGTGGGTTTAGTTCTGTTTCAAGGTATGCAATATAATTTGGGGCATGCATTGGGAGCCGGAAAAGTTTTTTAATAAGCAGCAGCTGAACGCTATCGACACAGGCATATTCTCGAAAACCCCAAACCTGCGCAGAATTCACACAGTTCAAAGCCGAGTTCCAATGTAGAAAAAGAAAGGTGATTTTTTAGTTAGTTTGAATTCCATATAACCCGATGTGCCGTCCCTCATAGCCCCTGACTACGACTAACTGTACAGGTTGGGCCAATGACGGTACCCATTCATTTTATCATTAAAAACTGATTGCATTCTTCTACGCATGCGCGATTGTAACATCCATCAAACGTTTTTTTAATGGTTTATTCCACCATTTCGCTGAAACGCTAAGGTTTTTCGAGAGATTAGGATTAAATAATCTCTCACTAATTTCAACTTACTTCAAGATTATCATCATTGGTAATAACTGCGCATGCTCAAGCAAAAATCCTTGTAACCGGCATGAATTTTATTGAGTTCAATGAAATTTTTAGTGTTAGTACGTCTTGGACCTTCAATAACTTTTTCTCGCCCCAAACAACTCGTTGAATTTATGCAAAAACAGTCATACTGAGTGTTCTCATTTCCTAAACTCTGAATTTGGCTGAAGGCAACCATGAATTTCAATCCTATAAGTACGCCCAATTTACAATGGATCGTTATGCTGAAAGCTCTCCATACCGCACTGCTGTGGGGTTATGTTAGTGCTTATTTCATCATCGCTAGAAAAATGCTTACATGGAATGAAAATGATTTGAAACCCAGAAGGACCACCGTATCTGCCATTTCAGTATTTCACAGGACATGACAAGTTTTTTACCCTCAACCTAAAATGGGCATGAAAGAGACGAAAATGAAGGTTGAGGGTTATGAGAGTACCTGAAGGGAAGTAAGTTTTGGCGAGATTTGATCTCTCGTGGCGTTTCCCGTTAAGTTTCTACTATGTATGGCACACTCGAAATTTGGTTGCACTCTGGGTTCGGGGGATAGCCTTTGGGAAATAAACATTGGAGATAGATACTCGTATAGAACCTGGTGAAAGAAATATTACGGCTAACTGCAGTTGTGGGACAAAGAGGCAGGAGATTTGAGAAGTTGGTATCAACCAGAAGGACCACAGACCGAAACAAAAATCATTCTGCTGCGGATGGGATCAACGGTATCCTCCAATAAAAATGTTGATCCAATCACAATTTTGAAAAGTGTATAAAACAGATTCTTCATATCCCAGAGCTGTTATGTGCAGTTACTCACATGTGTAATTAGGATTACCAATGGATAGGTGAAACAGAGAAACTTTTAACATTTAGGTTGATGGAATAGCCCTGAGCTGTTTGCTAAATAGAAGGTTACGGTGTTGAGAATGGGGCCAGGAGTGGGTCGGCAACCAACCATTAGAAGTTGAAAATGACCCGGAAGATTATTTCCTTATTAAATAATTCATGAAATTAGGATCCTTAAGGTCGGAGGGATTGTGTCTTATTTAGGAATGCAGATGAAGGAGGACGGAAAGAGGAGGGGAAGAACAAAGAAGATTCTCCCAAGATCGTCTTAGCCTCCCCTAACTAGTAACTGTGTCCCCTTAAATTCGATTAATTATACCACTCCAAGCTCCCGCTCTGAATCTTTAAAAGAGAGGTCTCAGTATCGGGCATTCAGGATGACGAAAATGAAGCCACCCAAAGGGTAACATGCTAATGACATCTTATTCTTGGCGTTCCTCAAGGCCCAACTACTGCGGCCCTTTTGTCTCAAAACCCTTTTCTTTGCGCCCTTTCAAAGGATTCTTCATGCAAATGCCCCATCTTTGTCTTCCGTGTACCATAAAAGGTTTGGTTTCTTGTTATTAATTCCAAGTTAAAAAGCCCCGTTCAACTGGAGGGGTGTTACATGTCTGGCCATTATGCAAATTTGTGGTGTGAGGATAATTTCTTTGTTTCGGCATTTCCTGTGGGAGAATGGTTATTCTAATCCAAGCTGCTGAATTGTGAGGTTTGATATAGGTTCTCACCATATTGTTACACTTTTAGGGGCTTCTATTGAACACAAGCTAGGAAGAACTGTTTCTATTAAATTGTGTAGAAAATAGAATAATTAAAATTATTCACAAATTAATGCCAACGTACTAAATGTAAATTCTTTCATAGTTTTCCGTCCAAGAACTTGGTTTTCGTTCTCACGATTTGAAATCGGTTTAAGTTCTTATTAGCATATCAAGTGAAGTAAGTGTCATCGACTGAGAAGCGGAATTACCGCTTGCAACATTAATATTTGTCGGTAAGTTGACTGGCTGGGGTGAGGGTACCTTATTGGGCGTGTTTTGGAGAATTTTTATAGCAAATGACGGTTTTGCAGCGACTCCAAAAAGTTCAAAAATAAATTAAATGTCCATGGAAAAGTGTTTTGAGACATTCTGAAATATTCTTAAATTTCAATGTGTGTGTGTCTATAGATGTAAGAAAATCTTATAAGGATTGATATAAAGCTGCGTTTTTTCGACAAATGATGAAGCAGTACAGGATAAAAGATGAGTTTGTTGGACAGCTCTTAGTGAACACATTAAATTGGTCAAATTTTAAAATGTAAAAAAAAAAAAAAAAAAAATTGTAAAAAATACACAGTTATTAGCAGAATATTTCTAAGAAAAGTTGGTCAATTATGAACTTGAACGTAAAAAATTCAAGTTCAACCTTATGATGAGAAATACACTTAAATCTTATTAAAACGTGATAAACTGTCCTTTAAAATGCTAAAAGTTGAAAAAAAAACAATATTGAAATTCATATGTGTGAGTTCATAAGTAAGTACCAAACAATTATTTCCAAGATAATAATGATGGGTTTGATTAGAATAGTGATTACTGCTGACGGTTGCTTAATTTGCCTTGAGTTCTAATCAAACCCATCAATTACATTTATATTATTATTGTTATTATCTGCAACTGTTGCCGAGAATGCTAAAATAACTCCTAGAGGTCTCTGTCTTAGATATCTAGTCAGTCTGGCTTTCATGGAGTGAGCTCTCCTGGCAGGGGTATTTAACTAGAGATTTCTTTCTGCGAGTGAAACAAGACAATGTTAGATTTCGATTGATTATATTCACAATAAATAATGGTCATGTTATAAGGAAAGATTACAACTAACGGTTAGGTTACCTATAAAAATTGTTTTAAAATTTGAATCGTCTCTAACTACCTCATTTCTGAGCTCGCAAATGGTGACTTGCGTTTGCGTGCGAAGTTCTTTCCGATTGAAGGGTGCCTGGAAGAATATATATACTGCATCGTTATCTCGTCAATGTCTGTCTTATGAGATTAATTGCCGTTCGTTAACTTCACAGACCATCACACTTATGGAGTGACTGCTGGATCTTCGTCTTGTTATGTGACTTGATTCTGGTTCGGGTCTTCTAAATTCACGCACAGGTACAACGTCTTTATCCGCTCATGACTCAAAACCAACTGCGCGGGGCTTGTTGTGAGGCTGCTCAACGGTACGGCTGCCTTCAGCAGTTCATTGCTCTGAGTTCTTTTTGTTCCAATCGCTGTTCTCCAAATCAAACCCATGAGATAAGGGATGGGAAAATAACGATGGGTGAATTCGTGATACAAAGTACTAACTATTCGTCAAAATTACCAGAAAAATGAAAGTTATGCTACAACGCTGCCTGATGAACTATTTTTTTAAATCTCCTCAGAGCTTCTTCATACGGCTAGCCGATTCATGATCAGCTCTCGTCGTGGAAATCAAGTATCCCGAGGGTGACCAGAAGAGCCAGAATGATCCTTTGGCGATTAGAGTGAAGCTCCTGGTGGTGGATCTCACTTCCTTTTTTGACATCGTCTCCTCCACTATGGCAGTCTACTGAGATGAACCTCATAACCCCATTGGTACACATAGTTTTTGAGAGGCGTTTGTGAGCTAATTTTTCAGGAATGTGTGTCATCCTCTTCATTTTCTTTTTCAGCATACATCCCCCTCCTCTAGTGAATATCCACGAGAGTTCCCACTGCGGGGGAGCTGTAAGTTCCGAGCTTGACCTTGGGTCTCGAGAGACATTAGTCCCGAAGAGGCCGACGCAGCCATTGGTATAGAAAGAGAGTGGCCCAAGCTTGACCCTGATGATTATCGAAAAATTACAGCTGAAATAGCAGAAGCAGTGATGGAGTAGGTCTATGTCAAATGCATTTTGTTTTTTGCAGAAATTTTTTCGATGAGAACTCTTTCCAAATTCAATTTTCACGTCTAGCAGAGTGACATTTCTACAATTAAATTATTATGCAGTGGACAGCAACACTTTGGCGATTCGGAACAACTATCGGGTAAATACTTCTATTTCAAACTATGCTACACTATAATCATATTATGATTTTAAATTTTTAGTTAGCGTTCGAAAAAAACAACATCATATATAGAGTTACATGACATACATTTTATACGGAATGCTGGCCTGAAGCTCCACTTCATGCAGCTTGTCTACGACAGAATTCGTTATATAACCGTGGAGTTAATCAGCTTCTCCTGATTTGTGTGGGATGGCAGAGCTCTACTCAGCAATCCTCTCACAACTCTGCACTTAGCAGTTTGACAACAAAATCACACCTGGCCTGCTGCTCAGCAATGGCGTTTGGGCGAGTCGCAAGCCCTCAAGGGTTACCGCGAGTGGGATAACATCATCCGGAAATCGCTGTGCAATTAACCGCACCCTAGGGGCGATACCGAACTCAGATGGTGGCTAACCCGATACCCAGAAACGTATCGACAACCAGAAAGAAAAGAGGTGCCAAAAAAGTATCGCTCTAACTACCCTTCTTCCAATGATAACGTCTCCTGACATATGGTCTGTTGTTTCAAGGACTATCACACCTTTGTGGTACAAGCAGGCAATTCAAGACTAAAGAAGAATACCAGGAAATCAGTTTGGGGGTACTGATTTTCGGTATAAAAGGTCTTCATTGCCTCGGTTATAATTGATCTTAGGTGGCACGGGTTGATCGTAGGAAATAGAAATTCGATAGGGAGCTTGTTTGGGTTAACAAGGGAAATACACTGCCAAGAAGATGGCACAGCAGCTTCCTCGTTACAATCTAAGTGACACCATCATAAAATTCATTGAAAAATGTGGAAATTACGGCTGTTTCAAGAAACTCACGTTAGAGCGTACCGCTGATATTACAATCTAAGTGACACCATTACAATCTAAGTGACACCATAATAAAATTCATTGAAAAATGTGGAAATTACGGCTATTTCAAGAATTTCACGATGAAGCATGCGCAGGGCGTACCGCTGACCATATCAAGATGAAATTCATATGGGACCTCAAGAGGATTTATCCGCATAGTCCCTCAAAATATGAGCTAAATTCATTCAAAATTGTGGAAGTTATGGCTGTTACAAGGAAATGCGGACAGACAGACCGACAGACACGGAACCAAATTTGTTCAATAGGCTATGAAACGCAATATGCGAGTGGAAATTTTGAATTCGGATAACAAAAAGTTTTTGGCTTCCGAAAGTGAACACCAGGTTTCTGCTGCTTCGCAGACTCGGAAGCAAAAGTGAAATAACGAGCCCATTCGTGTTCAGCTGAGTGAGCACATTTCTCATCTGTTCATCCCAAGAATTAAAAACTTGATAGCGAACCTCACAGGGATATCTAGAAACTAAAGAACATAAGTCTGTATCCTGGTTAGCTGAGTAAGCTGAGCTCTCTTTTGATACCCAGGGTATTTCAAACCTGATAATGTATCTGCGAGGGAACGAAATATGAATGAATGATGTCGAGGGACATGGGATGGCTAAAAAGTGTTCATTGTTTTGGACCTTAAGCTACAGGCTATCCAAGAGTTGATAAGCAATCATGAATCTATCGACGTTGCTGAAATTTCGTCATGACGTTCAATCAACCAATCGGACGTTCAATCAATCACAGTCGAAGAAATCCGTGGAGGGAAAGGTTTACTGATCAGTTCCTTAAAATCCTTGTAATGTTCTTTTTTTTTCAATGAACTGTATGATAACACTACCTGTTGAAATATATTTCGTAATATGTACATGTGATAGCTGCTCCATACTAAAAGCTTACATTTGGCTCATGTTAAATAAAATTAAATTAAAATTCATATTAAATTAAATTTTTGTTTTTTAATACAAATTTCCAACTATCAATTGTTTTCAATGTTTGGTACCGGTCTCAAGTCTACCCGGAGGGAGTAGTATCCTCATTGAATAATCAGCACCCAAAGCTCCCCTTCATAATCAGACGTCTACACTGTTTCTTCTCCATTAACGCATTCTTTTCTCTTGCGTTATTATACGAAGCTACGAACTACCTATAGTGTAACGAAACAAAAACCCCATCACCGGGGAAGGCCGTTTCATTCTTTCGGCTACTTAACATAACAGAGAAAGAGGGCGCCCCTCAAGCTTCCTCTGTGTGAAATTAACAGGAGTCCCGAAGACACCTACTTCCTTCCTTTCCTCAAGACAATGGTTACCGTCAAAGCGACGGTGACAATGACTATTAGCATTCGGTTCCCAGAGGGGCTAAGCTTAAGAATGTGCGTCCCTCTGGCGTTTCGATCCGACGCTGATCATTTTCAGTCTCGTTAGGATTCTCATTAAGAAGGTGTGAATCAAGTACCTATGGGTTCATATGAATTTTTGAATAACTAATGAGAGTGTGGATGATATTTCTACAAGATTATTAGAGAGAAAGTTTTATTGCTTACTGACCGAACTTTACTCAACTGAGGACGAAACATACAAGTGTGCAATAACTACCCAGGCCGCAGGTGAATATTGAAAAAAAAATTGAAACGCGAAGTAATTTTAACTGGTTTTTGATACAATTTCAGGTGATTTCTGTACCTATTTGGTCTACAATTTTTGAACAAGAAACTCTTTTAAATGGAAAAGCTCTCACTACTTTATCAAGATTACGTTGTACTTTTACCCTGCTTAGAGGAGCAATAGAGTTGACCTAGTATTATAGTTTTTATATCAAAATCTTTTATCATAACTATTGATGGGAACTCAACACTTTTTTTTTCTTTAAGGGATGGGAGGAGCCCCTGGTCACTGAGACCGCTAGGACCTATTGTGACGCTAAAACACTTGGTTTTATGTTGAAACTAGTTTAAAGGCCCTGCTACGCAGGTTAAAAAGAAATAGGTGAATAACAAAATGAGGGAATATAAAAACAATACGCAAAGTCAAAAAATCGTATATTCCTAGTCCCTGAGGATAGGAGCACGTCGGTTGCCCTGGGAGACGCTCCGCCCCGCTGGGGCCCTCTCCCCTTCACAGGCGGGGTCGGGGGGTTCTGGGGGTTGAATTCCAACCACCCCCGGGATGAAAAACGGATATACCTACTCTGATACTTTCATCTTTATATATACGAAAATGTGTCCATCCGAAAATTGAACAAAACGAGTTGCTGCGAGAGTCATAATTAGTCGTTCTTGGATGAAATTAATTCAGAACTATGAAGTTCGTTAAATCAGATATAATTTCTAAGTATTTTGGATATTTGGATATTCTTAAAAACAAAATAGGATTGTGAAATTGGGTGTGGCACATAGCTCCTCCCCCTTCCTTCCTTGTTATCGTGAATGAGTAGATATTTTGAATGTTTTAGGTAATATAAAAAAAGTAGAATAACAGTTTATTACAACGATTCACGTGACAGAAATACGATGGGAAATAACGCAAGGGCATACATCAACCCCTTCTAGAGATTAGTCGACTTGCATTGCGGGTGTGTCACGCTAGTTCTAAAGCGAATAGAATGGTGATACGATAATGTTGAAACTGAAATGAGATTGTTAGTCCATTCTTGACTAGCTACTTCAAACATTTGAGAGCAATCAAACCACTACCACCTGAGAAAATGATGGTTGGTGAATGTCAGTTTGCGCATTCAACGGCGTATTGGTTCGTGAGCAGTGAAACCCATAAAGGACCAACTACGATTCATTCAACATATTCCTTGAAAATTTCTGAGAATTCGGATGAAAACTGGAAGAAATTAGAATTTTTACAAGGATTTCATTCTTATTTTCCATCAAAAAGTTGAATTTCACACTTAAATTCCTTTTTTTAACGTCCGTGGTTTTTACCATTTCCGGTTCATTTGATATCTATGTTCACTGCCGCCAGAACTCTATGAGTTAAGACACATTTCACAGTTTACCGAACTCAGTACTTTCTAAATCTATTTTGCCAAAAAAAAAAAATAAAATAATAATAATAAAAAACATCAAATAATGAAAAATGGAATAAATAATAAATGGAAAATTTTGATTTTCAAAAATCTAATAATGAATTTTGAAACCTCTGAAATACATTTTGTTTGATACGATTTTTCTGTACATTCATGGTGCGTACAATATCTCAAAATCGAAATAACGCATTCGTATGATAAACTAGTTTTCAACGAATTCATCCATTCATATTCTTTCAAGAATGTCCAATAGATAAATAGTTCATTATGTGTGTAATATTGGACCTTCCACGGAAGTGCTAGTCTTCGAATAACGTTGGCATTACTGTTGAACGCGATCTCCTTGTTCTTATAATATTACAATGACATATTATATCCACTCGAAAATCCGTAGGTTCTTCCATTCTTGGAATATTCGAATCCTTAGCTGTTCGAAAAAATCATGTTATTCGAGATGTAATCTCGCAACCCTTGTTGTTTGTGATACACTTATTATATTACAGATGAAAAATAAGATGTGTACGTACGAAGCAATAATGATATCGCTACCTAATAATCTCAAGTGCAGATTCGATATACGGGCGGTGTTATTAGACGAGAAAGATTTTTGTGAGTCTGTCTTGTGCACAGGTATTTGGAAACCTCGAATTGTTGGATGGGAATTGGAAATGATTAAAAACCACAGAGTGCTCCCTTCTCCGCCAACATCCCTTTTACCTCTCCATTATCCCCCACATCCCTATTATCATAGTCCTTCCCTTTGTACTCTATCCAGTATCGTCTCCGTTTATGTCCACGTAAAAGTAGTACCGCGTTCATTCCTTTCTTCTTCGCTGAGCAACTCAGACGTTTTAATCTCAAAAGCCCTCTGGAACTCGGAGGCCTCCAGCAGCGGATGAAACGAGATGCGGCTTTGAGTCTGAGAGATGAAATGGAGCGAGGGAACTGGAGGTATAATCGAGAATCCCATCGTTGTCTTACTGTTCTTTTACTGCTTATTTTGAACGCATTTTCCAAGAGATACGAGCGGCAGTGAGTAATTATAAAAACCACCGAACGGATCAATAGGAGAAATATACAATCACTCATGTAATATGAACCTTAGAGGTTTATCATCATGTCTTAAATATACAAAAGGAACAATGTGATACATTATAAGCGAGTGTAACTGCATAAGGTTATCATTCTGTTCGCCCTGAAGGGCTAACACATACTTGGGGTGGGTACCTACGGATGCAAATGCAGATCGAGGACCCCAAGTAGAACAATAGCACCCAACAACTAGGTAAATACTATACCCAAAGTAAGGCTCTCCCCTCTCCCTCACAGTGAACGTATGTTAATCTGTCGACCTCAGTCTTCAGTGAAATCTGGAAGAGTGTGTTCCGTGCTCACAACTGCGATGTGACCACATTATCGGAGGAGGTAACCCTGCTTTATTGATTAATTATCAAGTATTTTTATTCATTTAACATTAATTTTTTAAACACCATATGAAATGAAATGATTTTAATTGATGAAACATAAGACATTTTTTCACTTTTAGAATACCCCTAAAGAGCTGCAGATTGCAAGCCGAATGTTAATACTAGAAGCTTTCTATAAACATTAAACTAAAGGTGAACAGGCAAGAATTTAGCTCACCCGCATACATTACAGCATTCTGTACTAATCTGATGTAACATTTTCAGGCATTTAGTTTCGTTTTAGGTTTTGGGTAAAGCATGTTTCACATTGAGAATGAAATAAATGAGTTAAAATGAGAAAGAACAAAATAAATACAGAAAAAATTGTGCTAGAGGCTTGAATAACTAAATTTATAACTCAAGTACCTATCCTATTTATTTCTTATTTTAATTCTATCCAACTTAACATATTAGCGTGCATGCACAAGAGGTATCGTAACTCCCACAAATATGAGAAATAATTTTCAGTGAGTTATTTGATTTTCTTTCAATAGCTTTTCATAAAATCTTCACCAGCTAAAATAAAACTGTGCCTCATTCGATCACCCATCTTCAACCTTTTCAGAAGTGTTTTAAACTTTTGTCAATCATGCCTGTGAAGTTCCCACAGAGCTAATCGTCTAGAAACAGCGAGAGGCTCCATTCTAGATTTTGGGGCACTCGCATAGGTCAGGACTCCATAGGTGATGCGATATGTCTCAAGGAAGTAGAAAACTCCTAGCGGCCAGCCAACGGCCAGCCAGCCGTTCAAAAAATCGGTCGCCATTGCATCCTTAAAATGGTTTTTTCATTGCATCTAATTTTTTCATAAATTCTTATACTAAAAATCACTTTTTTAATAAAAGAATGAGCTAATACATAAAATAATGATAATATAATAAAATGAATGAAGACTGTTACTTGTAGAAGGAGATTTGTACGAATTGAACAATTAGTTCAATTAGTTTGTTGGCTTACATTTCAGTTATTGAATCAGGAGTTGAGGAAATTCATTTTTGAAAAGTTTTTGGCATGTCACATGATCCTAAAAGTGATTTTCAATTTTTCGAATCATTTTTAGTTCTAAATTTAAGTACAATGTTCAGCATAATTACAGCTTCAACTTTTAAATGACCTACTTCACTGTTGATAAACTTTTTATTGCTGCTAAAAAATATAAATTGAGCGATTTCTAATTTAACGAGTTTTTGTAATTTTTTTAGTACAATTTTTGAAATGTGTCCAATTTCATGTGCTCATAAAGCAGCCCAGCAAACACGTTCTTTCTTTGGGAATTCTTGATTTTTAGGGAGTTCTTGTTTTTATCTAAATATAATCGAGAGTTATCGTCTGGAATATATATAAAAACATTTATTTATTTATACATATAAAACAGCGTGAAAATCTAGGAATCGTACCCGAATACCTAAAAATGGAAAACAAATTTTATTTTGAAGTCTTCAGAGCCATATAGGGCCATTAGAGCCAGAATAGCTTCCTTTTCTATGAAAGTTTTCTAAAATCACATGTCGCCCAACCACGAGCCAGAAATCTCGGTATCATTTCAATCCCCCACCTGAAATATGGTTGAAATTCAAAACAGAATATTTGGTTTATAATTTCCAAAAGTACACTGTACAATTTTATAGTTTGGTTTTGATAGAATACAATCCATTCAATAGAGAGAAAAAACACACCTACTTATTGTACTACCAACCGTTTCAGCTACATGTAATACTGAAATAGTAATCTCTTGTGTGATGATTAGTAGTGTTTTTATTGGAGTGATTAGTCTTATTATTAAGGTTAATTGAAATTCACTATAGGTATTAATTGAAATTCGAGCTACATCGACCTAAGGAGATGCCACGCAGCCCATTCCACTAGACCC
This sequence comes from Creontiades dilutus, assembly GCA_031894815.1. Taxonomy (NCBI): domain Eukaryota; kingdom Metazoa; phylum Arthropoda; class Insecta; order Hemiptera; family Miridae; genus Creontiades; species Creontiades dilutus. Next base: position 1,459,644 of record JAVIWC010000667.1, read on the forward strand.
ATATGGTTTAACCGGTAAATTAAGATCGCCCAACTTACCTCGACAATAATTAATTCTTTCAAACCTTCCGATCAACATCTGCCTCAGCCCACTCGCCTTGAAATGAAAAGGAACCTACAAGCATGCTCCAGGAAAAACAAGAAGAAAAAAAAACACCAAAGTAACTATTATAATATTTTATACCTCGCGATTCTCTTCAAGGCAGATGTTTGAATAAATTCTTTCTAAACACTCCGGCAGTTGTCACTTATTAGCGTGAACCGCGTAGCCATCGATAAATATCTCCCGCCTCGTCCCTACAACATTTAATTATCTCAATTTATACGTACAGAAGTCGGTGTCGTTGGATTCTCCTTTTTATTTCAATGCGATAACCGAAGAAAGAAGGGAAATCGTTTAGGTGTCATTTTCGTGTCATTTGTTTCTTTTTTTCCCCGACGTTTCGTAGCCGCGGAGGGTAAACTGTCGTATTTATTAATTCAGCTGACTGGTAATGGCGGATCCGGTCTCCCCTTACGTGACTGGGCTCCTACGGCACTGACCGGAACACGTCTTTCACGCTATTCATTTTCGGGCAGTATATCGTATTAACAGGTTGCTCGGTACCTTCCTACATAATTTATTCGATACAACACCAGTCAACGAAGCCTGTTTTATTTCATTATTAAGCGAAAAGATGATTCAACGATACCCGTTGCAATAAATGTGACTAGATATTTTGAATATATACCTATGTATTGTTGAGTAATGCATGCATTGTAGGGAGTTCCCTCTGTCCGGTTTTGTGTGATTGCACTTGAAAACAATGATACATTTTTCTAAAAACTAGACCGAACACAAAAAAGGACGAAGATCTGGTGAGAATTTCAGTAGAAATGAATGGATCGGCCATTACCTCCTCCATCCTCCTTCCCGACATCAAATCTAGAATGTATAATGTATGTTGCACAAGAGAGGATTGATAGAAAAACATTGGGATCGAGCAAAAAAAGTATATTTTAATGATAACAATAATTCTCGACCGAATCAGTCATTATTTTTTTGTTCAATTAAAATTTTGGTTAAATATCTATACATATTTTAGGGTAACAGTGATAAATCCTAGTATCTTCAATATGTTCAACCAAAAACAGTAAATACTTATAAACAAACTGCAGTTGATAGATATTGTAGTCATACAATTTTTCAATGAATTGGCATTCGTTGAGAATCGGTAATATGTGTCTAGTATTGAACGATACATTGAAATTAAGATTTTGTTAGGTTATAAATTGCATGACACTACATTAGCTTGATACGATGGTTGAAAGGTGCGTTCGTAGGAAGAGATTGAATTGCAAGTTAAGCATTAAATAGGTAGGATGCAGCTTAAAATTACATAGAAGGTGATGCAAGAGTGTACAGAACTTTCAACTGTTTTATTAACAAAGAAACAATTAAATGAATCAATAATAATTATGAGAATTCTTCCTAACGGTTGTTACATATGCGCTAGGGCTAAAACCCCTAAGTTATGTTATAGTAAGTTAATTAATTCACGAGTTAGAGGGGAGTGCTAAAGAAGAATACCATCTAAAGCAGGGGTGCTTAAACTTAAACTGTTTGCAATCTACCTCAATATTTTTAGACTACTTACGATCGACTCTGAGAGGCTGCAAGTATGTGTGATGCAGGGTTGTCGTACATACACGATACACCTACCTAGATATATATAGATTTCAGCTTTCGAAGCAAATTAGATTATTTTAGTCATGGTTTGGGTTAGGTTTACGTAAGTTCTTCTCTACAACATCAGTGAAAAAACTCCTAGTTATTCATAATTGCGAGTTTATTCGTTATTACAAAACAAAATAGTTACATATGGTGCTAAACTTAACTAAGGAGTGACTTTGAATGTTGAAGCGTGGCACTGCATGTCCTCAGCGTACTTTTCATAAGATGGTGCGTAACCACTGAGTGCTAATCGCAAGCATGATGACGTATGATCGTCAGTTAGTCGATTGCGATATTTTGACTCAATTATCTTCATTTCAGAAAATGCAGACTCGCACAAGTAAGTTGACCCAAACATTGCCGTCAGTTGAAGGGCGATTTGTCTAGGATTCGGATATTTATCTTCATAAAACACCAGAAATTTGTATCAGATGCTGTAGCTTTGAGATGTATATCTGATATAATCTGCACCAACTCATTTCCAACAGAACATGAGTTCATATTAAACTGACTTGCTAGTTCAGTAGCTAATTCCTCAATGTTTTTACATGAAAAAGGATAACTCATAAATGATGCTATATTTACCAATTTACTGCAATCATAAAAACACATTTCGAATAGTCCCAAAATATTTGATAATTCAGCCTCATACGTATCATAATTCAACTGAGGAATCCTTGCTTTCAAAGACGGAAAATGTTTCAGATCCTTTCTTTTCAGTTGATTTATCATGAGTTGCAATTTACTTTTGAATGCGTCTGCCGCGCTAATCATCCCAATAATAGTTTTTCCTTTAACTTGAAGCTCCAAGTTAATGGTGTTTAAGTGCATTGTGATGTCAGTCAAAAATGCAAAATCAGACAGCCATTTTTCGTTTTTCAACATCTCAGTGACATCACCTCTTTCGTCTACAAAAGCTGTTATTTCGGGCAACAGTACTGGACACCTTTCTAAGAGTTTTCCGCGACTTAACCATCTGAAGTCCGTGTGAAGAACTAAATCAGTGTGTTCAGCTGACTTCCTATCTTCCAACTGCAACTTAAAGAGGCGCCGTTGTAAGCTACGTGCACGGATGGAATTCACAATTTTTGTTGCAATGCCCATAATTTCTTCGTGTTTAAAACTCTTGAACAAAAAACTTGTTGATGTATAATTCAATAGAATGAAAACAAAAATGAAGAGAATCCTTCATTAGCTCGACACAATGCCACAAAACCGTTCTTTTTTCCAGTCATTGCTGGTGCTCCATCGGTTGTAATGCACACTAATTTATATATTGGTAGCTTGTAGTTTTTTACAAAATTGAAGAAAACGTCATATATATCTTCGCCACGGGTCTTCCCCTTCAGCGAAATGATTGTCAAAAATTCTTCCTTAGCCAACATGTCATTGAATACCATCCGAATAAAAATACACAGCTGGGCAGTGTCTGTCATACCGGTGGATTCGTCGAACTGTAAAGAAAAGTATGTACATTCCATGATATCATGTTTTAGTTTATCTGCGATGTCCTGACTCATAACTTCAATCCGCCTTGTGACAGTCGAACGGGATAACTGAAGTTCTCAAATAGCAGAGATTTCTGTTTTATTTTTAAAATCTCCAAATAAAGTCTCACCCGCTTCAATAAATGCTTCCTTCACAACCGATCCATCTTCGAATGGTTTCTTGTGTTTCGCCAATATATGAGATATTTTAAATGACGCGATCGTAGCAGCTTTTGATTGTTTGGCTGGTCTTGTGAATATGGTTTGTTCTTTTTTCAAACAAGATATCAAATCACTTACTTTTCTTAATTCACTCTGTCGCGGAAAATCCTTTTCATAGTCTTTATGAACCGTTTTATGAAACCTCTCCAAGTTACCACGCTTAGGTATTGCAAGTGACGCAAGACAAATAACACAAATGCACATATCCTTCACCATACAAAAGAAAAATTCTTCCTCCCAATCGTTATCAAAATGATAAGTTTTAGATTTCTTCACTGCACTCATTTCGCATTATTTAATAATACACTTTGTATCGACGTAGTATCGCCTTCAAGTTACAATTTAGAATGATTCCAATTCCTGCAGGCGCAACATTTATATCAGCGTGAACAAAAGTCTCAAATGTTCCCTTCAAACGCGCCGCCCGATCTTTTGCCGCAAGCAGTGTTATTGACAAGTAATGCGTTCCTTTGAGTTAAGCCGCCTTTTGCCGAACGAGTGTTTTAATACGTAATAAATTTTTGCATACAGTTTAGGGACTGAACGTCATTAAAAATTTTTTCTTCTTGGATCGAATGGCTCTAGAATTTATTCTATTTTCCATAGCTGAGCATTTCCCTTACATAAAAGGTCTTTTAAAGGAAAAACTATATTTTTTCACCCGTTGATTTTTTTTTTTTTACAAAAGTAGATAGATATGACAAAAATACAATGTATTCCTAGTTTTTCAACAACCTTAGACAACGTGAAAGGATTTTTTTCCATAGATCAAAGCACGATGAATGTTGTTAGTTTTCGAATCATTATAGAATGACAGTAGGAAATATGAGGTAAATATTGGGAGGCTTAAGATAACCCGCTGCATGCGACTTTAGAGTAAGATTGAATATTTCAGTCGAAAGAGTAGGAGGGGTGGGGAGCCAAAGACCAAAGTTCTGTTATCGGATGAAATATTTTCTAATACACTTTAGCATCGGAGGGGAAAGAACAGTCAACCATGCCACGTGCGAGCCAACTTTTATTAACGTTTACAAAAAAGAAATGAGAAAAGAATGATAAAATTCCCTCCCTTCGTTCGTGGGGGCACTTTGCATTCGGGTAACTTTATACGGGGTCTTAGCTCCAAGGGGTTTTCCGAAGGGACAAATGGCATTGTGCATCCAGAAAAGATCCATCGTATTTCTCCCTCGAGAAGCGTAGGCGGGGGACGCCATGAGGGTTCGTTGGATCCCTCACGTCAGCTAAAACAGAAAAAAAATATCATGGAGGTCGTAGGGAGGCGAATATTGTCCAGCGTCACAAAGAACAGATTGGAAACTGCTCATTTGCCTATGAAACCCAAAAATCAGTAGGATTACATTTTCTTTTTTTTACAAAGAGTGGTTCCTAAGCTGTGTTCTTAAAATCACGAGGGGAAAATATGAATTTTAATAGTAATTTACATAATTCGATACCACTTTCCTGGAATTTTTATGACATAAGAGCGTACAAATGTTCAACATGTTCGGGCTTTGTAAGGCTGGTGAAACAACTTCCATAATTAGTGGGAAAATGATGGGTGTTCTTCGGTACTCCCCCCCCCCCATTTTCAAACGTTCGTCGCTTCATGAAATTCCAACAAAAATTTGATGTTGAGGTTATTTTTGAAAACTTCTGTTTGTCTAGTTTCATGTCTAGTGAACCTCAATTTACCAGAATTAGATAGTAATGGTGAATATTCAATCGAAAAAGTGGGGGGGGGGGGGAGTATCGAAGTATTTGCCATGTCAAATACTCCCCCCCCACGGTGAAAACAGTATTTTCGACTACCAATATCGCGTCTCAACCTCTTAACTTTCGATCAAAGTATTTCATCGCTTTATAACTCATACCTGTACGTCCCCAAACACCCCTTCCTGCAAATTCCTTTTTACAGATAAGTTCTCACCAGAATTGCGACTTCCACCCCTTCCACAAATTTCACAGAGAAAGGCTGATAAAATGTTAAGGATTTGTATAAAAATTAATTTATTGTACATGAAGGGTACCTATTCGATTATTTATGTAATAGTAGCAAGCATTACATGGCTTCATTAGGATTGTATATTGTTTATTGAAAATATTACAAACCCTCGCTTTCCGTTCAAGGTTCAAAACGCTTTCAAGCCCTGTGAAGGTAAACGGTAAATATCAACTAGTAAGCTTGCCTATCTCTAAACAACAATTCACAGGAACAGGGGTGTGAGGACGTGCAGGTATGAGATATAGAGCGATGAAATATTTTGATCGAAAGTTAAGAGGTTGAGACGAACTATTGGTAGTTGAAAATACTGTTTTTACCGTGGGGGGGAGTACCGAAGAATTTGACATGGCAAATACTTCGATACTCCCCCCCACTTTTTTTCATGGCGAATTTGGCTTTTACAAAGTTGTTGCTTCAAAATATGAACACACACATCAAAAAGTAGACGAGCTGAAGTTTCCAAAAATCACCTCAACATCAAATTTTTGTTAGAATTTCATGAAGCGACGAGCATTTGAAAATGGGGGGGAGTAACGAAGAACACAAAAATGATTTCCACGGTTAGGTAAACTCTTATTCTTTGTTGAACTTCTCTAAGCTCCCCACCCGACAGTTACCGTATCAGTTCGGATGTTGGACCATTTGAATGCCTAACTGTTTTGAGGATAGTACTATTTATTTAAACCTCGAAAATACAAATTATACCTACTTGATTAGTTGGACTAACTAAGGTTCCATAACGAACACCATCAACCCAAACAGAAATGAGTACACCGCCTCCCTCACTCGGCATTTGTAGCTGATGAGCCCTTCCAGACTAATGGACCCTTCACTAAGTCACCAAACTTGAATTGCCAGATTTATGAATAAGCTCGTATCTTTCCGGTTAGAAAAAGAAAAGTTTGTGAACAGGGTTTGAGGTGGTTTGGTGGTTAAAAAATGGGAAAGGCTTGGTTTTTAAGGAGGGGATATATATATGTATGTATAGGCCTCTCTTTGGAGCTTGAAAAAGAAGAGGAAAAAGGTTATTCAAATCCTCCTTAATTAATGTCTCAGGATCAACCAGGAGCTCAGTGGCTCCCTTTTCCCCATTCGAGTTCAACTACATCGTTCTTCTATAGAATAGTATAATAGAAGGAAGAAAAGAAGGGGTGCAGATACAACAAATTGGTGGGATGAGAAATATGAGAGAGAACCGAGGGAGGAAGAGGGCAAAATCCGGACAGAATTAATGGCGGAGGGAGTGGAAAGAAAAAGTTCAAGAGGGATTTTTAGTGAGGTGGAAAGCACCCTTAATTGGGCCTTTTAGAGAAGGTCAGGGGTTTTGTATGAAAAAAAAAAAAAAAAAAAAGCGGGAAAAGCAAATATTAAAGAAAGGGATAGAAGGTTCTATGTACCTATAACAGAAGACTCGTATAACGGAGGAAGAAGAATTAATGAGGGGTATGCTGGGGAATGAAAGAAAATAGCCGATTATTACATGTCCCAAATTACAAGGGCTGTCCACTCCATGGTAGTCTTCTCCCACTTGAATCTATTGTCGAATAATGAGTGAAAATAATAGTAAAATTTAATTTTATATAAAATTGTATATACTCAGTGCATCGGACAATATAAAAATGTCTGATTAATACTTGAGTAACTGTAAGAAAAAAGTTATGTTTCATCTTTCCTCTTTATAAAAGTATTTACCATGTCCTAATGCAACGATAAAATTAATATTTAGATAATTTATATCTCCATGACAGTTAATGAGCATTATTGGCATGACCATACCCTTAACTCTGCTCTAATCAAGTTAAGAGATCGGTAGGTTTTCACAGCTTACTAAGGTGTCGCATCCGAAAGGATTTGTATATTGGATTTGGTATACATGTGAAAACTATGGCTGGCAGAAAAATTTAATGATACTGCAACCTCTTTGTAAAGCCTGTTTTGGGAACAGTACATCTTGGTCAGTCTGCCCATTACTACAACGACAGAACACATACATGGATAGGGAAAAGAGGTTTTCTTTTTTGGACGTCCGTCCGAAGCAATGCTTCGTCAATAAAGTGGCGCTTATTAGAATTGTTCCAGTTGGCAGTGGAACAACCAAAACATTGGAACAAAAGACAACTAAAACTGAAACTGGAGACTATTCTATTTCAGAGAATTCCAAGATTGAATTTGCAGAAGAAACGATAGGTTTCCCAGCCTTCAATTCTTAGCAGATTTTCGTAGTTGTTATTTGGTTCGATCGCAATTCCCGTTTTGACAAACCTCTGAAATTTTGCTTTTGTTGACTGGAGGGGGAATAAAGGGGGTAATCGCCAATCCTTTCAATCTGCTGTTCACCCGGATTTATCGACCAAATCATTTCATTATTTTTTGTTCAATCGGGATTTCGGTTCAGTATTTCAGAACGTTCAATGTTTAATTTGAAAGGTGGTGAAAGGTAGGAGCAATAGTCACTCTTTTCGTCTGATTTTATTGATTATTTAAATTTGTTTGTGTTGAACTCCAATTTTATTATAACTTTTGCCACAAACCAAATTTTAAATTTTCAGTCGGGAAGAGCTGTAGTCAACCGATTCAAGGGCTGTTCAGATAGCTTATACTGCCACCTTTCTTGCTTATTTTTTTGTTCAATTAAGAATTTCTGTACATTTCAAAACGTTTTAGAGTTGTCTGATTCAATTATGGAAGAGGTGAATGGAGTGAGTAATGAAAGTTGAATCGTTATATCTCCACTATTTTAATCTGTTCTTAATTACTTTTTCCATCCCAACTTTAGACTGGTTGTAGAATAGATCTCGAAGATTTTGAGTTTGCTGTCGTGAAGGAGGATGGTGGGATACTGGCCTATCCACTCAAGCGCCACCCACGCTAAAATTGATCCGATTTTTGTTATTCTTCTTTGTTTTTTCTTGTTCTTGTTTCTTGTCTCCTATTGTTCTTTTTTTCTTTATTCATTTTTATTCTTCTTTGTTATTCTGATTCCGATTTTTGTCGTTTAATTAATAACTATATCAAATTGTGGAACCTATTGCAGTATCAATGTTCATTATGGAAGTAGATGAATGGAGGTGGTGATACCTTTTTTTAACGAATACTAAAAGGTTTATAAACGGATCGCTAATAAGTGCGATGTTATAAAAACCGGATTTAAGTCCCTGTAATGCAGGCATTACTTACCAATATGCTCTTCTTAGACAAAGTCACAACGTTTGATCCTACTGGAAATGAAATGTGATTCACATTCTGCGTTGTCGGTGGCCATCTTCAAAACATATGTGCCATCTTTCCATCTTTCAAATCAGGTAATTGAGTACTAATATATGACTACTGAAGATGAACTTATGGAAAAGTTCTATTAAGAACTTTTTAAAAAAAATAAATTTTAACCGATCTTGAATAACCGTTATTGAATCAATTTTAACATTAAAATGTGAGGCTCTAAATTCTGGCGGCAAGCTCTTAAATAAGTTTTGGAAAAATTCATTGAATTAAGTCCATTGTCCATAGCATAACAGTAAATACATTTTACATATTGTAATTTTGGAAGGGTTTCCATCGGAGGTGATACATGAGTTATACATTTTTTTGAATTCTCAGACCGAGAGTTCGATTTTTCGGATTTACTTAGTTGGTGTCATTCCAACTCGCTTAATGGTTAGTACAGCTAAACGAGGCTGTCACTGTGTCTCCACCACCCAACGTTAATTCGGCAGTCAAGTGAGTCTGGAGGGAAGAACTCTTAAAATTTCTCACTTCTTAGAGATGACAACCATCGGCTCGAAAGAGACGGTGGAGAGGGCGAGCTTCGCGATTGGAGTAACGTGGAAACCTCAAGCTTCGAAATCTCGACGGATAATTGGACATGGAACTGATAGCCGGAGGATAAGTTGATCATTTTTACTTTCAGAAATGACGTGACGTTTTTGATGGCGAGAGGGAGGACGGGAAGAGGACTTTTGCCGTGTTGCCCTCAGGCATTCGATTATTCAATCTGACGACATCTGGGAGATTTTCTTGACGGAGTCTTGCGACGCAACGGAACTCAGAAGTTCTGAATCATTTGGTTATGATAGATTTTTTCTGGACGATACTGTGGATGTAAGAAATGACAGGCATTGCAGAGTATATGTTAGAGGAGAAAATGTGTGGCAGAAAATAAATTTATGATTTGAGGATTCACACTTGTTTACTAAAATTCTTCAATTTACAGATAACCTTTACTTATTAAAACGCCTCAAATTATTACAAAAAGGTTCCTTATTTCTGTGTCGTATATGATTGAATGCCCTTCTTCATAATTCAGTCATTTATTTTCATTGAACATAGTCTACGGTACATGGTTTAAACTCGCCGCCATGGGCTTCCATACCTCGTAATTCTAGATACCGTCAGAAGGTGAATTTGTATTTCCGCACGTTAGCTCGATTAGGAAAGAAATTAGCCACAAGGGTCGTAAGCTGATCATTGTGTTTTTATACAATGCAGCTGACTTCTAGATGTCCCTAAGAAGGTGAAATGACTTTGTCATTAATGGAACTCCGTGGACACCAACCATTGCTAGTCCCTGTGTACGTGATAAATGGTGATGTGAAAATAACAAACAATGATTCAATATACCTACTGAATATCGACTAGATGTAGAAATCCACTTATAGAAACTGAAATTTTCGAGTTGAAATAAAACAGCTTTCCAATCTTCACAAATAGGAAAATATATGAAATAAGTTATCAAATGGAATTCTTGTGAAGACAATAATATTTCAATAATATCATCTGGTTCGGTTGTCACAATTAACTTCACTTCACACAATTCTGATACGTTCACATTCACATTCTTGTTGACTATCTCTTTTCTTCAAAGTTCTCAGGGAAAGCGAACGGATAAACAAAAAGCGGTACAAGTGGGCCTATTCGAATCACTGAAGGGATGTCTATCAATAACGTATTCGATTTTCACTCTTCTTCAAAGGTAAAACAACGAATTTTGAGAGAGGGGTAATTTTTTTATAGGTAGATCACAAAGATTTGTTATTTAAATCAATAAACTTGACGCATATTTTAAAAAAGCCATCCACGTGAAACTTGCTAATAATGGATCGTGGAAATCTGCGTGAACCGTGAAGAATTGCATATACCCCGACGCTTGAACTCATTGATTCGTAGAGGCATAAAAACCCGCTAGAGTTTACAATATCTTACCCTATAACGGGAAAAGAAGGCTTGCACTTAATTGAAATGTACCTCCAGAAACTCAAATCAACTTGGTTAAACGTTCATAACAATGAGGGAGACGAAACAATTGTTGTACGCACTACACACATTTCATTCTTGTCAAAGTTTTTCTACCTAACGATAAGATAGAGCAATAACTACCCAGCGTTTGTGACGATCAAAAGACCCCTCAATCACTACGTCTCCACCACTCAGACTCAATATGGCGGTGATATCTTGCGGCGCGTTCCTCACAAACCCAATTTCCTTTCCCCATCTTCCTCTGATCATCTCATTCAAAAACTTTTTTCTGTTCGACCCAACTGCGCGCCATCTTACGCGTTTTCTCCGTTTTTAATATCTCCCCTCCCCCCTCAACCGTTTCTCTCCAATATATTTCTTTTGACTAAGACCGTTGGAAATTGATGAAAACTTGTTATCTTTTTTCCTTATCCCATTTTCCCCTTCTCTAATATTATTCTTCAGTCTGGATCATAAAAGTACGACCACGCTAAACTGAGAAATTACTGAAGAAATGAAAATACGCATCAATGATCTTATTTAATAATATTCGTGTCGTTGATGCTGAAAGCAGGGTTGTTATTGCATTCCTTCGGATCATGGAAGCGAAAAAAATTCGAGACAGAAAACCCACTGCTCTTTCCAATAACTGCTAAGATCTGTTTAGCTGTTTTGCTTTAGTTGCTAAAAAATTGAGTATCTTACTTTAAATGATGTTTATTAATGACCTAGTTGCAGTTTGAAGTACGTCACTTCTTTTCCTATTATTATTACAAATGGATATCACTTTAATGAATCAAGTCTGCCCGATCCGATTGCTGTAGGCACAAGAGTTTGCTTTCCCAGAGGCGAATGAAATCATTGTAAATAACCACTTGTGAAGTACCATAATCGACCACCTCCTGTAATTCCTTTCAAGGGAACGAGATTATTACAACTAGGTACGGTTACTTTTAGATGAATGAGTGAAGGAATGGTATTATTATATTTCATTAATTTCCTGTAAGGAATTTCACCTTGGATTCTCGTCCGACTACCCGGAGGTGTCGCGGATGTCGCCAGCTGTACTCTAGAGAGGATCGGAACTAGGTCTGACCATTTCGCTCGTGGCTCCCCATCGCCTCACGCCACTGGGTTGGGAGCGATTTGGATTCAGGTCATATCGAGATCAGAGGTGAACTTCCTAACGACAGGACAGGTATACAACACTTGATAGGATTTTGGCCCTAATCATTGGTGCCTACCGGATTCGAACCGGGCTAATCAGTACTCCCACTGAAAGTAAACAGCCAAAGGACTGATGCCTTAGCTCTCTCCGACAACCTTTCCCCTTTATTATTACAACTAGGTACGGTTACTTTTAGATGAATTAGTGAAGGACAGGTATTATTATATGTCATTAATTTTTCTGTAGACGAGTAGGTATATGTCTAAGTTTATGTTCTGTAATATACATACCGTGATATTTTACAGTAAATCGAAGTATTGATTTCATTCCAAATTTTTGGGCTCACCGAAATTGATTCCGAGGAGACAGGACTTACAGGACCCATCCATAATTTTTACCCAAATTTCTGGAACCTTGATCCAGTGTTACAGGCGAGACCTCCGAACTTCTTTAAGATTCTACAGATTTTTGAAGGGAGAGGGACTATTTTCTTTCTCGATCGGTTAAATACAAACAATATTAAAATCATAGGTAAACTCCAAATAATTTCTAATTTTTTTTTTTTTTTAAATCCCTCCGACCAGTTTGGATGTTCTCTCTCTCACCATGTACTGATCGAAATTCATGAAACCGGGCTAAAGAATGAGGTATAAAGTCTAGTTGTTCCTGATTCCTCAGCACGATTAGAAATAAGTATGTTTTGATTGTCATTGAATCGAATGATCCCGCCCTGATCTCGAAACATCCATTATTTTGCTCATCCAAAGGACGGCAAGAAAGCTCCCCCCCCCCCTTAACTAAGTTACGATGTTTGCATTATATGGTAAGATATCAACAGAATTTTATTTAAGGAATCAAGTTGATTATAACTTTCAAAATGCATTGAAGGACTGGTGAAGCATGTAGTAGATCAGTGTCGCTAGTACCACGGTCGTTCATTTAATTCCATCAGACTTTCCTACGTAGGTGCTAATGTTTACATAATTTGATTTAGATAGCATAGGTATTATACAAACTCTGATCAGAGTGATTCGTAGCCAGAGATCAGAGTAACAGTCAATTAACGAAGAAATACTAAGCCTTTTGGCCATAACAAAAATGGTTTTTTGGTCGATTTTAGATACTCGTTAAAGGTTGAAACTAATAAACAATAAGCATTTTATAACAGACCACTACATTAATTTCGGAATAGGCTTCAGTTCCCATCCCATTCCTTCACGATGTCCTTAGGGCTTGCAATTGCTCCTGTGTTTTATTCACCTTAAAGTTGGTGCGTGGCAGGATCCCGCCGAAACGAAACTGGTCGAGTTGCGGTGGCCTCAAAGGAAGTCAGAGAAGAAATTTTAGAATAACCGGTCCACCGCAGGTCTCAACAAAACACGGGTTACGTTGTGTTCTTCGATGCGTGTGCGACACGAGCCATGTAATTACTGCATTACAATTCTGTTTTCGGAAATAGAGCGTACATTGTGGTCGGCGGCGTTTGGGATTCCAGATCATTTACTTCCCGAACTCAATGCAAGGGGTGACCAATGACAGTGCGCTACATAAATAAGTATCGGTTTATTAACAGCTGATGTTATGGGAGGGATTACTTGACCCCAATAAGCGTTGAACACCTGTTAATTTTAGATAATTGTAGTTTTTGATCTTAATATTCGAAAATGTGTATGATTTTCTTACAATTGTGTGGTACTAATTAGTACCATTCATTAATGTATTCATTAATGAATAATTCCGTCTTCCAGGCAGGAAAGAGAATCGCTTGGAGTCCTTCAAATATTGCACACGCCTAGAACTTTGTAGTAATGCGGTGAACCTTTGATCTTCAAACTCAAGAAAAGAGCAAGTTTTCATAAAAATACATTCAATTTCACCTCATGAGTACTTTTATTTTAACTTTTCTCTTTGAATACGCTTGAATTATTTACCGATTTTATTAAACAGTCTAGGTATATTATTCTTACTTTACTTGATACTCCCACACTTATTGTGCTTAAAAAGTTTTGCGTCCTAAACGGTTCCCGGTGTGACGCTTAATTTTTCATAAAATCTATAGTGTTTGTGAATCGGCTCTACGGAGCGGTTTCTCCAACGACATGTGTCTTTAGGTGAGGATTCAGGGTTGGGTTCTATGTCTGCAGAAATGGAATGAAACGAGACTACACTCACGTTCCCCGGGCTGGTGCGGTACCCATATCAATCGATTCGGCGTCTAAAATCACTTGGAAATGACACCCCACTTGTCTATGGGTTTTCGTCAAGTTTTTGGCCCATAGCAGATTTGCATGTGTAAGAAGACTAGAAATTAGAACTAACTGAACCCCAACTGGAGTCCATGTGCGACAGAACGGATTTCTCACATAAGTTCTAGGGCCTTTTATGGTCCGTACGGCGAACGGACATTGCAGTTTTGGAATCTGAGCAAAGGGATATTATTGAAAATAGTAAACTGAAATGTTGGTGAATTAATTAGTAGAAATAAAAAACACCTGGGGAGTATCTTGATAATACTCCTTTCCACTTTTGATAAATGGTCCATTTTCTTCCGGTTTAATTATATTCACAAAAGGCAAAAGGAATAGGTTTCCTGGCATGAAAAATTTTTAAAGTGATAAAACGTATACTGAAACTTTCCCGAGTGAAATTTTTACTCTATCTGTTCAACTCCTTCGTATTAACGTTTGTTATTAACTCGTACCTTTAGCTGAGAGGTCAGTACAGAAACTATAGAGTGCCTTTCAAGCTGACAGACGAGATTGCCTCGTTAATTATTCGCGAGTGTGTTGATGTAAATTTTAATAGTGTGTACATGAAAAATTGAGGTGCATCGATGAGAGAAAACAGAGGTCATCCAAGAAGGTGACAATGTCGCCTGCAGTGCAATGCGACAAGAGAAGCATTCTACATCGAGACATTGGTGGTAGCTGCACGCTGGATCAATGAGAGAAATGAATTTCTGTTAATTGTTTTAACAGAGTACACTGCAAACATCATACAAGTTTAAGAAAACTCATCATTTAGAACATGGTAGTCATTTTTCTTCAGACTGTCGTGCAAATACTAGTGCGGAACAAAAAATCCATGGGTAACATCGGCTACCGATACATGTTTCGTTTGCTATTCAAAGTAAAACAATCCCTCCATGGTAATCCTTCAAACTATTTCGCCTGTGATTAAAAAAGCTACTGATTCGAATGTTCCTCTCCATCGTCATTGTAACGAATTGGATCATTTTGAAAATCATCTCAATCGAGTCAGTACTTGGAGAAAGTGATTCTGTATTCCGGTTCATCCTGAATGTGTATTTGTCCATATGGTACAATGTAAGTCGGTTCCACGCTATAGGCCGTAGTTTTGAAGCTATAGACTAAACAAATTAGTAAGTCCGTTTCTGGTTCTTATCCACTAGTGCCGATGCGACTCGATGGCGCCTCTTTACTGAACAAAACATAAATTTTAGGCTTGGATTTTGATAGTTGACTTGTCAACTCGATTGTTTTACTTCCGAAGTGAATCAATTAGATGCAACGAAGATGAAGCAATAGAAAATTGCAGAGTGTTTATATTTTTTTCAGGGTGACGAATCGAAGCAATGATCTCACATTCAATCTTCTAATGAATCCAGGCCAGCTTAAATAAATTTTGTTCAACATGAAAGGGACGTGGTACGGAGAGCGACAGTATAATGGCTGTTGGAAGACGAAATACCGTACGCTGACAGATTTTATCTTTTAGTTCTTAGACAGGTTTTATCTTTGTAGTTGAGTGTAAGGGCCATGGTTAAAGTAGATCATTATTTTACAGAACCAGAGCTTTGAATGTAAATTAAAAACGAACAGCTTTCAACAATGTAATCAACGGTTACACTGTTAATAATAATTATAGATTTACATCGCTTCCATTTAAAGGTTAAACGTTGATTTAAAGGTTAAACGTTGATTTAAAGATTAAACGTTGATTTATGCGGCATCAAAGAGGCGTTTGCGCAGGAATTGAGTTTGGTAACGAGATGACAGTGGTAACCTAAAAATCAATCTTTTCGTTTTCGCTCTATGCCCGTTTTCGTACCCGCAAATTTCCTACCGCTCTCGTCCGTTTTTTACTACCTCTTTTCTGGGCTATTAATAGTGTTGTTTGTGTAGATAGTTCTTTATTTGGTATTATTTTTAACGGGTATATCCAAGCCTTGTCTTGAACGGGGAAGAGTGAGCTCCGCTCAAGAAAAAACGAGATCCGAAATTTAAAATGTGTGAGAAAGAAGCACTCGAGCGAGTTGTCACCGATTTGGATCACTTGTGAATTCGACACTCGTGTTTCTATCTGCACGATTGTCAACAAAACCATAACTCTTGAAAATCGATAAATTCTCACGAAATCGATATCGTTGAGCTCGAAATCTGCCTTCCTCTCTACAATTCATGGTGGACGGCAAATAGTGAAATCAACATCACCGATAATAGTATATACCATAATTACAGGAATAGCGAAAAAAATAACAAAATATGAATCCAACGAAAATAATTACACAAAATAACAGAAATAGCACAATAAAGATAAAAGCAGAAAAAAACAGAGTTTGGTTTAAACAAAGAAGATGATATCGACTGGTTTTAATCGTTGTTTAGGGTTGTAACCACCCAAATTGTGTCGGTTGGTTTTGATTGTCAATTTAGCGGCCTTGATTGTTGATTTATCTGAACAGGGTTATCGAAACCGATCATCGTTGATTAACAACTGAGATCTCCTTTTTATTGAGTAAACGTTGATTAAAAACTTTGGTGAAACTGGCCCTAAGTATTCCTGATTTGATAACTCCACCAACAAGTGCAAAGGGCGGCCAAAAAAATGATTTTATAGTAAAGAGGTATGACTGTTTGAAATTTTTATTTCATTTGAGTTGAATGTATCGCGGAAAATGACCGCCTTCTTACTGCGTGACTGGTTAAGAACAGTTTCGTAATGCCATGTTATTGTAAGGTAATTTACAATGATACAAGGTTTGTTATTATGTATTGGAACCATAATTGAAACGATTAGACGGGATAACAAGTCGGAAAACCGTGACGATTCAGAAAGAGTAAATAATACGGGCGGGGCTTTGACATAAACGGATAACAGACGAGTGGGTGTTATGATTGAAGGTGTGAGAAAGAAAAACGTTTAAAAATGTAGGGAATATTTCAGAAGCCACTGACGCATGAAAGCGGTTTAATCCACAGCTGGCGGAGGCTAGCACACAACGCCTACATAACCGCTCGGCTATATAAATATCTACCTACCGCAAACGTGAAATATTAAACGTCCCCGGCCGTCGTGTCATCTGGCCGATAAGTGATGCGGAAATGGCGTACAGCTCACCTCTATTATGCCCTCTGCGGCAGGAAACGGAGAAAATATTGGGAAGGGCTCATAAATGATGCCGGACCTCCGAACGGAAGGGGGAGAACTATAACGTTGGTTGGTATCTTGACTCGATTTCAAGACTATCACTGTATGAATCTTTGAGACGTAATAAATCATAATGTCGGCCACCGACGAATAAAATGTAAGTATTTTACGGATTTTGGATTGCAACAATGGATTTTTAATTATCGGTGCAGCTAATTTACCCATACTCATCATAGTGGCTGCCAAAAAGTAGTCCTGGGACAGTCCTAAAATAGGAGAGGAACGGTGTTTTTTAGTCGGTATGCCACGATGGAGACCACGACACAAAGGGTGAGGGGGACACATCTTTTGATGTACCCCCTTACTGTCATTCCAGTAATGGATTTTCCACCAACCTCTATTTAAATTAAAAAAAAAAAAAAAAAAAAAATACTCATCAGATAGAAAAACAGTGGCAATCTTCTTGAATCTTCTAATTGAAAGACTGATCCTATTTCTTCTGCTTGACAGTAACTTATAGTTTAACGATAGAATAGTCGTGGGTTACCACTTTCATAACCACTACAGCAGACAACTTCTATAATGAATATACCTGTGAATAGTAAAGAAGACATCAGTGAATAGGTTGAATCGTAGGCCGAAAACACTTTTTAATCACGATCAACCTTTTGAAAGGCACCTCGGTGATAAAGGCAGGTATCAGAAACCTTCGTTAATCAAATAAAAACATAATTATTGCCGCTCTATCGAATAGTAGGTAATAGTTTGTCATTCATAACAAGATCATTCACTTAACAAGAAATAAACACCGTTTAATATCCGAAGAACGATTGCATTTTATTCAACACGTAGGAACATATAGTAAAATGTTGTTACACGCCGTAGAAAGTCCATCGTTACACACCAAGGTTGAGACGCAATTTTTCTAGAAGCTTTTTAGTCCGAATACCTACGGGAATTATTACTGTTGCTAAGATTTGCACACGAACGGTTGTTGACATACAAAGAATCGTATCAAGGGCATCGAATGTCATTTCAAGTGCAAAAAGCGTTTAGAAACCGCTCAGAGGGACCAAAGTTATACCGTGCATGTCCCATGAAGAGAATTTAACTTGCCCTTTTAATAACTAAGATGCTTTGTTACGATCAACGCCTACACCGCTACCTCCGCATCACGAAGTATGAAAAAAGTTATATTCAGTACGTAACTAGTGAGTCTAATTCTACATTTACTTGAAACATACTGCTGGAAGTGGACAAAATAAAGCTCTTAATGTGAGGTACCCAACTGAAAGTTCTATATGAACTATTACATAACAATTTGTGTAATTCATAACTGTTAATCCAGAATGTTGATGATTTTAACATCTTACAATATAAAATTATCTACTTGATTAAATAATGTTGACGGATTGTTGTAATGTGTGAGCCTGTGGTCTATGAATGTTGCAGTAAATGTAAATTTTGCTCATAATCGAAGAATACCTAATTGGAATATAGACTCACAGTTAATGGCCCACGGATTTCAGGATGATAGAACGAACTGTAAATATAGTTCATATCGCACAGTCGAAAATATAAAACTGTAGTTAGAGATAAAACGCCTGAAGCATTGCAGTAAATTCGATGAGAGTCAGTCAATCAGTTATTGAACATGAGGTTGTTCCACTTTTCATAATTGTAGGACTCTCATGTGTGTGCGTTTGCGCAATTTTCGACTCATGTCAGGACTGGCGTTTTTGGGCGATAAATTCTATTAATTAATTTTGTTTTTTGGCACAGAGCCATCAAATTTTGTCGCCCTAGAACTGTTAGCAGAAAATAATTGATGCGTGGTAAAAGATCACTATAAGTTCTCTTTTTTCTCCTTCTTTTTTTGTTTTTCCGCGTTACAATAAAAGGGGGTATGCACTATGTGCTCACTGTCCATCCAACTTTGCAGTGTTTTTTCTTGTGTTGTGAATTTCCCAAATTGACTCATTTGCTTCTTTTTTAAATCGGTGATTTGAAATAACGATTAATTTATTATCCTTGATGCCAAATATCAAACAAAATGTCCTTCCAGCTTCAGTTTTTCATAGTACGTGAAGTTGCAGGTCTCAACAAATTATTCAGCTCCTCGAAGAATTAATGATTCCTTCATAATAGGCCTTCAACTCAGTTTATTTATCGCTTAGTGAAATCGAAAACGGGAACACGCAACATGGAAATGCAACTTACCTGCAAAATGCAACTGGATTCTACACAATCGCGTGTTTGCGTCGCATATAAGCACCGAGGGCGTTGTTTGAGCAAAATCGTTGGCCACGTTATGTGAATATTATTTTGACCCGGAAAATGTTTCTTTATAGTGAGTAATTAAGTTTAAAATGTTTTATATCCGCGATGGAATCAATTTATTTGCAGCCATGGAATCGATCTCGCAGTAGCAGGCAATCGTGACCTGGAAAATAAATCTCCTGGAAGTCTGTAGACCATGATTGATGAGACAAGAAACGAACCGGAGTTAGGCCTGTGGTTAAACATACATAGAAAGAACCGTTTGATACATGTATCAGTACCAATTCTTGTTATTTCTAGTAAATGAACAGGTAATCAAACGTAAATGGAATGATTCAAATATGTATCATCCAACATAGTGCATTTGAAAATGAATTCAACATCTGAAGGTTTGGGGAGTAGAATAAGCTTTTAATTAAGTCTGAAGCCTAAAATTTGGAAATATTTCGGTCTATAGTGTGTTTCCGGCTAACAATCATACCAAAGTTTTAGATACGAGTGTTCCTCAATCCGAGTCCCAATACGAGAGTTTTGTTGTTAACTTAATTGTTTTGAAATCTGCTTTTGACTCAGCCTAAGGCGGGCTTAATATCGAGTAAAGTAAGTACTTAATAGGTGATCACCTATAACGGGCCCATAACTGAATGCAAATTCTAGAAAACTATGTGTAGTGCCAAGAGAAAGGGTGCTTCGATCCCATTGGTCAAGAGGTGTGGGGGATCATCCTGTAGTTTCTTTGAAAATGAAGGGAGATACAATCGCTCTATCGCCAGCTCCCTTCCTTACGCTTTTAGTTATTTAAATTTTTTTCCAAGACATTCAGAGTATTGCTATTTTAACTAAAGTGAACAAATTCCACAAAATGTTTATTTTTTAAATCAAAACTGAAATTGTGACTGGATTCTAACAGAGGATTGTCGAATGCTGACTCTCTGGCTGACTTTGTTATACCTGAAATTTTCTTCATGCTCTTTTATTCTTTCTTCTTCGGAGATAATCCAATTTACTGATTTTTTAATGAAATGATGACGCTTTTTTTGCATTACATTTCCAGTTCTCAATGAGTATTTGGGGGGCGATTTTTGTTTCCTTCAAATAATGTCGGTCTACTTGGAACCATGAAATATTATCGAAATCTTATTGTCATGAAGACACAGTCTGCCTGCACGTTTCCTGAAATGTTGTTACAGGAGTGTCATGCTTACACTAACACACTACATATCGGAAGAATAAAATTCAAGGAGGAAAATATTTCGAACCCAACCAGCAGAGCCCCGTCTGACCAAACTGCCATCGAAATAGGATGTACGTAAGGCGTTACTTTTTTATTGTTACGAAAAACGCTCTAATGTTGGTGCCGTTAGCTATTCTAATCAAAACCACAATGGCCAATTCCGAACAACTCTTTAAAATTTCATAAAAACTGGATGAAAACCATAGAATTGACAACAGTTAAAAGAATTCAACTTTTGGGTATGAAAGGATGTTGGGGTGAAATTCATAGTCGGGTCTTCTAGGGCTTAACCCTCATAATCCTAAAGAATTTCAGCAGGATCTGAAAAGCATACAAGGATGTGCGGAAAGACGGATGAACAAGTCGACAGACAGACATAAACGAAAACTAAATTGATAATAACAGTGTAATATGTAAAATGAGAGTGAGTAATTTTGTTCAGAATGACTTTTCTTTTATCATTCCCAACACTGAACTTTGTAATGGACCAAGAGGAACAATTTTCGAGCTCCTCTCATAATCCGTTGGTTTACGTTTCAAGATGTGAACAATCTAAAATTCGAATAATCCTATCTGTACGTCATCCATAGCTTTTCTTCGAAACCACAGTTTCAAAGTAAATGAAACGGGTGAAAAATCACTAGTTAGGACAGAATCCTCGGCATTACTTTCAACCAACCTTCAAACTTAATATAGAGGAGCTGAAGTATTTAAAAAAATCATAAACTTATATCGAAAACTTTCAAAATCAAATCAGTGTTTTCATGTTCGGTATTGATAATCGTCCGTCACTGAATGGAGTGAGCCCAGTTTGATAGCTTCGTGTTCGTCTGTTCGCTTTTCCTGAAGGATAGAACTTTAACTGGAAAAAACGTAAACACATAGTAAAATTAAAGTTAACAAAGTGTTATGCAAAGTTATTAAAGTAAACACATAGTAAAATAGTAGTAATGAACTACCAAGATCTGATCAGCGGATCTAATTGCAACAAGTTCTCTTACTAAACCGTTTTTTTAAAAATAGCTTTTGTGACATATTTACGGACTTGTGAAGCGAAGGTCCCAGGTACCAGGTACATTGCAATCTACTGAGCAGAAATTTATAATGTAGCTTCTTTGAGGCATATAGAATAATAATGATAATAACGCTTTAAAAATCTAATTTGTTCAAAATAAAGTTTTAATAACTTGAGCTGGATATTTTATAGTCATTCGATCGCTGAGAAAACGTGATATCAATATTAAAAGTAGATTTTATCGGAAAGAATCGATCAACTGATGACAATAATCTTGCGAATAATTTCAGGAGAAAGCAGAACAAAGAGAATTAGGGAGAAAAGAGAGAAAGAAAAAAACTTGGTGCAAACAAATTGACGGTATGATTCTATTTAGGCTAATCGGTCGCTTAAAGAGAAGTACGAGGGGGGAGAGTTTGAAAAAAATTCGAAAAAAGGGGGTGGGTTTTAATTAGGTCGGCTGAGGTGCCACCAAAAAATTAACCTTATTAGGTTGATAGGGGTGAGATGAGTGAGGTGGGGTGGGTGGTTGGACGAAGTATGGAAGAAAGAATGGTGAGAGTAGCTGAACGGAACGGTAGGACGAAGGGGTGCAGGGGAGGGAGGCCAATTGCCCAAAAGTATATTGATCTCCACCCCCTCAGCCATTTTATTTTATTTTTTTATATTTTTTTTACGCTCAGAAGGGAGAAAGGGCGAAACTAAGGGGGTGGTAGGGGGAGCACAAAGCGGCGGGTTGCCATTGGTTACGCAGAGCGCCCACCCTCTTCTTGGCCCGTTCCCCTCTTCCTCGTCATACGCCACCTCCTTGTAGATCCCAGCGCGGGATCCTTTCACCTTCCACTCCCTCGCCTTTCTCACCAAGGTAGCGGTCTGACGTTACAGATGGAAACGTTTCGGGGAACGTGTTACCAAAGAGAACGGTTTGCCTTAATATGAGTACCACCTGGAACGACCAAACTGCCCCCCACTACGCTACTCCACTTGATAACTGTAAATAGCTTGATAACTGTTGCCAACAACATCCAAAATATGGAACGGTGGAACGTCTAAATGGAGAGTAATTGTGCTGGAACTGTTCTGAAATATTTCGTGGAACGGTACACCTCTTCAAAAGGGGTGCAGTAGCGAATCTCGATGGGAACTAACCCCCCCCCCCCATGCCCCACCATCACATTCATGTTCCATGTCACTTCCTCCTTCTTCTTTATTTTCAAAATGAATATCTCATAAAAAACCTCCCTCGATCCCATGACGCGTTGTTGATGGAATTTCTGCTTCTTCACTTTCCTAGGTTTCCACTCTCATCAGAAATTAAACATTTAGTTTCAAGATACTTTCCTAACCTACATTAAAGGTTGCAAGGCTGCTTCAAGTAAAAATCAAAAAATTGGAACGCATTAAGTAATTTTGAGACAAATTCTTCTAAAATTTTGGAAATGTTCATTCCTTTGAAGTCTTTAAAGGATGAGGATGTAATCAATTTTGGAACCATCCTAAAAAACTTAATTTTGAGTTAAAATGTTAGCTTCCTTCTTTTGCAAACTTATTGGGGCAGAAAAACGGTGTATGAGGTTTGAATGAAAGGAGCGCGACACCGATCCGTTAGGGAGTGATGTCTGCTAGCGATTTCTGGTGTAGTACAAACTCGAATTATAAAAAAGGAAAAACAACAATACAAATATTATAACTCTAATAAACGATGCAGGACGCCAGCGACTTGTGCAGTGCAATGGAGCCCAGGTAAGTAGCTTAGAGCCTACGGTTAAAATTCTGGAAACGTGAATCTGCTTCCTATAACATGTGCATTAGTATGACTGTGTATTACACCAGGTCCTCACTAGGTACCAGATAACTGGAGGTTGGTTAAAAAATTAACCCTTCAGAATCTTACTTAGAGCACTTCAATTGACCATAATTATTCAATTCATTGTTTTGCAAAAAGCATTTGTATTGAATATTAAAATTGGTCAGAATTTAGTTTAAAAAAAAACTTTATTTCAGCAGAGTTGGGATTCATTCAACTACTGACAGGATGAAGGTTAAAAAAGCTTAAGAAGCTAAAGAAAGAAAGAAGCTAGTCATCGGAAGTGAGGCCGACAAAAAGTACGAGCTGTACGTAGGGCCCTTATTGCCACTCTTTGTGGAAATACCTTTACCTCCTCGCCTGACGCCAAGCAAGATTTAAAAAAAATGCAATTGGGTTTCAAGGTTGATTTTAAAACTGTGTAAGTTAGCCGTCCGATAGTTGAATCATTCGGGCGGGAGGGTTGGATACAAAGTGAAGATGATGTCTTCAACCGGAAGATGAATCCTGCACCAGACCAAAATTGGAGGCAGAGCGATTACTAAGATCTTTAGTTCTGAAGCAGAAAACAATGTTTCAGTGTAGTAATAAAAAGTAGTCATGTCGATTCCATACTTTCCCTTGAATAATTGGGTTGTCCATCCATCCAATCCGCGAGAGGAAATATATTGAGTTGGTTATGGTAATATCTTCCTAATTATTCGACTAAAATAGTCAGGAGGTTGTTACCGTATTCTTTCTTTCCCCAACGGCCTCAAAGATTTATTAGTCTTCATTACGAACCCCCTCTCAGCAAACCATCTCATAGTACTAAAAAGGCTTTACGAGGCCGAATCGGGCTGCCGAGGCCTTGACAAAATTCTCTGCTGTTATTAAAACTGGACCTGAATCTCCCCACCCTCAACCAGCATATAGCTTACCTTCCCCTCCATAGTCTTTTCCCCCTATTCTATATGACCTGCAGCTCTTTCACCAACCCACATAGCTTCCCCACTGCCCAACCCAAACCCTCCATATTAAACTCTTTCTTCCTCCATAAATTTCATCCCTTTGTCATTTCTCGTTGGATCCCTTTTGTGATTGTTTGGATAAACTACGAAAGGGTGGATTCCGTTTGAAACTGACTTCTGATTTAACTTCCCATTCATTCGCTTCGATTAATTTATGCGCATTTTCCGATCTTCGATAAACGGTGTTTGACAATACAAAAACCAAAAACTGGGCTTGGTTTGGAGTCTGTAAAATATAATTAAAAAATGTTTCGAAAATTAAATTTGTCATAATTTTTTGTACTACTTATTTTGTATACTTTTCTACAACTTCCTGACTGTAAATTAACGACCTGCAAGAATATATATTGTATCAAATCGTGTTTGGTGGCAAGTACCACATTTTCCACGATTCCACGTTTGATACTAGGAAGAAAAATCGGTTAACTCGTGATGCATCTGATAGACTCCTTAACTATACTACTAAGTAATCAGCGTGAATGAAAGGGATTCCATAAAGCATAAGGGAAATAACAGGTCCGATTAAATTTGGACTCTCATCTGCTAAGCGGTTCTGTGTACTTGCTAATAAAACAGTACCATTTCTCAAATATCATCGAGTGAAACTGCAGTCCAAGCTTAGCATTTGCTCGCTGGAGGAAGTTGCAGTCGAGCGAGGTCATTGTCATGGTGTGTTTTGACGCGGTGAGTGAGCAAATGAAGGAGGGTTCGATCTAGCTGTCTTGCACTAATTGCAACGATCCAAAAAATGGTTGATACCTGATCGAACTCAACCAAATCTGTTCGAGTGAGGGAGATTTCTTTAGAAATAACACCTCCACTAGACATTATGTTTTGGGAATAATTTCAAAGGCATGCTTTTTAAACTGTAAAATGGTAGCCTCGACGGTGGGCCCTTATCCAGGAAGTTTAAATATATTAAAGATAAAAAGCAGAGGCATCTACGGTATTTGAGTACATTGTAACATTCGAACAAAATTTCAGATTTATCGATGTCCAGCGTTTTTCTTCCAAATCACTATGCAAAAGATAACAGTGTAATTATTTGGTTTATTAGTCAAAAAGTCCAAATTTCTTTCGACTTTTTATCATTTTTGAACCAAAAAAGAGTGGTTTTCCGATGCTTGTATTCTTCTTCTCTTCTAAAAATCTATTTAACTCTTATTCTATGGATGAAGGGGTGCAGGAGTCTTGCATATTTTACTTCTCTTGTGGAATCCTTCAGTCCCATTGCATTGCAGATCTGAATGAACGCAAATTGTATCTTGATCCTCCCCAACCAGACTGCTTTCGATACCTACTGTTTTTTCATATTTTTCTACTAATGTTACTGTACTTTGGGACTGCCAACACAAGAATGTAAGAGGCTCTACCTTAGTAGTCCCCCCTTTTATGTCTAGACTATTGGTAGGTAAAGATAGCATCAAGGTTAGTGTGAATAATTTTTGACTAAGCCACCAGATCATTGCATTCAATTTCTTTCCAAGTTTATTATCACATTTTTTGCCTTCAATTTATACTGACTAAAGGCTTAAGACAGACTGTGTGTTGAGTTTACTTTGTCCTTGGAGGATGAATCGTTACGTTTCATTCTCGCCACATGCGAGTATTTACAAGTGATCCATTTGATGTTCGGATGTTCCTATGTCGATTCCATTACATTTAATTATTTACAAATAATATTTCTACCAAATTTCAAAGAGATTTTGATGTCTTTGAGAGCAGGGATGATGGAAGCCTACCAATCTATTAGAGTAGCTCATTGATGCACGTAGGGTGGATCATATGGCATATTACCATGTGACCCTCGTGTGTTGAGGTTTATAAGGAGTTACAATGTAACAAAGGGTTGCGCTGGATTTCCTTTTATGATTTCAGACGGTAACAACTATTTTGTTCATCTTAGGAGCGATGGAAAGACGGATAATGTGGGGATGTGCAAAACAGGGAGTTGGGGGACGAGAGGGAGCGGAGGCATGATCTGCACGAATGTGCTGAGTAGGCGCATTATTATGGTAAAACCTAGCGATAATGACCTGCCTTTTACAGCGGATAGGCGGATATCCTTAAAAGCTAATTAACAAAATACAGAAAGGCAGATGGAAATGATTTGCTACGCTTGAGTCCATTATACTTGTTTCGTTGCTAACTGTGTTGGTTTGGGAAGCCTTTACGATTCGCACCCAGGAGTTGTGTACTCGTAAACTTACTTTACACGCGAAAAATATTACTTACCTCTGTGTTGCTTACATATTACCTAGTTATTTGTACATGTCTTGTATTTGTCTTCAACATGCTTGAAATGAACAATCACGATAATTATTGAAAACTTCGTAGTTGTACCTCGCTGAATTTTACACTCCGATGGTGTCTTCATTTATCCTTATTCTTCTTCGTGAAATTATTGCTTTCGTTGTATAAATAGAGATGTTCTTAATGCGGTTCGTATAAAGATACCGCGTGACAACCATCCTACATAGTAAACGCAGGAAACCACAAGAAAGAAAAAAGAGACAAGTGAAGTTTTTTTTTTTCAGACGAATACTCATTCTGTGAGTTTATCTTCCACTGTTGAATATATATATGTATCCCTCCTATTTTTGGCTTGCAGGAAAATAATGATCCAGGGAACTAATCCCCCGGAGTCTCGTGGAAAATAAACTGGGCCGAGACACAAGGAAGTTTCACAGCCTTAAAAAGTCATAAAGACAAACGAAAAGAAGATGAAAAACCTACGGTAGTCGGGTGGAAAAAGGAAATAGGTCATCATTTCCGGTACTTGGTGGTTATTTCTACAATCTATAATGAGGTGGATTCGACAAACATTGCGAAACAGCAATGTTGGGGACATAAAATATTATATTTAATTAATAACGATCTGTTTTTACCGTATTCTCTATATTAAAAAACTTGCAGGATAAATTCACATGAATAATGAACGTTTCTCTAAACTTCTGGACACGTAAAGCAAAATTAACCTTGTAAGCTCCGTACTTTCCCAGCTAAGAGATGAGAAGTATTATAATTACCGTAATAAAATAAATGTATTTACTCAACTGGCGGACGAATTTACATGATTGTTCATTGAATAGAAACAAAAACACCTGCACCTCAAATAAACAAAAATTATAGAAGGATTTGTCGAGGGTGGAATTGAAAAGCTGGAAAAGCAGGTGTGAAGTTGAAAATATTGAATCAGTGCTACACGATATTTGTGGGCGAAAATGGAATGTGGAACAGGATACATTTTTTGCTGCGAAGAATATCGGTTAGCCAATGAAGTTTTTCATGGTTGTTAAGCAACCTAAGATCGGATAAAAAAACACGGCGATTTTCAAGGGTACATAGATGACTTTTAACATAGGTGGCAACAGGTTGTCATAATTAGTAACAAGACAGAAGATTATCTACTTGAAACCCACATAACGGAGGAGCTTATTCGAGGCAATATTTCTCTACAACACACAACGGAGATTGGTGGAAAAGTGTCTTATAATGTACCATATTAGAGCCATCTCTGGCACCTCTCTTTATAACTCCAAACAAACGCATACATGCGATTGGGGGACGTGTCTCTTCCTACAAGTGTTTCAACTACAGCGGGCTCGGCCATATAGTGGAAGGAAATAAAAACACTTTGCTGAGTTCTGGAAAAGATTGTTCAAAAACATCTTCCTTTCTTACGTTCAACAGAATGCTGCACCATCCGAGGGAGAACCACTTTCAAAGATAAAAAGATCCTCAACAAATAGTAGATTATATATACCAACCAGAAGGATACCTTGACAGTAAGTACTTGCTGTTCAGGAGGACGCACATTTGCCCCAAATGATTGTCAGAAGCCTCAAAAAATGGGGATGAAGAGGCGTCACTGGCATGAACTACAAGCAGACGAGCCAGCTCATTTTACAGTCGAAATAAAAAAACTAAGAGCGATTACGGAATGGTTTTGTTATTTATGCAATGAAATAGCCATTCTGATTAGATCACTGTTTATAAATATTTTTTACTTTGATTTTTTTTAACATTTTTTATTTTAGTCGGTCTTTTAATTTTTTTAATTTACCTTATTAAATATTAAGTTGATTTATCTTAAATTTGTATTTATTTGATTCATTTTGGTTTCATTGTAAACGTTATTGAAAAAAAAAATTCTAACCCCCCTAAAAATTTCATGGTTTACGTTTCAAAGTATGTAGAATCCAAATCTGCTATAAAAATGTTTCTGTCCGTCCGCCGTACGCACGATTTCTCCCAACCGGCCGTAGCAGAAAATCTGAAATTTTCAGGAAAAATCAATGTTGGTGAGACAAAGCCCCAATTCTTTAGGCAGCACAACATTTAAAGTGCCCTTTAAGGGTTGTCAAAGTTTTGTAAAATCCCTAAAAACCTCAATAAAGTCCAAATTTAGGCCGCCTAGACTTTTATTGAAGAACTTTCCATGAGGAATCGAATGATCCCCTCCCCAGGTCCGTAGATCGAACCATTCCCGATGTATGGCCCGATTTATGGTACCAACATTTGCATCCACATTCACTACACCACTAGGTTTCTGCAATCAAAACAAAAACAACAGCTTTTTTTTTATCGCAGTAACCTAGTGATGTAGTGAATGTGGATACTGGAGTGAACTCCCAAAAGGGTTGATAGAACATACACGGGTTGAAGCATTCAGATATGCATGCTCCGTCATACGAAATTTAAAATTTTCAAATAGAATATTTTTCCATTCTAATCGCTCTTGAAAAAAACGCTGCAAATTCGTTCACTGGGGTTTATTATTAAATGATTCATGATTTGAATTTCTACTAAGCTTTGGAGTGTGCGTGTTTCACAGGATAGAGAGATTATTGAATTTCAGGAGGCACACAAATATGATCAACTGGTCAATCCAAATGGGTATTTTGGTTGAGAACTGATTTAAGTGCTCTATGCATATCTCCTGAGATTCAATAATCGCTTTATCACCTGTGAAACACGCACACTCCAAAGCTCAGTAGAAATTCAAATCTTGAATCATTGAATAATGAACCCCAGTGAAAGAATTTGCAGCGTTTTTTATTTGAATTAAAACTCCAACAGGTCGTTCCCAATCCAGTTCCCAGTGCCACTGTCCTAGATTTCAAATAATCTTAGTTGAATTATTCGTCCATTCGCTGTCTTTTACTTTCAGCAACCATTTATTTAAAATAAAATGAGAAGCCAGTCGTGCTGCATGTTGCATGTTTGTTATGCTGAAAAAACGGTACATCTTCAATATGTATTACCACTATTGTCAATAAACACAACAACTAACACGATACTAGTAATTACTGCTGTGTAATAATTGGGCGGAATTTCTAAGCAATTTTGGTCGAATAATTATTAGCGATTTGTGTTTTTGAGGTCCGTTTTTTCAAGTGAATGGAAATTCGAAATTCCGAAAAAATGTATCACTAGTATCCGGAAATGGTAAAAGAATTCAAAAAGCTGGGAATTATAGCGTAAGTTCGGTTTATGAAAATAATATAATACAAATATAATAATAATAATATAATAAATAATATCCCATAAAATCGGCAAATTATCGGGTAATTTCAATACCTATCCGGGTCGTTTCAGAAATAAAACATACACACACAACAATCACTGTTTTTTTTTAATTTGTAGACTGTAATCCTTACTTTACCATCAAAAAGGAAGACATTTCCAAAATAAATTAGAAAAAGAAAGTTTTCCAATCGCACGAAGAGACCTGCATGAGATGGCTTTCCAGTAGTAGAAACAAATTAATCTCGAACTTGGGTATAACAAGAAAAAATAAAGTTTGTAAGCACAGGAAAACAAGAAAAGCTGATCTGTTTGCAAGGACAGACCGTTGTGTAGGGAGGGAGTGGAGAAAAGTTTAAATTGGTCGTTTCTGAAGTTTTATTACTTAAAGTGAAAAGAAAACTTTTTGTAAAGGGGTTATGAAGCATTTACGACGGCTAATTGAAGGATACAATTGTAGCAACTCTAAAGAAAGCAGTGATTTAAAAACTCGGAAAAAGAGAGTTGAAGAGTTGTGATGAAAACCGCCCGCCAAGATTATAGTATTAATTCCATAACTATTGTAACGTGATCTGTCTGACAAGGAGAGTGAACGAGATGTATGTATTTTCGTGAGTAAAAGCTTCTTCTTAATAACTGCATATATGTTCGATGTTCTTCACAATGGATGATCTTAAAAAGAATTTTGATTAGTGGGAACATATCAAGGAAGATGATTCACTTCTGTGCCTCGTTTGTTTGTCACGTACGTGAGTTCGCGGTATAAGAAATTAACTGCACTCATTCTAAGTGGATACTCATTAGGTACTTGGTACTTTCTGCAATTTGATTGAAATTGGTTTTATAATTGCAAAAACCCTTGTACTTTTCAGTAGGTGTTATCGGAAGCGTTTTTAAGATGCAACATATTTTTCTAAGATACTTATAACTTTTCTAGAATAAAATAAAAACATTATTAGCTCATCACCGTTTTTCAGGTGTGTTTCAAAAATGGTACTAACATTAGCAGGGAATAGGTCCTATTATCATGACGTGCATGAGTATGCTATTGGGAATCCATTTAAAGCTCAGAGATGGTGATGGTTGATTTGTCGTTCATAATCAATATTTGGAGAAATCAATTATGTAATGAACACTACTTTCTGAACATCGAATTTGTGAATCATTTTTTCTTTCCAATGATGTCTTGAGGCGGTGTTAGGGGTGCCTATTTAGATTATGTTTCTTCTATTTGAAACGGGTTGTCGGAGCTCTTCAAAAAATTTTTTCTTTATTGTCTTGAAATTGTATATTTTGGACGTTTCGCCCAGACAACGTGGGCTTCTTCAGCATGTATTTTCTTACAAGAGTTTTTGTCAATCCTCGGATTCATTAGAATCGTCGTCTACTCTTCGATATTATCTTTTATTGCATGCTGAAGGCTTTGCACATCCTATTGGCCGGGTATGTTCAGCTTTAACTTGAAATTCAAGTTCAGGTTTGACTTGAATGCCAATTTTGAAAAAAAGAGAAAGTTAATGGGAGGCGAACAACGTATTTTGAAGATCCTGATGTTTATTCTTTCGAATGTGGTTAATACTGAACTCTGATACAATATAACGTCAAAGAAAGAGGAATTGAGAGAGGAGAAGGTTGAAAAGATGTTTCACACCAATGAAATTATTTGTTTGGAAACCTTAGCAGCGTGTAATGCATTTTTGCTGGTGGCATCGCCTTTGACTGGGTGATTGATTCGGGAAAGGATTGGGATGAGGAGGAAGGCTGGAATAACGATAGTTAAAGTCGATTAAATCGATGTTCTTGAGTGGAGAGTATTGCGTAGTTCAGGAGATTGGTAGGTAAATCCGTTGTTTGGGGAAAAGGAGATAGACGAGTAAGATTCGATAAGATGGAAATATTGAAATGGATGGAATTAAAATCTCCACCTTGCGGTCTAGAGTGCGACGAGTACCTAGGGGACCAGGGCGACGATCAGTCTATAAAAAGTAAATTTTCCTTTCTGCATCTCTAGATGTCTTCAGGTGAGCCAAGAAATGACGGAGGAGACTAGATGTCCTCAAAAACATCGATTGGAGTAGGGGAAAATGTTTTGATTTGATAGCGATGAAATTAGTCGTTGTAGTTGTTAACATTTAAAACAGAATTGAGAAAGTAATTTGGCGCCGATGTCGGTTGAAAAAAAAAAAAAAAAAAAAAAAACGGTGAAGAGACAGCAGAACAGATTAAAAAAGAGGTGAGAGATTGGCTTAGCAATCAGTATTTGCTGTGGATAGAGATGATAAGAGTGGGCCAGAGATCTGAAGGCTCTATTGTGACTATTATTGTTGACCATTAAGTAGTTCCGTTACTCGAAATATAATTCAGGGCAGATATAACCTGCAGGTTTGCATAACGTGTATGTGTACAGGTTAGTATGGATATGTATTAAAATTCATTTGGGGAAACACCAATATGAATTCCCCTAAAAAATTACAATTCAATAAAATTATTTATTTCAAACGAATGTTCGTCCTACACGCACCACTAGCATCAGCGTAACATCCAATAAGGTGAAGGGAATCGAGTAGAGTAGGGGAAATCTTCTCGCACCCCCTCCGGGGCTGAAGAGGAATAGAAGGGGGGAAAACCCTATTTCAAATAACGAGCCCGACGTCATTCTTAAGTGCAATCTCCTCGATAGGATTCATGGGACGATGATTGGGAGGGGGAGGGATCGAAGGAGCGTCCCAAGTGGGATTGCCGCTTCGCGAGGGCAAGAAAAAAGTAAAATGTGAAAAAAGAAGGTGGGGAAGACGGTTTGATATGATTAGCATACAAAGTGCTGTGCCGAGGGTAGCACCTGGTCCTCGTGCTTCTGGCCGTATTTCCTATTCTGCTTCTCGCCGGGCTGAGGATGAATTGATAATGAGGAGGAACTGAAGGAACAAAAGATAGGCTTAACACAAGGGAGGCGGGGACCTACCTACACATACGGGGCGTGGTCTGGAACGGGGGTGTGGAATTGAAAATCTAGACCTATGGAATATTGAAACATGATTTTCTGAAATTCAGTTTCATGAAACTTGCTCATAAATACATGAATTTTTGTGTAGTCGTTCGGAAGCGAGGATTCTTATGATCTCAACCTCAGAAATCTAAATTCAATGAAAAAAAATTGTTTTGGTGAATCCTTTTTGTTTAAATTATTGTCATTCATTGTTGACATGCTCACTATAATGAACCTTTGTGTTGGAAATAAGGTTATAACTCCACCTCCCTGGCACTTTTCCAATGCTCATCTGATGACAAAAAACTAGCTACAACAATAACAAGTACCTACATCCAATCTATGCTTCAAGAATGGAGGATCAAGACGACTTCCTGACGTCTCATCGTCTTTTGTTTCTTCGACACCACCGCTCTTTTCTTACGCGTCTTTTTATGGAATTTTAGTAAAGTTACTGTACTCACTGTAGAGGTGTGTAAACCCAGGTCACCTAAGGGAGTAGATCTGCAGGTCACTCGGTCTAAAGACAACGTCAGTGGGGGAAGTTCACCTGTTCACTCCGAGATTGAATGCATGCGTGAATGAATGGTCTCTTACGACCTGCAGGTCTCGAACTTCTCTTGCCAAGAGAAGTTCGCGACCGTCTGAGTAGTTCAAACGTCGGCCGAGGGGAGCCATGCTGTCCCAAACGTCTCCTGATGAACTGCAGGTCTTCCCTCCGCAGGTCATTTGGGACAAGTTCACTTGAAAGAGAAGTTCTTTGAGATAAGGTCACTCACTCACTACCCACCTCTAACTCACTTACTTTCCGACACTTGTACTTGTGGTACCTTAGTTTTGGTTAATAAACCTCGTTCTTCCGTTTGACTAAATCTTGACTCTGTTACAAGTGATTACCAGTATTTTAAACAGGATTAAACCATGAAGTTCATTGGAGTGATAACACAACGTTCTGTAAGTATTGCAATAATTTGTTGAATTCACTGCATCTCGAATCGTTGTAGTTTTATCATCTCCTCAACATGTTTGGTGGTATTTTTCCATATGAATAGAATTAAAACATTGGAAAAATCCTACCGTTTATAATTTGTTTGAATACAGTGGTTTAATTTGAACTCAATTTAAGCTAAATGTAGTACAACAAAATTTGCTCATACACACGTGAATGGCTGTGAATCAATTTTTTTAATGTTCAGTAATACAAAGATTGGAGTATTTATTGGCAAACCATGGGGCCTCAGTAATTGAAAGCTTTACTTGAAACGAAGCGTTGAGTAAGCTACAGTTAAAGGTTATCAGCTTTAAAGTTATCGGTTCTATTCTTTTTTCTGGGTTCCTTTCAAACGGAGGGCAGCCGTTTCGATGGTGAACTTCATTCAAACGCATACTGATAAGTATGCGTTTGAATACAATCTTGTTGACAGAAAGGATATGAACAAATCGTTTACCCCAGTGAACAAATGACTGGCGATTTACACCCTTGATCAGCCTTGTGATCATGGTAGTTTCCGTCCCTCTTGTTGACAGAAAGGATATGAACACCTTTACATGAACAAATGACTGGCGAGAAGGCTCCTTTCTGTTCCTTCACTTCTAGCTTATATTCCGATGTTTTACATGTGCCTTAGTACTGGTCATTCAACTCTGGTCCAAGGAATATTTACAAGAATCAGCGTAAATTACTTCATTATTAAAAAAGGTTAAAAGTTCAATCATTGAAAAATACTGGTTTATTTCGTTTTTCCTCTGTAGCAATTGGCTTACCTTCACATTACTTGCCAAAACTTTGGAAAACCCTGGAATCATTGAGATGAACCGATGTAAATTTAGGAAAATATTTGAAAAAGGTAATAGAATAATAAAATAAAATTAATGCCACGTGATTACAATAAAGTACTTAAGATGTCTCTGTCAAAATCGTGTAATCAACAGAATATCCCAATAAATACGTCTACGTGTAACTAACTACACAATACAACTGGTAGACAAGTCGGTTGTTCTGTTACTCCCGATAGTTACACACAATGGTGACAAAATATTGTTTTCTTGATAAATTAGCGTATGTTAAAGATGAAACCTAAATCAGTTTACAAACATTTACATCCTTTATTCTGTTAGAGAAACGGCACGTAGCAGCGATAATTTGTCCATGGAAGGTATTTTTCCGTGAAATAAATGTTACAATTTTACTTACAATTAAAACGAGAGAGAAAGGAAAAAAGGAGAAAGCCTGTGCTTTGTACTTGTTTTATGACCTTGGGAAGTGTAATAAATAAGAAATGACATAACCATTAATAATTTTTTCTGAAAACGTACATTTTCAAGAGTTGGTTATCGACTTCCACGTATTGCTTATATGTTAATTAAATGGGGGAAAATGCTCTTTGAAAAATGTCTCCCTGCACAATCTTCAATCTCCTCGAAGTTTCTTCTTCCATTCCCCGGATTGGTCGTGGCTCACCCTTCCTCACTATTCCTTTTTTTCATGACGTTCTTTCCCCTATGTAATTTTCTTGACGGAGTATTCTGATTTTTCTGTTTCAATTTGGACGATATTTTCTCCCTTTTTTTATTCGTCGACCCTCTTTCCTCTCCGTATTTGTTTCCGCAATAGCAATTCCTTCTCCCTCATCATTCATCAGGCTGCTCATATTTTGTATGCTCGTTCATTTCGTGGCAGTTCAGTACCCAACATGGTGGTGAATGAAATTGAAGGTGGTTAAGGAGGGGGTTACGTAAGCAGACGTTGCCTTGGAGACAGTGGTAATGGGCTTTAGGGTAGTTGATTTATAGCCGTGTAGCAGCTGAAGGTGTGCTCTTAGCATAGCGAGTTATAGCTGTCAGAATGAAGCCAAAACCAAATAAGATACCTCCATGTTACATGAGAGTACGGATACTGTTACACTTACAATTTATATTAAACTCGAAACAAGAAGTTCGTATAAGATGACGCAAATGTCGTAGAGAGACACAGTATAGATAATAACTTTTCAGTCATTATAAGCATATTATATTGAATATAAATAGTGAGCAACTATTCAAAAAAGAAAGTTATAAACTGATAAGAGCTAACCCTTATGAGTACTAACAAAGCAGTTAAAATAAATAATAATAAAAGGAGTAAAATGAGCAGTTATAATTTATAATAATAGATGGCGTGTATACTAAGTAGGTACATCATTTCATGGAATGTTAAATCTAAATTCTAATAATTAATGTGGTGTAAATATAGTGTTATAGATACCTTATAAAAAATTAGATGTAAGAACCAACTCCGGGCTGGGCCACAGTGTTACACTATCCAGCTCGGTCATCAGTTATTATTCAATTGTAGAATGTAACATGTAAAAATGATGTAAATAAACTATCTATCTACCTATATATGATAATAGCATTGTTGAGATACGTGTTTAGGGGTTGTTCATATTTAAATTTTTAGAGTGTGGTATTTAATGATTTTTAAATGACCACGAACGAAAAACGACGCCAAGCACGCTGTAAATAATGCCGAATTTATCTACATCCTAACCTGCACAATCCCTGAAAATACCGAAATCGATCGAAAACTGTGGAGCCTTGCCAAGCATTTCACGTTCTAATTATACGATCGCACTGGAATTTATACGAGATTTTTAAACCACTTTCTCCGACCATCCCTATCAGGGTCGGACCAGTGGAACCTGAGAAAATGATGCTTGGTAGATTTGTACTAAGAGGCATTTACCTGCATATGAAAATTTCATCAAAATCGGACAAAAATAGTCAAAATTTGTTCAGAAAGCTCTTAACGTAAAACACGTGTGGAAAAATGTGATTTTTGGATAGAAAAAGTTGCCATTTTCCAAGTAAAGCAAATCGTGCGTTACCTAACCCCGAAGTACCTATGATCTTCCATTTTTCTCACTTAAAAAGTAATTCCATTCCCATATGGACAAGGGCAGAATTCAAACTGAAACGCAGTTACCGTTTAAAAATTTTGAAAACCTACAATGTTGATATGTGTCTATCTGAATGATCTGATCTGTAAACCAAGGGCGAGAATTTGAGTCGGATAACTAAACACAATTCTTACAGTGATAAACGCGATCTCATTTCCTTGCGTGTGGGGGCAAAGAGAAAAAAATATCAAGGGGATCCACTTTTACCTGAGGGTAGTGAACCCCGTACCTACTAAGTTGATCCACTATTCTAAACTGAAGAACAGTACCGTGTCAAATTAGTTGGCTCCCATCCATTAGTTTTTCTACAACGTCGAAGCTATGCTCAAACACCCCTTCACAGCAAACCTTAAAAAAGGTGGTTAGCATAATAATTACACCACGGAGCACCTATCGTGAGAAAACGGGAGATACAAGGTATGGAAATTATCCCCACGGGGTAGTTCCCGAAGAATTGTCCGTCCCTATTGTCTATTTATTCAGACAATCTAGTTTTTTTAGGGACAGACAATGGAAGCTAAGACTAAAGCAAGGGTTAGACCGATTCGAGGGTTACGTTCCGTATGCAAATGCGGCCGCGAACTGGTTCCTGAGTGAGGCAGTAGGACGAGGCTCGCCTTGCCGATCACATCTGCATATCCCCCGAGTCTGACACTCCGTCTGTTCCTACTTGTGCTGATTATGAATAGTGGTGAGTGTAGAAATATCTGAGAGCACTAATATGTGGATTCGTTTAGTTAACGCCTTGAAACCACAATACCAATAACGGTGTTTTGTGTTAATAGCAGGCCTAACTGACTGTTTACCTCCCATTCAGGGTCATTCGGGATGTTTATTAATTCATTCTTAGCTCAGAAGAATTATGTAGGTAGCTTCAAGAATCTCGTTCATCTTATATGTGCGGAAAATGAAATTTTATCATAACTATATTAGAATGGTCCTGTTAAAATAGTATCGATATTGATTACAACAGTAGCTAACAGCTAACCATAATTCTAATTATTCAATTTACATTCGGGTTTCGTTGATGTTTTGGCGGAAATAACTTTTAAATTGACATTATAGTTTCATTACAATCCAAGTGTTTTTACAGGATTTTCATTTGTTCTCTTATTATGACTTGGATTGGGTTCATCAGCTGATTTCTTATATGCCCCTGTAGATGTTGAAATATCAAGGAAGCTCCACTACAAGGAGTGAAGTTACAATCACTGCTGATTATGAACTTAATTTGCGATTCATGAACCACAGAATATGGCCAGCTCTAATTTAAAATTCCGATTTATATTAATCATTCAATCAACGAAATCTTTGGGGACTTAACGTCCAACGCTACTGTGGAATTCCCAGCTTACCAAAAACCACTGATCAGACAGCGTCTTCATTTAGAATGCATTACCTGAATTGAATCTTGGAACACAGACCTCAACAATAAGTATCAATTTACTGCTAAATTCATTATTAAAGCTTTTGAGCACAATTCTATCCGAAAAGTTTCGCGGTGAGATATTTGAATGAATTTAAATATTCCAAACCTGTTCAACTTCTCAACTGGGTTTCTGGATTTTCATTTAGAACGTTAATAATGACGAAAAACGCTGCAAATTATGACACAAAAGAAACTCTTGAAACAAATGCAACTACAATATCAGCGGATGCGTTCCACACATGATACTTGGCTATGATAATGCAGTCCAAGCAAATACACATTCACATTCCTGGTGACGAAATTTTTTGCCAAAGTTCTTAGGTAAGGCGAACGGATGAATGTAAAGTGGTCCGGGTGGGCTGATTTGATTTCTTGAAGGCCCCAATAACGAAGATGAAAACAATAGAGTCATTTCGATAGGTTTCGTCTTCCAGATTTGAGCAGAAGGGCAGAAATTTCAGCCCTTTGATTTCATCCTTTACAAGGCTCAGCCCTAACTAGACCCTAAATGTGATTTTGATCAATGTTTCATTAACATCGTTCAGTAGTTTCGAAAAAAAGCTCCGGAGGCGGATGGACGGATTTTTTTTTTAATTTGCTTTTCGGATTCGGTACCTACATCTTGAACGTAAGACAACTAATCTTTAGAGGAGAGAACCTTTTTTTTCTTGGTCGATTACAGAGGTTCATTACCTACGTATTGTAATTGTTGAACCAAAACCTTTCCTTCAAGTTTATCAACAATTTTCTCTTTTAACTAAAATGTTTTGAGTAAAATTTTTTTCAACTGTTTCATCTAAACAATATATGATTTTTGTCTAAAATTACGTCCAAAACAATCATTCGAAGATCTCGGAGTGACTTTCTGTTTTGTATCTCAAACCAGGCGTCGGGTACACAAAATATTTTGCTTGTCACGAGCATCTTCGAGCGCAGATGAATGAAATGTAGCAGTTAGGTGTGATTCTGCATAAAATGACGGGTGTTCAATGTAGACGGGCAGTTGGACTTAAGGGTGTATCGTGAGAAAACGGAGATGATACGTGAAGGTCCTGGGGCAATGGTATGTTAATCAACATGTTTTTTGGAGGTAGTTAGGGGTCGTCGGCCACTAGGGGTGGCTCGTACATAACTAGGTACCTAAAAGAAGATGCCATTGTCTAGCCAATCTAGTTTTATTTGTCAAGGGGTACAATAGGGCTAAGACTATGGGAAGGGAGTGCGGAACGCCAAGGGCCGCTCATGCTAATGGGCCCGTAAGAGTTCGGGGCCCCAGTTGGAGTTCACAAGTGCGCGGACCAACTTCGTGTGCCTTCATCTTGAGGAAAGCAATATCAACTTGCGACGATGGAGTGAGTTTTGTTCATTCATCTTGACAACTGAGTTTGTTGGAATTCCTTTATAGTCTTCATTCCTGAATGATTTGTTTACTGCATAATTAGACAGCATAATTTTTAAAAAATATATGGGTTCATTTGAAAGGTGAATATAGTATTGGGAATAATGGACTCTTTTCACTCAAGTTCAAAATTTAAGTTTTCATATGAAACAAAATATTCCTGTTGGTAAATAATGGCGGTTTCCATCATTCTGGTTAAAGTTAATAATTCAACCAGAACAGATCATCGATCAAAAGTACCCAGCTAGATTTCGGTAGTCAGTACCATTAAATTAGTGACTTAGATTTAGGTTAATTAACGTCAATGATAATCCAGTTTCAACGACTACGAAAAAAGTTAACCTCCTCAATATATGTTTTAATTTACATTATAATAGGCGTGGATTTGAAGAAAAAAACCATTTCTAAAATGAAAGAAATCCTTCCGTTCGCAGTAAGCTTCTGGAGCTTTTCTTCCAGACTACTGATCCATTGTTTATGAAAGTTGAGTTTAAAATCACAAATGGGGTTTGACTGGGCCTTTGCTTCAGATTCGATTAACTCCCAAGGTCAGAATTTAAGGGCTAAAATGGGCTTAAAAATAGAGAAACAATTAGCGTGCTATTATGATTGTTATTGATGCAATGATTTGGATCATCCGACCAACCGCCATACATCCATCCGTTCGGTCTCCAAAGGGGTGTCTCCACCCTTCGGCAGAGAAAATATCATATAAAATCGCATGTAATAGTAAAAATTCCCAAGTAAATTACATGATCGACAAGCTGATGAAAATTTCAATTGAATTCATTTCCATACACCGTGTTTAACTTTTACCACACAAAGGGAAGGGCAGTGTTTTATTGTATTTCATAAATTTTCATTTGATAGTTGGGTTACACTACGTTAATAATGGTGTATAAGCTGCTGTATAACTACGGAATGGGTACATTTATCTCCCTCGTTTGATTTGAGTACAAAGGCTGCATAATGCAGAAACAATAAAACTTCCTGTTATAATTTCCACCGTTAACCCAAAAAATTTGCGGAAATTCACTTACTTTGTTTTCCCATGGTATTTGTTACACTGATTCGAGTCCATCCTTCTCCAAACAAAAGGAATACTTAACGTACAATAGATCAGATTGTTTGTAGGGTACACGATTTCTGTTAGTTCACCATATTGTATTCACACACCCATTCTAATAATTTGAATTTTACCTGATTTAAAAATGTATATAAAAATGTTAATTATGATTATTCTTTTATAAAAATTAAAATATTACATTGAAATAAACACGAATTTTCGAAACTTTATATACTACAATGTTTTGATTAGAATGTATAGGGAGTTTCATTTTCTCATCCAAATTTGATTATACAAGGTATAGCGCGAGTCGAGTCCGGCTGTTCCCCCACGTGTTCTAAATACATCTCATTTCCGACCAAATCTTAGAGATTTTTTGAGGCTTAATTTCCTAATTACTCAAATTTTAACTGTTTTTCGCACTTTCGGCCTTATTTTGAAAGGATTGTCACAACTCTCTTGATTCATATGCAAAGATACGGTTGGAGCAAACATTTTTCGGCCGAAAGGAAGCGTAAAAATGGAGTCCAAAAGCAAATTTTGACAAAATTTTAAAGTACCCTATCTATTGAACTTTTTGTGATCTGGAGAGCAGGTACGTTCATCTTCCTATCGGGCTAATCAATGTTCTTATCGTAATCGAATTTCATACAGAAAATGAGGTTTCAATGCAAAAATGTGGAATTTACAGTGAAATCGACGCTTTTAACCCAAAATCGATATCGTTCAATAAAATTAGTTTGGGATCGGATTTTACATGTCTTTTTTGTTAAATCGAATGATGACTCACTCAACTGATGAAACATTGTCATGTTCAAAAGGTTTGAATCATCGGTCACTCAAGTTCTGATCAAATAGTAGTGTATTAATTACTCCTGAAAATGTTGTATTTGTTGAGGGAGGAGGTCCTCGAGAGCCACCGTTAACTCTAAACTTAATGCAAAACTAATTTTTCGAAGGAAGTCATTCTTGTGTGAAAAGCGTCGATTTCTTGGTAAAACCCATGTTTTTCCACATTCAAACCTCATTTTTCCCTATGAAATTGTATTGCAACAAAAGTTTATTAGTCGGTTCAGAAGCTGGAATTTTCACTCTTTTTAAAACTCTGCACTTTCCTGCTACAAAAATTATTGGGACCACAAAATATTTAAATAAAAAAACACAACATACTACAATTATAATATTAATCTTACGGGTGAATTTGCAGCGATGACAAAATTTAATCTTTGGACTGAGTATTTCCACCCCGGGTTCGGTCTGAACAATTTGTAACAGGCATTCAAGAGACAAGAAATGTAACTCTTTCCAACGGCGAATTCATGAGGTTTTAGGCAAATGAAAGGAGTTAGGGCAATTTACACAGAAAGCCACCTCATTGCTCTAATCAGAAGCTGAGGGTTCAGAGAACAAAAGTAAATTTTTGTGGGAGAACCTATGATTGTCATCGTGCTCATATTATTCCAAATGTTCTATTTCACACTCAAACTGCTAAATTTCAGCTACTAATTGACATGGTTTATTGTTTTTCTAATTTTTTGTTTGTTTAAAAACCAATTGAATATGTTATAACTACTATTGTACAAGCATAACTTCTATTGTATGAATCATTGTAAATTTTTATTGACGTAGCATGGCCCTATGAAATCAAAAAGGTAGGTTTTGTACTAACTGAGTAAACGTTTGTTTACAAAAACATTTTGTCCAAACTGAAACCATCGATGCTCTCGAAGTGTGTTCGTTTACCGTCTTGTTGGAACCAAATATTGTATGATTTGAAGACCAACATCCAGGAAGAAAATTATTGCTAGTTGAAACGTAGAGTCGGTTTAAAACTATCTGATTTGAAAACTGGGTAAAACAAAACTTTATGTATGTGCCTATATTATAAGAAACGAATAAAAATTTTCTGATTCATACAATGCGTTTCATTAAGTTTAAAAAAAAGGAAGTTATGCTGCCACACCCTGGACTATTGTATTGACGTAGAAAAGCCCTATAACAAAAAGTGTCACTATGACAACCAAGTTTTGTCTGAAACCATAAAGTTCAACTACCTTCAATCACAATTTTGCTAAATGCAAGTTATTGGCTATTTCGAGAGAACTGCTGGAACGATAAGTACCGTTTTGTGTTCATATAATAGGTATTATAGGTGCTACAAGTACTTCTCAGTAATATTTTACTGTCAAACAAGTCAGCTCTAAACGTGACCGAAACGGTGAATTTCATTTTTTGAACAACTTTCCCAACTTTTTATGAGGCGGATCTCTGAAACCATTAAACTTGAGTACAAAGCTCAATTAAATCTTAAGTTGTGGACACAAACGTACTTTGAAGTGGTGTAAATAGTATTCCTGAAATGCTTAGTTCAAGAAAATTTGTCAAAAAACCAAAACGAACTGCAACATTTTCGCGGTTTTCCAACCGCTATAAAGATTTCTTAAGTTTTTGGAATTCGAAATCCATATTCTTACTACCGATGGTGGTAATAACATCATAATAAAAAACCATCACTACCTGATTTGTTGTTCCAGGTACCACTCATTTGGGTACGTTTCTACTGGACTAAATACCAACATTAATTAAAGAAGAGAAGGGGTAATCACCTTGCGTAATTTTGCATATATGGTAGAATTTAGATTTACATATAAAATAAATAAGTTGGTGCTCCCAGATTTCTTCAAAAGTTAATAAGTGAGTATTATGAAACAACGAA
The DNA here is from genome assembly GCA_031894815.1 of Creontiades dilutus. Lineage (NCBI taxonomy): Eukaryota > Metazoa > Arthropoda > Insecta > Hemiptera > Miridae > Creontiades > Creontiades dilutus. Next base: position 1,503,268 of record JAVIWC010000667.1, read on the forward strand.
TGAAAACATAAAATGACTTCCTAAAAACGAGGAAAAGGCAATTGCGAATCATATCAAATACTTAAAAATTCCAAATAATTTTCGTTTTTAGGACCGTTACCTTGAACATTTTTGCACGTGAGGTAAGGGCTGAGGGAACAGGATGTGTAGCTAGATCTCTTTGGAATTCTACGAGAAGATTTAAGGTTCATGTTCAATGGCTATCGTTAGAATATAGCCGAAGTCAAGTAAAATGTTGGCTTTCTCAGGCAAGACGAGTGACATTCTAACTTAACAAGAAAGAATCGCTGCCGCATTGTATTTTCAATTATAAACTGCATTATAAATTAATTAGAGCTTTAGGAACACGAGTAATAAACCTATCAGCTCAAAACCATCGGGAAATAACCGGAGAAAAGTGTTCATTTACGGCGGGAGGGTAACCACTGTAATTTCCACAGACCGCGTTTGGAGAGTCTGTTTCCACTGTAATTTCCACAAACCGCTCTCCTTTAGCTCTTATGCTGCTGCTGAAACCTTCTCACTAATCTCCTTCTCAATAACTGCCGCTATCCGAACGTTTGTTCCATACAAACCCTTCCCAGTAATGGCTGTGAGAGGTGCAGAACGGCGTGTGGAAAAAGACAGAGACTTTTACAGTAAATGTATAGAACTTTCTTGTTATTCGGTGATGAAATAATTTTCAGTGGGAGTGAACTTCAACCTCCCTTCAAGATTTTCCGGGTGGAAATACACGATCTAAAGTGTTCGCTCCACTGGAGACCTCGTATGATAACGAAACGGGAAGCAGAAAAGCACAGGCTAACCTCTGCACAGATCACTGTTTCGAAGTACTCTCGGAACCCCACATTTCTCCAGCTGTGTTTTAACATGAATTTGAATATATCACCGTTTGTGACGAATGAAGCAGAATTACCTTTTTTGGAACCAACAAAAGATTACCATATCTCTTTCGGCTTCATTGTTCTGCAAATACAGCCGAGGAATATTGCAGAGAAAAGATAACAAGAGAATTCATGGGTAAAGCCCACCTAAGAAATTGGGCCCACCGGGGATGTTTTTAAAGCATAAAATGGTTTAGTAGTTTGGTAAAAATGTGGATGACGATCGATTGACGGACCGCTTTGCTTATTTCACATTAATTTATTATCAATTATTAGTTTCTTGATTCTAAACGTTTTGAAATGAAGACCAATATATTTTGAACTGACGTTAAAATCTTTTTTATTTCGATAGCAGAGATTCACAAATGAATAATTCAAGTCAGAAATGTTCACCTACACGGCATTAAATTTGAACCAAACCTGCGCTAAGTAGATAGGTTTGTAGTACAGGTGCTCTAATAATAGGAAGCCCTAAATGAAGATCTGAACTTATGATAAGTCGTGTCTTACGGTATTCGATCAACAAATACATTAAAACACCCACGATTTAACCAATGTTTATTACGATTATAAACATGTGATGTACATTTGCGAGTCTGCGAATGTAATTGATTGTGATAGCAAGCAAAAGATGGTCAAAAAAGTCTACGAAAATAAAAATGTCCATTGGAATTTGCATAATTGCTAACCGTTTGGACAGTTTCGGCGATGTTTGTGTCCTGCAATTCTCGCAAATCGGCCGTACTATACCAACGTATGTACAGTCCGCGTAGTATCCGAATTCGATGAAATTTTCAGAGGTTGCCACGAGTATCACTCTTTATTGCTGTCGGATCAATAAAACTTCAACGGATCAATCGTGAGATTCTTTCATATCCACTACATTGAGCCAAGCTTGATCTGAGATAGTACAAATAATAAAGGGTTTACAGAATATAAATACACGATTTTACAGTTAAACGAAATGGACGATATATTGAACTTCTGATAGGTTTATGTAACATTCACTAATTTTTATTGAATAATACTCGTCCTGCGGTTTTTCAACAGAGTGAAGTCTTAATTTAGTATGAAGTCTTCGTGCAAAAACTTCAGTTTGCGAACTATTGCAACATGCGCCCGTCAAAACACACACACACACACACACAAATTATACTGCAAGAAGTGTTTAACCATTACGCAGTAGGTACAGGTTCGTAATGATATAACAGAAAATTGTATTTTTTTTTCCTGTCAGAGCTCTCGTTAAATTGCTAACAACGGGATATTATTATCTCTCTCTCTAACTCAGAATAAGAAGTATGTTCATTAACAATTGTAAATTACGACTGTTGGTTAATACTGATTTCCATTTGGCTCAGTTGTTGTGTACGACGCCTCCTACTTTACTTTTCATCTATCTGCAGTTTACCTGATGAGTTCTACGTGAATGAAAAATCTACCCAATTAGTGGTCTTTGAGTACAAGAGAGTGAACTGGGTTTTGGCCCTTTTCAAGCAAGTTTTTGCAAACAATTCAGTGTAGCAGGATTTCATTTACAAGCCCTAACGTCTTGCTACAGCAGCTGCGTGGGTGCACTTTTTTCTCTAGCGGCAGCAGCTGGAAGTATTTGACTGGTGGCGCATTGAAAAGAACTTTTCAACTGACAGTTTACTTAATTATGCCGAAAAGAAAAATCTGGTTGTTATTACTTTTGGTTTATTATTCAATAATAAACCATTGTAATCGCTCTTGAAAAAAAAAAGAAGTTTAACCCCCCTGAAAATTTCATGGTTTACGTTTCAAAGGGCGTAGAATCAAAATCTGCAATAAAAATTTTTACGTCCGTCCGCCGTACGCCGTAAACACGATTGAGGAATTGGGAGGCCAAACGGCTGGAGCAAAAAATCTGAAATTTTCAGGAAAAATCAATATTGGTCCGACAACGCCCCTCTTTATTCTTTCTTCTTCTTTAGCCAGCACGCTCACTTAATTTAAAGTGCCCTTTAAGGGTTGTCAAAGTTTTGTAAGATCCCTCAAAACCTCAAAAAAAAAAAAAAAAAAAAAAAAAACAAGGCGGCCTAAATTTGAACTTTTTTTGAAGAACTTTCCATGAGGAATCGAATGAGTCCTTCCCCAGGGCCGTAGCTCAAACCATTCCCGATGTATGGCCCGATTCATGGTGCCAACATTTGTGCCAACATTACTGCGTTATTTTGGTTTATTATTGTTTTTGTTTTGGTTGCAGTAACCTAGTGATGTAGTGAACGTGGATTCTGGAGTGAACTCCTAAAAGGATTTATAGCCGATACACGGGTTGAAGTATTCTGATAACCATAAAAAAAAGCTGCAAATTCTTTCACTGGGGTTTATTATTCAATTGGCTTGCGTTCATGATTTGAATTTCTGCTGAGCTTTGGAGTGTGCGTGTTTCACGGGTGTGGAGCGATTATTGAATTTCAGGAGGCACAAAATATGATCAACTGATCAATCCAAATAGGTTTTTTGGTTGAGAACAGATTTACGTGCTCTATGCACATCTCCTGAAATTCAACAAGCGCTCTATCACCTGTGAAACACGCACACTCCAAAGTTTAGTAGAAATTCAAATGATGAACGCAAGCCAATTGAATAATAAACCCCAGTGGAAGAATTTGCATCGTTTTTCTATGTAGGTTCAATGAAAATTGTTGCTATGGGTATTGAAAAACAAAAAAAAAAGTAGCAACGAATATGACAAACCGAAGAAGCTTGGTATGATGTATGTCGTTCACTTATCAAAAAGTGTAGACATTAAAGCTTCCTCATTTATTTTAACATCGACGTGCAAAAAAAGGTCAAATTAAGACGTTATTATTGAGAACAATATATTTATTCTTTGAAAACAATCCATATATTGTTCATTGTTTAGTCGAGAAAAGTAATCATATCACTGAAGAGGAGATTTAGGTCTCTCTATTTCAAGACAATGTCTTCAAATGGTATAACTGCACATAAATTACCTACACTGTACCTCTGCCTAGAATTGCACTTGCTTGGTAACCGCTGCAGATTAAACTGAAATGACGTTAATAAACAATTGCTCCAAAGTTCTCAAACTTGACTGTATCCGAATAAATTACTTTTAAATAAGTTTCATATTGATGGGGATGCATACTCATAAAGGGTTTTATTACACGAAGCTTCCTAATTCTGTATCTACCTCTTCCTATTCAAATGAATTGGAACTTGGGAGACAGTGTTGTAGCTAGTATATTAGATAATGGGCTGTCGCCATCCACTCTCATATTATAGCATACACTCCATTTTTTTGCGTTAAATACAACCCTGCCGTTGGTTTTTGAACGGATGATCGTACAGCAACCGTTGTGGTCTCATTAGAATCAGAAAGCTAATATCTATGTGGGAAATTTATTTATACCCACCCCCTAAACCGCGAATTTTCGAGATTTCAATTTTTTAACACTGCTGCCTTTAAATATTAACCCTTAGGGTTGATTGAACATGACACCGATGTTGCAAGCGTTAGATAGAACACTGGTCCGGTATACACCGCGCTTAGAGGCCAGCCGCTCGTCTTCACTTATTCTCGAGTAAAAGGGAACCTTCTTGATTTTATCGAATGGGGAGAAAATGGGTGAATAGACAACCACACCAATGGTCCCATTCAATTCAATTAACCAATTGCACACTAATTAAATAAAAAACTACCCTTCTACTTCAAAAGTTTCTGTGATTTCAATGTTTTAATATTTCAACCCTCATATAGGGTTGATTCATCAAGACTCCGAGATTACTGGCACATTGCGGATCGATGTATTATTTTTGAGACACATTTATTAATATTTTACAATGTAGTTTCGGAAAATAGCTTCAGGCTGCGCAAATTCATTAAAAGTCTGATTACAGAAAATGATTTATAGAGAAACCAAAGGGATTTACTTTTACACGTATTCGGAATTCTATGTACTCGTATACATAAAATGTATTCAGATGCCTACTATTTATTTCAAGGTTCGGTTTGTACATTCATTTCTGTGTAGTCAAGACAATACAGTAGGGATTGATCAAATAATCAAATGAGTAAAAAATTCATTCCGTTATTTTTTAAGATATCATAGGGACTTGCTGCGCCAGGTAACTTTGAGGTAGATTTTATTAGTACCATTGTGTATATATAATTTCTAATCAGTTTACTTGTACAGCCGGTCAGACAAGACATATCTACACACCAGAAAGGCAGACATGATTACTCTCATTTATATATATTAAATTGAAAAAATGGCTGTTAAGAGATATGAGTAATAAAAGTAACGACTTGCACGAACATTGTATGATTATCAACTACATCATCATACGTAGGTGATAAATTTATGAAAGTAATAAAAAATCATGACTTTGATGAGTTTTTCACATTTACAAATTTGTAAAACGATGCATTGGTACTGTTATTTTGACCAATAGCAATTTTATTCAATCCCTGATCTGCTGTACAGTAAAAGCGAATGAATGATCATTTGCATTACGATTGTCAAGTTAATTAACCTCGTGTGTTAAATGATAACAATAGCTGTAGAAGAAGCTGTTTCCGAGATCGCAGAAGGCGCCACAGCAGGTGCTAAATTCGCGGTACCGGTTCTCCTGTTTTTGCATCAAGGTGATCGCCCTTCTCGTCAACCCATTTCAGAGCTATCAGCTTCGAAGCTAACCAGCTAATAGCCCACCTAACCAGTTCTTCGAGAGTTGTTATCCACCTTGGAGTCCTCCCTATTAATTGGCAGGTCTTTCTTAAATTTCTTTAATTTCCCCATTAACTAGTGTCAGATCCACCGAGCTTCTCATCTTACATGCTAATCCAATTTTTACTGGTACCTACTATTTTATTTGACCACTTATTGAATGGCGCCAGAGAGAGATAATATCAGGTCCAGCGCCCTTGGCCAACAAATTACCATTCCTCTGCCAGTAAAAAGACGAACATACCAACTACACTTACATAAACATACTACTAATGGATTTGGTATACCAAGAAAAACTGCAATATGTACCTACATTATAGATGAGTTCAAGGTTCGATAAATTATTTATTTACAAGCGGCTTATGTGGATCTTTGGCTGTAAACTCGAGCATTAAAAAGTAAGGGTTCATTTTGTTCAACAGTACTGTAAATTACAATAAAGTGCTCAATGTTCTAACAGAATTCTTGAAAGTCCATATAAATGGCTATGAATGATTTTAAATTGTGGAATGAGAACTTTATTTGAACCATATATGGTATATATACAGTATTTTTTCTCAAAATTGATAACGAAATTACTTAAATTTTGAAAATTGAAATGACTTTCAAAAGAGGAAATGGCTTTCTTTTGGAAAATATTTTTAAATATACTCGTGCATTTGATAGTGAACTGCTCAAACTTAAAATCAAATTCGTATGATATTTAAAAAAAATTGTGGTCGCCCATATTGCCATGGTACACGATTGGAACTTTTTTCTTGTGAAATTGGAAACTTCAAAACTCATTAATGTCATCGAGATTTCGGCCTATTAAACTCATCTTCATGTCTTAGCTGGTTTTTACCTAAACCGAAAACGTCATAGTTTAGATGGCAGTTGAATACGTTCATTAGTTATTCGTTATTAATTTATTCACAGGAATAACGGCAACGGCTCTGTTGCAAACTCCATTCCACAACTCTGCCGACAGAACAATTACGTCGCATTAGCAGTAATTCAATACAATTATTTTCTCTGCACGAGCGTTGAAGATCCATTCAAAGAAGCGCACGATCTCGAAGAAAGTAGAGGAAACAAACCACGTGCTTTGTGGAAAGACTCGTCCCTGCGGCTTTGACCATCCCTCCTGTTTCCCTTGGTTGAATAGAGTTTCGTTTTGTGGCTTGGGAGCAGTAGGTACCACCCGTACAATGGCCGGCTTTCGGTCAACTCTTGGAGGTTTTTTCGGGAAAGGACAAATCCCCTGAAATTAGCGTTGATGACGGGGAGAAAAATACCTTCTTATTACAGGGGCCTTTCTTCGAGAATGGTGACAGCTGGGAGGTTGTTCATTGTTGCAACAAGGTGGTAATTTGTGAGTCCACACCTCGGGGTAATAATTTTTTGAGTTGAGAAGATGACGGTTGACACCCTCTGACTGTATTCTGAGTAGAAGTTTGAAGTTACCTGTGTAATTGTAGATGGGATATTCAGTAGACGTAGATAGTTATTTACCAGTGTATGACCCTTAAGGTTTATATATTTCAGCTACGTTTACGTAGACTGCAATCAAGTAGAGTAAATTTATTTGGGATTCACAATCGTCCAGCCTTTGAATTTCTGATCGATCCAAGTATTTTAGGCATCTTGCACTAATTTCTGCAAAGCCTCATTCTACGTTGATATTTTATTGAGGCAAACTAATAATCCATCATTTTCGAGTATAATATGATGGGGCAAATATAACATAGACGTGAAAAACTAAAAATGACCAGAGTTGTGGATTTGAGCAAACTTAATCATTTGTAGTGATAATCGATAAAACCGTAAATATTGCAGTTTAATCGAGATTTTGGAGCATTTAGAAATTCCCCCTTTGTTCCCATCTAGAGCCAAGAACCGAAAGACTGAACAAAGATGAAACAGAATTTTCCTTTGGATTGGGCAATACCTTTACTTCAGTTTTCATCTTGGTATGTTGACGAGGATACTATGGATTTTAGACAGGTAGATAAGAATAATGTGTGATTTAAGACTTGATTTTTGAATATCGACGGTCTTCAAATTAATATTTTAAAAATCCACAAAAGCAATATTGGCGATATTGTGTGTAGCCCCAATACTAGTGTTACTTCTACTGCAGATCAACCGTTTTAACGCTACTTTCTTGTTTTTTTAACATATAATTGATAAAACGCTCCTGGAAATTGTATTTCTATGTAGTACAACTCAATTTAAAAAAGAAAATAAAGAGCTCCAAGATTTATTCGCTATCTTTAAATTTTACGAATAGAAAGGCGTGAAAAGTGGCATATCACGACGCATGACGTTCGATAGAATACCCAAAAACGTTGCGTATAAATTGTTTATTTTAAACTTGAGCAATGGGTTTTTAGAGTTGATTAACATTTGAAGGGATTCACAATGTAATTTCTAACAAATGTTGGGAATGTCGATTTCGACAATTAATTAATAATAAAAACTATGTAAAGATATGATTCATACCATACTATTGAGATTTTTTCTAATCGAAATCTTATCTTTAGGTTATTTTATAAGTGACCAAACTTTAAAATTGTCATTTTAAAATTTGCCATTGCCCTTCATTCATATATGTAGCACTGGGACGTATTTCAGTCTCTGGTGGTTCGGTTAACTTGAGATCACCACCATTTCAAAATGAAGAGGTTACGGTAATGATGAGACTGAGTAGTCTTTAAAATCATAATTTTCATGAAATTCAATTAAAAAAATGAATACTCGAAGAATATAAACTTAATTTTCACTTATCTGTAGAAAAAGTATAATAATAGATATTGTGAGTATAATAGGTATTGTAAGTCCTTGAGACTTTTGTATACCTACTTTTTTTCAAGTTTTTTTCAACCTTGTAATTGGATTAGGTTGGCTTCGAGGCCCTAGTGAGTTCCACCCCCATGTCACTTTTCTGGGGGTAGTTTCTGGGGAGCGTTCGGGAGTTCACCCGCAGGGGATGGATTCCGTTCTTCGAGGGTTGGAACACGCTGCGGAGGACGATTAAAAAAAAAAGCCAGCTCCCCCACCCTCTTTTCCTTTTTTCCCTCATTCCTACATCCCCCATTTCTGATTTTTTTTCTTCCTCTCTACCTCATTCGCATCTTTTTGCCCTCAAGGGGGTCGAAAACCCACCCTCATCCCTCAGAAGCTCTCTTCTCTGAGACGATGTTTGCTACCTCGTTAGTCGTTTTTCTTTCTCCATCGTATTTTTTCCCTCTACGTTTTTCTCGTCTTTTTCTCTGCGTCTACCTTCGCTCTCGCTATCCTCCACCTCCCCCAGCCCTTTACCTTCCTTTCAACCACTTTTTTCCTCCCAATTATTTCTCAGTTGTTTGGGACCTTCCTCCTCTTGCCACCGTTTATAACCACTACAACCCCCCTCCCTTCATTCACCCTCCATTCCATCGTTCCATCCCCCTCCCATCACAAGTACCCAATTAGGAAGCAAACTCGACCTGTAGGTGCTAAGTGCCTCAATGCCTCGTAGATTTCTTCATTCTTTAAGACGTGCTCCAACAATTTCACCTTTTGTCACTTGATCTAATGTTTTAATTTGAAAACGTGAAATAATAGTGATAAAAGAAGGAAGGGCTCGTTGAGATGTCGGAAACTTATGACTTTCTCTGACGCTAATAATGCACAATTTAATTCCATTACCTCAATCTCAAACTTGCACATTTTTTAGAGCCTACAAACTTGGCTTTTCTAATTGAATTAAACATACTCATGTAAAAGAAAGCTAATACAGCGTCAATGAATAGTAGAAATACAAATTTACCTAATAGGCTTTGTCAACGAAATAGGTAGGTACAATAAAAATAAATACTGTTCAAACAACAGTTTAGCAATTACTTTGAGACTCATTTACTTCACTAATGGAAGTAATTCTCAGCAAAACATCCGTGGACCACCAGTTTCGAGAAATATTCCTCACTAGTATTATTGTACAATCGTTTCTGTTTATTCTGCTCATATTATATTTTCGTTCTTATTTATCCCACGCCGTTTACCATTGCTTGCCATAATAGTGATTGCAATGTATTCCAGTCGGAATCGAGTAAAAAAGTTACATGATTCTCAAAATTTAACCACTTTATTCGGCGTAAGAAATTAAAATTTCGTACCCATCTCGTATGAGCAGCATACCCTTCAAAAAGCAACTCTTTGGACACTTATATGAAATAACCACAAATAAGTACTTATTACAAATTAATACTCTCACGTATCTTATCGTGTTTAATATTTTTTATTGTTCCCGAATTAATAATACTCAACATTGTCTTGACATTAGGGACTCGTCCCTGAATTTCTTTTTGATATTAAAATAAATTGAATTAACATTAATTTCATTTATTCAAATAATAATGATAAGATGAATTTTAACTCATTTAAATATAATAAAATAGTATAAATAGTTCGAAAAATCTGTTCATGATCACTAATTTTGTGCTGGCCTTATGCAATTTGCCAGAAAATATTTGACATTCTTTTTTTTTTCGAAGTTCTAGCTCTTAAGGAAAGCGAATGGATGAACTTAAAGGTCCGTCTGGCCACTTTCGATTCTCTGAAGGCACGTCTATCATTAACGAACATAGAAACAACCCTGCCAGGTATTTCAAAAGTTGTCAGATTTTTCTGATTTTTGTAATTTCAGCCCTTCGTTTTCACCCAATAGGTTGATAGAGATCGATGCCGAGAATTCAGTCTCATCTAGACCCCAAATGTCATTTTTGCCGTGGGTTTTTGAGTTTCATTAACTTTTGTTCAGTAGTTTTGGAAAAAGGCTCCAGCCAGTTACGGCGGACGGACGGACAGATTTGGTTTTATTCGGTTTTCGGAGATTTGTTTTTTCTTGGTCGGTTACAAAGGTATGTTACAGAAAATAATAAGCCAAAACGCGACCTGTAATACTTCGCACCACCAAGTTAGAAATTTTTCAAGCCGCAGGGTCACATCTGGTTATGATGTGATGGAGGGTGATTTTGACTCCGTAGAATTTGTAATTCAAATTAATTTTATAATTCATTCATAAACACATTTTGCTGACGGTAATACATTTGTCTCTTCTGAAACGTTCGTTATACCTAATTTATACGTTCGTCTGAAATGATTTTCCAAGCTCTTATTGGATTTTTAGGAATTCGTCAATATGAAGCGTGACTAGAAAATAATTTCCACCAAGCAGATATAATTAACAGAAACAGAAATCTATAATTGGGGCCTCACTAAACCGCAGATAGAATCTTTCACCAAACACCACCGATCCTCATATTTTTTAGGCACTTAAGTGATGAGGTCGTTATCATATTTAGCACTAAAGATTGCGAGGGGGGCATCATCACCTCCCCCTCCCATTAACGCCCGTCGCCTCATCTGCCCCTTAATGACCCCGGGGACCCCCAAGGAAGCAAGTGGCTTCTTTAGGGAACCCATAAATTGTCTCTTTCCCAAACAAATTAGGTTCATCCGACGATAAACAATTTATAAGGTTTCTTCTTTTCCGACGAAGCGAGAAAAATCTCTGAAGCGCTGGTATTCCTTTTTCTGTCATTCTCTTTTTTTCTCCGGTTTCTATTTTGCTTTTCCTCTAATTTTGGTCCATTTAAAAAACTGAAACCATTTCGGCAATTATATTTTGTATCGATTTAGGAATGTTCTACTGAATAGTTGTCCATTTCAAGGATGAGAACTAAAGGCAAATAAAGAACGTTGTCAATTTCCGCGAAATATGTGAGTTACGCTGTAAAATTTATTCGACGATTAGGCCTTCATCAGTAATTGTACATCGAGATCGGTTATTATTTGTTACTGTTGATGACTTATCCATCGAAATCGATTCAAAATCATAACTCATTCAACATCAAAAAGTTCTTCATTCCCAATATGTAATTTTTAAATTTGTTTGTCAGGTTCACTTTATTTTTAAGAAGCAATCTTAGGAAGGTAGATAATATTATTTGAGACAAAATCATTTTATAATTATGTGGAATCAACCAAATCGTTCAACAAAAATAGATTATTTTGATACCCAAACCATTCTTCTGTAGTCAACCATTGAGTACAATTTGACAAGTTATTTAAGAAAAAAACTTGAAAAGTTAAGATTCTTAACTTGAAGGTTAACACACACACACACAGAGGAAAAAAGAAAATCAGATTAGTTTGGCGAAATCAATTTGAATTTTTGGCATATTATCAAATTGAAAATTTTGGCAAATTAATTTGAACCTTTGGCACAAATCAATTTTAATATTTTTGGCATCTCAATTTAAACTTTTGGCGACTCAATTTCAACTTTTGGCATACCAATTTGAGCTTTTGGCATATCATTTTATAATTTTCATAAACCCAACTAATCCAACATTCCACACCATGAATAACTTCATTATTTAACTAATCGTTACAATTGGTATATCCAAAAATGTACCCTTATGACGTAGCTTTCCCATTATTTGCAATTAAGCACCGTCAAATATGGTCAATATTGTCAAATGGGAATATGAGATACGGAGTACGTAAAAAATTAACCACAATCATTGGGTAAGATGTAATAGATTTGATTTTGAAGACCGGACAACAGACCAGTTTGGTTGGAACTTCCAACTTGGAAGGTAGAACATACTACTTAATTGTGGAAGTTGCTCTAAATAGCACAAGTATGATTGAAAGTGGTTGAAATAGGAGCATCCCGTGAAAGTAGGAAAGTAGAACGCACCATGTCTGAAGCACAAGAAAATAACTTGTCGACTTAATGGCTGCCCTAAGCCGATTTTCATCCACTTCAATGCTCCTTTAAGTCCTTTTTTCATCCACCTCCGCCATTTTTCTGAACGAGGTCACAAGACTGTCCGAGATCCAAAGTGTCCCTCCAATGTGACCTATTCCCCTCGAATTCAAAAGGGCCTTGCGGTCCTCGGGTTTAAAAAACTTCAAACGCTTTGAGGTTCACGGAGGACGTTCACGCTTGGTAAAGTGCAAAACCGGGTGATGCGCACCTTTGCTCGCGGATCTGCTTAGCCGACAAGTCAACCGGAGAGACTTTCAAGAGGGTCCTCCCTCGCATCGATAATGACCCATGAGCTTGTAGTTTTTTATGCACTGAGCAACCTGGTGCATAATCTCTTACCTGGTTAGTACTATCGTGAAAATCCCGGTATAGTCAACATACTCGAAGTAACCGTATAGTAAGTAACAGTTCTCAAAATCGACTTTAAGAAGAGTTTAAATCTAAAAATAATTTGAAAACAGAAACAGTAGGTACCAACAACTTTTATAAATTTCCCCTGAAGATTAACTATACTGATCCATCCCATAGTGCTTCAAGTGGTATACATTGATTGCTTGAATTTCAATTGATCAAAATCAAGCTACGAACAGTTTTTGAGATGATCTTACTTTCGTTTTATCTTGTGGTTGATTGAAATTGTTGCCATATTTTCAGGCATACTTTACGTCGGCATGTAGCTTTGAGCCCAACGTTGATTTCGTGTTACAGCTCGGGGAAAAAGCTTCTCCTATTGAAATCTACGTTTCTTGCAGGCAAACCATTAACGGTGTAATTAGGGGAAGGAGAGGGTTCTATTTTGCATATTAACAAAGTTCTGTATTGATATCATGAACCTAAAAATAGTACAAGATCCTACCAAATCACTTGTCAAATAACTTGTCTAAAACTTTTCAAATAACTTGTCTAAAATCTATTGCCAGAGGTATAAGATACAGAAATATATCGGTAGATATTTTGGAAAGACCAAAACCATTACTCATCAAGAACTCCGACAAAACACGTACTTGTCCCTGAAAAACTAGTGTGAACGAGATAGAAATGTTTCGAAGTCAACCAACCTCAGTTTTACAATGAAAATTGAAAACAATTACAGTTCAAAACGGGTTCTCCTCATTCACCAGTTCACACAACTGTTTAAATAGAGCAGAGTAGACTAAATAATTACTCATCTGAGTGAGTTTATTCGATTCTTAACCGCACTAAGTAGCCACACCAAATACTCCGCTGTATTTTTGATGATGCATAGATCTTGGTTCTGGTTTATCTAACGGTTGGAAGAGGGAGGTTTAGGGAAACCTCGTTCCTTCTTAAACCCCGGGAATCGATACGAGATCTACCCACCCCTCCGCCCGGGCGTGGGAGCCTTTTCAAGCCGCCTTTTTTCCTTGTTTGCTGAGCTACCATAACGTTTTTCCACCACCACCCCTCTATTCGGAGGGGAAATCTTCATACGTTCTCAAATTGCAATCCGTTCGCACGAGGTTTGTTCCAGAATGAGAAAACCTTCAGTTCGAATTTGTGACTATTCACAATGGTACTAATTTATTTTATTTTAAATGGTATGCCTTGGTCTTTACTTTATTCACAGGAAACCAGTAAATATGAAATTTTCCCGTGCTTCACTCGGTTGCTGCAACCCTTCAAGGCTTCCCCAATTGTTACAAACTGCCTCTTAGCAACCAGAATAAAAAAAGTTAGGGTACTTACAAGAACTTAGAAAGATATTTTGGAGGTTCTGACAGTTCCAGTCCGATTCGGTCCGGTAGTTATTCCTCCTATATTGGGAACAAACATAAATAGATAGATAGATGAAAACCAACTTCAAGTTTTAGGTATATGAAAAATCCATTTTTCAGAAAAACTATTTTTTATCCTATACTTTAAAAAACCTTTGTGATTGTATATGATTCCACAATCTGAGTTTACCGATTTGAAGTATAAAAGTTAAAAAACATTCCCCAACAATTTCTTCAAAAACGTGTTCTGAAATGAATTTGTGACTCGAGTAAAGATCGAGAGATCGAAGAGATTACTCGAGGTTGATTCGAGTAAAGTTTTGTTGAAGTGTAGTTGATAGGAACTGTTGCAGGATACTAAAAAATGTTTCTTGACAGTGATTTGATGCCTAAAAATGTGATTTAAGAATTCTTCCCATACTATGTAGGCCACGTCATAACATTTTGCTGAACTTGTTTTAAAGATCATGAACAATAAATCGATATTGTACTGTTCCTTCTCAACTCTCCCTAGCTAAGGATTTACAGGGCTGTTAATTTAGTTTTTTGTCAGTTAAACTGCTTAACTATAATTTAAGCATTGTTTGACTTTTTGAATCTCCTAATAGGGACTGCGATTTCACTAGGCACTTTATTTATAAATGAAATATGAGCCTGTAAAAAGTAAATTAAATCAGAATAACAAAACAAGTCAGTAAATTAGTAATTATATTCCATCTGCTTTTCTTGCTCTCATTAATACATAAACAATGTTCAAAATATCTTCATTTTATTGTTGTTACAGATATGTACTGAATTCGGAGATGGAGACGTGATCAAGAAATATATTGTAACGACTGATCCCGTAGGTGCAGACCTACCAGTGTGGTGCTTTTGCATTCAAGTAACCCTTCTTACATAACAATATACCATAACCATATTGAATATATCGTGGGGATCCGGGTAAAAGTGACCAAGTAACATTATTTTTCAAAATGAGCTTTTTTTGTCATTCCGGTACTAAGGAACGTTGTCTACTGTGTGTTGTTGCTAAGAACGTTATCTTCAAACTGATGTGCAAGAAATACTTGAAAATAAATTTTACCTGCCTGACCCAAAGAGTTTTATGTGACCAAATGGCATTTGAACTCAACCACAAACACGAGCTGGATTATAAATGTACTCTCGCTGGTGCATGTAAATGTTATCAATTGCCATTTGATCACTTTTACTGTGTAAGATTTGTAAGATTGCATAGTGGGCAGGTGAAAATGACCAATTAAAGATAGGTAATGGATAACCTTCTCTAACAGAAATAGGTATGTCATTGTTGTTTAGATGCTTGGCAACACAATAAATTAACGAAAAAACTATTCAATCCCTCAATTTCATGTAACTATGCGACTGATTTTCGAAGAATCGAATTGACCAAATGAGTAAAGCTTGAAACTCCAGGTAGGTAAAAATGATCAAATAGAGTTTTCCGAATAAACAGCTCTTATTTAATCTGAAGTGAATTTTGAAGCACGATATCATAGGCGGGCACTAGCTAACTACCTACAGGATAAAGAAAAATCGAAACATAGTCGGATGAGACATCACACAACCAGTGTTCGTAAGAAGAAAATAGGTGATACTTCAGATCGCTCCCCTGTAAAATTTTTCAAATGTTACTTGGTCACTTTTACTCGGAACCCCACGATATCAATTTCGTTGCAATAGGCAATTTAAGCAGAAAATTCTTCTTATTGAAAGAAGCAATAGAAATCTTGATAATGTGCGGTATAAATATCATTCACAACATGGGTTTCTCATTCAAGAGATATAAAACTCGTTTTGAAAATCTAATGAGTGGCATCATTTCTAAAAACCTTTTTCTCGCTTTACTAAGCATTAATGGACTATACTGAAATATCAACCAGAAAAGTACAAAATAGTCTATCCATGTTGATGGAATTAAATGCGATTGGGCTGTGTGTATCCCCTTGTGGATGTTACAGAATAATCATTATAATTTAAATGCAAATAGGTTTTAGTATGGATTATTCTTGTAACATTTGGACTCTCTTGAGGTAGGTAAAACGTTGTGTTTAAATTATTTCAAAAAATTGAGAGCTATGTTGTCGTGGTACCCTACGAGCACAGAAGGAAGAATTGCAATGACGTCATCATTGAACCGAACTTCTACTCCATCAACTTCCAACCACTCCTTTGGAAAGTTCCGCTAATTCCAACCATTATTTGAATCTTTGAATCCCCTTTTTAATAATATAAAAGTAGGTTCATTTTGCGGATCTTTCCAACGGTTTTCGTAGGACTCAAAAATGACTGTAGTGTAGTTTCCAGCAACGCATTGAAACAATGCTGCAAATTCTTTTGGTTTATTATTCAATTGGCTTGCGTTCATGATTTGAATTTCAATTAAGCTTTGGATGTGCGTCCGCTGTTGGATGGAAGATTATTTCAACTGATCAATCCAAATGATTTTGTACAGACTGAAATGGATCGGTTGATTATAAAATGTCAGCACTTTGCTCAGCCTTTCTAGTCAGGTGAGAGATAAATGTAGGTTCATTTTTCGGATCTTTCCAACGGTTTTCGTAGGACTAAAAATGACTGTAGTGTAGTTTCCTAGCAACGCATTGAAACAATTTGCATTTTGATTGAAGACATTTTTGTACTCACGCATGGATCGGTGAAGTTAGCAACAACTGTACTGCGATTTACATATATTCTGCATAGGTTCTACACGTTCATTTTACGACAATAGAGGAAAAAGGGATGTACTTGTTCTACTGTTGAACTAAACCATAGATTTGACTGTTCATTGATGAGAACAAGGCAAGTTATTGCCACAGCAAGAAAGAACTGCTTTCGACGGTACCTAACAGATTTGATTTGTTAACAAAGTGTTCGTTGTTGTTCAGGCGAACAACTAGCTGATTAGCAAGTTTTTCGAATCACGAAATACGCATATGTTGTTTAGTTAAAAACTAGCTGTTAGGAATAAGTATGACATTTATTTTAGGTCCGGGTGTAGTATTGCCATAACTAAGACCACCCTGTTAACACCAACGAGAGGAGTTCACTTACTCAAATTTATGGGAAAAAATTGTTTATTAGACACCTACTTCGAGTCTAGTCAATGGAAATAGGTACAAGAACAACAAATAATAAACGACGAGTTGGAATACCTAGATCCTCACCTTTCCCCAGGAAACCACATCTTCACACCTGCCAGAGTTTGGGTCTTTCAACTCACTTTTACATAACCAGTTATGATATAATTTATAGTTTTGAGACTCTAGAGTTCCGAAGTTTACCAGTCGTTTTAGAATAAAAATTAGTCCTAAATAACTGACGATATCTTCCTGGCTTATGTCTGGAACTTGCAATACTTCATTGTATGTGAATCCCCCACACAAATCTCAAATGGATCTTAACCAGACAGACTAATATTGCGTTCATTATTGTATGATTAGGGATATACTTAAAATAATGACAACAATTATTCACCAAACAAGAACAAGCTAAGGCTGCGTCTGCTGTTTAGTCAAGAGTGATAGGGAGTGGCGACGTTTCGCTCAGTTTACTCGACTCCACGACTACAACGTTATTTCGACCGTATTTTTACGCCTCCTGGACGTTAAGATGAGCTAGTGTCGATGTAAAACAAATAACACGTATAATCAGGTAAATAATTGTAATTAACTGTTTTGAGTATCAACTGGGGACTTTCATACAATGCAATTAGGCAGCACTATCGTTAGACATAGATAGTTAGAAGGGGGTATTATCATTTACTGATATTAACAGCATAAAATGTTGTACCCGAAAAATGTGTCGTACAACTCCGCAGGGAAACTAGAGGAACCTCTCTCTTTAAAAGAATAGTCTGATAATGTAAGATTACCCTGCAGAGTAAGAAAAAGCAACCAAAATAAATGTTGCCAACTATTTCATACCGTAAAAGGTTAACGATTTCTCATCTCAGAATATAATAATAAACGAACGCCAAAGGAACTTGGGCGAAGTAGTTACGATCATCGGTGGGTAGAGAGACGAAGGAGGGGGGATAAGGGAAGGGATGAAGAGGGGGATAAAGAGAAGGATGAGGATGGAGAGGGGAGAGTTACCCCTCCGCTTTTATCTGAAAGAAAAAAATCACCCACATCTTGGAAGGAGGGTAGTTTTTTTTATCGACTACCCCTCCCTCAACGCCCCTCTCCATCGCAGCCTCACCCGACCGCCCTTGAAAACCACCCCTAACTAAAAATGGCCACCCCCCTTTTTTTCCTCCTCTTTTTTCACGTCTCTCATTCTCTGTCTCTCTCTCTTCATCCTTCTCCTCTTTTTCTCCGTAAGCAAGAAACTTCAGGGGTTGTAACTATTGATCTCAGCAAACGCGCAAGCTCCACCCCCTTGTTGCCACCCCCCAACCCCCCTGCTAACCGTCAGGTTCCATCCTTTTTTCCCCTCCCCTCTTTCCATTTCCGCTATTTTTCCCCCTTCTCCTATTCCCCCCTCATCCTCTTAACCAATCCGTTCTTTTCCTCTCCTTTTTTCTCCCCATTCCTTAAAAAGAAAAAAGAAAAAACAAATGTCATTATTTCCATTATTACATTGTTTAATTCCACTTAGAGTTTTTGAAAAGGATTGGTGGAGGATGAGGTTGGTAGGAACTGTTGTAGGGGTTGAAGAGGGGGTCGTTATTAAAGTACACCCCGTTTGGTTGATCCTCCAGGCTACAAATTAATGTTTAGCATGTGATCTTCCTTCTTTCCCTTCATTTTTACTTTTCCTTTATTTAGGCTCCATCGTTGTATCGAAAAACAGTAAACGCGACATTAAAAAGTAACGCGTCTTATGGTTAAATGTTGGTATAATATGAGTGAGCATAAACGGAATAGTCATATAATAGAATACTCAAAATCACTTAGGAGCAAGCTGCATGTTACCTGAGAGTTAGTTCCCACGTATACAGGTATAGGTATGTACTATACAGTATCTATACTCGAAGCAAATAATTAATAACTATTGGAATCGCTATACGAAACTAACTCCTCTTCTCTGTCACCTAATTATTTTTTGTGAAGTAACGCTGCTCAAACGTATTCCAAATTAAAGTTTCGATTCAGAACAATAATTGTATCTAATAAGATCATTTTATATTACTTTCCCAGTTTCATTGCTAACCGTTGTGTCTTGAAACAGTTTGAAAGTTCGCAATGCCTATAAAGAAGGCTGCAAATTTGCAATAGATTCCTATTTCTGTATCAGATAAGTTCCTCATCTTATTGTTATTATCTTATTATAAACTCGGTGACTCGATACAATGTGATTGTATGATAAGTGTCCCAAAGACCTCTGTTTCCATTTCTTCTACCATAGATCGCCTGGAAAAGTTGGAAAATGTTAGCCATAACCTTTTTCATCGGTTATAAATGTAACTCCGTAAATAACAAAACTTAAGCGGTTCAACAGACTCTTTCGCTCAGCAAGTATATTCATCTGTAACAAACTAGAAACGCTGGAAATTATTTCACAAAGGTTTGATATGTTTAATATAATTTTTTTTAAAATTATTTCGATACTATTGTACACAATATAAACTTTCTTTAAACTTGGTGCCTCGCCTCCTCAAACCTTATAATTGTTTGTTTTATGCCTTGCAAGAAACTCTATTTACATTTTAGCTGTTCAGTGTGTCTCTATACCTTGTAACTGACTTCTAGTGCTCAATAGGGGAAATGATGACTTCGTCATAAATATCACTCCACTAACACCAACACTTTACAAAAGCACAGTACGTTACAATAGCTGACATCTAAATACATAAAAAGGTGCAATATCGAAACCCAATTATGGAACAACTGAATTTTAACTAGATGTAATAGAACGGCTACCTCCATACTGGTCAGCAACATAGTAGAGCGGGCTACGAAAACTCGATTTAAAAAGGAACTCTTGGACCAAAATTCTATTGAAATGATAGAAGCTTCGATCGTAACAATTCACGATAGATTTTTACAGTGTTCAAAGATTAATTTCACCCATTACTGTTGATCTAGATCAGTATTGGTGATTCAGGCCATCCTCGATCCGTTCGCCATTATTGATACAGATTCCATTAAGCAGTTTCAGAGAAAAGCTCTGGACGTGGACGGTCCGATTTTTTGTAAAGCATTATTTTCAACAGGTAAAACCTTTGCAATAGACAAAAGAGAAAAGATACTCAACTTTTGTTGGTAGGTATAACTCAAACTTTGTTGGTAGGACAACTCAAAATTTGTTGGTAGGTAGGGTACGTTTCAAGATGCGTAAAATATAGAAATTGAATAGAAGAAAAACAGACGTTTATTGTTTCTATATTAGAATAACCCTTCTATCTGATCTATTTAGGGTCTAGTTGGGATAGAGTTCTCAGCACCACATTTTGTCAATCCCAAAGGATGAAATCAAATTTCTGAAATACACAAAAACGTGATGTGAACTAATTTTATGATGTTCATCATTGATAGACGTTGTTTCAATGAATCGATTGAAACCAGTCGGACCAATTTAGGTAGATCCGTTCGGTTTGCGTAAGGGCTAGAACTTTGGAAGAACAAAATTACCTATATCAACACGAATGTTAATGTGAACGTGTCTAAATGTGGGCAAAACCGCTGCGAATGATTGCTTGGAGGTTTATTATTTCTGTTTCAGAATAACTATGTAAGTAACTGATTTATGTACATTAGGCTACATCTAAACTCGGCGCCTAGCGCCGGTATATTTTCACTCGTCCCCTATAGATGCCATAAAAATAATCCCGTTTATATTTCATCCCGTTAGATTGGTTAGGAACAGAATAAGCAACAAGGGCCTTCAACTTATCTCCAATCTTCATACCTGGTAACTGACTTCTAGATGTCCAAACCCAGTTGGATAACTTCGTGTTACATATTTCTCGGTTAACACCAACTTGTACTGGTCCCATACCCTTTAACTTGGTTACGCTCGAAAGCCGTCGATTTACCCCAAATCACCGTGATATCATTCAAGTTTCAGCACCCTAGGTTGCATGGGCCAGAGGAAAGCCTTTGGGCTCACTCGGGTATTTTTAATGTGTTTTTTCTATAACTTTAAGTTACATTTTTCAAAAATCCAAAACCCAAATTTTTTTTCGTCCATATTTCAGACTGATTCAGGGCTATGTAATAGTTTTTTCCGGTGTTTGTAGTACGCACTCTACATTGATTAACTGAAAACGGAATAAGATGAAATGAACTGAAAAAAATCAATAAAAATGGAAATGAAGGGAATGTGGATCAGCAGTTACGAGGAATCAATATTGAAGATGTCCATTCATACTGGAAAGACTTGAATAAAGATCCAACTTTTGTCAAAGGATGCATGTTTGATTCATCTAATTCAAGGATTATTTATTATTAACTCAGCCGATACAAAGCTTAGCTTCCCCGAGGACTCATTAATACGTGAGGTTAAGAAAACAAATTTATGATCCACATGATTCATTTTACCGATCGGTTGGCTACCTTTTGTAACTTGCGATAATTAGATCCCAATTGGCGGCCGATCCAGTGTCAGCTTTGTGAAGAAAGATAAGTAGCCATGGGAATCACTTAGATGTTCGGCTTACACGGATATCTCAAAGTTTACCATCCCTCGCTCTAAACTTAGTAGATGGAATAAAAAGAGCCCCGTATAATTGTCACCACGTTAGATTAATTAGTGAAGAAATCAACATCAAGCTTCCTTCAGCTAATCAGTGTATGTCGGTGATTTGCTGACTCCCAAAATTTCTTCTTAAATTTAACTTTGTGAACAACAAACTTGATTTGTCCATTTGTATAAAACAAAAGATTACAAAAGGTATTAAAATGCGTACTATGGTATCAATTTACTGTATAGCGGTATAAAGTGAAAATTCAAGGATAAAACTACTGGTTTTCAAATAGATAGAATAAAAATTTTGGCCTAACCATTTCTGAGAAAAGCTTGGGGCGGTGGAAGGGCGGATTTAATCTTATTCGAGTTTTCTAATATTCATATCTTGAAAATTAAACCAACAACTTTTGAGAGGTCGTTAAAATTTTTGTTTTCTTAGTCATTTACAAAGGTTTGAATAATTGAAAATAATAATAGCGTCCAACTTGCAACTGGTCAACATTTTTAAGCATCCTTTCTTGCGTCTGAAGACAGACCTGCAACTTGTTTTTCGATTAAAATGGTTAATTGTACAAAATAATAAACCAGAAAACGTAAATCAGTTAATTTCCCATAATAGAAGACTCATAAACTTTGGCGCACATTGCGAAGCCCAGAGATCTTATCACTCCTGCGGGTTTCGCACCTGTTGGACTCATTTAATATATTGTATTTCAACTATCGTAAATAATACATCATCCCACCTTGTCCTGACCGATGGCCAACCTTGGCCTGCTACGGAAGGGGTTTATTCGGTGTCAGGAAGCAACTGCTCATTTCAGCTCGTAGATGATAACAAGTTCCATGAATCGGGATGAGGAAACTATCCATTACCACGTTGGGACTCAAATTGTCGGGAAACTGGTTGCTCAGACTAAAACATATGGAATCTAAAAACGCAGATTTTACATCGTGTTGCCCTACACCCCCACACAACTATTTAAATTCACAAGGCCACTTACCTCTCAAAAAGGGTCCAAATTTACAATGCAGAGAATGTTTACATTATGAAATAGGATCCCCACCGCTTCTGCTTGTACTGTATAGTAGTGTACTCACATGGTCATCATGACCCCTACAGCATACAAGAAAGGAGAAAAAAATCAGCGGAAACGTCAACAATGAGACTCATTATATGAGGTTATGAAACAGATTATTTGACATCTATGGTTTTCGACGCACGAATGATGAGATGGATTGAAATAATCTTTCCTCGTGTAGTAGATTTTTAACGTTTTTTTAAGAAATTTTGAAGATTTATTGGTTTTCCTGTACCAGATAAGTTCAGGGAAGAGTGATGGTTCACCACTTATTCATTGTAAAACAGGTTGCGTTGTACAATCCAGTGCTTTGCCTACACATAGTTTGAAGGCCTTCCATTGCACTACCCACATCTCGTTTGTCACGCATAGCGTGTCTCCAAACATTTTCCATTGCTTTTCTAACGGTTTTTTCTTGCACCGAGAATTAATCTTCTTAATACTCCAAGCCAGCGCAACTATAATTTTACTCCTTTCAGTAGTGCAGTGGATTGCATTGAATAATAACTCAGATCCAACGCCACGCCTACACCGTTTACATCCAATATGCTGATGCATGAAAACACATGCAAAAAAAGCATTTCACGCTAACCCCACGTGCACACGCACGATACTGCATTTGTCATTTAAAAAATTAATGTGAACTTCACAATACTCAAGCCCTTAAGAGATGCACTTATTCGGCATACCCATTGAACCGAATAAAACGTGCACACATTGGTACTTCTCCTCTAAGTGAATGGACATGCTCGTATAAAGTAATACCACATAAGAAAAGTGTAAAATCTATTATGATAGGAGTATTACCAAGCAAGAACTATTGGTATTCTGCTTTACGAACATTTGAGATATGAAGCCCATCAGAAGACGTAGCTGGCAGAGTTCCTAAAACCTAAAGAAACGAGGTGACCTTTGTGAATGTCTCGACATTTATTTTCCGCCTCCATGCCCATCTAAAACGAGATCTTGTGAAGATTCATTTTCTTTAGAAAACAGTAAGTCTTTGAAAGGCTTTGGAAAAACCATGGTTCGTCTAGTAATGAAAATATCTATAATGGCATTATAGATACTTAGAAGTAGGACTACCGAAAGGGAATTGATGAACTAAATTAAAGATTGAATTTTATCAGTCAAATGTTGATAATTCAGCTGATTCGTCGGAGTTTATTAGGGAATTTTTTCATTGGAAGTTATCTTGTTTTCATTTCAACTCCTGTGGTACTTTTTCTTACTGCCTTCTGTATTTATGGGGTTGAGTAAATGGATACACACATTCAGCATTCTGAGAGGACTCATTCTATCCGTAGCAATTAAATCCTCCAATAAATAAATTGAGGGAAAAAATCCTGCCTATTGCTGTTTTTAACAATTTTGAGATCATGATTTTTAAACATTAATATTTTCAGTTATAACCTTCAGGGTTATCGAAAATGATGCTGAGGATTCGAAACTTACTAGAACCCAATTCCGAATTGTACTCGTTCCACAAAATGTGTTTTATTTGTTTGGTAGGAAAAAGGGGGACCGATGAAGTTTTCTCTTAGTTTTTCGGTTCTACACATTCTTCGCACATAAAGGTACACATTTTTTAGTAGGGGAATTTTTTCTCACGGTCGATTGCAAAGGTACCATTATTGAAAACAATTGTTTGAATATGTAAGCATTAATTTATTGCCAGAGGCATGATGATCTTATATTGATTTCTTTGTGTTAGAGCGAAGGAAACCTGAGCGTCACAAACGACTACCAAGTGAAATTCTTACTTATGAAAATGGATTTCATTCCTCAAAATATACAAATGATAAACTGAAATCGGGGCAAAAGTACTAGGAACTAGGTTCTGCGCTGTGTGTTGTAGTTCTGGAGGACATATTTTTATTAATCTAGGTTCGAGATTCTAGAATACACACACACAAGGAGTTTCTTATTTTTATTTATTTATTTCATATGTATCTCTTTTTTTCTAACCGCGGGAGACAGAAATTTCTAAATTATAAACCACCTAGAAACTAACTTCTCAAATTCTCCGCCCCATGTTAATTTCCAACTCCGGGCTGGGCCACGGTGTTACACTATCCAGCTCGGTCATCAGTTATTATTCAATTGAAGAATGTAACATGTAAAATGATGTAAATAAAATAAACTATCTATCTAAAAATAAACTATCTATCAATATTCCGTAATCCGAATATTGTTTGATTTGGTACTGGAATATACTCGGTACCGAAGTTCTGTATAGCATGATTATTCTTGAAACTAAAGCTTTCAATTGCGATTAAGTTTAAGGAAACGATTAAATGATAGAAAACGTTGGTAAATTTAATCAGGCTTTTAGTTAAAACATTCAAGACCACCTGAAATTCCATCGGGTTTTAACGATATTTTTATCGATTCTGGGAAAGGAATGAAACCAAGCTTACTCAGCAAAGAGCAATGTGGAGTAACATTGATGCAGTAAACCTTTGTTGAATAATTGTCATATTTCCCACAAGGCAATATTCTGAGTCAGTCTTTCCTTTTCATAAAGTGAAACAGGCGATTTATGGAATATTGAATTTTTGCCTGTCCTGTAGGTACATTCAACACTCAGCGAAGAATTCACTTTACTTAATCCTAACCAGCTCCTACCCCCATTTCTTGACTCGGCTGGCTCCCTCAGCCTCCACAAGACCGAGAAAAAAAGGGCTAAAAAAAAGAAGAAGAAAAAAAGAAAAAAGTTGGTCGTAATCATATTTGCGAGTCAAGCGAGTTCCGGACTTTCATTCCCGCATTCGCCCCGCCCCTTACTCCCATCATACAGTCCAGGCTCTGAATTATGCTAAACCGCCTTCCCTTAAACAAGATAAGGCCGCGCAATTTCGCCTTCCATTTTATCATCGCAGTTTTATAAAATGAAGGTGGCCAGATGGGATGGCAAGGGGTGTTTCGAGTCGGTTCGTTGAAGGAACATTAAGGGCACCGATCAGGAATCGTTCCAAAAGTTCAGTGTAAAACAAAATACGGGAAGGTGGATGCGGTGATGAATCTTTCTACATAGCTATTTCAAGATTCGTACCAGATCTTCGTACATTATTGAATAAAAAATAAAAATTTATGTTGTTTAAATCATACGATTTTTGTGTGAGTTTTCTTGTAGATCGAATAATGCATATACCTCCAAGGTTATTCTTCTATGCAAATACGTAAACTTTACACCCTGAAGCAATTTAACAAGAATCCCGACTGTTTTTGAGTTTGCTGATTCTCAGTTGTTCATCTCGTTTTTCCATTCTCTGATTATTAACTGGCGAATACTTTCTTGAGATTGAAAGCGATAAGACATCATATATGAGGACTAACAAATAACTAACAAAGAATTTTTTATTATTATGTCAAACCCTCTGGTAATTACTCATTGCTTCTTACATTATTTCTTTGATAATATCATATAATTGTTAGCAATTTTATTATAATTAAAGCGTTCTAACTAAAGCGTTCGAGGTCTCCTTCTCAACCTTTTTCCTCCAGGTGTCCCATATAGTATTCAATGAGTTTTTCTTCCAGAGTTCGCCCACGTTCCACACGCCTCGATAACCCACGTCGATGAAATGTACAATGCCCACCTATCGACATAGTCGTCTTACTCCTCAGTTATGAGACCTCACCACTCACATTTTCTTAGGGCTCACTATCAGGGCCGTGGAGAGAGAATCCGAGCCCAGGGACATCTACATCAGAAGTAGCATCTGAACTAGAACGAACTTAAAATAAAACTGCAAAAAAATATTAATGTACAAGTTACTTATACGTCCTATTTGGACGAACTCCTTGCCTATATGGGGAACGTGCTCAAACTCACAATTGCAAAGAATAGCCCAGAATCAGAATAAAATGCTTCAAAGAAAGGTCCTCTAAACACCACCTTTTGTCCGAAACGAAACAATTTATACGGATTTCAACCTTGAACCCCACCATGAGGTATTCCTCAAAATCATGAAACTGTTCTATTAACACAAGCATGAACATCTCAATCCATTGGCGGCAGAAGGGTTCCTACCACCAACAATCCAACGGCTAAAAAGACCACGACAATATTGGATCGAATGCTGATGCTCGTACAGGTACCGTATTGAATGACGAGGGTAATTAAAAATAATCTTAACTGACAATTGAATAGTGCAGTGGTGACAAAAATGTGAATGAGAAATGAACAATATCGGTCAATTAGTGAAGCCTGAAATGTGCTGAGCTAACAGTGAATAATTATAACGAACGTTAATCAATAATTGGTAAGGTATATTGTTTAAACAATGGACTTAAACAATACATTTATTTCAAAAAAAAAAAAAAAAAAAAATCTGAACTAGAATGTAGTTTGGACAACCAAGAAGACACATGGAAAAGAAACTGGTAGGCTTACTGTAAGAGTTGAGCTCAACAGATCTGCAATTGTTAGGTTGTTCCAAACTTTTTTTGAATTTTGATGGATCAGATTGATTTCCGTACGTTCCAATGGATTTTCTAAGATGTTTTGACAAGTTAATCATTATTTGTTTAACATGTACAGAGTTACTCCACGAAAATTCGCTGCTCTGAAATCTCTCAGAACTCAATGGTCTGACAAAGCTTTGTCGATTTTACATTTCAAGGTATATACGTTGAAAAGAACGACGAAGTCAGATGACTTTGCCTCTATTCCCTATCTACCTTCCCTTTTTATCATCATTCTGAGCACCATACAAAATGCGAACTATCGTTTAAGACAGGTGAGGGTGAGTCATGAAGATAGGTTACTTAGATAAATCTGATATTTTTTGGGGAAGTAGATAAACAATTTTGGAATATTTTAACAAGCTTCCGATTATATTAACAAGAAAAGGAAAGGTACCTACTTCGAAACAAAATTAATAAGTAAATAATTCGCGTAAATTACTGCTAAGGAAAATGATAGACATTCGAATATAATCCTACACAACCACCTAAAGAAAAAAACGTTATGGTCTTATGGTGGAAGAATTGATTAGATTCAAATGAGGTTTTACTTGGTTAATGACAATAGTTTGTGTGTTTTAATTGTTGTTACTCATCTAAACTAACATTACTTAGATGAACGATTTTATTTCTGTTTGTTTGCGACTCGGGAGCTGCTCTACGATTTTTAGGGTTCTTTCATCGTAGGGAAAGAGAGGGGGAGGGGATTGCACATTTCTCAAGTGACATGGGTTGTGTCTTAATTTCAAAAATATTGGAAAACCCTGCCCTGGGTGAGGTTGTGTAACACACGGTATAGGTGGGCCGTGGAAGTTGTTGTTTCGAGTGCGTTGCGAAGGCTTGACGATTTATGGGATTGTGTTCTGTATATTTACGGTACCAACGACGGCTCCTAGGAATCTGAGATGGGATATCGCTAATTGATGTGATAGGGCAGCAGTAGCATTTTTCGTTAGAATTATTGAAGTTCGAATACCTTCATTCGAAAATTAGAAAGATTTGTATTCTCCAAAAAACACTGTATTTTGACTGTAGTCAAACTACCACTGATCAGTGTTTCCCATAAGTGTGCAAGTTGATAATGTTTTTTCATAGTGATTCTACCTGTACAACATTTCCTAATCCTTTGCTAATAATGGTCTATGCTACTGTTCAAGTAGGTACTTTCATACCTTTCACTATTATAGATATTAATCTCGGCAACGTGATGAGAACGTTTCTTCTTTTTTTATAGAACATTGTGAAGTCAATACTCATGAGATGGGAACATTTTAAGCTATCCACTTAAACAGTCCAGAATCTCTATGGTTTTTGAATTAAAATTGGGATTCCTGAAATACATGTACCTAAACTCATATACATTTTTAACTTTCTTTTTTCTAACTTTTCCTTGACGTGCACGCTCCAGCTGAGTTTTGCATGTTGCTCTGGTAAAGTAGCCTAGGAGCAATTTTAGTAGAAGATCGTCGAATGCGTATGTCTAATGATTCTGTGATTTTTTCCCTTCTAACGAGTCCTTTTGCTGGTCACTTATTAAAGCTCTCTGTAGATGGAAAATGATATTTCCTGGTTGGGTTACCTCAGTAACCTGCAAAGAGCATTGCAATGACCTGGTACATATGGTTAATGAAATTAAAATCACTGCCATAATACCATTGCTCTGTATGTTCAGATGATCTTGAGGCATTGAAGTAGCAAGAGAGGAACTTGTTTTCATCTGTTGCTTGTTTATGTGGGACGTGTCAGTACTGATTTACAGTTTATGATTCATCACATGTGCACAACCAATGATCTTCTTTACAATAATATATATCAAGGTTTCCTATATCAAGTTTCCTCACGCATTAAGGACGAAGTGACTATCTGAAAGATTGTGATCATCATTTTACTTCCTCTTTGTGTTGGTCTTAAAAAAAAATTATCTTTTCATTTATTTTGGTTTAGTTTCCTAGTGGTTTAGAAATTATAGCTGAAGGCAAGAATTTAATATCTCAGAGCTAACTTGGAATATTGTTTCTTACTAAATCACTCTTTTCAGTTTAGTTTGTGAGTTTGCAACTTGTTTGGAACTGTTCTGTTTATTAAAAGATTGACAGAAATAAAAATGGTCCTCATTGTTCTCAGAAGAACACGATTTTGCGACCAACAACAGGGAGCAAGCCTTAATGAATAAAAAACAGGGAAAAACTAAAAACGAACTTTATCAATAGCAACAAAATTGTGGAAAGGCATTTGAAAAAATTAAATAAAATGAAAAAATAATTGAAAAAAAAAGGAAGTTGAGAAAGAAAGTCATTTTCTTGAAACACGATCCTCGAAATAGATCGAATGTACAAATAAGCTGCACAAAAGGTCCCCATCAGTCTCAGTTACATACCCCAACAATTGAAGAAGCCTATGATACTATGATATGATGATACTAATATCATCAAAATGGGGTAATTAGAGAGAGAGAGAGAGAGAGAGAGAGAGAGAGAGAGAGAGAGAGAGAGAGAGAGAGAGAGAGAGAGAGAGAGAGAGAGAGAGAGAGAGAGAGAGAGAGAGAGAGAGAGAGAGAGAGAGAGAGAGAGAGAGAGAGAGAGAGAGAGAGAGAGAGAGAGAGAGAGAGAGAGAGAGAGAGAGAGAGAGAGAGAGAGAGAGAGAGAGAGAGAGAGAGAGAGAGAGAGAGAGAGAGAGAGAGAGAGAGAGAGAGAGAGAGAGAGAGAGAGAGAGAGAGAGAGAGAGAGAGAGAGAGAGAGAGAGAGAGAGGAATTCATTTTCAAAGAAATTTATGTTGGTGGATTCTTCCTTCTCAAGGAAATAAAAAGGACAATAACTAAGCCTTCCACAAAAAATCATCAGGAAATCAGTAAACAGTTGTAGACTCACCGATTCCCTGATACAAAAGTTGAGTTCCCAAATGTAGGTTGGAGGTAATAACCTCCAAACTTCCAGTCCATCTAAACAAAAACTGCATACCTTGTTTAAGAACTATTAAAAGAAAAATTGGTTTTGAAGAAAGGTTTCGCAAGAGCATTAAATTATATCGCGGCTAACACGAAAAACGACACCCACTGATATAACTCCTGCAGGAACTAATTAGTTTCTAGTCAGTTATGGAGATTGATGACACATGTTACAACATCGAAACACAATAATTGGGTCAATTAGTGATCAATTGTTGTGATCAATTATTGATCTCCTCAGTTTTCTTCTATGATTAGTATGACATGTCCCCGTTTGGTTCACGTTTATTGAGTAGATACGTACCTATGAGTTCTATTTCAAGTAAATAGTATTTTTCTTTTGTTGAAATCTGTTCTCTTAGACCAACGTTATTGAACTGCATCAACCCATGTCAATGACGACTACAACGAGATGATGTTAAAGTTTCATTTGTTTCGACAGAAATGTAAAACACTAGGTACATTCTTGCAGAAAAACGCTGCAAATTCTTTCACTGGGGTTTATTATTAAATTGGCTTGCGTTCATGATTTGAATTTATACTAAGCTATGGAGTGTGCGTGTTTCACAGGTGATAGAGCGATTATTGAATTTCAGGAGATATGCATAGAGCACGTAAATCTGTTCTCAACCAAAATACCTATTTGGATTGATCAGTTGATCATATTCGTGTGCCTCCTGAAATTCAATAATCGCTCTATCACCTGTGAAACACGCACACTCCAAAGCTTAGTAGAAATTCAAATCATGAACGCAAGCCAATTGGATAATGAACCCCAGTGAAAGAATTTGCAGCGTTTTTTATGGTTATCGGAATACTTCAACCCGTGTATCGGCTATAAACCCTTTTAGGAGTTCATTCCAGTATCCACGTTCACTACATCACTACAGGTTACTGTAATCAAAACAAAAACAATAACAAACCAAAATAACGCAAATGTTGGCACCATTAATCGGGCCATACATCAGGAATGGTTTGACCTACGGACCTGGGGAGGGACTCATTCGATTCCTCGTGGAAATTTCTTCAAATAGAGTTCAAATTTAGACCGCCTTGACTTTTTTGAGGTTTTTAGGGATTTTACAAAACTTTGACAACCCTTAAGGGGCACTTTAAATTAAGTGAGAGAGCTGGCTCAAGAATTGGACCAACATGGATTTTTCCTGAAAATTGCAGATCTTTTGCTCCAGCCGTTTAGGAGAAATCGTGCGTACGGCGTACGACGTACGGCGGACGGACGGAAAAATTGTTATTGCAGATTCGGATTCTACACCCTTTGAAACGTAAACGATGAAATTTCCAGGGGGGGTTAGAATTTTTTTTTTTTTTTTTTTTTCAAGAGCGATTACAGTGGTTTACTATTGAATAATAAACCAAAAGACGTTTAAAGTGTTGAAGGTTTGACGCCATGGCATTGTTAGAACTGTTGGCGTCTAAAAGTTTGAAAAAGAGCGCTCAGATTTTAAATTTGAACGTACTAACTTTTTTTTTCCAAGTTTCACTTTTTCAAACCAAACTTGTTCGTATTCAATCAACTTTAAAAGAAGAGAGACGAAAAAAGAACACAATAGAGCTGGTCATTTCACAATCAAGGGCGCTCGAAAACAGGTCGCACGACGGAGAAGGGTCGGCATGTGAAACGTTTGCGGCATAATAGGCCGAGGTCGATTAGATGTCACAGAGAACAAATAGTTGAAATAAAACACCATGAGAGAAAAATCCATTACCCGCGGCAGCTTACTTTTTTCTTTTTTTTTTCCTTCTTTTTTTCCGAGTAAAATGACTAGAATATCGCATTGTGAGCTATATAATGAAAATGGTATCTTCAGTTTCTTGGTTCATCGACCTCAACGAATGTAATTCGATCCAAAACTAAACCAGTCTACTTTGAGGCTTGGAGTTCCCATAGGACAATCCTTAAAATTACTGCATATAGTAACAAATATGTACTAGAAAGATAATATAATACTTTCTATTCTGTGTAGATGATAATAATTGAACGGAGCCTAAGATTTCTCATTTTGTAGCTGAATATTACTGTTTAGAAGCAGTCACCCACCAGATGAAAATAATGGAAATAGAATGAATCCTACGTTCTTACACCAGTCCATCTGTAGGTTGCAGAATAGATTACTTAAAAAGTGAATTTCATTGAAATTATGTAAGTTGATCGCCATTAGTTATTAGGGGATTTTGCTATGCTCACACTTTGGTTTTTTGTTCCCCTACAGAGTAAACGAAGTAGCAAATAGCATGAGCTTGGAATCTTTCGATTTATTGGAACTCAATAAACAATCGTCATTAATTTATAGTTTTGATATTTGGGAAGTTTTCGATTTTCTAAATTTCCATCGTTTCACCAAGAATGGTTTTCATTCTTTTCTAGCTTTCATACGATTCCACGTTTGATAATCATTGGTCAAGTAGTTTTGGATAAGAGCTCCAGATGGCTCAATGTACGGAGGAGTCAATCCACTCATTTGGTGGCGACACCTCCGCTGTTGGTCATTCATTCTAATCCCATTCTCTTCGCCAGAACCAGGGAACAGTTTCACCCCAAGACCCATAGAGCCTCGAAAAACTACCATCACCCAAAAATATTCATTCGTGAGGAGGCCTTTATGTTTGATTACAATTCTGGAGTTCTACGCAAATCATCAAATTTAATAGGAGGTTACTTTTTGGTTGCACAAATGGTGGTCGAAACCCTAAGTCGGCTCCAAGGTACATCGAAACCTCCAGCACGGATCGGGCAGGAATGGGTATTAGGATGTTGTCGTACGACCCCTCATCCACCACCTTCATCTTACGATGGCCTTCCGAGGGGGCCGAACCACACTTGGATAGCTGGCCAGAAAATGCATTAAATCAATTGACAAGCCCTTCGTGGGTTTCTGCGAGTAGGATAACATCATTAGCAAAATAACCCCAGACCCCAGTTCAGCTGGCAGCTTACCAAGCCCTCTTCCACGATCGGAGTGCTCACCCAGAACCATATAAGAATAGTAACTATATTTCTTATTAAACCATAGTGGTTACTTGGCAAACGGTTTTGTCATAATAGTCGAAAACATGTTAGGACAAAAGACGTAGCGATTTGGAAACATTAAATACATAAACGACCTTTTTCTTGTTGTTAAGCAATATTATTCTAGAAACAAAAAAAATGAACAGTTCACTTAGAACTTTGCAGAACAGGAAGGCCATCCTATCCGAAACACCGAAGAAATGGGCTTGCCATGTACTTTCAGCATAAACTTGAAAATCGGATGCACAACATAACGAAGAAAACTAATTTTTGAGGCTGTCGTTCATTGTCGTTCGTTACAAAGAATAATTTTTTTCTGTTTTAAACTAAGTTTGTTATTATTTTACTTATTAACAGTAAACAGCAGGTGTACTCTTTCAAAATATGATGGTAAGCACCATGTTCCAGTTGAGATAATTGACTGAAATTCTGACAGAACAATCTTTTCATGAAAAGGAACAAGATAGAGGGGTTCATGATTACCTCCAACTTCGGTTGTTGAGCCCTGAAATGAACCCCCTAATATCTATACAGTATACTACAGTATTAGCAGGAACTATATAACAAATGAGGCAATTCATGAACGATTTCGAAACGGTCGTGAACCGCTTTATCAATATCTTAATTAGCTAAACCTAACAAACTCCTGCTAAGCCCAAAATCGTTACTGAAACAAACCAGTCAACAGACAGTAGGCGGTACGGTCGGCCGATCACCGCTCCAGACTCCTCACTCCGGTAGGTACTCGACAGTCTTTTCAAGAAGGCCCGAGCTAAGGAAGAAAATGAGAAATGCTACTACTGGAAAATTCTTTAGAAACAAGAAGGGATTTCTCTCTCTCCCCTCCCCCTCACTCACTCCCTCTCTCTCACTCTTTCTCTCTCTCGTCCTGACAGTAATTTCTCTAATAACCTCGATCCTCTCAAAAAGGCAAAGGAGCTACAGGAATGGAGAGCAAGACTAGAAAGAGTCTCTTTGGAAGAAGACGAGTTTTCCTCGAAGAAGGGAAAGGGTAAGGACTAGAAAGACGAAAAGACTCTTCAAGTCTCGGAGGAAAAGCAATGCTCGTTCCGTGAATATGGAAAATTGAGAGGTCTAACTACTTTAGAGAATTAAAGTCCCGGAACCATTTCCCCAAGGATGCTTTCCTTCTCAAAATTATTCACTCCCTTCTTCCTTTATAAAATTATTTTTATCTTTTTTAGGTTATTGTTGTCTTTTAGATTCGTTAAAATTGTGATATTTCTTTGCTCTACTGAGGAATTTTTAGAAGTTAGCTCCTGTCAGATTATTCTAGGTAAGAAGTGGCTTTCTTTATCCAAGGAATAAACGAATGAAGATGTTCTTTGTTATAAAAATAATACAAGTACCCTCTAATGTTGGGTGTACGACTACAAATCATTCCTTTTATCTTTGACATTTCGAAAAATACGGCGGCGACAAATTTTGGATGAAAATTTTGCATAAACTGGGTGACAGACCAGATCATCATCCGACAATTTTTCCTGATTTTTCAAAATATTGTTCAATCGAAACATTGAACGTTACTAAAAATAAACAGGGGGGGGGGGGCTATGACGCAGACTGCGTAATTGAAATTCTTGGAGGGGGGGGTAAAAAAAATGTATTGGGACAGTAAAGTTGATTGAAACAGTGTTTAGCGTGACGACATTCAAAAAAATAAACTTGCTCCTAGTAAAGAAACTAAAAAAATATACACGTTTTGTTTAAATAGACAATATTGTTGACTGGGTTTGAATTTTTTCCATACCTATTCTTTTAATTTTGGATAAAATAAGGGTTGCTTACCAGTACTTTTTACATTTGTGGAAGGGGGTCTAATTTGGGGTGGGGGGGGGGGTGTCATGAACATTTTCAAGGGTGGGTTCGTCATGAACATTTTCGAGGGGTGGTGCGTCATGAAGCTTGAGGGGTGGGCCACCCCTGCGTAAAGATGGGATAACACTGAAGAATGAAATAAATAAGTGATCAATAAAATAAATAGTAAACTAAATAGTGGGGATATATCCGAAATTCGTCAGACACCAGCGAGAGGGATCATGAAAGTTGAGGAAGGAGGAGGGAGAGAGGTGTGGAAGAAAATATTTTAGTAGAATGACCACCAGTTAAGATAACAGCTTAGAAGAATACAAGTGGTGGTACAATGAATCCTTCCGAGATCTCCACTCCATTTTTACTGCTCCACACTCAGCGCTATTATTCATTAACGGATCAAGTAACCGAAGTAAATACTTTTTATTAATAGAAGCCAATGCAAATTTCCTTGTATGTATTTCGAACACACGTTCAAACCGTGGTTTGAAGCGTATTTGCTTCGAAACTAACTATCATTTATAATAGGTGTGATACAATTTTATCAAGTCAAGTAGGTTAATGTTTAGGTTGTTTCGATAAGTGGAGTGGCAAATGTGATTAAGTCTGATTTTCATGATGTTCGAAATTACTCTATGTTTATTACCAAGTATAATAAACATTTTATTACTATAACTAACAGTTCACATATCCAAAACCCCTTGGCTATGTGTCAATCTAGTAAACCGTGTTCTTTTTTAAGTGAAAAAACTATTACAAACATTGTCACAGATTTTAATGAGTAGGTAAGTAAAAGAGCTGGTGACACACGTCAAATAGTTTGATATTAAAACTGATCAATTATTGATATTAAAAATGATTGGTTCTAATGATGATCGTTGAAACGATTTATTTGTGAGGGTTCTGGATTCGTGACGATTAATTTGAGGTAAAGTCGTTCACAGTTTACATAATAGATAAACTTACGTAAAAAAGGAATCCTTCTTCCCTGGTTTTACCTCAAAAAATTACATTTTTTAGTAAATCTTACTAACAAGGAAGCATCATGGCGAATCTTCTGACCATTTAGAAGCGTTGCATAGACAGTATATTGATTTGGAATAATGATTGTATTTTGCTCGTAGAAAATAGTATTAAAATTCATTAATGTAATTGAGCTATTCAATTAGAAGAGAAATTAGTCTCAGATCTCTCCGCTCATCAAAACGCCTCCGAACGTTGTAAGCATATCTAACATTTCAACTTGCATTTAACTATATTCAATCCTAGCAAAGTTATAACCTTCGAATTTATCTTTCGGTTTGTATATAATTTTGAATTATTGTACTTATTGCCATTCCAACGGGTCCTCAATGAGTGGCAGCGTCGCTGGATAAATGTAGACTGTCAGTGTGTGCAAACCTACAATCCTTGTAACAGTCTTGGCCAAGACATCTAATTACGATTAAATTTTTAGACAATCTGTATGATGAGGGCTCAGCACTTTTCAATGATTTTTATCGCTGCAGGATCAATTTTAGCCATTGCGGATCCATTATAAGAATTAATACGCATTTATATGTATTTATAAATGTACCGTTTTAATTCGATATCATCGATCAATTTCTCTGGAGTTTGTTGAAGTCGACTCGGTCTCCTAGTTGTTTCATTGTAACAATAGCAGTAGACTTTTAATTTTAGATAAATGTTATTAAAAAATCTCCTCACATTTATTCATGAATATCAACTTATGAAATAATGTTTTTTTCTGACCTTTTTCCACATACTTTCTGGATCTGTTCACTCACACTACAGACGCT
This sequence comes from Creontiades dilutus, assembly GCA_031894815.1. Classification (NCBI taxonomy): domain Eukaryota; kingdom Metazoa; phylum Arthropoda; class Insecta; order Hemiptera; family Miridae; genus Creontiades; species Creontiades dilutus. Next base: position 1,540,215 of record JAVIWC010000667.1, read on the forward strand.
AAGAAGCTATTTGCAACACTACGCCAGATGTTTTTTCGTGATGTTCGGCAATTTTTTCGAATTTAATAAACAAATATTTATTAACATATTAAACATTTTAATTTAATTTAATTGATTTTTACTCAATGATGGTCTTTTTGAGAGTAAGTTGAATCCGAGGTTCAGGTCAATACTTTTTGGCATCGGCTGTCTAGTCTCTGAAATAAAAAAATGTCGGCTCATCATCCCCAGTTGTGGTTGCCCCCTCTTTCTGGGACCACTCAACGCGAATCGACCCTTCCGAACAACACACATGGCCCACCCTTAAAACAAGTAACCCCCTCTACTTTTTTCTCTTTTTTTTTTCACGTCGAATAACAAGTTTTTTTTCTTGCTCGCTTTTCTAGTCATTCTATTCCGTTTTTTCTTGTTGTATAGTGATCCTGATTTATTACGGACCATCTGTGAAGATCCAGGTGACCGACGATGGTTTTTTTTCGTGGTATTTTTTTTAAATATATGATTTTGAATATGTTAGGGATTTGGATTAGGGTTCAATAGATTAGCGCTCCAGTTATGTTAATTGTCTTCTGCACGACAATATGGGGAACAAAAGGGTTTTTGTTTTAATGACAGTGAGATTCAATCACTAAACAGATGTGTCTGGCACCGAGGCAGCATCCACTGAAGTTGGGAGGCTCATATCTAGTTTCCTGCTTTGTCATTGCTTCTATTGTTAGTATAGTATTCTGTACACAACATTAGAGGTTTAAAATAACGCTGCAAATTATTCACAAAGGGTTTTAAAGGTTGTATAAAATTTGATTTCTTAAATTTACATAGCTGTCATGAAAGTCAAACTGACTTTTGTGGGGGAGGTGGGGTACAATTTTGTCTGTTAGTCGATTAAAAAGGTTCATTATTGAAAATAAGAAATCAAAATTCATTATAGGTTTGTACTGCTGGAAAAAAAGTTGATACTTTGCTTTCTTGTATGATTTTGCTCTAAGAATTGAGTTTACATGATTCTTAATACGTTTAGTTAGATTGGTTCGCATCTTATGTAAAGAGTTCCCCTACTTTCCAACTCCCAATTGGAGTTTCCTTCGGTAAATAAATCTGCGAAGGTAATAACCACTCAGAAACTCACCTTATCATGATGGTTTGATGAGTTATACCTAGTAGACATCCATTAAGAAATAATCAAGAGCTTCACTTTATAAGTGAATATTTTGCATTTAATGGACATGGAATTCATTTCCGTTATAACTCGACAGAACAGTGCGGATTGAAACTTTGCAGTCTGGCAGTGTCATTTTGAAGCACTGAATTTGATCATTTAATAAAGAAGAGAAATTCATCCGGGAAGTTACATCTTTCGCTTTGCTAAATTTGGTATTGCCTTGTCACCCGAACATCCTAATCTAACTAAATGTATCATTTAAATTCATTTTGAAAATTACAAAACCTTCGTGTTACGTAAATACTTCAGCATTGAGTATGCAATAACTCAAACCTATTGTGAACTAATCTCAATCACATCAGTAGAGTTCATGCGGAAAGATCCGACAATCGTTGGTTACCTGTATACAACGCTATTGGAAATTCAACTTGAAACGGATACAAGCGACAAAATGTCATGAGCTTGACCCTCCAAGAACTGTCAATGAGGGAGGGTTGGGGTTAATATTTGGGCATCATGGCTGAATACTAAAATTCTTTTCAATTTCTCCCCTCAATCGAATGAGTTTATCAATAGAATGGAATTTGAGTATCACAGTCAAAGTATCATGGACGAAGTGTCTTGCTAGATACATAGGTATCGAATTTCGTTAGAATCCGTACTTACCCGTATTCAGTAAAACGACGTAAAATTTTAATTATTAGTATCTTTTTTGATATTTTAATCCTTTCTTCACACATAATTACCAGAACTATCCATAAGCTCCAATATATTGAAAGCGATACGGTTTATTTATAAAACTTTCCCACCGTCTATACTTTCACCCTTCATCTTTCAGATGGACGGTAGACAGCTAGTAAGCCGGTAAGGTGAACCGTATGTGCGAGGGGGGTGAAACGTATGATGGTAATATAGTAGTATATCAGACGAAGAGGAGGACGCTCCCCGCTCCGCGATTTCCACTTAGTTCCCTCATATTCCGAGAAGAGCGCAGCAGTGCTGGGGGTCGGCAAAAAAACCACCCCTAAGGTAGTCCGCCTATCTTCCGCTAGATGCCAGCCCCTGTTTCTCCCAGACCTACCCTCATTGCCCAAGGGAGTTTGCCCTGGTTTTAAATGTAATCACTTCATTTTAACCCCCTTCGGAAACTGGGGTGGGTAATGGGGAACAAGGGAGGCAGTGACCTTAACCCTTCGGAATTAAGGGGTTGTTACCCTCGACCCTTTGTTTTGAATCTCTTCAAGGTCGTACGACTCGCCTCTCGACGACCCCAATATTTCGAAACTACCATTCAACAAGTTAATTCAAATCTCGGAGAGAATGTTTTTTCTCTCAAACCGGGTGACAATTGCTGCTGGTAATCAGTTGCACACTTCTACTCACACAATCATTTTCAAGAAACAGCGTTTCTTCGGATTAAGAAAACTGTCTTCCCTTTGTTGGTTTTGTTACGATTATTTATTGAGATCGTTGCTCAACAAATATATCTCAATGTCCTTTGGTGGAACAGTATTAGTTGAAAAAGCATTCAAGTTACTTAATAGTTGTCACATAAATATAAAAGTATTACGACATGAAACTGCCTATTTTCTTTTCAACGAAATTCACAATTCCCATCTAAATGACGTGTAAAATGTGATTGGAGTTTCGGGTTTAGGGGTCAGTTAAAACCCTGACTGAAAAGGGAATTGCTCAGAGTTGCGAGTCACAAAAGTTCCGAGAGCTTTATCTCGACATTCCTGTGGCTTTTCAAGTAAAAGTCTCTACAAATGGTATCATTACACAACTACTGAACGAAAAATAACATTTTGGGTTTAGTTGAGAGTGAATCCTTGGCTTCGATCTCAGTCAATCCTAAAGGATGAAACGGAAAGGGTGAAATTTCAAATATCCGAACATCAAAAACTTTCGTTATAATATCATTATTTTTATGCACGTTATTGATGGATTTGCCTTTAAAAAATCGAATAAGCACACTCGCTCTCCCTAAGGGCTAGAACTTCGACAAAATGCGAAATGTGCAGAAACAGGAATGTGAACATGCTTGGGCTTAGTAAATATCATCCAATATCATGTAAGGATAAAATCAGTTGATATAATCGCGGTGTAATTTTGTTTCAAGAGTTTCTTTCGAAATTGAGTTCTTCAAGTCACGTAATGTAATTGTGGACAAGAGATGAGTATGTGTGTGTTTTACTTTACTTCGCTAAATTTCAGTTGTTCTACTGGCTAATTTCTACGTCGTGTCGTATCATTGTAGGTGTTAACATCGTATTCAATTGCCCTCTCTCGTGTCCCGAAAAATTTTAATGACTATTTTCTGTCCTAATCAACCTAAAAAGCTGAAATTTGACATGTACCTTGTGTGGTACATCGGAAATCTGAAAAAGTCAACCAACTGCCGTTGGACACCTAGAAGTCAGTGACAAGGTATAGAGATCAATGGTCAGCTGAATGCTGTTACGGCTAATTACGATCCAAATCGATCTTAAGTGCTAAAATGTGGCACTTTTATGACATCTACAGTGGAGAAGACAAACATAAAAGTGCGATTTGCCAAATTTATATACCGTACCATTGACTGCGTTCTCATTTAGTTTTCGGTACGTTTAGTACTTGTACTCGGTCTCTTTTTGATTGGTGCCAATTACATTACATTTAGATAACGGCCATACACTCCGTTTATTCGGTATCTGTCGTTTAGTGATATGCCCAGTTATCTGAAAATAGTAAACCCATGTGTTAGAATTAGTAGCGTTTAAAAAAAAATTTGATCCCGTCATATTTGAATTGGATTTCACCTGTTTTCGAGTCTACCTAGGAAGCATTCTTTCTGGTTGTACTGTACAGTTCTAAATGTCCGGCGGTCCACTTAGCGAGTAATGTAATACAGTAGTAAAAACCTTTGTGTAATAATTTGTAGCATTTATTTTACATTTTTCTGTTGATATCGACAGAACTCAGTTTAGTGTATGGAATTAAACCACCCCGGTGAATGGATGTACTGCCAACCTTTTCCCCTCCAATAGTTTCAGTATAGTGGAGAAATAGGTTTCTCACACGAGACATGAAGGAGTGGCCAAATATCTGCTTTTATAGTACGTACGATATATAATACAGTACGTACGATCTACACGATACGATCAACACCTACATCAAATTAAAATAGAATTATAAAAGCAGTATTTGAATTAATTAGCGTTTTTTTTTCTATTTCCGATATCGAATTCACAATTGGCCCGCAGCTTAAAACATTCAAGATATATTAAATTTAAATAAATCAACAATCGACCAGAACAAATGAACTGGGTTCTAGGTTCAGATTGCAATCATAAGTGATCCAAAATAACTCATCAAATAAATCAAACTTACTAAGTAAGCAGTTACCGCTCATGCCCATTGACTCGAATTCATCTATTGCAGGTACTACTCGTCTGACAATTTTCGGTAACCCATTATTTTAGCGAAAATCCTCTGTACTGCTTGAAATGATGATGATGATGAAAATACTGCTAGAATTGATGGATACAAACATATTTTCGCTACATTATGTAGACTTCATAGCTTCATTATCTGTTCATTATTGTCGTTCTTTTGACTTATCGATTCTGGGGACCTTCAGTGTTATTTTAACGGTATGGGAAGAGTTGAAAATGTGATTTTAGATTAATTTCATTGGAGGGAACAATCTAAGTTACCTACCAACTGGTATTAAACATTCCGTATAATTTTCCTATGCGATTCTGTTAGTACCGATCTAAACAAGGCTTGATAGACTGGAAATCAACTGGAAATCAATGAGTATTTCAAGAAACGAACATGGCGTTTAATTCATCAGGGGAGCGTTCGAGTAACCACCAGCTTTCCGGTAAGTAAACAGTAAAGTAACCGTATGAATACTTTTCTAGGTGTCATAGAAATCCCTGTCACCCAGCCAAATTTAATAAGTAGATGTGATATATTCTAGCTCACTGATAGTTTCCTCACATCCAGAAAATAATACCCCCCAGATGATTTTTCAGTTAAATGTGGTAAAGTAAAGCCAGCAGTTCACCAGTTTCGGAGAAAAACATTGGACTGCTGACAGTAAGATTACATTTTATTAAACAAATTTTGAGGGGACTAATGCATTTTTTCGGTTTCAGAGACTTATGACATTGGTTTTACCGTAACACTTGAGACAAAAAGGGGCCAAATTTCATTATAGTAAGAAAGGACACAATAAAAGTAGTGTTTTTGAAACAGGAACACTCGCAGAAATTTGAACTTCCTCTTTTTCCATCTCAAAAAAAAAAAAAAAAAAATTACCACTCGCTGAGAGAATGGACAAAGATATGGGGAATTGAAAAAAGTCAAGTCCGTACACGTTGATTTCACAAATAAAATGATCAATTAGGTACATGGCAGCCTTCCATCACAACAAGGCGATTCCCTATACCAATGATTCTTGGCTTGACACTCAATACCGAACTGGGGTGGAAAGATGAAAAGAAAATTCAGAGAAATGCATTGGCTTATGGGTGGACGCTCAAAACTGTCTACCCACAATAAGCTCATACAGTACCAGCAAGTCATTAAAGCGGTCTGGACTTACGGTACTCTGCTGTGGCTTGGGTACACAGAGTAACCGCTACATTTTCAGCGCTTTCAGAATGTTTTGCGTACCAGCGTCAACGCAGACAGATATTTCTGAAACGATTAATTACTCTATGAGTTCAAAGTTGAACCTGTCAATGAGTTTATCTACGAACAAGTCGTCAATCACCTTTTGAGGCTCAGAAATCATTAAAAGAGAATGTACCTTCAGCACCTTGACACCTAAGATCAACTTGAAAGTCGTGAAAAAAACAAAACCGAATAAAGTAAGTAAAATGATGTGAGCATCAAGGCTAGTGGCTCAATTATTATGAGAATAAATCCGAAATGATCTTACAATAACGTATATTACTATAGAACATGAGTATTGCTTTTACGTTGTTTTTAATTGCGGCAATAAACCTTGTCAAAAAATAAAAAAATAAAAATAAACTCTTCGTTAAGATCAACAACCTCGAAATCCTCCCCTATCGCTTTTTGGCTGTACTTCATAAAACACGTTTGAGAACAATTTGATTCGTCGAACGAATGCTGATTGTGATTTTAGTTCAATTGACATTAACCCAGAAAGTTGGAAATAGGTACAAATGTTTGATCGAACACCTGGTAGGGCTTAGAGGCTAAAGCATGTTCCATAATTTTAGCCCATAGGCTTGCGGTTAACAATTTTCGAGAGCTCGAAAAGAAGGGTAATCCCGTTTTCACGTTTCAAGTTTTTCGGGAACGGTAACTAGGAACGGTGTCGAGTCACGAAATTTGGCTTAGTCGGTTATACGGAACTAAGGATCGTGGAACCTGGTGTAACATAGGTATAGACGATATTTTGTTATGACGCGGTAATTATTTAAGATATGAACATACTTCCATTAAAGGTAGTAGCGAGTCATCATAAGCACTATTCTGCTTGAACCCACAAACCAGTCTTACTCTAGCCGTCCTCAGGTGATGTTGTGTCCGGGACCTGATTGCCATCTTCAGGTGTACGTACTCTTCATTTCACTTATACATTTATGCATATATTCGGAAAACCGACTTCTTGAGATGGGGCAACCATACCATAGAAACCTAAAACTGCTGCGGAACGTCAAAAGAATGATAAAATGCGTAAAGCCGCCGAAAAATCTGCTTCTAGCGATACTAGTGAGCCTAAACGTGTCAAAACAGCTGCGGTACGAAAAATTGAATGCAAATTACGTAAAAACCGCCGAAACATCAGCTTCTAATGAAAACAGTAAGTCTAAACCTGTCAAAACTGCTGCCGAACGAATGTAAGAAAGCCGTTCACGTCTAAAACTTGAAAAATTGGTCCTTAAAAGAAGAATAAGAAAGAAGCATGTTCCATGTTTCTTGAGTTTTAACCGTAGGCTATAAGCGAAAAGCATCAGGTGGTCCAGCGGGCTTGCCCTCTGCCGAGGCTTCAAAGGCCGAGTTTTTTTGCATATTGTTTATTTCATTCATGCATCCACGTGACATGTTTGCAATAACTGAAATCCTAAGGATCGACTGGAAGACATATCGTTGTTATTAACGTACGTTATTGAACGTGGTTCAATCTAGATTATTGGGCTTCGTCCACAGCGTACTAAAAGAATAGTTTGCCTGCAATAACAAATATTACTTACCATGTAATAACGTCTAGTTGGTGGGTACTGACGTGCCGTGTGATAGCTAATCATAGTGATCTGCTAACAAGATTCCTACATCACGCTTCCAACTCACGCGTTCACGTATTAGCTGGGTACATGATTACCCAGCCCATGCTCGGACAGCGGTATAAAAAGGATATTATTTTTTTATTAGTAGAAGACAGTTAGACGAGCCAGCTGTAATCTTCACTGTGAGTTCGTTTGCATGCCAGGTGCCCTCCGTCAATAGTCACTTCCTTTCAAGCTGTTATATCCCAGTTTGGAATAACTCCTTTTTTTTATAACCTTCACCTCGTATATACCTGCCGATTCCATTAGGTCATGTCTATTACGAAAGGCACCTAGAAAAAAGAGGAATCGTTTCTGATCACCCTTTGAAAGGATGGAGGGAATAAGAAAATGCACAAAAGAATATTCATTATGAAAAAGCGACAAAAAAAGGAAGTCGAATGCTTCACACCTCTACAAGAGAAGTTAATGTTCCTGAGTCCCGGATGGAGCAGGTGCGACGAGGGAGGTCTCCATGACGTCTTTCTGCTGCAGGTTGACCTCGATCTCCTCAATATGTTTAGCCAAGGTGTTCGTCTGATCTGTCTGGTGTCAAACGATGAAAGAGCAGACGAATTCATATACATCAAAGATGAAATGAGTTGTTCACTCGTCCAAATCTGTTTTTTGAGCGATTAGCAAGGTTATACCTAATGCTAGTTTAAGGTTATGCTTATGATTATGCTGGACATTCTAGTACCAAGCAATTTTATAGGTGACCAACGGATAAAAAGTTTTCACGTTCAAGTGAAGCGCATCCGCCCTACTCAAGGGCGTAGATAACGAACGAATTCTTGGACTTCCGAGTAGATGGTTTCATGGTATGTGGTACTTCATGGTACACGACGTCGTATCGATACATCACTGTGTCTTATTTAAAGTGTGGGATCGTAGATACCGTGCGACATATCGTGGATACGAGTGTAAACTTCATTTGGGTTATTAGATTATTACACAATAAATGCGAAATAGTGCAGTTAAATGATCCAAATAATTAATTTCCACTCATAGGGGAAGATCCGAACGAGAGGGAGGGGGGAGACCATTTAAAAGGATTTTGATGTTTTTGGGTTGTATCTCGAATAAAAACGTATCTTATTAAAAATAAACCTAGTTACATTTTACACTGAAGTTGTTCGATACACAAATACCACATTTGTGTTGGTTTCTAAAATATAGGTCGTGGAACTACAATAAAAAAAAAGGTAGGTGTCATTCTTTTGTGAAATTTTCTTTTGTCAAAAGTAAAGGTTGTTTCCCACAGGTAAAAATTCGTATTGACGGTAGTGTGTGCGGTTGCACTAACTTGAAGTATGGACCCATTCTGCATATTATTATGCATTCACTGCATACTGTACTATGTATTACTGTTCTATTTTGAACTCAACTGTTTGGCATCGTAATTTGCTTTTAATAATTCTATGCGTCCATGTTACAACAAGTAAGGAAGCCGTACGACCCACCCGACTCGGCAGACTTGGTTCCCACTTAGAATTGTCACAAACATACGTTGAGTGGAGAAAATGGTGGCTATGAAAACTATCATTGACAAGGAACCTGAAAACGTCATAATGCGTCGGCCGGACGTCTATTTACCTAATCTTATGCAAATTTGAACCATTTTCTCACTCAAAAACACCCTGAACTAGCGAAGTACGCCGACATTTCTGAAAGTACCTAACTAGGACGCAGATAAACACGGAAATATCTAATTTAGGCGTGTAAAGTGTGAATGCTAATCACGCTCGAATCGAAAATTTACGTGTGTTGTCCATTTCAAGTTGTTGTCAACTCGAAGAATTAGGTTCTGCATTTGCATAATCTCACGTCCGAAGACCACGAAAATGTCAAACCACGGAAGCAGCGACGGACTTAATCGGGTATAATCAGTTTTTTATGGGGCGACCCCTTCAACACTTCGTAAGTCGAAATAAAGAGCTGGTGAGTAAATAATTGGTACGGCCAACATTATAGCCAACAACGTGTCTAGGATTGACAAAAAAAGCGCCAACATGGAACGCCCTTCGGAATTATCAGTTATTTTCGTTTCACTTACTATTCGCAATTACTATAAATTCGTCGAGCCAATGTGTGAATTGACCAAATATTTGAACAGTAATTTGACCACTGCAATCCAACAGTTTTTCAAGATTTCATTGACCAGAATGATCCTCTTCCTTCGTATAGAGACGTAATCCATTTCGGTGTATTATTTTCAATAATGAATCTTTGTAATCAACGAGGAAAAAAGTGAACCCCCTTTAAAACTAGTTGTTTCACGTTTCAAGAAACGTAGTTTTCAAAAATTGAATTGAAAAAATACCATCGACCGCCATCTTTAGCTTTAGTTTTTCATCCGGGCCAAAGTTTACGAAATTTGGCTAGAAAAATGAATGAAATAAAATAAAACGAAAATTCCTACATCGACCCGGGATGTGCCAGCAATCTAGGCGCCTTCGTCCATCAACCCTAAGGAATGATATATAAAGGTTGAAATATTAAAAAATAACTTTAAACTCTTAAAAACGTTCCATGTAGGTGGAGTTGTTTTTGGTTTAATTGAGACAGAAATTATTTCTGTGAATCGAACGAGACCACTTTTGTTTCTGTACGATCTTGTGTTTACTCACCATTTGCCAAAATCGGAGCGTAGTCTTTAAAGCGAAGATGAGTGAGACCGCTTCGTTGATGACTCCCCTCTGAGCAACGTGGACACTTTGGAGAATACTTAGGGATTATACTATCCATAATGCTGTCTTCCAAGCTTTAATTCAGTTGAGTCGCAGGTTGAGGAGAAGTGAAAGCATTCTTTCTGCATGTCTTTTTATTTCATCTCTATCAATTTCAGTAGTTTTATTCATGGGTTTCTGGACGTGTTTGAAAAAAAAATCCCCTATTTTCTTCTCCATAGATGTGACTCATACTGGAATTTAAAAAAAATCATTTTGTGATGTAATAATTCCGTATATTTTTGCTTCTGAACAACTATTTTTATATTCAATTAAAAACTCGCCAGCGGAGGGGTCTGAAAGCATTTGAATACGAGTATTTAACTTCTCTTGACAAACTATACATTTTTTCACCATCTAGTGGCTCTATTTTATTAGGTAAACCACGAGAGGTTTAGAGAGTTTGTCTTATTATCGCTGTTTTACTGTTTGCATTTATTCAGGCTAGTATAAATAAAACGTATTCAACTATGGAAATATTGTAGGAAAAAAGAGAAAATCAATAACAAGGCTACAGCTGGACATTTGTGATAATGATTAGTGAGAACCTCTTACCTATTTTAATGTCAACGCCTGGTAAACCAGCTAAAAATATATTCATGGAAAACGGTTAACACCTAGAGTAATTTCACTTTAAACGTTTTCGAAACATTAAAATTGGATTAAGATAAAACAACGTTATTAAGTATGTTATTCCATCTCACACCTCATCTCAAGACTTACAGTTTACACAAAACCACCCCATAATTGATTTTCCAACTGGTCCGTCGCAACGGAACACCAGTGCTACACCCTCCAACTTGTCAAACTCCACCGATCCGGAAACCGTTTCAAATCATCATCCAAACAACAAGGAAACGTAATACACAAGTAGGTAGTTATTATGTAGCTTAGCTGTCCGCCTCAGAAGTCCCGCTCGATCTATCTTAGTCCACCCTAGCTCACCCTCCGCTCTATTTGCCCAACCAATTTCACTAAAAGCTTTTTTTCCCCATCCTGAGATCGGCGTCTTATGTCAATTTTTTCGGCCCTTTTTTCCGTGTGCCTTTTTCGGGGTCCTTTATTTTGTTTTCTCTTCCAAGAATTGAACCAACTATGGCTTTCCCCGTTCCTTTTCCACAGTTTTTTCCGTTATCAATCATTTCCACCCCTCCCCGTTGCCCTTCTTTTCTTAACCCCTTGCCAGTTCTCCCTTTAACCTCATCGTAACAATAAACAAGCAGCCAATATTCTTCTGACGTTTTTTGCCGTCTGATTTCCGTTTTTTTCTCTTCCTCTCGTTTTGAACTTTGGGAAAAGGCTTCTAAAGAGATTGGGCTATTCCGGGGTTGGTAGACGACTGGGCTTTTTCAAATGTGATTACACGAGAAGTTGTCGCAGAGGGATTTATTAGCCCAGAAGGTGAGATTTTCATATGCCGATGCTGACTGAAGTTTTAGATTCCAAAATTGTTTGGGAAAGAAGTCGTCCACAATGCGAATGCCGTTGGTTAATTATGGTGAAACGAGAAGTCATGGAAGTTAATTGGGGAAACGACTACTTCTCTTATTGCAATAAGTTGGCGTTGACCCAAGATCAATTTAGGAGAAGGCTAGTTTAGTTCATCCCGTTTAACAGAGTATAATCTGGTTACTAAGTAGTCGCGATAACTATCGCTGGCATAATTGAGTGCCTCCTTTCTTGAATAATTATTTCATGAAAATTTTGAAGAGTTTTGATGAAAAAACGTGGAATGCTCATTTGGAGGGGTAGGGGGATTTTTAGCGGAGCACACCTGTTGATTAGTACTCCTGTTCTCTACCTTTCTGGTAAAAAAGTTTTCAGCAGTAATGCAGTCGGGCTAATGGGAACTTATAATTTTGTTAATGTTTAAATATTTATTGATTCAATTTTTACCCTCATTAACAAGTGTACCCGAATATGACATTATTGTATAATAAAACATACATACAATATAAAAATAAGTATTGTACCCAAATTCTCAAATATAAATGGGTAGCTATTTGAATGCAATTACTAGATGTGGAAGTGGGAGGTGACGAGTTTAGATAATGTACCACTTACTACGTCTAATGTACATGGGTCAGTAATTATGTAAGTTAAGAAGGGTTATTCTGATGAAGAAATAATAAACCTCTGTATGATGACTTCCAGCGCCTTTCTTATATTTTGGCTCTTTTAGTAATTATCCTAAATCAATTCCCTTGGTACAAGATGTACAATTTTTTGGGGAACCTATAAAGTTTCAGGAAAATTTTCATTTTCAATCCGTTTTCCAGTCTTCCGGTCAACTTTGCAATTCTCTATCGATTTCATGGGGAAATTTCAATTTGAAGGTGCTAAAATGTCCGACAACTTCTAAGACAACAAAGAATAACATACATCTTAGAATAAGATACCATAAGTTCGAACCGTGCAAATAGGAAAAACTAGTAAATCATGAAAATTCTTTCTAAAGACTGGAATAGTTCATAAACAGTTCAAAACATTCACATCAAAATTTATGTACTACCATAGTGTGTAGAAGTTAGAGTATAGAAGGTGCCGAATTTTTTCCAGCAAACTGAAATTTATCAATGACGTCGATACGGAATCCCAAAATTTATGTTTTGCACTGTTTATAAACGATTAGACACTTCAGAAAAAACATTTTGCATTTTATAGCTTTTCTTAGGTATTTGCAACGTTCGAACTTATGTTCCTTTCATCTGTGGGGTTCCTCGTTAGCATTTTAGAAAGTGTCAAATGTTTTTTCCCTATCTAACTGGAATTTCTCCAAGAAACGGATACGAAATCGCACAGTTGATCCCACCAATGGAAAGCTAATTGCATTTTCAAGCTTTCCGGGAACTGTACAGCTTCTAGCACATCTTTTGGAAGGGGAGTTAAAGTTCAAGTTTTCAGATAATTATTATTATTTTTTCAATGGGGATCTTTCGAACGGCAAATAATGCTGAATGCTTCGAAAAATGTGGTCAAAATTGAGAAGAGATTTTTGTAATTGGAGAAATGAGGGTTTTTATGGTACTAAAAGTGGTTTTCCAGGAAAAACCTTCAAAAACAGTCCCAATTTCAACCAAATTTGTTATTATTGTTTGGACGATGCATGATTGCTTACTTGTCACTTTTAGGTTCAAAAATTGCTTCTATTTGTTTTGGTTGAATTTTTACGGATCTGTAACCAATCAAGGTCGATATTCTGTCACAAATGAATGAAATATGGCACCCTACTTGCCAATTTCAGCAGAAACACGAGAAAATATTGGCCAGTTTTTTATCCATGGCATTTATGTGGGAAGCGATCGGGGTGGCTACAAAAATTATTACCAAATAGACCTCACTGCGAAAGAACAGATTTTTTACATCAATTGTAAGGACTTTTATGGCCAGTACCATATCAATACCAATTAAAGATTTAGAATCTAATTAACTTGAAATATAAAATGATGAAGTTTTAGGGGGGCTATAAAAATGTTTTGGTGTATAATTTCAAATCCTTATTATTGACAAGAATAAAGTAAAATGTTAGACTTTTTGAGGTTAAAAATGCGGTTGGCAGATTTTGGCTCCATTTTCGATTTAGTTTCACCCAAATTTTTTTTCTCATCGTAAAGTTTGGGACGCATTGTAGGTAGGTACATTGTTTTGACACAACATAGTTGGAATTTCAACCTCTTGAGAAACAAAAATGTCTACTATTTCTGTGGATTAAATTAAAACATAGTCCTTGGAACTTTTCGTCTGGGACCCGACCCAACATAAAGACATTAAATACAAGACCGGTTGTTCAGAAACAAGGGAGTAGAAGTAGATTCACACGTCAAAACGTCAATTAATCTACTTCAATTCCTAATCTGCTTCAATTGTGCTCTTATGTTGCTAACTAGATCTCGAGCTAATTTAGTTTGAATACATTGATATAAATGGCTATTGAATGATGAAAATATGAAAATAGTAGATACCGTAGGACATCTTGGGGTAGGTATCCGAATAAATACCATGTTTTAATTGGAACCGGCGTATTTTTTTCTTTGAGCACGTTTCCGTTCATTTTGACGCTTATTTTCACAAAAAAAGAACACGCTATTGTACCCACCCACCTGAGAATGTAACGTCGGGAAAACGCTTGTTGATTGACGTCCTCAGGGAGTATTGATTTGTAGCCAAGAAACGACTAGAGTCGGGGAGGTAGGATATGTAGCGGGTGAGAGGGGTAGGTGGCGGGGCGTAGGGGAGAATTCGGCTGTCAATTTGTCAGAACCTTCTCATCCCTGAAGGCCCCACCTTGCCTCCTCAACTCCCTCCTTGCCAACACACCCCTCTTTTTCCATCTTATTTCAACCAGTTCGATATCTCTTCCACCTCTTCCACTATGCTATCCCCTATCCGGACGCCCCCCCCCCCCCTTCACCATTCTATTTCCCTCTTTTTCTTTTCCCTCCTCTGGGGGGAAAAGGCTTTTTTTCCGCTCCTCGTCTTGCCTTCTATGCGAGAGAAACCTTTTCCCTCCCACTTCCCATATTCCCTCTGTATGGAGAAAAAAACTCGGGGTCCCAAAGCAACTTTATAACACACACGAGTATGTGACGTTGCTGGAAAGGTTTTTCTTCCTCATATGAAGGAGTTCCCCTCCCCTCCCCGACACGCCTCTACCACCAACAGTACATCTCCCTCAACCTTCTCATGCTGTAAAGCAGCACCACCCGCTCCTACCCCCCTGTACTACTCTCACACAGCAATCTCTCAGTTTGAATTATAATGCTTCAACTCTCGACTTCGAAATATACAAGCGCTCTTCAAATTCAAAGCTATTGAAGTTTACCTTTTGTGACAGTAAAAAAATCGAAAAAATCAAGAAAATACGCCACGCTTTTGTCATTTTATTTTTCCTCCACGTATACTTCTTCCTGCGCTGTATTATCTTTATACGTTCTCCCTTTAACAAGCATGTTTTTCGTCTCACTACTTTCCTTCTACGACAATCTATATCCCTCACATTTCCAAGCGGGTACTAATAAAATATGAAATGGGTTACATAACATCAATTCATTACTATACCGGTGCAAGATTTTTATTTTTCTTATTTTCATATCCCATAAAATGTTGAGCTTTCCATTCCATGAGTCATTTATTGTGGAAACACGAGAACCAGTGCTTGAAAAATTGACCCCGTTTTTACCTAGTTTTGTTACTATGGCCGGTTTTCTAAGAAAGTCGATTCTGTTCTTGAATAGAATATCCGAGGGATAGAGTGAACCTTTCCTACTTTGTATATTAAAATGGAAGTCAACAAACTCAAATGTAAACGAACTTCTACATATTGTGGGCCAACGACTGGTCCAAACATGATGCGATTCCTGGGTGAACCTGATTCATAAATTATATTGAAAATCATTCGTAGGAGTTTAGATAGTTGTTGAGGGAAACAACGTGACTAATCATTAAACAAAGGTTATTGTCTGCTTATTAAATAACAGTTCTACAAAGATTACTGGTTTCCAGAAACCGAACGAAAGGAACACCATTACAAATACACCATCAAAAAAACGATGACACTTGAATTTTACTGGACATTTAGAACTGAACAAAAAAGTTCCTGTAAATAAGGATCTGAAAATGAAGTCTCATTAGTAACAATTTAACAAAAACATGTTTTTTAACTCTATCATGAATAAACATGAATTGTTTTGAAGTTAACCCTTTAGTCAGGGGTGCCAACCCCCACCCCCAAGCTTCATGACGCACCCCCCCCCCCCCTCTCCAAATTTAAAAAGTACTGGTGAGCACCCCTTATTTTATCCAAAATTAAAAGAATAGATATGGAAAAAATTCAAACCCAGTCAACAATATTGTCTATTTAGACAAAACGTGTGTATTTTTTGAGGTTCATTACTTAGGATGTAGTTTATTTTTGAATGTCGTCGAAATGAACACTGTTTCGGTCAACTTTACATCCCCAAAAATTTTTTTAGAACCCCCCAAGAATTTTAATGACGCAGTCTGCGTCACTGCGTCATAGCCCCCCTCCTTTAGTAGACCGAATTTGGAGCAGAATGCCCCCCCCAATGGCTGGTTTCTGTCTCAGTTTATTTCCGCGATCTGATTTTTTGGAGGAATAAGTTTTTGTGATGTTCACGTTTCTCCATGAGTTCCTGTTTATTCTTCTGAACTAGTATATTGTTATTTTTATCTTTATTATTATTATTTATTTATTTAATCGCTTGACAGCAAATCTGAAAAAACTTATATCGTCCAAGTGGTCACAATGGTTTCTTCTATCTTTTAAACTTCAGATGCAAAATGAGGTAGTAATTGAAAAACAAGTTTCGAGAGATACAAAAGTATTATTTTGCTTGAAATAGTGTGTAATTTCTTAATGAAATATCGATTAACGAATTATTTCATTTAATCAATGCATTTCCTATAAAAATTACATTGAACAATGAAAAAATGTCATTCGTTCAATAAAATGTTTTGTATTATCAGTAAGTTGTTTTTGTTTTTTTTCGTTTATAGGTTCCGTGGCGACCGTAAATGTACCTTTGAAGGTGTCTTAAATGTGCAGTAATGGATCGAGCGAGCAGTAATAACTCAGAATGAATCGAAAGGTAAAGATCTTCTTATGAAGATCAAACGGGTATTATTCAATTCATTGGAATGATATCATCAGATTTGAAAATTCAACCCCCCTCAACACGGACTGATTCGTTAAATGTGTTTTGTTATTTGTCAATTCATCGACACCGGTCACGGAACAAAATAATCAACTTTTCGAAAAATGATACCACTTACCTGTGTTTTAGCGTGCTTTTGAGGTGAGCACGGCTGTGTGTCGTTGCCTAGTATTGGTAATAGGTCTACCACATTAACATAGGTAAGACACCCGAAATTGTTGGGTAGTAAAGCTATTGTAGTAGCGAGGACTTGTAACTAGTTGAAGAACTACGTAGGTACGGGCCAAAATGATTTAAAGCGAAAAAGAACAGTAGTATTTGTGTACATGTTAATATGCAAAATAGTGTTACAATTCATGTCAGTGCCATTGCACACTGCAACGCCATTCCAACAGCTTCTACCCTACAAGTATTAAGAGAACCAACTAAAAGCTGACTATCACAATCATTATCTTTCGAATTCGAACAATATTGGACCAATCGGTCATGGAAAAATCAGGGCTACAAAATGATCGTAATACAAATCATAATATCATTCATCACAATCCCAGAAATTGTAATCAAAATCGGTTCATTAGTTTTGGACTTTCGACTGTGTCGAATGTACGAGTACTTCATAATGCGCATGCATATGACGTAAACAATGATAATAAAATGAATTCATAGGTTAGACCACACATGCGAATTCATATTTTAGACAATACATGAGAACAATACCTTGAAAATTCTTCAAAATCAGACCAATTTTTGGTGATAGCTTTGGGCGTGGCAAGAAATTACGACTAACAGGCTAACTACTTTCTCTGCGGCTTTATTTGATTCTCTGAAGGTTTTCACCCTTAAACAATTACTCACAAAAATTGTCTTGCAATTCTTCCATAAGCACCACACAATGCTGCGATCTGAGAGATTAACGCCCTACAACACGAGATTCATCTTAGAAGGAAATGTTGTTAATCCTAAGCACCGCCTAACTATGTCAACTAGAAGCCCTCAATACCTTTTGTTTATGCTTCACAGGCACCTTAGTCCTGAACGTAGATTCCCTAGTGTTGTTAGCAGAAGTAAATATAAAAAGTTAATTTTTTCAAGAATGATTTCCAAAGGAAACTTTTCGCTTGATGTAGGTATACTTTAGGAGCATTTATTGTTAATTACCGTATCCTCCATTTATTCTGGTTATTTTATGACATCTCTCTCTCTCTCTCTCGCTCTCTCGCTTTCTCGCTCTCTCAACTGATGGACCTACAGAAACGGCGTGTTAGTTGTATTGTCAGCTTTGAAAATGTAAATTGACTGCAACAACTAGCGATATATCTTTTGCCCTAGTGGTAACCTCAATAATTGTGTAATAACTCAATAATAAACTAATTATTATGCTTATTTTACTGGGGGGACAGGTGATTAAATATTAACCTAAATTTTGAAAAGAATCACTATAATGTGGCCCGCTTTTCGCTGTTAGGTTGGGTTTATAGAGAATGAGATATTAAAATTGGCTGTCAACCAGGAATGTGAAGTAAAGTTGACAATCCATTCACTACAAATTAGCACATACTCAACCTCGTCATTAACTCCCTATCTCATTGCATATCCCGCCATATCCACGCGTCGTCGACGTGTTTAACCACGTTTTTGAAAGAGCAATCGGTTATCCTCAGTTGGTAACCTTTCTGAGGGATAACTGTTTGTACGCGAATGGTTTGTTATCCTTGTTCTCAAAATTGAAACAACGTGTGTATTCAGTTAACATGAGCTAACCAACTAAGGTGTTAGAATCATGAGATGGATAAAAACGCACATCGTAATAACTACGCGTCAAGCCAACTACTGACTTCGCCATTTATATACAACGAAGTTGAACAATTCCTCTCCCCTCAGCACATTTAATTCATTTTGGGCAGAATTTGACTTGACCACTTATCTATCAGTGTTGCAGCTATACAATACACTTGACCCACATTTACGGCTAATCAGATCACTATTTCTTAAAATCGGTCTTTTTAAAGGAATCCCCAGCGGTTTAAGTGCCTTGACGCCAGATGATCATAGACAATAGCCCTCTACCCTACCTCCTTTCCCCCTTAACGCCGAAAACAACAAAAAAAGTTAGCCTATAAATCAAAGGGAACATCTGTAGGTTCCCCCGGAAAAAAGGGGTTGATTTTCAAAAGGGTTTATGCAAAACAGGGCACCTAGCCTGGGCTTAAAGGCACAAAACTCCCATCAGAGAAAAGAAGTTCGTTGCATAATTTCGCTGCCCCTCAGTTTGAAGGGGCTGCACACCTGGAGAGATGCTAATGAGGGAGGACGATCTCACTTCACCTCTCCTCCAGCCTTCTAGCGTTGTTTCCTCACATCCGCTGCACTCTTCAGTTGCCTTCCATTTATGAGTATTTCAATACTATGTTTGGTTTGATAACTCTCACGTTTCTCCTGGTTTAATAGAAGAACTCACGAGGATAAATAGGTTTATCTCGTTAAAGACAAGCGATAGGCACTAAGCTCCGTAAAGAAACATTATTTAGCCTTGCTGTGAGCGTGTGTCATTGCAAAAGGCACTCTATTCTATCTTATCGTTAACAAATTGTTCGTATGATTTTTATTCCTCCTCAACATTAGACCATATTCAAGACTCAACCGGAAGGTCCCTCTCCAACTGATAGCTCAATATTGTGGATTATGCAACAGGGGCACTCACAGGGGGAGGGGGGGGGGTCCCAAAAACATTGAAATTCTTCGGGAGGGGGGGGGGGGGGTCCCAAAAACAATTGGGGGGGGGGGGGGGTTAAAGTTGATTGAAACCGTTGTTAACGTGACAACATTGACGTAAATAATAATGAACCTAATAATTAATTTAAATATGGTTTGTTTTTCTGTCTGAAAATGTATAAATGACAACGACAGTGCTTAAATATTGTTTTACATTTTCGTTTTGGGGAGGGGGTACCAAATTACATGGGGAGGCTTGTTCTAAGTTGGGGGGGGGGGGGGGCACCCCTGTACACATCATATTGTGCTCTTAATTTTGATATCGATAGGCACATATGTGCTTTTTTAATGAAATTAAGATGACATTCACAGTGTAGCTTTACTTTTTGATTAGTTTCCACTATATCCATTCATCTCACAGGTCACACCAAACTTGAAAGGGCTCTGGAATGCATAAAACCTCTGTCGAAACAGTAATTTTCATTACTTTGTTCAGAAATAACATCAGTTAAACACAGGAAATCGTAATTTAAGTTTACATTCTTAACACTTGAACGTAGTTCAAATCTTGCTTCATATATACCCAACTGACTACTACGACATTCGACTCTTACATGATCAAAAATTGCCCTTTTTAGATTTTCAGATGTGCTGAATTCAAAACTAGATAAAAAGTACGGAATGCAAACCCATGCAATACAATTATCAATATTTCTTGATAAAAAGGATTTGAGGATTGCAACATTGTATGAAAAACGTGATGATCTAACTAAATAGCATCGCAGTAAATTTATTCCGCCAATATTTCATGATGAACAAAAATAGTTTATTGCAAAGCTGTATGTTTACGAGAAATAGCGTGTTCAAAACGGCGTTGATTGGCTCGTCAATTATTGGTGTCCATCCAATTAACAGCGAAGTCGCTTGGCTATTTCATTATCCCCAAAGTCCGCAAGACGTAGTGCTATTCGCATTGAATTATGAATTCATACGAAACTCGTGGAACCAGCGCTCGTTTACCTGAAACATTCAATGACAACAAATTTAATACTTGACACGGAACCAAATGGCGAGATATTTAATTGAGTAACGAGTAGATAAAGATTGCTCGTAATCAACTTCGATTAACACTCAGAGACCGATAAATTGAGGGATATGCAAATTATCCCATCATCTAATATTAGTGAAGAGAACATTCGCGGAAGGAGAGGGAACTAATATTTTGTTAATGGAAGATTGTTGCGTTCTTGATGAAGTGGTTCAATTTTCAGAATCAATGAATAATTTGGCAATCAATCTATAGATGATCATTAATTTGTAATTAAAAAAATAGTTATTGGGACTACCAGGAATATTTGAGAATTGAAGCTCTTCAATAAATGAAAGCTAGAGAAAAAACACATATATAAAACTCCATCATGTCGAGCTAATGTTTCCACAAATACACTCGTAAAACGAAACAAAATTTAACTTGTGTGTTACTGGCTGATTTTTAATTTTAAAAAATTTTCTGAATACGAATTTTGAAAATTTTACAGCCATTGCTTGGAGATTAGCTCGTGCGTACAAGACATAATCTTAGTGAAGTTTCCAGGATCAGCCAAATTCATGGCCAGATTCATCAATCCAACCAGATCATTCAACAAACAATTTCGATATGAATCCATTAGATGAAGGCATCTTTCGATGATCAACATATTCTCGAATGGACATCGCCTTGTAAAAGAATCATCGACTAATTATTATCACCTCCTGATAAGAAGCGGTTTGAGTGAGGTCACAAAAACTCCAAGATCCGAGCATATGGTCTGTTGGCTGATCCCTACAACCAGATGCGAACCCAGCAACGAACAACTCGGTAAAAAAATAAAAAAAAAAGAACCTTCAAATCAACAAAGGATTATGCATAATGAAAGGAACAAGAGCGTCAAGGGACTTGGAAAAAACACCGCGATGAGTAGTAAATAGCGTCCTGAGTTTTTTAAAGGTTTTTTCTTCTTTTTATCTTTTCCCCCCACATCACCTTACACGACAAAAAGAGTGAGGAAGGGTTTTTTAAGCGTAAAAAGAGACAAAAAAAAGGGTTGAAAGGCAATTAACGATGCAGATGCGGAGCGTCATCTGCGTTGCGTCGAGGCGTCCGCGTCCCGTCCCAGGAGATGAGACCAATCGTTCTTCGAGAGAAGAATTACAGTTTTACGATGGTGAATTAAGGATTCATCCGGTGGAATTAAGGTCAGAGGGAGGAATTGAGGCCGACGGCGATGCCGGGGCATTAGTCGTTGTCACCTGTCCGCCCAACCTTTCAATTCATTTTGAGTTTGTTTGTCACGTAATTACTTCTTTCTTTTTCTCTCCTTTTTTTCTTTGCTATACTTTTTAGCCCTCTTCGCGTGCTATCAGCGAATCAATGGAATGAAACGTTGAAATTAATGTTTTTTAATAGAAGCATGATAACTATCGTGACTGTCATAAACCCAACACATTTCTCAGTTGGTAATGCCACCCTAATAGGTATAGCTAACTACCCTAACCACTAGAACGAATTAGGGAAATAAACATGTGAATAATGTACTATATTTCCGTTCCCCCAACAATTATTTATCCACCCCAGCTAGATAATTACGTGCACATTGTTTAAATTAACGGAAACCATAATCAAGAAGGGAACGTTTTTCTACGGAGAAGTTTCAGCTCATCTGTTTGATCCGAAATTTTTGAAAATCATTTCAATTGTTAGTAATATTTTGATTCCAATTCCACCCATCCAGCGTTACGTTCCAACCGTAACGCGGCAGAACAAAAGTTCCATCAACAATATACACCCACAACTGGATTTCATGTTCTAGATCACCCTGAACAATTGCGACTTTGTATTAGTGTTTTTGTTTGTGGGTATTACAAATATACTATGAATATATTTCATTCTGATTACAGAGATAGATTTTCAGCGGTAAGCAACAAGTCCCAAACCGACACCTGAATATTATGGAAATCAGCTTCTGCGCGTGAACAGACACAAAATTATTCAAGATAACTTGTAAAGTTTCACCTAGGATTTTCGTGAGGAGAGATCGGAATATTGGTGCCCATTTGTAATAGGTAGGAATTTTAAAGATAAGTTTCGTTATTGAATGGAAAAAAGGTTTCTTTGTTGTAGTAATAGATTGAAACGTCTCCGTAAACTTTCTTAACGGAGGGCCTAATTTTTAAGATTGTACACATTGAATCGATTTGGTTTACTATTTTTAGTAAAATCTAAACATCCATCCTTTTGCTGATGTCTCAAAAGAGTTTTTGATGGAATGGTAAACATTGATATGTATAATATTTTTGCCCCACTGGATAACACAGACAGTCGTGAGGATATTGTTTCACGGATAATTCCCTAAAATTTTGAGATATCAACATACCCAAACAAGAGTTTTGATGTTCCTGGAGTGTTTTAAAATTGACGGTTGCTCTGAAAACTGCTCACCTTTGTGTGATGGGGCGCTCCATATCAGCCCGTGTGGAAATCGGAACCCTTTCGGGGTTAAAACACACAACCAATGGGATTTTCCCTTCATTGTCCACTACCGCGATATGACGCCACGAATATGAAATTCATTAGGCGGAGAACTCGATACGGACGAGGGGTCCCTTCCGAGGCAGACATTTCTCTGAAAAGGGAGAGAAACAAATACGCCTGTAATAGGCCGGTATGTCCATACATTCACACGTACACACAACTACACATCACATGGAGATGTAGAGAGTAATGGACATTAATTGCGATTATTACCGAGTGGGATGGAAAGAGGATATTGAATTCCCTGTTATGGAGAGGAGTCTGTGTTTGCGCACATATATGGGTGTACGTGTATGTGTTGTTCATGTGTGTCTGTGAGGGTGAGATACAGAGGGTGGACCCGGGCTGTGCGGGAAAGGTGGGAATTCTCATGAAATGATTAGTGCAGTTGACCAACGAACGTACACAAACCCATCGAGACGGGACGGTAATGCAATAGCGGATGCACCTGGAAGGGCCCTGCACCCACGATCCGGTGTGGTCGCGTCTATATATGTATATAGCAACACATATACACAACAGACGTGTGTATATGTGGAAGGGAGAGTCGTACGATGGTATTGATTTATGCTCAATCCAGGAAACCCCGAGGGGGTAGTTGAGTCGGTGGGGTATTGCCGTATTGGAAGATGGATCGTGTGAGCAATGTTACCCCACGCACATGAGGGATGTTTCTTACATTTCAAGGAGGGTTAAGACGGATGTCGACTCCAATCTTATCCGTTATTCAACTTTACTGCAGCCCTCGCTATAAATATCATGAATCAATACTTCACCAATAACCGTTAGGTACGCTCTATGCAGTACTTAGCCAAACAATCCAGATGCTTTGAAGTAGGTGGTGCTTATGGAGCACCGATTAAAGAAAACGCAGCATATTACTACCAAAAGCTCGCTGTGTTTCTATTTTGACGAACCTTCAATATCTTTTCGACAAACCTATATGTAACAGATTCATGATTCGACTTGGAATAAACAATTTCATTTGTTGAAAATAAAATATCAGCGATTGATGGGCCTGAAATTTTGAATTCAGAAAAACTCTTTGATGTTAAATTTAGCTAATAAGTGATAGAACAATTAAACATTTCCAATATTTAAAATGCAATGTATTTTTAAACGTTTTTTGAGTTTGTTCCGATTATTTGAGAGTTTCTTAAAGTTATTGATCTTGCACTACAGAGATGCTATTATTATTGATCACTTACAAGTTAATCTTAAAAAGTTACAAAACCCGGACTTTTAGCGGTGTACGAAATATTTGTACAAGGTCTCTACTAAGTTACGGATCACCCCTACTAAAACAAAAAAAATTATCATAATTTTAATCCACATGTTTTTTGTCAAGAATTGAAGAGAAATTGATAAATAAATATTTATTTCTACGATGCAAATTGCGCACTCGAGCGAATGTTCACAAAACACACAGACTTTTCAATGGGTACGCAACCTGCCATATTCAAAATTATTGGCCAAACAACATCCAGATTAAGAGACAAATCATGTTTTCAGTCCAAAAACAACTATTTTAGCAAGGGTTCAACACTTTGGTTGTGAATTTTCAAGAGGTCGCTGCGCTTCATACAAAAAATCGATTGAGGGGTCAAATTATCATGAAGTCGATTTTTGATTACGATTCTGCAATAAAAAAATGGGGTTGATATTTAAAGAAAAAACAAAGTTGGTATGGGTTTCGCACGTGTGCAATGCGCAATGTAGTCATCTTCAAAATCTTTGGCAATAAACATGCAGACTAAAAAAATATTTTTCTGTTGTCCATAGATAACGGTTTTAGAATGGGTGATCCAAAACTTATAAAACACCATGCATATTTAGTAAGGGACAATCACACTTCTTCTAAATCTGTTTGAGCATGAAGATAACAAAATTAACAAAAGAATAATAACAAAACTGGAGTCGATAAAAGTATCTTGAGCGTGAAAACTATTGTGGAAGAAATCGAAGTCGGAAAACGTAGTGAGGAAAACGTTTGAGGAACTTGAAAGGTGGAGAAGAGGACAGTGCATTTGGTAGTTTCTGTAGTAGTTTTGGTAGTAGGAGCTTGTAGACATTTTTGGAACATGGAGCCATATTTTGGAGAGTAGATATGGGATCCTTAGTTATCAATGGGTGGGATCTAGATATAAAATAATTGCTGTTGTGCCATATGCCTATTTTTCTGTACGTAGATAACAATAATTCATGCGGAAGCTATTTAATAAAGAAATCATTAACCATTTTGTAATAAGTTGCAGCGTTTGAAATGAACCGATTAAATGTTAAATTAAATTATAATAATCAAATTTATGACTGGGTAATACAGTTGTGAGTTTTACGACATTTTTGAAACAGCCTAAGTCCGCTACCCTTCCCTTTTCCCCTCGGTCTCACATATTCTGAATAATATCACTAGTATATTATTGAGCATTGTAAAGTTGAATATGTTGGGTAATTACTCGTTTTTATGGCATGTGCAAGGTCATCAAAGCCTAAAAGGACTTGAAAGCCTCTTACTGAGAGCACGATTTACGACTGCATTGTAAAGTGCACCAGTTGGAGATTTTTACGATTACTAGTAAAATTTATTAGACCGTAAGCCTTCAGGCTCCTGAGTCTCGTTGAATGTTAATAAGTCAAATCGCAAGTCGCCAAGAAAAAGGAAAACAAAATTCAGACAAGTTAAGACTCGATAGGTAGTTAGCTATTCAAAAGAATGAACAGAACATGAAGGGTTCAGGACACCAAATTCTTACCGTTCGACTTCCACAACTGTAAGTCGCCAAAAATTATTATTTTTAAATGTTACTGATATGTTGAATTTTCATTTAATTTGTGGATTGTTTCATACATACACGATAATTCGCTAGTCGAGCCGCTGTGAGAACGTTTTTCAATACTCTAGAAATGAGAGTCATAAAAGAAATAAGGAGTTACGGGAACCGATGATTTAAAAATTTAAGCACAAATACGAACTAGCCGACATCGTGGGCCTGCCGAGGAAAAGTACTTCCAGAACTGGACTGTACGGCAACATTTAAAATTTAACACTAAAAATTAACAGACAAAATAAGAACAGGAGAGCCATAACAAGAGTCATTCAATACGAGATACTAGATCACTCGCTCGGAGCATGATACTAACTGAAAATGTTAAAGACAACACCGTGATCGTTGAGCGAACAGATGATCGAAGGACAACCGGTATTTTCTCATTCGGTTCAGGAAGCCATTTTTTATCTTAATGAAAAAATAAATTAAATTTAAAGACATTTAAAATTAACTTAATTAATTAATTAAATTTCCTAGGTTTTTTGAACAACTAGACTGAAACGGGGATCGCATAAAATGAGAATCATTAAAATCGGAATAAGGAATCCTTGACGTGGCCCAAGCATTCGACAAAGTTTGGCACCCCGAACTTCGTTTCAAAATTAACAGGGATCTTCCAAGACAGTTCTATTTACTCCTGACGTCCTATCTTGAGAATAGGCACTTCAGGGTGAAGCAGGACGACCAATACTCCAGCCTAAGGCCGATTAAAGCAGGTGTTCCGCAGGGAAGCGTCCTCGGGCCACTACTATACCTGATGTACACTCGGGATTTACCCCAGCAGGAAGATACAATGATAGCCACCTTCGCGGATGACACAGCCATACTCTCTACTACACAAGAAGTAGAAGACGCAACCCAAAAACTACAAGAGGCCGCCAACAAGGTTACAAACTGGGCCAAGAAATGGAGAATGAAGCTGAACGAGTCCAAGTCAGTTCACATTAACTTCACCAACCGTAAAATCACAGCCCCAGAACTTGTGTTAAACTCGAACAAAATCCCATACTCTGACACTGTGAAATATCTGGGTATGACTCTCGATTCAAAATTGGTGTGGAATCGTCACATCGATAAGAAAAAGGAGGAACTGAAGATTAAATACAGGAAAATGTATTGGCTGCTGAGAGCGGATTCCCGTCTTTCACTTCACAATAAACTGCTTATTTACAAACAGATTTTACGCCCTATTTGGACAAACGGAATTCAACTGTGGGGCTGTGCCAAAAAGACTAACGTAAAGAAAATACAAACTTGTCAGAACAAAATCCTGAGAAGCATAGTTGGTGCCCCCTGGTATATGCGAAATGATGACATTCATCGTGACCTAAGACTGGAAACAGTCAACGAAATCATCATGAAATACGCCCAGAAGCACGAAAAACGCCTCCATCAGCACAAGAACCCGGAGATGCTCAACGTTCTGGACAACAAAGGAGAACTGCGGCGCCTCAAGCGTAACAAGCCACTCGACCTGATAGTGCTGTGCAAGTTATAGTGAAGTGTGTTCCAGTTAACAGTGTGTTACTCTGAAGGGTTGGTTTGTTGAAATCTCACCCTGTACATCGTGTCCATTTATGAGATAAAATATTGCTAGATGATGTATCCTACAATCAGTTGCAATAAATAAAATTACGAAAAAAAAAAACATTAAAATCGGTTGAGAAATGACAACCTGATTAAATTCTCAAGAAGAATAAAAAATAGTGGAGAAACTCTGTCCCGAGAAAACACATTCTACCGACTAATGCATTACCTCCTCAAATTAATTCCTTCCGTCGTTCCGAATTTCCAAAGGTATTAGAATAAAATTGGGACCGAGCAAAAAAGAATCATAGAAATTGGTCAAGAATTGCAGTCCGGGTAACGGCAACAAAATTTGTCACACACTTTTTTCTTTTCAATAATCTCCCCTCAAAGTCGGAGGAAGCAGACCATTGAAATAAAAAACGAAAAAGTAAACAAAATAGAAGTGGGGAGCACACCCTACGCCGGCCATTGGGATATAGGAAGTTGAGGATTATGGAGGAGGGATGGAAGGAACCACCAATTTAAGTAAGAGCGCCTGAGGACGCGGGTGGTGATACCACGAAGTACTCCTGACGAGACGCCCACCTCGAGTAACTCAGTGGCACCTTTCCCGCACCAGGCTCCGCGCCATGCCAAGGCTGCAGCCATAACCTTGCGGTTATTAGGCGCCACTCCTTCTAGCTTAGATACTGCTTGCCGTCGGTCGTTTCTGTCATATTACCGTATTACACACGAACACACACATTCCTTGCTTCAGATTGACGTCCAAAAAACTACTGGGTTAAGTAAATTTCTTGAACTTTGGCCCATTAGTTTCGGAGAAAAGCTTCGAACTGCATGCGGCTGACCGATGGAATTTCAGCATTCGATCTTTGAAATCCACGTATCTTGAAACGTAAACCAACAATTTTTGAGAGGGAGTTACACTTCTTTCTTCGTACATTAGGAAGGCTCGTTATTCAAAATAATAAACCTAACTAAACATGTTCACAATGAAAGAGATGGTTAAGATAATCGTTCATAGTTTTCTCGGACCAAACCAAACTATTAGCTCACATACGGTAAGTACGCTATTGAATCGTAAGTTGAAGTTAACGTTGTAAAATTTCAACTTCAAACTCCCTGTATTCAACGACGAAATTTCCATGAAGTTTTACTTTTCCATATTACGAAGTAACTTAAGATGACTTTACGTAACACCATTCATTTGTGTACCAAACCTCCGAGGTTGAATATTTCATTGGATCAACATGTAAAATATATCATCCTACATTCGTATTGATCGGTGTTGTGGTGGTGTAATTTTTGTGCAACATCAGTGTTTTCCTTTTATCACAGTCTTTTGTTCTGGACTCACATGCTCTTCCGAATGATGGGAAACGACTATAATGAATAATTATTCAAGTAGGTAATAACTTTGTTCTCTGGTGTTGTGCTATTTACGTAATAAAGTCCCAGTGGTTACGAATTTGAAATATAATTATAACCAGTACATTAATCATAAACAAAGATGAATGGGATAAACCTTACGTTTCATCCTTCTGCCTTTGGTATTGTTCTTCTAAACACTGCTGTTCGCATATCATGCTTGTAACTCACAACAGTAATCGAAACCGAGGTAGTGTCTTCTGTTTGACGAAAGTGAAAACATAGTTTCATTTAATGAATCCGAAGAGTTCTGAAACATAAAATGCGAGTGTTAAAATACTTGTATAGAAAAAAAAAAAACACCCGTAGCTCAGAAAGAGGAACTACTTTATTATTAATCCATTTATTTGGACACAACTTTCAGGCTTAAAATATGCGCTCATCCAAGTTTGACATTTCAAATCTCTTACTATTGCCCAGCTGGATAGAGTTTGATGAGTTAGGACAGAGCCGATTTTTGTCCATAAAGCGATGAAAATGGATCAGTGGTCTACGGTAAGTTGTCTCCGATTTTCCAACTGAACCTAACAAACGCTAATAAGAAACTAACTTGAAAAAGAAATCCTACCTACGCTTTACTAATTTGTCAATTATAACAAACGTAAAGATCAAATGGTTTATAGACGTTTTGGACCAGTCTTTTTTGTATCAATTCCATCTCTCAAACCTAACATTAAACTTTAATTGTAATTATTGGCATACCTTTATGTTATCAACATATATATCTCCATTTATATAATCTATATTCATATTAGAATTGTAGTAAGGTTCATTGTGCTCTGAGGTGTTCTGTGTCTGAAGATGACTACCTGAGAATAGCGCAAAGCTCGCAATGTAGTTAAATGAAAAGGAAATGGTCAACATTGTCTTTTACCAGTATTAACCAGTATTCGTAAAGATTAAATTGATCACTAGAAAATCCATTTTCATTAAAACAATATATGCTCATTCGATTGTCATATAGAGCGATTTTAAGGATATTACACATGTTTTATTTTACATTCATGTTGACAGTATTTCCATTGGTCTTGGCTGATGAACGTAAGATGGCTCCAAATAGGTAAATACCCAAAAAGTGAAGTTGGCAATTTTCGCTATCCCCAAAGAAAAGAACAAGGTAATTACTATTATCTTCATTAGGTTGATGAAATAGGAACGGATATGAGTTAATATGCGGTCCACAAGATGCTAGTACCTTTATTCATGCTTCTGCAAATTACATGGTTTTTTAACGTGTTGATTAGTTCCAAGCGCTTCCAACCGTAAACCTTTGAATTTAATGCAAGTTCTTGATTTTATTATATCATTAGTCCATGACATTAGGAGTACCTACATTGCCAACTCTTGAGCAATTGGGGTTCCCATCGAGCTTCTGATTTAATTGGTCAATTCTTCGAATATTGAGTTTATTTGATGTAATTAGTTTGTTTAGAATCCATCATTCTTCGGGAAAATGTCCCAAATAGTCAAGTTTGTTCTTAGTTTAGAAACTATCGAAAGCGTGAAATATATTAAAAATACCGGAATTATTTCAGTTGGAAGGAAAGGTTAATCATCTGGCCAATGGTTAACATGGTGAAAGATGAATTGATGAAGCTGCTCTCGGCACCCCTTCCGTTGCCGTTTGGTTAGGCTAACAGGACAGATGGACTAAAGAGGTCCTCAGAGAAAGATAAGAAAATTAGCGGTCCTGGCGTTGGAATGAGATAGAAGGATGAGATGGAAGGAGAGAGAGTATGAAGCAACTAGTTGTTAGGCTGTTAGAGTCGACCTCTTACTCTGATTGTAATTGAGGTCATCAGACTCAACCCTCAGCCCACCCCTAGTAAGACAAAGGAGATGAGAAACCTCGCTGAGGGAAAATAAACGTTCTAAAAAGGGAAAAAGAAAAAGAGATAGAAAAGGGGGTGTGATTGAGTGAGGGGGGAGGGGGTCTAGGGTGTTTTTCACCCTTACGAAACGCAGTCGAGGGTTGAAGAAGGAAATATAGTGAAATCCCTGGGACTTGCGCTTTACAGTAGTTTCGTAGCCCTTCCCGCGGTCTCTTGGAGTTTTTTCTCCTCTTGTCATGTTTTCTCCCGGAGGCAGCCGAAGGGGATGGGGCGCCTCCAGTTTTTCCCGCCACTCCTTCGCCGCCTCCTGAGGGCGACGGATCGCCTTCCGCCTTCCTTTGAGACGCAGGGAGGAAAGACCCCCTATGAGAAGACCACTCGACACCTGAGGTGATGGGGCTGCTTATGAGGATCGCCCTGCCTTTCCATTCTTGGGTGAGTCACCCATTTCCTCATGTTCTCTATAATGCATGACCATGATGGAAAATTATTTTAGTCATGACACCCACTGCCTATAAATAATTGAATTATTCTTAGTATGAACAATTAGAAAACGTTCACAATTCTATCTGTAATTGGAAAACTACCGAACTAGGTACTGTTTATAAAATTAATGGCTTGAACACCAATCGTAAGTAGGACAGGATTTTTGTCATGATTAAAATCACTTATTAATGTTCTGGTTTCTATATCTATGAATTAAGACATTAAATGACAAGTAATACCTACACACAGACGTATCCTACCTAAATATATTACACAATTACCACCGGTAACGGGTGTGACAAAAATTACTAGTCTGATTACAACACACAGCTCTTAGATATACTGGATATGTAATATTTCGTTCATTAGTCACCTCACTTTGCCATACTATCACCTCCACTAAATAACAACGGTTATTTAATGGACAGTTACTGTCCATTACCAAAGGTTAAAAGCATGTTTTAGGTATTATTTAATGATCTCTGACAGTTGTACTTTCTGAAAACTTATGTTTGTAAGTATGTACAGCTAGCGACAAATTCGTCGAAGTAAATTGACAAAGTCACATATATATGCAAACACAAAGTCACATTTGCACACAGTGACATATTTTGAAAATGTCACTTCCTTTTCATTGGAGTTTACTTACTCGATCAACCCATTTCACAAAAGTCAAGTACTATAATGTACACTATTTCTCATGGCCTGAGTTCATCTTGTTTAATCAAAGGTGACCGATTAATTATTAATGTGGTCGTCTAGTAGATAATTGGTATGCTACACCCAGTGATTCCTTAAAGTAGGATTCTTACTCGTTTAAGAGTCCAGTAATCTCGAAGGTAAGTTAATGTTTCATTTCTATTCCATACCTGTACAAGATAAGAATAAAAGAAGGACAGATAACATCCGAAACCAGTTAGATTCATTACAACTTCGAGCCTACAACAATGAATTTAAAATTCATGGACAATGAATTTCCCATAATAACAAAATGTATACAATGCCTAATGATAATATTAACGCAATACCAGAGCAACAATTCATCTTCGCTACTCAGGAACACATAGGAGCACAAATAGGATATGTGTTGAAGAATTTCTTCTTTCAAAATTCGAAATTTCAAAATACTTTTTGAACTTTTAGGTGAATTTTATTCACACCCCATATTAAATCAAATGACATATTTTCAATGTTTTAATTGAGTGAAACAATGGGAGAAATATCAATGAATTTTATATTCATTGACGTGAATTACATCATGTTTAATTTATAAATCCGTATGAATTTGACTAAATTCACATTAGTTAACAAAACATGATTTAGGAACAATTTTAATCACTTCAATTCAATCAAAACATCTTATAAAACTTGTCCAACTAGAGTAAGACACTTGATCTACTAGCATGCCATCGAAATCTCAGCACAAGGTAAGTCCAACACCTTTTCTTTACGATTCTTTAATATATTATTGTGTAATGAATTAGTTATAAACTATCATTCAGACTGTAGGAATGATTCACACACCTTGTCATGTACAAGTACATTGTGAAATTGTCATGAGCTCTCGGGACTCGAGAAATGTTGATACGCTGTAGTACAGTTTAGGGGTATTTACAAAGTACTAAACGCTAATCGAGACACTAACGGTGAACTAAATTCGATTTACTGTCACCTCCTAAAGAACTATAATGAACATGAGTGCAAATCAATGGTCTATTGGTTATCAACAAAGCAGTAAATCACTAACTTTACATCTGACCCACAAGCCCTTTGAACAAGTCATGTGGAGTTGAGAGATCCGTTAACAACGATTTTAATTTGGGTACATACATTAATGCCAAATCAAATACGTCAGAGCGAATTCAAAATCTCCGTTTATTAAAAAGCTGAGACCCAAATTCTTTCTTATCGATTCAACTAATGGTTCGGAGTTTGGAATGCGGAGTAGTGTCTGTATAGGTATGAGCTCAAAGTAAAATTAGATTGGTACAATCTATGGAGGGAGTAAAACTCTTCCGAATTATTCCTTTGACTACATGGAGGGTGATTGATCGGTATTCCACACAACTGGGTAAGTACGTACCTACTAGGTTTCCAGTTGTTCAAGTCGAGGCTGAAGACAAAATAGACCGCTCCCAGAACCACAAATTTTAAATTCCATCTTCAGAAGAACAGGGAACTGAAAAAAAGACAAAAATTATCAAAAATAAATAAATAACAAGAAGCTGGATGTAACCTCTCAAAGAGGAAAGTACAAATTGTTTGCGTAATCATCTAATTAACTTGAAACTACGCTATATGATTTTCTTTCAAGCGGTATACAAATCGCACAAAAAGCTTCAATCAATTCACTTTAGGTTGCTGCATTCATCTCATATCCACTGCATTCAATCTACATGAATATTACTTTACCTACCTAAATACCTGATATTGATGAATTAACAGAGTATCATTATGTAGTTGATAGAGAATTGAAAATCACTCTCTTAGGTATCAATACTTTGTGATTCTTTAAAATGACTACAACATTCTAGAGGTGTGAGTTCAAGGAAGTTGGCTTCTCACGAGGGAAGCGAAGGGCGTCGGGTGCTCTCCGTTTTCCTAGTTCCGATCGATAGCCGAGACAAAGGGGGAAAACTAAAATATCAACTCCAGTCGGAGACGGCTCCTTCTTCTTACAATAATTTTAACCTACGTTCCTTTCCTCTTCCATTCTGTCGGAGAAAAACTCAGTTATTCAGCTCCATAGACTCGATAATGTCGCCGAAGTCAATCAATCATTCAACCAATGGGTGTACCGTCGAACAAAAACTCCCAGAACGATTTGTACCAAACTACCTTATGGCTGGTAAAAGTTGATCAAAATTCTTACACCAACCAGCTGGTCCGAAGGGACTAGGAATTTACAATTGGCCGCCTTTATGATTTACTCAACACCCAGCGGAAGCCTTTAAGATATTATAATACATTTCGTCCAAGTGAGACGAAAAGTTGGCTCTGCAGGGCACTGACGCATCACCTCAAGAAAAGTGGTTCTCATTAAATACACATCGTGATGAGTTGGGCTTTTTTTGAGTTCAAGAGAGTCAGTGATATGATGCATTTTACAACTTCGACCGAATGCCCCCAACCCGGATCTGTAAAAAGGTGGCAAACCAACTAGTGTTGGTGTCATGACATCGTTGAGCGTTCAATATATTTCGTGATGATTGGGGCATAACAAATGGATACCAGGGAGTAAAGAAAAGTGTAATCACATGTACCTGAGAATATTACCTAGCGAAATACCTCCTGAATTGTTTCGCTTTCTATCTTGAATTTCTGAATTTTTGGGCTTCTTGGTGTGGGTTACCTTTCCCTATTCACGGGTCTTGATTTACAACAAACCTATCATTATCATTATAACCTATCATATTACCGATCAAAATTTGATTAGAATATTTAATATTCTTCATACTTTGGCAGCACTATCGTAGCGTTTGGTGTATCGCAACGATTTCAATAGTTCGATACCGTGGAACTCTCCGAAATATGGTACTCTTTCTTAAATAATACGAGGTAATTTCGTCATGGGGAATTATACGAATTGACAGAAAACATTATATTTACCGCTAAAATTGGGATTCATCAATTTTTTTCAAACAGGGTTCTTCTATGAGATAGGTAACAATTATTCGCGAGGTTACGACAGTTAACAGCTACCTAATGGTGAGGATAAGACGAATCTTTCTAACGGCCGTTGAAGTGAAAAATTCATTTAAACTCAAACTTAACAAATATTGTTTAAAATAGTTGTATTATTCCACCTCTACTTAACTATTTGAGTTAAACGACAAATTCATTCATCAATTACTTTAAGTCTTACATGCCTTGAATAGTACTCTGTTGTGTCTGAAGGGAAATGAAAAGTTGAATCACAACATTTCTCCAAATAACAGCATACCATCCAAACATATAGTAAATAAATATGTATACATAGTTGAGAGTTAGTTTCACATACATCCAGAATGGGTCGAATACTGTCGTTTCGTTTTTCACTATTATTTTACTCATCCCCGCACCTTGAGATACATTTTTTTTTTAAGTAGATTTCCAAAAGCAACATCATTAGAACTTTTTCCGAATAGATAGAGCTATCTACTTTTGTATATAAAGTACCTCTACTTGTTGTGGTACTCTTTGAAACGAGCAAAGCGTAACATGAAAAAAGTAAAGATAGTTAAAATTCAAAATAGGGGGGAAAACTTTAAACGTAACCCATCGCCTACATAAAATTATAGCATAAATTGCTGATCATCTGATCAGTTTTCTCGAAGAAGAAAAAATGCTGCAATTGAACCAATTTATTATTTTAATATCACATTGCCATTTTGTGTAGATCGCTTCATCGACTTGAACCACCTATTTCATGCCTGATTAATTATTATAATACCATATGGTAGTCGATGATAACCTCAAAATTTTAGAATATATGGTTAAGGAGATCACCTAATTTGAAATAAAAACAACTCGTGAATTTGCTGAATTACAGGAGCTTACGACTATAGAGCGAACAGTGCAGTGTTGGAGTTGTTAAAATGAGCTCAATCATACTAACATAACAAAATCTCGTCTAATTCTGTGAGTAATTGGTGATCCACAGATTCACAAGCTGATCAGCTGTTCATTCGGATGAGATATGTGAAAACCTGAATAAGCTGATTATAAAATTTCAGATTAGCTGTCGTGTTCAGAATACTCAGCAACGAACTCCCCTCTACTTCAGCAAAGGAAACGATTGGGCATTGCTATGATGAATAGATCTGCATCGCCTTACGATTCATACGTATAAAAAAATTAACCAAAGCACAATTTGAGTTATGAAAGTGGCTTGAGAAGTTTTGAATAATTGCAACATCGATTTACGCTTATTTCTAAATAACACCCTTGATATGCACTAAATCAGTAAGAGGAAATCGTGGAAACCCGTGCCAAGAAAAACGGAGATTTTCTGAAAAACTATAAGCGTTCATAACTTTGTTATTGTCCTGTTACTGATGGTGACTTAACCATCTAAAAACTAACGTTCATTACGCTTTTATTTTGAGGAAATAAATCATTTTTTTCAAAAACTCTTTGTTTCTCTTGATCACCTTTGAAACGAAAATGAATAGGTACGTACGATGTGCCAACCAGAGAGGTTATTAGAAGGTTTTCAAAAGCGAAGAATCTGAAAACGTTTTCCCTCTATTTCTATTATTACTTGTTTTATTTCCTTAAAATTGATAACGGTCGAAGAAACTGGAAATGGTTCTTTGGAGGTCCCAGTGGTAGAAGGGGAGGGTCAGTTATAAGTTGGAGACGGGCTTGAAAAAAAAAATTAGGTGAAGGACTTGAGAAATGTAGGTTGAGTTTAATTATTGATTGAACGTGGCCTCAAAGTTTGTTTTGACGTCACGAATTGAACTTAAAATGGGGGAAGTGTCGGCATCGAGGGGGTGGAAAATAAGGGATGAAATTCCGGTGTTGGGGAGGGGGTAGTGATGTGTTTCGGTTACGGGGGTGGAAAATGAAGAAAGGGGGGGTGGGGGGTTGTAGACAGGTAAGACGAAGAGGTTTCTACTAAATACTACGAGGGTATGAATGAAAGGTGTTGATGAAGGGGAAGGCGTTCGGAAGGGTGGGTGAGAGGGGTGCTCGGGAGGGGGCGGGGCTTTCATTGAGTGGGAGGCGAGGGGTTGGAGGGCGCCACCCTCCACCCCCTCTGTCATCAGAACCCGGCTTTAACCCTCATTTGCGGGAGGGTGAGTTTTTAAGAAGAGAGGCCCCGTAGGAGGGGTTAATAACCCCTTGCCGCCGACTCCACCCTCCTTCCTCCCCCGCGCCCTACCCCATGGGCCGTGAGTTACCCCTCGCTCAACACACCCCCTATGGCACCCTACTCCCTCACGCACTACGCTTCCCACACGCACCCCCGTTCCCATTTCCAACTTTCCGTACCTCCATCCCCCAAGTTGCCAACCATTGTCTCCGTCACTGACCTGCAACAACCGCCATTTTGGACGTAGTCTTGCAGATCATTTACCAAATCATTAAACCTAAGTTCATCATTAAATGATCTATAATTTTATAGATTATTTTGAGGCTGATAATTATTGAGAGCTGATTATGAGTAACACAGCTCAGTGAGGTGGGTTCAATTCAGTTCAATAGGTTTCTCTTAATTGCCAAGCCAAATGAAATGACATAACGTCAGAAGAATGCAAAACATTTTAAAATCCCCCTAAAAAACAGGCAGTACCTAGTGATTTAATAACATGATAATTAATATACTCCAAGTTAGACGTTCGGGTTCCAAAGAAAGGTAATCAATTATTCAATAATTGAATTCAATTATTGAAGTTGAATTCAATTATTGAAGATAACGAATCATTGAATTCAATTCAATTATTAAAGATAACATTACACCGATGAGAACTTACTTTAACGGGTTTTGACGTTGACCCTTTCAGGTTGCAGAGAAATATTGGGAGTGTATTAAGAAGCTGAACTCCTCGGTTTGGCGGATCGCAATGTTGGGAACTTGCGAGATGAGGGTAGGATAAGGAAGGGCAGTGCGATATAGGATACGACAGTCATAACTATCATGATGAAATTTGGTATAACATTTAACGAATACCAGGATATAAAAACAAAAGTTGCAGGTACTGAGAGAGCGCTGTGACGTTTTCTAAGCATGAATGGCTACAGCCAACGATTGGATACGAATTACAGGGAAGAAAAACGGAATTTCTAGGATCAGAGTGCCCTCATAGTAAAATACAATAGAAAGCCCAATTTTCATTCGTAATCTTGGAATAGTTTATGAATGAATAGGTAACATTTGCAGATGTTATATTAGATTCGGATTTTTTATTTTACTAGTCAGATTACTCGATTATCTATTTCTAACAAAGGGAATTCGTTATCATTATATTCACTGGTTGGTTTTATAAATGATTCCTTGCTCATGAAGTGCGCGTAAACACCATCTCAACTAACGGAGAGGAAACCGATTTGGTTACGCAGGAAAGCGATCTACCATTAGTTGCAAGTGGCCAGTCGAGACGTAAGGCTGTAAATGTGTGCCTTAAAGGACAACCTACCGTCAATCGTGATGCCAAGGACCGAACCGACTTATTAAGCTCTCAGTTTAATTTTAAAGCCAAATCTTGGTTCTTGCTTATGTTGCTCGACCCTAATCCGCCTCAAGACGATCAAAAGAGGTAGATAAGTCATTCAGCCAGACACCATCCATCAGAACCAGGGGCCAGGACGTTCTTAACATCAGCATAAAAGAAGGAATCATTTCTAATTGTAGAATGAGGCACACACATTGGTATAGGAAATAAAGAATGAAGGCCTGAGGAACCTTCTCCACACCCATCAGAAGGACGAGGGTCAACACCGACCTTTGTCTGTTGACGTAACTCCCTGAAACTAGCTGCTCAGGAAATTGAAGAGGAAAGTCATGCTGAGCAGTAAGTTGGACATGGTAAACTCTTCCGAATGTCCTCTCTCTCCAAGAAAGTTTCTGCTCCCTAAATTTCAACTGCAACTCAACAACAGAATCATTTTGGATGGCAGGTGTTGAAAATTGGACCCTTGGTTTGCCAGAAAGGAATCAAAAAATAACCGCACGGCTTTAAAAGAGGAATCAAGATCAGGTTTTGTATATCTAAAAAGATCATGAAATAGCCATATTTTAAAACCTTGCACGAGTTATTGTCCCGTTACATCTGGTAAGCCTCGCTCTGAGAAATTAGTGGCTTTTATATTCCTTTTGACTAAACTCAGAGTTGATGGAAGTAGGAACCAAATGTCTTATGAGAATTTGTAAAGCCACGCCTACCTGGACAAGAAAGTCAAATTATCTATATTATTACTGAAATGAGCAAGCAGAGAGAGTCATCGAGTATTTTTATGTTATTTATGTGAATTACCGTAAATGTGTGAGCAGTAAAACGTTAAAACTTATTTTTGCACAAAAACGTCGATAGTATATTGAGTACATATTTACACATTGAGTACATATTTACCCGCCAGTAGTTTTTCTCCTCAAAATTTTAACTAAGCAGCATTCATTAATATCAATCAGTTTTTAGTACAAACATATGTTTATTCAATAGCTTTAAATAGAAACATACATTTTAATAAGTCAATTTTGATAGCAGTGATTCTTGTCCCAACCCCCCCCCCCCCCCACTCTCCCTGCAAATAGTGCCCAAAATGATGGTTTCTTGCGGTAGTTTGGAGCATTTTTTGAGGTGGGAAAGATCGTACAAGAAAAAGTCTGTGAAGTTAAACATTTCGTTTCAGATCAATTCATCTTTTTTCGGAAAGATTATGTCTCACCGAGGGCCTAGTGAACAGTGAAATGATACTCTCCAGCATTTATCACCAAAATGAACCACCTGCTGTCATAATTGACAAAAAGGCGGTGAGGATAGGCACAAATAAAAGGGCAAATGAATTGGTAATAGGTCGAGGGGATGGCGGTAACGGAAAACAATTCCCTCTCAGTGGAAGGTCTACTATTGGACGGATTTATTAATCAAGAACCAATCGGCATTCCATTCAAGTTTAAACAAGTTATGAGCGGGGTGGGCTTGGAATGAAGTCAATCCCGCTATTGACATTATTATACCTCTACCTCTAGCGGTAGCTAACCAATAGCACAGCCGTATTATAGTCCTCCCAACGGGTTTCTCCGTTTATTGTTCTTCGATCAAATAATAACCCATTGATTCAGGGCGCGTTACTGTTGGTTTATCACGTTTCCAAATAACCCTGGACAAAAAATGGGACAAAACAAGAGAATTTTGAATGCTTCACTGATTTACATTTGAAGTGAGATTACTTCGGGTGTCGAATGTGAAGCTCCCAAATTAGCCAAACTGTTACTTGTATTCCTACTTCTACATGCCTGTGACTATTTTAGTCATGTTTCTGCAGTCGTATGTTCCCCAGTTAGTACGAATTCAAGACAAATTGGCTCAGCTTATAACGTCACAAATTCTTCATCAAATAATTGTGACTTGTATGCAGCTATCTGGAAATGAGTTCCTCGAAAGTTAGAGATTTTCAATCACCGCTTCGGATGATTGAGTAGGAACCCTCGACTCTATTACAATAAAACAGACCAAAATTAAGTATGCTGTATAACAGAAGAAGTTTATAGTATCGGAAAATTTTGTTGCATTTAAATTGTAAAAAATTATTCAACCCATCAATTATTGAAAATTTTTACAATTAATCAAACGTCTCACATACTCATCGTTAACCCAAAAAAATTGTTTATGTCTCAGCTCTGTGGGTTTTGGAATCCATAATTATAGAGTAGGGCAAATTAGAACAATCTCCCTTACCAAACCATTAGCTTTTCATGAGCTTTAATTCTGTTTTGTTGCTAAGGCTCGCTCACAGTGGGAATTCATGCCAAATAAATTCGTCACACTAATAATATAATATATATTATCTCCTCCTATTAATATATATTTCCAACTCGCTCCATATGTGCCATCATGAACACATTAAATCGGCGACAATAGTTACAAGTTGTTACATTTATGGAGCCACCGGATGAATTTAGTAACAACGTTTGGGACAACATTTAATAGTTAATGTACACTGGTTGAGAGTGGTTCTGTATGCATACGTGATTAACACCATTTAACAATCAGGACATGTTATGTGGTAGTAACTGCGAGAGTGCTATCTATTTGTCGGTTTATATGAATTCCGAATGTAATTCAATCTTAATTAAACGGATGACTTGGTACCAAAAGGAGTATTCATATAGTGATTATGACTAGGGAACTTCATTCCAGACTCTGAGTCGGTGGGTTATTTCCTGGGATGATATGAAGTTCACCGTTCATTTTTAGTAATACCAAGAGATAGAAAATTATCTTGATTCAGAACAACAAATATTCATATACTGATTGCAGAAAAACGTTCTAATCTATGAAACATCTTCCAGGTTATGAGTGAACAAAACATCTTTGTCTTCTTGAACAACAATAGCTTATAGAACATCAAAATGTGTTGTAATTGAGGAGAGAAAATAAAGTGATTCACTGATTATATCTAATCCGAAAATTTCATCGGGATTAGAAGAAAATTGTAGAGGTTGCTTGATTTCACGCCAACAAATTTTCAGCAATTACCCTTAATCTGACAATGAATATTTGTTAGCATAAACTTATAATTGCGTTTACCATAAATCCCCACCTATCCGTTAAATTTGAGAGTAATGCGTATAACAAATGGATTGTCAGAATTTTTGTGTTAGGTTTCAACATCTTCGTACTCAAAAAGCCTACATCTGATCGGGATGTGCCGATATGACTTGATTTTTGATGACTCGATATTGGAAATTTGAATTGAAACGTAAACCAACAACTTGGAAGGGGATTTTTTTTTTATTGTACCAAAATAGCTTAAAACGGCAGAAACCGATTTATTCATAATTTTTTTTTTTTTTATTTCACGTTTAGGCGGGCGATAAGTCGGTTAACAAAGCTTGAATATGGCAATACTTTTTCAGAGGAATTTATTTAGAAAAGAAGGGGAACAATTTGGCCAATTAAGTTTGTAATTCACACAAACAAACAAACACAAACTTTTGAGTTTTTCCTAGCAGGTAAACGTATTTATATCATCACATCCGATCGCAACAACATCTCGGTATGTTTTGTAAAATTCAGACGCCAAAATCATACTGAGTTTGTTGTTTTAGGAGACAACAGATTGCATTTTGAGAATGGGGGGATGTCCTCGATATAACATTCAAGTATGTGGCTTGCCTATTTTATTAACCTATTGAATTTTTACCTACTCTAATTTCAGATTTCATTATTTTTGATGAGATGATTTTTCTTCACAGTTGGAGGTTTGAGTAATATTTTCAAATAATTGACAAGTAAATGTCCAAAGCTGTCTTTTCGTTTCGTAGCAGAGCTGATCTCGGGGAAGGATCTCCTTGTAGAGCACATCTCCTTGTATCTCAAGTACAGCGGTTACGAGATAACCCCCGTCGGGGTTATCGAGCTGGGGCGGCGTAGCGGGAAGGAGGGTAACAACCACCACCCCTACCCGCGTGCCTCACCCCCCGTACACCCCCACTCGCGCTTCACCACCCGTC
Source organism: Creontiades dilutus (assembly GCA_031894815.1). Lineage (NCBI taxonomy): Eukaryota > Metazoa > Arthropoda > Insecta > Hemiptera > Miridae > Creontiades > Creontiades dilutus. The sequence continues at coordinate 1,582,621 of JAVIWC010000667.1, forward strand.
CCCACCCTGGCCGCTCCCACACCCCCAAAATGGCCGCCGACTCCGGCAATCGATTCGAAAAGGGGGTGGCTCTAGAGGCTTCCCGGGGGTTGGGTCGCAACCCTCAGCGTCGAGCCTTCTGAAAACCCACGAGAAGTTTTTTACTTTTTTTTCCTCTCTCTCTCTCTCTCACACTCTCTCTCCAACTTTTTCCTCTGAGCTTCACACGGACACGCGCGCACGCACTTCGCACGTCGCAGGACGGATTTCGCCGTCAAGACGTTATCGATCTGACGTATGCGTGTCATCTTATTTTCAAACCCTTAACAACTAGGTGCACTGAGCACTGACTCTCGTTTTTTCAAATAAAATTTGATTTTCGAACAGTATTAAATGAGGGGTTAAGGGCAAAACCAATCATTCCATGAAACAAAATATTATGGGATGGGCTAACTGGGTACTGTGTGCGGATCACCACTTTAATGTGCATAATGTAATGACATTTGACAGCATCCTTACACACCTGTATAAACAAAAAGAGTTTGAAGTAACCTACGTACAACTCCTAGGAGAGCCCCTTATTATGTCTTCTCAGGGTGACTCTCACTCACATTAACCCTTCATTCAGCGATACGGCTGCAAAGTAGGGTCATTTCCAAGTAAATTTGGAAGCCGAATCGATTGAGATGGGTCCCACACCGTCCGAGCTCATCTGACTTTCAAAGTTCAATTTTCAATGATGATATTGTTAGAAAAAGAGTGTAAATTTCAATTTTTTAATTCCGATTTCTGTTCATTTTGCTTGCTTTGACACCACGAAGATCTGAGTTGCAAAGGGGGTTGCGAGAGGGTTTAAAATAATAAACCTTTGTGCACTAATTAGCTGCATTTTCTTTTCTTTTGTTGAATATGTGACCGTTGTATGCATGAGGACTGTTAATTATCAAATTAATGTAAAGCAGTTTGTTCTGAAACAATTTCTGCTCGAAAAACCAAATTTAGAACCTAATTTCATGCAGTTTTTCTTTTCAGCTATTTAGGTAGCTCGTACTGATAAAATGAAAACATATTTAGAGCAATTTTGTTCTAATCGATTAGTTGACGAAGTTTATCGAAGTTATATTCGGTCAGAAACATGATTCTAACTAAAAATATCATGTGAAATAGAATAAATGAACAATTCTGGAATTTACGGGCTTAGAAAAACTCTTGAAACTCCACCAACGCTCTTAAACATTAGGAAAACATTTTGAGAGGGAAAACGAGAAGGGATGGTGAGGTGTAACCAATAGATAGGAAGATCCAGCTAATAGCCTCAAATTTCCAGCCAAACACAAACCAATGTCACGCTACAATCTGTGACAGTAACATCGATGTATATGCACATACGAACTTGGACCGATAACAAAACGATAGCCCTAACAATGGAACCAATTGCACACTAACTAATTGAACTAATTCTGGTCCCACTGTATTGCAACACAGCAGTATCATTGTGAGTAGGTGGAATAAATTATTATAGCTGTGTATTATAAACGTCTTAACAAGAGGGAAGAAATTGAATCTCAAATCATTAACTGATTTATTAAAATTAAAAATAATTAAGTTTACCATACTGTAGAAAGGTGGGCTGAAATGAAACGAATCTTGGCCGGATTTTATCATTACGACATTAAAGTAGCAAGGAAATAACATCATGAGCCAACATTTTCCAACTGCATCTAACAAATTCTTGTCACCAGGTTTCACGTGTCTTTAGAATATTTCACCTATAAACGATGTCTCATGTGACTTTTATGTTGAAGGATCATTCCTGATCCGTGAGAGATTTTTGGATCTTTGCGTTGATTACTATATTGTTTCAGAGTGAACACATTTTCGTTAACAGCTTGGTAGGGACGTGATCACGACTGTACTCCTCAACGTTTACCACAGTTGTTTTTCTATCAAGTTCAAGTTCAGCGTTACAATAGAAAATGTCCACACATTTCATTGTAAATATCAGAACTACTTGTTATTTCTTCAACAAAACAACTTTATTTGTTTAGAAACTTTTTTTTTTCAGACCATGTATTGTGAAGGTTTGTATAGAGTTGTACCGTTACTTTTTGCCAACATGCATGGGCAGAATTGTTTGCGTGTTGTTCATTTTTTCAGAACAGCATTAAACAAAAACAGACTCTTTGGTTTTGAACAGTTGGTTCGCCAGCAAGCAAAAGAATGAATGAAATCAACTTTTTCTATGCTTTTAGTGTCGGTTCAGCTCACCTCATATCCATTTCATATCTGAAGCATATACCACTAAGTAATAGGCACCTGAATAGAAAATTGATGAAATTTTGTCTGGTAAGTGGCGAAGGAGAAAACTCGCATTATTCCCGTTGTTCAGAGTTTATGATCACTGTTGTTCAACGATTGGGGACCGACCATTGTCATTTTCCAATAAACAATTCTTTTAAAAATAAGTTATTTCTCTGGATTATTTTGTAGACCACACTCAGAGCTGGGAATCTATTTCAACAACTTAACTGTTTCGTTCCATCTGCTATTAGAGAGATCTGCCGTCCTCATATGTTGAACACAAATGATAATTTGAAATCGTTTAAATAAGGTAGAAGTGCTTGATGCTGATAACCGCTGATGCACGAATACACTTTTAATCATTTCACAGAAAAAATCGTTCTTTGTTTCACTAGTCCACGAAAATATTCTGTTTTGTTTTCTTTGTTTGTGGAGCAGATGAATGAAAACAGAAACCCCAACGAGGCGCCCATCTTATGTGTACGTAGCTCGAGGGCAACGACGAGATAGGCGAATCTTTCGGAAAGGGGGGTTGTTGGTTTCATACATCACACTGCATTTACTTCATGAAATCTACCATCGTCTCTGGAAGAAGGGAACATGTCGTCCCCTCCTTCTGGTATGGTAACTAGCCCTCATATGACTTTCCCTCATATGACTCCTGGGCTCCCCTCCTCCGCCTCGAAAAAGTTTCTTCAGATGAGACCAATTTTCCAAATTGTTCACACACCGGCGGTTTTGAAGCGTCCTGATCAAAGACTGAGTCACCCTCGAGGCAAAAAGGGATGATTGCGCTGCGAACCGGAGTTGAATGGGGTGGATAGGAACAGACTTGACAACAGACAGTATGGAGGCTGCACACGCGGGATGTTTCGGGAATATATTCCGTACGAGCACACAAGGAGTGCGTTTTCGAACTACCAGAATAGGTTTAAGGTTAAAGTCTTAAATTTTTGGTATCCCTAACTAATTTGTATGTCTACTTTGTAAAGTGAATCCGTATGGAAGACGCCTCTTTGAAATGACCATACAGACGAGAAAAATTTCGAGACCCAAGGTAATAAATGTGCGAACCTGTTTCTTTGCACAGGTAATTTGTAGGTATAAAATTAAGAATGTTGAATTAAGCAACTCTTTGTCTATGATCGATGACTATCAACGTATAAAATGATTCGAAACTAGCCCACTTCAACCATCAAAACTAAAGTCAATAAATCATCACTTATAGTATCAAAAGATGAAAATAAGTTATGATTGTTTCCTTGTGAAGTATAAATATTTTTTCAGGTGAAGGTGGTGAAAACATTTAAAACAAACTTGAAAAACAATCGTTTTTGAACTCAACTTTCTTGGTTGCGTTTCTCTGCAACAACTCAGAAAGAAACCACTGGTGTGTTGGTGCCCAAGTGATTTATTTTGTCTGCCTCTGTACTTTGGGTTCCGTTTCAACATCAGCTTACAATTGATTGTTGAATTGTTAATACTCTTTTTTACGCCCTTCAAATGTCTGGTGGAAGTTAAAGAAGGCATGTCTTCAGAGCTATTCGGAGGATCAACTCAGCAATATCGCCTATCTGTTAATTGATCGCGAAGAGGGCTGACAAAGGCAAAAAATTACAGAAATGTTCTTAGAGTTTCAAGCAGTTGAGTATAACAGTCTGAGAATGACATGGTTAAGCATTGTAACCTACAGGCTAGTAGTAAACAAGAACTAAGTAATCAAATGAATGTGATAATATCTAGATACGAATACATAAATTGGGTTAACACAAATTTTATCAGTTTTGATCCAGGAGTTTCGGAGAAAAACTCCCAGTTCATGGACGGAGTTTTAGTTTATTGATTCCTGTAACGAACAAAGGAAAAAAATTAACTCCCTCAAATTTGTTTTAGACCCCGTCTAATTGAAACTTAGTTCAAAATCAAATTTAGAGTAATTGTAGGTCTGAATTTTCGACATCATTTTCCCGGTCGAAGTGCAGAAACATTGAAAATCAGAATATCGAGAACTTTTGAAATAAAACTGAAAATTTTGTTCCTTATTGATAGAACTCCCTTCAATTAACCGAATGGCCTAGTCGGACTACTTATGCAGACAAAAATAACGGCAACACAGTGATAATGTGAACGTCTCTGAACTTGGTAAAAATCGCATGGTTATCTAAATCGATCGATCAGCTGATTTAATTGTAATATAATTGTTTTCAAGGGTTCCTTTTGAAATCGAGTTTTCCATAATTTACCTATATCGTATATGTTCAGAAAAGTGAAATGTAGTTGAGTGTTTTGCTTAATCACCTAAAATTTCAATTATAAAATTGTGGACTATGTCGTGTACAGTTGTACCAGTAAAGGTCGGTGTCTTCGGAATTTATAAGTAAACTACGCGGTATTTTGTCACACTGATCGGCTGAAGGAATCTTATGGCTAATTGCTGCCCAAATAGATCTGCCGTGTTTAAATATAAATGGAGCACTTTTCAAGGCATCCAATCACAAAACACGTATAATTAACATACATTAGGAATGGCTATCTATCACAGAAATAATAAACCTTTATGTAATAATCTTTTATAAACCCGGTTTTAAAACCCTGATGTTAATATTTGTGGCATAATATTGATGATACATTGTGATACCGATGCACTTTTTGTTATATAATACGAACATCTCATCCTCGTATATTGTGTACCCATTTACCTGAAGGATTATGTCATATTGAAACATTTCATTACTTTAGGAAGGATGTCAAAAATGTGTATTATCCATTGCCTACAGTTACTGGATTATAGATATGCCAAGTATAATGCTTTGCTGTAGATAAAGAATGTGATTTGTTATCAATGCCAAGTTACATAATGGATAAAATTATCTCCCAGATAGACATTGCCTCTCAGGCAGCTTCATTAGCGTACTCGTTGGCTACGGTTAGGCAACAAATAAGGGAAATTTACCCATGAAGCTTTATTTTTTCATTTACCTATTACCAAAAAAAAAAAAAAAAGCCAGGGACTGTCGTTATTTCCACAACAGTGTCCATCATTCAATCAAGCTCATATAATCAAATAATTATCCAACACCCTCTTGCCAAACTCCATTGAATCGAATCTAGATGATCGTAAATTCTCGAGCTATAAAACATTCTGTGGTCATTGCCTATCTGGCGACCGTATTGTTGCGTACAATTGAGTACAATCAATAGCGCCGAAAGTAGCACGGTAAAGCGGAGTAGTTACGGAAGTAGCCTCTCCATAGAATGTAAATCGAGATTACATTAATATTTCCTCAGAAGTTGACAATTTTATGAAACGAGGATGTACAACTTCTTGAAAATTTGGATAATGAGCTCTCGCTTACTCCACGAAAATCTTCAGTTGGTGCAAGCACGGTCCTTATAGAAAGTGGAACCAATGGGTCAGCCATTGCCTGCCATTAGTTGAAGACACAACTTCGTCTTCGATTTTTGATAAAATGTAACAAACGTTCTCTTTACCCAATCAAAACCACAATAAAAACTCGCGGTTGTCCCATCTTAGTACTTAAGCAACATGGTAACCTACTTCATACCATGTAGTAGTCTCCTTTCCAGTATTATGCTACGATATAATCTTCCAAGTCGCTGCTACTCGAAGGAGAATCCCAAAATTTATCTCTTGGAAGGTGGTTAGACTCAATTACATTTTTTAAACAAAATAATGTTGCACTTCATTGAGGCTAGAAATTAAAACAGTAACTTCCAGATAGGGTTTGACGATTTACAGAAAAACAACCCCATTTGTGTGATCAGGACGATAACGTCATCCCTCACACTAAATCCGTGTATAGATGTGATTCATGAACCGGGCGCGACACAGACTTACCATCTAACGTAAAATTTACAAAAGCTCTGCGGCTTCACCCCACGAGTCAATGTTGAAGACCACGTGAAGGTTGAACTGGGCACTCATTTATCTACATCGAGTTGAATAATTGTTTCCCGTTTTTAGATTTTATTAGGTAATAAAAACTAAAAGTAATAAAATAGCCCATTTCGTAAAATAACTTTTTAATCATAAAATTTTCTTTCTCCTTAGTCAGTAAAATCGAAGAAAAACCCAACATAAGGTATTTGTTTCGTAGTTTGTTTTGTTGTTTTTGGTTCTTGTAACTAGCTTCTCTAGAGAGATTTTCTTCGACATTCACAAATTATCTGAATATTAACCTATGAATGATATTTCCTCGTGATTTTACATTGATTTGATTGTTTACTGCCAGCCTATGGATACAATTCTAAACCATATCAATGTCAAGGTGGCGATATGCATGGGTGCTTGAAACTCTGAATGTCATTGATGTTAAAGCATTTATGTATAACATGAAAAATGTATAATATATTATATACTGTCTCCTTTTGGGAGAGCTATTGCCAAATGGCAATTGTCGTGAGATCAAAGTACCTTCCTTAATTTCTAGTAAACGTTAAAAGAGCGTTTAAGAAACACGGAAAATTATGTAATATCAAACGGACGTTGATTCAGTGGAGGTTTGCGGGGTAACCATTCCAGTCACAACTCGAAGTACCTGGGCAGACAACGCAACTTTCTTGGACGGTAGTGGTCCCTTTCTGAGTTATTGCGGTGACAGACTACCAAGAGCAAGTGTGCTTGTAACTAATTTCTTTCCTAATCTATCTATGTATCTCTCATGCTGAATTACAAATGAAGCTGCTGATGATGATTATGAATGGCATCCACAATTCAACAATTACAATTACAATTTATTACATCAGATAAATTAGTGATTTACATAAAAGCGTTCTCTAATATAGAAATGATAATAAAGCTTTGCGTAATAATTGTAGCATTTTTTAGTAATGTCTTCAATTCTACACAAGGTGATAAAATAAAAATTTTGAAGGGGAACTAAAATTGTTCTTTTGTTGGTCGAATAAAAAAGTTCATTTGTGAAAATAATACATGGACTTGAAATGAAATGAACCAAGTTTTCAACTCAGAATGATATTAAAAATCATAAACCAGTACGTTTCGTGCACTAAGTATGCGAATATTATTACAATTATTTTCACGTCAGAAAAAACCCCCCTCCACAATGAGGGAAAAACATTCGAAATGAGATCCTTGCCGGGCCGAAGGAGAGATTCACTGCCAATAGACATCATCTGCGTCTTCTAAGACGTGAGATTCTCAAACGGCCGATTTGCATCTTATGAGGTAATGAATTTGGTTACTCCGCCCCACTTCCTAATATGGCGCTTCGCCGCAGGAAATTGGAAGACGTTTAGCTCCCAATAAAAAAAAAATCACCATCAATCCAATTTACGTAACCTGCCTACCGGTTTCAAAAAGCAATGAAAGAGGCTTAGCAAACGTTCATGGAGTTATCCGCATTAGGTAGTATCCCCGACGTCCCATTGCCAAGTCTCATTTAATTCACTAGACTCTGTACGTCAACTCACAGCTAAATGAATGCCAGGAAAACCCATTACGTCATACCATCAAACAAGTATTCGTTCAATCAATCTGTCGGGTCAACCAGTCGTGCTGTAATGCTTTAGGCGCTTTTTAATTTTAACGAATAAGTACATCATTTAAAAATTAACACCAACATATTTTGTGAGCATAGGTTTTTTTACATCACCCTTTTTGGTATATGAGCTGTTTTCTTGAAAAAATTAGGATCCTAGGATTGACGAGGATTGGATTGAGCTTCTGGGCAATGTTCACGATAACAATAAATTTCATTATGGATTTTTAGCTATGTTTGCTTCTACTTAGATATTTTTTTAATCAAATTAATAACATTACACTAGATTAGTAAGGTTAACTATAATTTTTCATGATGAATAAAATTCTTCTGTAAAACATTATTTGTACTGTTTTTATCGTTGTCGTTTATTATTGGTTAAGAGCATTTTTATTGTTATTACATGACTGTTGTTGATTCCTCGATATCATTGGCAGTGAACTTATGGAACATTGAGCTAAGCAATGAAATCTATCTTTTTAAACCATCTCTATAAGTCAACACGAGCAAAAAAAAGTGACCCAGCTTCCTAGTGGAGTTTACCAAACTTTGAATGAGTCCAAAAAATCGGTTGGTTGGCTTATTTGGAGCTACATCATTGTGTATACATCGCCTAGCAGTTGTGGGAAAACATGGATATACGCTAGTATTCAGTTCTGGGTACTCCTTAGCAAGATTGATCTTAAATTATTGTATTTATCAATATTGTGACACTCGTATGAGGACTGATTAACACTAAGTAAAGTTTCCAAATCTACAAGCTTGCACTAACTAGAAAAGGATCAAAATCTCAAGTTGAGGTTTGCGAACCTCTAATAAGTTCAACGAATGGAGTTAGCGGATTTGAACTTTTGGAGCCGTGAAGTTGTAGATACATTGCCTTGCAGTTATAAGAAAATATGGATATCGCCCGTATTCAGTTCTGTCTACCCTGACAACCAGATGGCCCTTTGCAGGATTGATCGATTTTATGCCGGAAACGTCTGGGTGGCTACCCCCTCCCCACCACAAGCAACCTCCACCGATCTCAATACTCACCTTACCGCCCCCAACTACCTAATACATACTTGCCCTGACATGTGCCTTCTTTCTCAAGGTATTACGGAGCAAGGACAAAAAAGGAAAAAAAACCAGCCCCGCCCTTGTGACGAAAAAAAGGTCTTCGCCTTCTGACATCCTATAATATAATCCCCTGACAGAAGGAGTTTCGCGTTCGTTCCTTATCACATCAATATTTCATAACGATCGTCATTTTTCTTCATGCCATTTGGAGCAGTGTCCGCTCACTACACGAGAAAAAGTATGTCTTTTCATATTTACACGCCGCCAATGATCATGAATCTTACGCTACCAAAGATAACTGGATCGATAGGTTTCGTTATAGGAACATATTGTGTAAGGAAATAAACACACACATCGTTATCTACACTGAAGGAGCTGCTACACCTGTACCTCCCGTTAGGTATTAATAATACATTCCCCTTCCGTATGAAGAAACCCATCAACTATTACACATCACGCCATTTCCTCGATAACCACACGTTACTGAAACTGTTCTTGTTCCTTAAACGGTCAACTTACCGACCTTAAATAAAGGTTACCTTGCCGCGTACATATTCTATTCCGACACAAACCCTCATGCCGACTGTATCCTTCTTAATATTTCATAAAGCACAAAAACCAGGTTCACTTCAACGGTTCAACATGCAAATTGACGACCTCGCTATGCCTCAGTCAACATAATTAGGTGCTCCATTTTTCATACGCCGTTACTCTAGTATTACCGCATTACGATCATTTGGGGTGAATTACGAACGAAGCAAACGTGTTGCCAGCCGTACGGAATACATCATGATATACCTATACCTGTAATACACACTCGAAGGATTGCAATTTGTCAATACGGCTAGCATTCTAATGAGAGTATGATGACAGCAACACAACAGGCAATTTCTCCAAGCAATTTTCGGATTTCCGAAAACTTGTAACAACCTATCAAAATACGTTGACCTGCAATTTTCCCATCCACCTACATTTATTGAACCAAATAGGGAAAAGTATACTTTTAGTATAAAACGATACTACACCTCTCTCAAGTTGGATTGAAATTGATTCCGGTGTCTCCATCTAGGTTCTTTCTGATTCAACCACGCCCTGATCCAGTAAGGAGAGGATATTTATTAAATGAATTTCTGACGATCCGAAAATTACACAATTGTGAATAAAACCAAATGTAACTACTACATTACACTGCATTATTCCCCTCATAATTATTATCAGAATTATTCCCGTCATCACCTTCAAAATTCTTATAAGAAACGTAAAACCATTTATGAAAAAATCATTTCAGATTCTACAAATTTCATAGTGACCATGTAGCTCCAAATCGACTAACCCCTGAACTCTTGATCAAAGTCGAATAAGCATTGAGATGATATTTCTTAATACATTATTTATATGGGTTGAATAATTACAAAATAGTTTGGTCACATCAATAACGAAATCAGGCAATATTGGATGTTAGGATGAAAGCAACGTGAATAAAATATTCATTGAAATTATATGATGTAGAAGTTGGGAATTCGTTTTAGTGGTTTCACCAAATTGGGATTTTAGTTTTTTTCCTATAACTCCCAAAAGTCAGCAAATACTTTTTTAAACTTGATTCGGGTTTGATGCTTGTTGAATAACATTACTTTCGGCTCGAATTTGCGAATAGTTCTGTAGCGATTTGAATAGCTCGTTTTTTGAAATAAAGAGGTAGGTTATCCATTTTTTTAGAGAAGGAGGGAATCAACGCGAACTCACTTGATGATGATGATTTTTCCGCTAAGGTGCGGACCCACGGTCCATCTGGGAGTCGAAGATGCTGCAATGAGAACATGACAAGCGGAACTGAAAGAGAAGCGAGAGGTAGGTAGCTTAGCTGAGGGGCCGCCTCGCCGGCAGATGTCCCGTATGGAGATGAGGAAAGAGAAGAAAGGGTTGAACTACCTGACTTCCCCTTGCGGGACGGGGTAGGTTACCATGGTGGGGGTTAAGTCTTTTGTCCGACAAACAGCTTACAAAAGAAGCTGAAGGAGCACCTAATTATCGGGTGATGGGGCGAAAAAAAAAAGGAATTCCGCCACGATAAATTGCCCTCGATGTGGTCTACGTTAACGAGTCACGCGAGTAGTTCAGTTGGTCGACTGTGTCGATTAGACCGCGTTTTCGCAGAAGGAAAACAAACGGCCAATCGAATGACAATAAAATCCTTGATTGTTCGATCATCCAGAATTCACAACTTTCACCTAAACGACTAGTCATTGGGTCATCATGTGCAATAACGAAGCTGTTTCTTAAGAACTCTTAATTCTAGATTTCAGAAATTCCAATAACCTGTAAGACTGTCATGGCATTCAATTTCATTTAATTTTTTTATAAGCATTAACGGATTGCAATGGTAATCTGGTTGTGAATACAGTTTGAATGGATTCCATAAATTTTCTGTGCCCAATCATCGATCTTGGCTAGAAATTTCTGAACGATAATGGACATCTGATAAGCGATGCAGGGGCTGACAGCCCAACGCTCCTGCTCATCATTTGTGTATTGGTTTATTCCAATACTTCCGGATATCGAGCTTTGTTAGATACTAGATCCTCGAGATCACTTTCAATCAACCTTAAATGGTAAAATTACAACGTTGAAATTTCATGATATTGGGGTCTCAAAAAATTCGTGACATGGTATTCGGTTTTTGTCGCATGAGATCACCGATCTCCGCGTAAAAATATCACAAAAGTTGAATTACATCAAGCTTGTTGGATGATTTGCAGCTGATTTACAGAAACATAGGCTTCCTACGGCTAGACAGTCAGTTCCATACACTGCCATTTCTAGAATGATGATATACCTACAAAGTTGGGTATAATTACAGTAACACCAACAGAGATCCTTGAAATGATTAGTAGAATAAAAGAGATATAAAAGTTGTTTCAAACATCTTATTTCAAATGATTCTTGATTGAATTCCGTTCTATCTTCTTGTACGAGTATATGTATGTTCCACACAAGTTTATGATTAAATGAGAAACATCTAAATATAAATAAGATTTGTTATGTTCGGTAATTCGTAATCATGATAAAATGCTATAATTTCTTTAAATACGAAAGTGTGTTGTGTTGGAAATGCTACTTTTTCAATGTTCACGAGTGGGTTTAAGAATCTGATTAAGGATGTGCCAGTATCATATATACCACAACAAATTATTGTTTACATCACATACCTCGGCCACATTAGTTTTGTTGCTGCGTAAGCCTAAGAAATTCTACATTGAAATATTTACTTATTTTCATTAATTCAAAAAGTTGAAAACTGCTTGATAATTTTTGAACATCACTGAAGTTAACCAGTTGCATAATCGCGAGGACGTAACGCAAGGAGGATGCGCGCAACACTGAGCAGATGCGGCCCTTGTATGGAGATGAGACCCAGAGAAAAAAGGGTTGAGCACCTACCTGACCCATGTGAGCTAAAGGGACGGGCTTCTGGTAGGGGATAGGGGAGGCTACGAACGAGGGTTGAAGAGGCCCAATAGGAGATTTTTTTTATAACCGTATAACAGATCTTCTGGGCCGGAAATTATAATAACAAACCCTTCAGTACTTCGGAGTCGTGTTATTTGTGTGTGGCTCTGACGCAATTCTGTTCGTTCATCCTCCTTCCCCCCGCCAACCGTCATGGACTTGGTTTTGCTCGGATTTCCTGACGTTGACGTTCGATAGAAATCGATTTGGGGATCGCGGAGTCAAGAGGGGCCTCTTGAACTTGTGTGTGCGTCAGTGTTATCTTCCCGTGTCTTACTGTGCGTTTTCGGTACTAGTTCCCGTCATCGATTACATATGTTATTATAACACACGGACAGCTAGTCGGACTTGAAGAAATAAAGTTTTAAAAACCAAAACTGCATTCCAAACTATTACCAGAATGATTAATATTCCAAATGTTACAGATTAATCTTGAATAGTGCGCTTCCATGCAGACTGACACATTAATGTTTCCATTAACCCTCAAAATTAGTGGTTATACGTTTCGAGACGCGTAGATTCCGAAAATCGAGTTCAATAATGGAATTGTTTTATCCGTTCGTTCCACTACCAATTGCTTCCCACTCAAACTAATTGACCAAAGTCCGTGAAACTTAAGTCAAATTCAAATATAGGCACTTTTTATCAATCCTGAAGCAAAAGCGAATTTTGAAATATTAAATTATCGGGATCTTGAAAACTTTCTAAATAAGAATAACTTGCAAAGAACCAAATGACGCCACCTATACATCCGATCCTCTCCCTAAGGGCGTTTGGTAGGAGAGAAGATCCTCAATATGAGTGTAAATGAACGGGTGTCGATGAAGAAAATTGTATATTTTCACGAAATAAAGAGTTACAAGGTTTAATCGATTACAAAGGTTGTCATTATCAGCGACAAACAACGTCGAAATAGGTTCAACATTTTAATTCTTCATTTCGTGGAAGTAGAGAAAGTTTTTCACTAAATTCCAATTTCTTCATAACGTCTTCGCGAGTGCTGTACTGAGAATTTTGCTCTTAACTTGAATGTTCATTCAATGAAATTTAGTTGAATATGATCAACTAATTTCAATTTGAACGATGAAGTTGACATAAATTCACTGGAATCATTAAGTATTATAGCTTGTTATCTACCGACAGAACTGAAGCATAGGTAAGTATCTACTTCTTTTTCTATAATTTCTCCCGGTCGTTGGTTACATGTACCTAGTTCAGTATGAGCAGTTATGAACCACAAGACCCAATTACCTATTAGATACAGACCAGTGATCTGCTGATATACACTAGGTATAATAAACTCTTGTGAAAAAATATTAAATATTATAAACTAAATTTTAGATTTTAGATTTCATCTGAATTCCAATATCACGTTTAGTATAACCATTGGAAAACGTGTTCATTACTCGACATCGTAGAAAGAATTTCAAATTTCCATTTCTCAGTTGGGGGTAATATGACGGGGGGGGGTATCCCGAAAGAATTTTGGGGGGTTGGGGAGTAATAAGTTGGTTGAAACAGTTTTTAACTTGACAACATTTAAAAATATATTACATCATCACAGAACGTAAATTATAATTAACCTATTAATTAATTAAAATATGGTTTGTTTTTCTGTTTGAAAATGTATAAATGACAATGAAAGTGCTTTTTATTTTTCGTTTTGGGGAGGGGCTACCAACTTACGTGGAGGGGGGGCTGGTTCTAAGTTTGGGGAGGGGGGGGGGCACCCCTGCATTTCTGATATTTGAATGATTTGTACATTGGTCCTTGGAATAACATTTTTTTCATAGTCACTTTTGAAGGATAAAAAAGATTGCAACTTCTAAATTAACTTATAAACAAAACTTCCACACGTTTCGTTTAGTGCCTGTGTAACCAACTTTCTGTGTGTATCTGCAAATCATTGTATTGGCTTAGTTTATACAGTTTTTATCTCGTTTAGCTATTTGCATACAATGTGCGGGTTAGCTTGCGTAATAGTTTCATAATTCACTCAAAATCCATCAAGCATAATTTTCTCATTACCTAGTCGTCCGATCTCACTCATATTCTGTGGGTGGTCAAGGAAAATTGTTTAACCCATCTGATATCAATTTCTAAATGATCGCACCGCTAGTGGCTGTTACATATGACAAAATGCGAAACGCTTATAACAAGCATACTCTTATAGTTTTCATCCGTCATTAATGTGCGATCCAGTAATTGAGTGGCATATGCTGAGGATGATTCCCTGTCAAATTCATCATTGAAAAGTGATTAGTTATCACAAGTGGAAGCGTAATTGTAAAATCCATAACTTAATTTTCTCATGTTCTATTATTCCGATCGAGCAAATTCGTTATGATTCCCTGATATGAGTTTGTTCTTGATCGTTATGTTAGTACGAGTACTTGCGCACAAGCAAGACTTATTTTGTTTTCGTCCGATTTCGATGACATTTTCAGGAATTTGAGCTTGAATGGTCTACAAAAAAGGTCATTGCTCTCCACTCACTCGAAGATAGTTTTCACATTGTCTATTAGACCAATTTCGGTCATAATTTTCGACCACAAATAATTGAGTAGACTCACATTATAAGCTAATGATTCAATATTTCTCCTAAGGGTTTGATTATTTACAAAATTTAAGATTCTTACATTCAGGTTGTTCGAGCGGGGCAGGGTTTTCAAAATGAAGAACACGACTACTTTCTCGATAAAACAGAAATGTAATTTCTTGTGGTAGAAGTTTAGAATTTCACAAATCAAAATATTTATAACTAATAAGAGCCGTTCATAAATTATACAAATATCAAAAATATTTAAAGAATAAAAGGAAAGCGCGTACCTGGGCTTAACTGAGGAGCTCCTTCTACAAAGCGAACTAAAGATTAAAAATAATGGTGAAAATAACTGAGTAATTAGGAAGGGCTTGAGGGGAATTTCGAGGATTTTCAGGTTGGGAGACGCTCGGATCGGGAAAGTTGGTTAAACTTGCGGCGGATGTTTGGCGAAGTTAACGATGCCTTCCCGACGAGGATGAATCCTGCAGAAATATCCAGTGGGCGACGATGGGTCGACCGGAGAAAACGAAGGAGTAAGTGAGTGTGAGGTTCCCAGCTTCCCTGAAACTGCAGAGAGCAAAGGAAAATTCCTTTTATTCCTGACGAGGAGAGAATCTGCTGGGAGGTGTGAAGAAAAATAGCCGGTACTTACAATCCTTCTGACGAGAGTTTGGTAAGACGGTAGTCCCGGTTTTGGCGAGGATGCTGAAGACCTCGTGGCTTTGTCGAAAGGAGATGAACGAGAAAAAAGTTGCAAGTGCCGTGGAAAAGGCTGGATTCGGACTAAAGAGTGGAGATAATGAAAACAGAGGCGGACTCCCACCTACGACTGTTTGTGAGAAGGAGATTGAACAGCGAGTGAAACTTGCTCACTGTACCCTAGGCGTAAACAAGGTAATGAGTACGAATAAGCTATGCACCGTACCTTACGGCAAATTTCATATCTTGAATACATTTACCAGGAATTGCAAAAGTTTACATCAAATTATATTAGCTGGTTCTTCTGAGAGACGATGAGGCGAAAATTTAATGAGAATGAGGGTTGAGGGGGAAGGAGGTTCGAGACCCAGAAACCTAATTCTCAAGGCCAAGATGTTTCATTAATGAGAAATCTTTACGGGGAGATGGGACGGCGGCGGCGGTTGTAGAGGTTGTAGAAAAGCGGTTGCGGAGGCGGCCTACGGTTGTGGAGGTTGTGGAACCGAGGGAGGCGGTTGAGGAGGCGGCAGAGTAAAGGAGTCGATGGAGTAAAGGGAGGCGGTGGAGGACACGTGGGGGACGGTAGAGCCGCCCCCATTGATAATTACGTAGCTGCGCGCGCAGGGCTCGTCTCATTAGCGGTTCTCATTCAGTTTCAAGCCGGAGGACAAAATTTCCATTCATGAAGTTGGGGGGCGGGACGACTCTTGTGCGCCTTCCACCAAACGAGTCGAGACTAACGCCAAAACCAACTTTTCCGGCCGGTAATTTTTTTTTAATTTTTAATCCCTCAATACCTTCAAGATATATAATATAGCTAAAGTTTTCAATATCATTTACATTCGATTCCCTTGATCGAGCAACTCTTGCGTGTACCTAGTCGTCTGTAACATCTCAAATTTCCATTGCAAGAGTACAGGATAATATTTGTTCCCTGAAAGGAGTGATACCCTTCCTTTCCTTTGACTCTCCTGATCAGCTAGGAACTTTTAAAGTCTACTGGCTCACTTCAGTCATCTCTATCAATATGGGAATACACGGAATCAGATTGCAGTGAGTTTTCCCGAAAAACAACTAACGCAATGATTGCGTTCAATTATTGAACCCAAAAATTTTAAATTTAAATTAAAAAACGCTGCAAATTCTTTCACTGGGGTTTATTATTCAATTGGCTTGCGTTCATGATTTGAATTTCTACTAAGCTTTGGAGTGTGTGTGTTTCACAGGATAGAGCGATTATTGAATTTCAGGAGGCACACAAATAGGTCAACTGATCAATCCAAATAGGTATTTTGGTCGAGAACCGATTTACGTGGTCTATGCATATCTCCTGAAATTCAATAATCGCTCTATCACCTGCGAAACACGCACACTCCGAAGCTTAGTACAGATTCAAATCATGAACGCAAGCCAATTGAATAATAAACCCCAGAGAATGAATACTTATTTACCCCAGTAATAATATTAAATAATATTTACCTATATATGATCAGCGTTTCATGCATATCAGAATGCTTCAACCCGTGTATCGGCTATAAACTACAAGTATCAACATCGGCTATCACTCCAGTATCCACATTCACTACAACTCGATGCTATCGGCATCACTAGGTTACAAACAAACAATAATAAACCAAAAAACGCAAATGTTGGCACCATAAATCGGGCCATACATCGGGAATGGTTTGACCTACGGACCTGGGGAAGGGCTCATTTGATTCCTCATGGTATGTTCTTCAAATAGGTAAATATTTAGGCCGATTCCACTTGTTTTGAGGTTTTTAGGGATTTTACAAAACTTTGACAGCCCTTCAAGGGCACTTTAAATTGAGTGAGAGAGCTGGCTCGAGAATTGGGGCGTCGTCGGACCAACATGGATTTTTCTGAAAATTTCAGCTTTTTTGCTTCAGGCGTTTGGGAGAAATCGTGCGTACGGCGTACGGCGGACGGACGGAAAATTTGTTATTGCAGATTCGGATTCTACACCCTTTGAAACGTAAACCATGAAATTTTCAGGGGAAGTTAGAATTTTTTTTCCAGAGCGATTCCAATGGTTTATTATTGAATAATAAACCAAAATTCAAAAGTACTCTTCATGGACTGTTTTGAGGCATTCTGAATGGATTCCTGATTTTAAATATTTTAGATAGCTTAAGCGATCTAGATAATAACTCTCTTTACAGTTGAGATAAGAACTAGAAAAATCAAGCATTCCAAAAGGAAGAGCAAGTTCGTTGGACAGCTCTTTTTTTGGTTAAATTTAAGTATTTAAGCTCTTTGTTTGGTTAAATTAAAGTAGTATAATTTTGATAGACAACTTCCAGGCGAATACTGATCAGAAAAAGTTGGCAAACATTAATTGTGCAGTTAAGGATTTTTAAGCGAAATGGTATTGAAAAATGTACTTGAATTTCATCAAATAAGTACTAACGAGCACCAACTAAGATTTTTCTCGATAAGCGCTGGCGAAGATGTTACAACAGGCGAATTTATTTCGCACAGGAATAGTGCTTGGAAGAAAATCAATCGTTATAATATTGTGTCGAATTTAAATTCAATTTAATATGGATGTAATCGAAAAATTATCAGTAATTTAGGAAAATTCGCTCATAGAATTGTGCTGCATACCTAAAACTTCTTTAGTCTGATTTCCACTAATTCAGAACTTTTAATTGAGGATACACTCCACTTTTCGCAAACCCCATCATGATGTCACGAAAAATTGTATTAACCGTCTAGTTGTGCCTTAAAAAAGAGTTGTCTAAAAAATTTGTCTATTTCTGTTATACCAATATCTTTTCTTGAGAGGTTTTCTCTTCGTGACAAAATAAAAAGTGACAGTTTCTCACAACAGACTTAAACGTGGTAAGTTGTTAGCGTAGGACACAACGCTAAATTACCACAATTCAGCCGGTTACTTCAGCAAGAAAAATTCCTGTGGGTTAAGTTCAAGTTTTATTGATCATTAGTGCTCGAAAAACGCTTTTTCAACGCTCATTAAAACTACATTGTGTTTTGTTACAGAGTCACTTTAAACCGATCCGTAGCAACAAAACCGTGAATCAATCAGTTTAATCTCTCAGGACTTAATGAGACGAATTAAATGACGTTTTATCGTGATCAGATGAGTGAGCTGGATTTTCTCCTGTTCACTCTAGAAATTTTATATTTAACAGAGAGTATCTTTGGAACACCAAGGGTCAAATAAAATCGCCTGCTCAATTTTTCAGGAAAACAACCTGGTTAATTGCACTTTCAACTCCCATACAATTTGAGATTTAATGAATAAATCTGTGATGGATATTGTGTTTTGGAGAGCACGGAGGTGGGGTTTCCGCGACTGGAGATACCAAATACCTAAGGCTGCAAAACGTTTCATTTGTGTGTTCAGAATTATGCATATCAAGTTGTTATATATTTATATGTAAATGAAAGAAAATAGGGAAATATTGTAAGGAAATTGAACAGTACGAAAAAAAAGGGGAACTCCTTTTTTAGAAAAACCTACTTATACTGCTAAATATTGCAGGTGTCTATAGAATACTACATTTATAATAACCGCTTGATGATGAAATTGTACAAAATATAGAAACAGGAATTCCGTCTGTTTCGACGGGGTAATGATCTCACGCGCGAGTCCGCTGATGATTAAAATAGGGCCACATGAGAATGAAGGATTTGACAGAGGCACGATGAGTACCGCTAACTGGTTGCGGTGGTCCTTCATCACCAGAACCTCTGCAGAAGAACGTTCCATCAATATTGACGTTAAGTATGACCATGTTTTCGAGAGTCAAGTCATGCTTTTACGTTGAAACCGAGATCTGTGTAACACTGATTTTAAGAATAGATGTAATTGTCTCGACTTTGGGATGCTGAGGGCTCATGGGAAGAGATGGAGCAATAATATTTGAGTGATTCTGAAGATCCAAGCCAATAAACATTTTTGGTGATGATGCGTGGACATTGGAGAGGCGAGAGGAGAGACAATGAGGTGGCAAGAGCGTGGGGGTAATGAGAATTGAATCGGGGAAGCTACCCAACCTCATAGGCATCTCATTAAAGGAACTGGTGTGGAATCCACGGATATACTGGTGTCTTATACCAAAATACGTTCTAAAAATAAAATAGGTTATTAAAAATCATTTGAAAATAAAACTGTTTTTAAACAAGGACAATAGCTACTGACATTGAGCCCACTTTTCTGTCGCAGGTAGAGAACTAGTTTATTTATTACCTAGTAAGCTTAACAACGGACTAGTCCATTCGGAATTGGATTATGTGGTATTTCATTGTTTCAACATAGGTATTCATTAACCAAACCATTGTCATTCCGTATACCTATAGAGTTTCTCGAAAGTCAGTCATGTTA
The DNA here is from genome assembly GCA_031894815.1 of Creontiades dilutus. Taxonomy (NCBI): domain Eukaryota; kingdom Metazoa; phylum Arthropoda; class Insecta; order Hemiptera; family Miridae; genus Creontiades; species Creontiades dilutus. Next base: position 1,602,611 of record JAVIWC010000667.1, read on the forward strand.
ACTTAATGGGCAATTAAATATGGTGAACAGGTGCAAAATGTATCTGCTCCAGATTAAATCGTTTTCAGGAGACATATTACATCTTACTATTATAATAATATTAGAGGTTATATTATACCCTTCTATCCCTGTTTTCACTATTCATTTAGCAATAATATATACCTTCATTTAATACAAATTATACCTGATTATTCGAAAAATTTTTAAGTTAGACATTGATACTGTTGATAGTAGGAGGCCGATTAGAGCGTCATCAGTCGTTATCAGTGTAATCACCCTTCAATAAGTGAACCGAATTTTAAAAATCACAGCCCTGATGGAACAACAATGCATATTTTGAATACGCCCGTAAGAAATAATAACCCGCCAGATGCACCGGTTCTTTCTATACGTTGAAAAGTGCACTGGGCGGACCCGACTGAAAAAATCGGTTACCCAACCTCTTTACCCGCATTATCATCACCTCCCCCCTCTCCCACCCATCCTCTACCCTATTCTGCTCTTCTCTTTCTATCAAACCTTTTTACATTAACATGCCGAGCATAAATTATGTTTCATATTGCTTTTGGGAAGGTTTTTTTTTTCTTCACAATAGGGGTTTTACTGGGGCCGAAAGCTATTAAATAATCACGGATGGGCGGATCACCAAAATGTTTCACCCTATTTTTTTCGGGGATGAAAAAAAAAAGGGTGTGCCTCATCTCTCAGGTAGCCGGTGGAATATTATGAAGGGATTACGGAGAGCGAAACCGCACAATCTAAATTTTGGTTGGAATTATTAAGTAACACACATTCCGTCCATCGTATAAATGAGTGAGAAAATTCCAGCGCTCAATCATCATAACGACCTTTCGTTCGTAGAAACGTGTGAACTGAGGCTTCACATTAACTTTCCAGCTCATTTGCAACTTTTTCATCAACCGAAACAGATCTCATAGTGGAACCAGTTTCAAGTCGCTGTAATTACTTCAAAATCCAAGAACAAACTACAATACTCAAACTTTTTTTTTTCAAGCGAATTTGTCTTCAAACCGTTTTATTTATATAACAATTAGTTACAAATAAGTATGATAATGTAGGTATGTATCTGCTGTGTTGTTAAAATTTAGGCGATTTGCCTCTGTTAACTGGAATCTGCTATTTGTTATGTACGTACATCTGCTCGCTCAGATATAGCAGATGACCATAGTCCCCTCCTTCGTTTACCGTGATTTATGTAAGTCTGTTCCTTGTTATCACTACATAGTCAGTGTGCAAAGATAGTTGTAACAGGAAATCTTTCGATTTGTATGTTGAAAACCTATATAACCTGTATAATCGAATGAAGTTGGTCGCTTCCTCCCCATTTCGTAATGAGAATATGTGGAACCTTAAATGTATCTAATTAATAACGACTATGTAAATTTACATAGTGAATATAGTTGCAAAATTCTTAGCATATCATTCATGTAGCTGCAAAATTCTTAGTATATCAGTGACCCTTGATTTTCCCTTAAAATACGAAGGGATAATTGATTATGGTGCTTGGTGCGCCAAGTACCCCACGAGCTATACCTCAGATTTGGTGGTGATGTATTTATTAGTGTTGATAATAATTTTGAGAGTGATAGGTACAATCACGCACCACCCGGAATGTCCGTTTGAGGGTGCTTCACAACCGTGCTCAGCAAAAAGACGTTACTTGCAAATTACGTAACACTGTGATTTAAACTTTCGGTTCGTTTCAAATTCCGAACAAAGAAACCAAAACACCAAGAAATTTTGCATGGTGGGTCTTGATTGTGAAGTCCAGCCGATTAGAGAGATGAGAGGTACGTGAGATACGTTACACTATAGTGTGCAAACAGCCACACGTATATTCATCATTAAAGTTCTAATAACCTGCCTGTTAATTCAGACTAGATCGCATGCGGAAGCGGATTAAAACGAAACACGATTTTCCTTCGAAATCGGCAGATGCTCTCAGGTTGTCTGAAACCACCCTTTCGGAATCGAATCTCTGAGACCTTTCGAAAAACTGCGGAAGAGAGGGTTGTCCCACCCCGAACCCCTCCCTGAATAATAAAGAGAAATAGGGGCCTTGTGAAGGCTGCGGCATAAATTATACTTCACGGCTCATAAGCCTCGAGTGGATGTGTGCAATCAAACAACGTTACGCGCATCATCCCTCTCTCTTCACCTGGTGGATTTCCTACATCCTCTCTCTTTCTCTTTAGAGTTCCCATTCGTCAAATTCCGTTCTCACAATACCTTCTTTCCCTCTTCGTGCGTCTCGCATAATAAAAAAGGGTTATTTTCCGCGATCAGTGTGAAGAGAACACGGTGGTACCATGTGTCTCTTCTGTCTGTCCCGAACACCCGTGACTGAATGGCATATTAAAATAACCCCTATGAAACTGGTAAGCTAGGAGAACACAACAAGCAACCATGAAACTTCCTCTTCACGGACTCGAAGGCTGAAAACTCCTACAGTTATTTGTTTTCCGCTCCCAAATAAAACTATTTCGTTTATCCCACAGAGGCAGATGAGGAAATCTTCAAGATTCTGAGTTGGAAATCGGATCTCGTAAGGATCCGCTGGGGACCGCACCTCGGGTTATTTCAAATTCAAACACATCTTCCTCTTCCCTCATTAAAGTTCGGATGTAACCGTTTAACACATTACTTCAGGCCGAGTACTTGAGAGATTCTTTCAGTACTCTCGGTCCATATGCTGCCATCTCAGTCTCTGCCGACTTTGGATGACCTTTTTCTGTAGGATGTATTTGACATAGACGGCTACACAATTCTAATATTCCTACCTCTCAAGCATTTTGACTATTATTACCTCTGGCGTCATCCCCTGAGTTGGGACTCCCAGATCATCCTGCAGCCGTGTTATTTCTGTTTTTCACAAGTTAAAGACGAAAAAAGTGTGAAACACATCATAGTCTGTTTCTCGGAAGTTTGGGCATCAACTTTCCCATTCTGTGTAAATCGGTGTAATATAACCCATGCCCTGAGAGGAATTGTGATAATAACAAGTTCACCTCTCCATGTTTTCTGTCTAACCATGTTATGATACATTGTATAAATATTACTGCCCATCTCCCACTTTGCTTTTCAGTCCACATTTCATTCCAGCTTGTCATAGTGTGCTCTCCCTGTTCTTTGATAACACGAGTTCTTTCGTGTCTTCCGTCTCTCAACGACTTGCTCTCACTCTGCAGCTATAAGTTGTATCGAAATGTTACTTACGACTAATGGTAAGCGATACTGGCTGGTTATGGCTGGTTGCGATACTGTTGTGTAGGCACAAGCAATCCTTAGTGGTTCTCTTCGTTGGACTGTTATCATTTTGTTGCGGCAATAAGCAATGTTTAGGGTATGTGCCCTCACCTCTGCTCGTTACTGGAGAATTGATTGGACGACAGTCATCATCAGACGGTGCTTGCGTGGTCTTGGTAAATTTATGTTTCTCATTAAGTGACTAAGAGTCGTTGTTGTCTATGCTGCCTCAACTGTTGACTTTTTAATTTGCCACCAGAATTCAATTTTAGTATCCAAAATCTCCGCTAGGTAAGTCACTATGTGCGCTTACTTCCTACCTCTGTACCTACTATTCGCACTTGGATAATGGATGGAATTCGCTTTCGGAATAAAACAACTACTTCAGTTTTGTAGCTACTGTTGGAAACGTATGATTCACCATCCACCTTGATATCTTTGCCATGACTTGATTCAGTATGCTCTACGCCGATTCTGTTGTTCTAGTCAGAATCACTGCTACGATATCATTTGCATGTCCAATAAGGTAGAAGTCCACAGCCATTCCCAGTCGTAGCACAGTATCATACGATGCTTTCTAGTGCTGTGAACCCATTATTGATCCCTGGGTGGCTCCTGCTGTGATCTGTTTCTCTCTTTCTCATTAGGCTGACTCTTAAATCAGAGTTCAGCTTTTAAGATGGCTGTCCATAACTAGTAATACATATAGTAGGATTTTGAATGTATTATCCAGAGACTATAGGATATCAGTAATCATGAGGAATCGTAGGCATTTTTCACGTCACTGGTATGTCACTTTTGATGTCAGCAACGTCTATCAATGCACGAGCAGAGGATCAACCTTATCGAAATGCATATTGTTTTGGAGGTAAGTCCCCTGACTCGACTACTGCTGGCAGAAAGCGAAGCAGCAGGGGCTTCTCGTACCCTTTTTTGTTGTATTTAGCAAGGGAGAACTTGGGTTACCCTTCCCTTTTTGAAGGAGTATCAAGCGAGCTTATCCTTCATCTTTCCAGATCACCTTAAACGTAAAAATATCTACACCCAACATGGCAGACTTATGTGGTTTTGTTTTCATTTCTTCGAGAACATCATTAGGTATAAGACTGGAGCAATTAAACTTCCTCAACATAAATGGACTTCTACCTATCACTGAGTGAATAAGCGAGCAAAGCAAGCAGGCAAGGTAAAGAGTGAATGATAAATGTCGAACTCAGTTCGACAGGTCCATAACACCGCCGAGGCAGCCGCACTCGACATTGGGATATTAACTCGTATTTCCCCGCATTATATTTCAGTAAGGAGAAGGGGAAGGAGGAGGAGGTATAACGATCAATTCCCGTGTTGCTCCAGCCTCGCGTTTCCACACTCGTAGAGTATAATGTACCGGAAAATTGAGACCCCTCCCCACCCAAGCCGTCTCATAGCGCCCTTACACCGCCTATATCCGCCTCAGATGAAAAATAGAGAAAAACTCAATCTTATGCCTTAAAAAGAAAAAAAAAAGAGAGAGAAAGTGAGACGAGGAAAAGGAGTGGGGAAGTATGGGTGACGGAAGGATAGAGGTGGTTGGAGGGGGATTTAACGTTAACAACTTTTATTTTCTTTCAAATGGAAGGCACTTGGGCCTTTTTTGATAGATGCTTCCTGTCCCGGGCAGTCGCACCATTGAGTTATGTCTGGGGTGAAATGAATGCCTACAAAATTGAATCTTCTCATCCGCACCGTTTTCACCTTCCCATTAGTGGCGAGGTTAACAAATTTTGAGGTAATTTTTTTTTTTTTTTTTTTTTTTTTTAAATTTTTTTTTATTTTACAGCCGAAATAATTAGTATTGGCCTCAAATTTTGAGGTAATTTATTCACATCCGTTTCATTATAATGGTATTCACATACATTTTCTTATTCGAGCAGTGTTTGTCAGATTCTACTGTGAAAATACGAATTTATAACATGTATCAGATTTATACATTCTATCAGATTCAAATAATAAGAAACTTTGTATTCCCATACTTACAGTTGAATATAAGAATCTCTGTGAAGTTTGTTGATATGCTTTAAAACAATCAGTATCTTGGTTTTCGATGTAACCATCATGATAGAGATTCGATTCATGTGTTGAATTTCCAATCGTTATTTGGTTGAAAGTAGAAAATGAATAATAAAATTAATGAAACAACAAAAAAGGTCTCTCTAGTGAGGAATGGAATGAATGAGATGCCCCTTGGTACATAATGCACGTTCTAGTTGTCTAAGACTAATGTGTCTCCGTCACTATTGAAATTATTTCATTTGTAGAAGTACTCCCCAGGCAAAAATTGTATGAGTACAACGTGTTGTATAATACAACCAATCGCACTATAATCCGTCGGCAGTATAAGTGTTTAATAAGCAGTAATAGTATCGTAGAAGAATTGTAGTGAGATCGGCAGAGAAAAGGTACTTATTAATCTTTATAGAATATTAGGACTAATATTGAGGTCGTCAGTAGGTAGATAATTGGTGAATTATGGTCGGAGTTTTGGGGCTATCCGCTGAACAAACTCGTACTGATTTAGTTGCCCACGTTCCGCCTTAGTGATCAACTTAGCTGCACAGCATTATTTCTTTTTTTTTTTTTGTAGCTGAAAATCGTGGATTTTTCGTTTTGTAGAATTCTGTTTTGTATATTCCAGCATGCAGAAATAAAAGTTTTCGGAATAGAACAAAAATTGTTTGGTGAGGCGGAGGCAAATACCTACTTTTTGAAATGTGAGTGAAAAGCTTCACGTGCATGAATAGTATGACTGCTATTGGATTCCTTGGAAGCCCTCATTAGGTTTTAGGTAGTGGGAGTACTCCTACATTCGATCTCGCTTACAAGCGAACAAGGGGGAGGATTGACCGAACTGGACTTCCACCATCGAGTCGCAACGGGATAGTTTGTGCTGTTGACCTTAAGGGCATGGTAGTTGGTACATAATTATTATATAACAACTCTTATTCAAAATGTTGCTGTGAGAGACTATGTTGTCATTGTTCACTTGGTTACAAGGCAAAAAGAACCTTTAGTATGAACACCCAAACCGTCAATTCCCTTAGCTTGGGAATCAATTTGGTGTTTGAGCAGCACAAGGAAGATCCGTTATTCTTTTCATCGAACTACTGATGAAGCGGAGCATCAAAAAGCGACCACCTTGGCCTAGTTACAGTGGATTCTTTTAAGCACAGGTGGAAAAGATCGAACATGAATCAGAGCAAATATTGAATATCTGGTTTGTTCTGAATAAAAAGGCAAGACGGTGGACGAGAAGGGGTTGTATCCAACACAAAACGTCTGATTTCCCTAAGGGTGGCTACCTACCACCTCGAAGGCTCCCAGGTATAGTGGCTCTGCGACCCCCATTGATCAAGGTCATTCGATACCCCGAAGAAATTTATAGGATGCTCCTCTTCAGAACATCGACCCCTCAACAACCCTTTTTTTATAACAGGGGTTGGATTTTTTTGTTGTAGCAGACATGGGGTGGTTTTTCACATACTAGACTGGGGAAGAAATGCTAAACAAGCGTCTTTCGGAGAAACAGGTGGCCTACGTCAGATCAGGTTGCCTAATACCTACTATCTTGGGTTAAATTTAAAAAAACCAATTAATCGAGACTATTAACAAACGCTGCAAATGTTTACGCAGAGGGTTTATTATTTCTATATTGGATGAACCTCCAACGCGGATCACCGGACTACCAGCACTAGACAGTACAATCAAAGAAAATGCTTCCAACGTACACTCGGAAACACGTAGCAACCCTTTTGAAATTTAACGAGACAAAATGAAAATTTCGTCGTTCTGATCAACTAACATAATATGTGTTGTATACATATACACTTATCAACTTCGAATTTACACTAAAGGAGAATTTTAATGCTGATATACCGTTCATATTATTGTTTCAAAGGTTAACGGAAAAATGCGGGTAACTCTCAAGAGCTAGGTTTCGGGAAAGGTGATAGAATCCCGGCACAAAATGTTTATACGTTCAAACTTGCACTACTTGATGAGATTGACACTGAATAAACCGCAGTGGCCAATGAAGGCTGCAGTAAGGGAGATGCTCTGCTAGTGGAAATATACTGAGGGATGAAAATACGTAAAAAGGGGTTGCGGTTTGTTGAATTAATGAATGGCACAACCCCCTTCCTACCGTCTCATACCACCGCTACTTTAACCAACGCGGAAAAAACCTTTTTTCTGGAATTAATGAGTTGGAACTTCAGCCGTTCAAACTGCAGGTTTTGTAATTTTTTTTCTCCAGAAAACCCCACAAATTGATTCGCCCCCAAGCCCTTGAACGGATTTGACGGAAATATGCGGAAAAGAATAATTTCGCATAAATATCCCTTTTCTGAAGGGAAGATTATTCGTTGTTATTATAGGTTTTTTCTGCGTTGTATATTTTATATGGAATATCATTGTTGCTCGAGCATTATTATTTCTGTATTGAAGGAATGCCCTCGAACGTTCACAGTATATTAAACCGTCCCTTCCCTGTCGATGAAAGCGTTGAGAAACTAACAACAGAACTTTTACAAAATCACAATAAATTTTTGAATTGTAAAAATGAACTTGATCGACACGAAGATAATATAATCCGATGAATCATCATCAATTAAATAGAATTAAGGAATTAATGGAGGGAACATATAATTGGTACACAAAAATTGTTTTAATACTTGGCAATAAACTTTCTCCATATTAGAGCCATACAAAAGCATCAATCACTTGGTTTTCCTATTCTACTAATCACTTGAATGGAAGTGTTGTAAAGCAAATTCAACGGAATAACGAGGCACAAAATTGTGAATTGGTTTGATCCTTTACCAGAAATTGATGGAATATACCAGTTGGCCCTCCCAAGGGCTGAGGGAGGGAGGGGGTAGAATGGTAGGATCTTGGCTCGCATTTTATACGGCAGGGCGAAATGCGGTAGGTGATAATTGCTTGAAATGTTGCCTATGCGCGGGGGAAAGAAGAGTCAGGACAATCGGAAGAGGGTGCTTCCCAACCACGTTGCGCTACTACATAACAAGGAGGTAGTGGAATGCGTTAGTTGCCCTCAGACTCTTCGAATGTGTTAGAATGGCTGAGGCGATATGCCAGCCACACCACGAGGACACACTTGAAGCTAACAAGCCACAGGTTCATGATCAGGCTCAGCAGTTTCAAGAAACGGAAAGGGGTCTCAGAATGCTAAATAATTATATTTCAACCTTACCAATTACATTTGTTCAATAGAGTTAATACGGGATTATGAAGTCACCAATTGCTGCCTTCTGTTACTTATTAATTCCAGCCGAATTACAAAGAAATCTAAATATACTGACAAAGCTCCACAAAGGACAGTAATACGTTATAGTTGACGGGCTACAATGACGATTCCAACAGCTGGGATTGCCGCTGAGAAACTTCTGAAGCTCAAATAAGTCTGTTTAATACAAACTCCGTGTAAGGAAAAACTTTTTTGAGTTTTAATTTGAATTGAGTCAAAGGATTTATCCGCATTCCGAGACTTTGTTTGACCCAGTTTCATCTGGAACGAACTCTCGGTTTCCCGTCTGGTGTCTAGAGAAGTTTATTTTATTATTTGTCTCTTCAGTTGCATTTCTTATTTGTTTGATCATAAAGCTACGACTGTATAGTTATTTGGAAAGAAGATGACGGTTTAGCTCCCTACTTTTCTGTCTTCAGGTCAGTCAGTTAATTTTATAGCAACCTACGTGAATCTGACTGAAGTATTTTTGACCTTGCCAGTTTTACATACTCGTACATAAATAAGCTTGCTAACTCTATTAAAATTTGATGGCTTCGTTGTAATGTACGTAGGTTTTGAAGTACCCAGTTGAGTCAGTGATTTTAAATTTACTAAATTTGGCAGAAAAATGGAGCTTGTAATTGATTTTTCATATCCTCGCTTGAATGTTTTCCATCAACAAGTTGAAGACTTATGACTATGAACGACTTATGACTTGGGAATTCAATTAATTTAGTGATTTTAAATAACTATTATAAAATAGAGTAGAATTTACCGTTATAAGAAATCAGCATGTCAACGATACGGTGTATGATACTATTGTTTGCACATCAACAGGTTATTAACATCAATATTAATTAAGTTTAGAGCAGTGGGTAAAAACACTGACAGGTTCCTTTACGTAAATAATCATTTAGAAACCATCTTCAAGGGAACAACATTTTTACCATTATATCACGGTCTTCAGAAAAAACGACAAAGAGGACTGCTTTTGGTCCGGTCAAGAAAGGGAGAAAATGGGAGTCACATAATGACATGGGGTTCCAGCGTTGCGAAAGGTTCGCACAGGTGTAGCCGAGTTAAGTATCGTTTTCATCGGTGGATTCATACCTATCGGGAAAAGTTTTTTTCCCTTTTTAATCCGCTTTTTGTGTTGTTGGATGGTGGAGGGCACGCTTCACACACTTAAATGTCAATTGTAGAATGAAAACATCGATTAAAAAAACATGTCAACACAATTATGAGCGCTACAAAATACGCATTTGTATAATGGGGTTGCGACTATGCTAGGACGATGGAATGAAAGTGCCATAATTACCTAATTTAGCAAATAGTTTTGAGGAAAGATGTAAGTGTGTGGATGAGTACATGAATGTAATATGCAGTATTTAAAAAAAAATAATTGTCGTCTAAAGAGTTATCTATAAACCATGTTATGTTCTTCTTGTTACTGTCCAATACTAGTGAGCATCTTCTAACAACATGAAATTGGCATTCGCTACGATGTTGACGGTCCAGATTAGAAAGTCTAAGTCAACCTCAAGAGGGAAGAAAGACAAAACGGTAAATAGGTGTAATGACGAATATGATGTTAATGGACAAATTAATTTCCATAAAACGTTTAAAATAAATACATAAATATACATAACTGATCCAAAAATGATGTGAAATAATCCATTTTAAATGGTTTTTAATTCTTCTACTTAGTCCCTTTTGTCATGCAATTGAACATTTCTAAGGTTGGTTGTAGAACTACATACAAAAAAGCTGCAAATTCTTTCACTGGGGTTTATTATTCAATGATTGAATTCAAGCTTTGGAGTGTGCGTGTTTCACAGGTGATAGAGCGATTATTGAATTTCAAGAGGCACACAAATATGATCAACTGATCAATCCAATTAGGTACTTTGGTTGAGAACCGATTTAAGTACTCTATGCATATCTATTGAAATTCAATAATCGTTCTATGGCCTGTGAAACACGCACACTTCAAAGCTTAGTAGAAATTCAAATCATGAATTATTGAATAATAAACCATATAAAAAAAGCGCTTTTTTTTTTTCAAGAACGATCACGATGGAAAAATATTCTATTTGAAAATTTTAAATTTCGTAAGACGGAGCATGCATATCAGAATGGGTCAACCCGTCTGTCGGCTATAAACCCTTTCGATTCCTCATGGAAAGTTCTTAAAAAAATGTCCAAATTTAGGCCGCCTTGACTTTTTTTGAGGTTTTAGGGATTTTACAAAACTTTGACAACCCTTAAAGGGCATTTTAAATTAAGTGAGAGTGCTGGCTAAAGAATTGGGGCGATGTCGGACCAATATTGATTTTTCGTGAAAATTTCAGAATTTTTGCTCCAGCCGTTTGGGAGAAATCGTGCGCACAGCGGACGGCGGACGGACGGAAAATTTTGTATTGCAGATTCGGATTCTACACCCTTTGAAACGTAAACCATGAAATTTTCAGGGGGGTTTTATTTTTTTTTTTTTTCAAGAGCGATTCCAATGGTTTATTATTGAACAATAAACCAATAGAAAAACAAAATAATGCTACAGATCATTAAACAACGGTTTATTATTTGAATTGGCTATCTTAGCCCTTCCATGCAAACCACTGATACTTGAGTAGAAAGGAAATTATAACACAAGTTATACAGAAATAAAGCAACCAAAACATTCACAACATTTTTCTGTGTAATTATCCGATCAGCTCTTCAATTCAGAAAATCGTACGCCTGTACTTTCGCATTATTGTTTATTACGATTTCCGTCGCAACTTTTTAGTTTGATGTTACCCTAGAAAATGGTTCTTCACGAATTATTAATAATTGAAATACTAATTTCCACGAGACTCATTTGAGCGCTCATAAAGTCATCTCACTATAGGAACATGGGCTCTACGTAAGTGTACAAATAATTCATGTCAATCACTTTCCCTTCTATAAGCATACGTGTAGCTGATAAGTAGTGTAGATGATTTGGGGATACCTAGAAGTTACGTTCAACTTCAAGTTGAATTCATCCCAACCCTATAGTCGTTAACCGTCTAAAATTTATAATCATAAGGAATAAAGGCTCATCGCTACAGTCACCCGAATACAATCTACCGACTCGGATCTCGTCCGAACTCCGAGACTTTGAAGTACCTTTCCTTTGGAAGAAAAAACTGAAACTTGAGAGAGAGAGAAAGAGAGTGAGCGGGGTTTTTGAAGTGGACACGAGGGGATGGGAGTTGCAAGCGAAAGTATGGGTAGGGAACCATGAGGAAAAGAGTATGGGTGTGGGTGTGCCAGCAAGGTGGTTTGATGGAAGTGGATGGTGAGGGTGTCGTGAAGGCAGGGGAAGAGATCTTGGTAGACGTTACGAGGCAAGGCTTGGGATGGAGAGAAAAAGAAGAAAAAAGAAAAGAAAAAAAGGCCCGTCGAGAGAAGGGAAAAATTCGAGAGAAGAAACAGTGTTTTCAAATAACGTTTCTCCTCTCCGCCTCGTCCCCCGAGAAACCCACCCATCACCCACCAACACACCCGGTTTCCCTCGAGGATTCCTGGATTCTCACCCCTTCCCATGTCTCAGAACCCACGTTTTCTTCCACTTTTCTTCCTTTCTCTTTCACTCTGTATCTCCCTATCCCTATTTCTCTCTCTTTCTTCAAGTAGGGGAAGACGGTGTATGAAAAAAAAGGGGTGGGAAACGGACTGGGAGAGGGGAAGGTACGAGAGGGACGCCAGCGTCGCAATGCGGGGGTGGAAAAGCAGGGTTGTTACCGGGAATGACATACGGAGGGTAGAAAACGAGGTTACCATGGCGACCACCCACAATGGCCGCCTCTCCTTTTTCAATCATTCACCTCCCCCTCCAGCCCCTCACCCCCTTCATCACTATCACTCTTGAGGGGTTTATTACAGCACAGATATGTCTTACTTTTTTCTTCTTTCTTTCGTTTTTTAACTCTTGGATAAGGACTCGTCTCTTACCCACAAAACCAGTAGAACGCGGTTGTCTTGCTGTTACCCTGTTACCTTGATGGCTCTTCAAATCACCTATGAAGTTATCGTTCTTCTTCCCGTATCCTTTGAAATAAATAACCATTTCCGGTAAACTCAAAAATAATTTTTAACCTTGAAACTTCAACTATGGCAGTCATTTGAAAACAGGGCCCTCCTAAACAAAGTTGATTCCTTTCTTCTTGACACCAAATAGGATTACCTACAATATTACTGTCCCATTAAAGTCGTGGTTTTGAACGATTGAAACAGTTCTACACACAATAATCAATTTGTTTCGGATTTTATATCGTTGGTTCACTACGTTTTTAATATTTTATACCTATCGTTTTCAGTTAGTGAATGTGATATTCCGAATTCAGACCCCAGCAGCACACTACCACACTACTATAATGTGACATTTTTTCGATAAGAATATTCCACGAAGCAATCGTTGGTTTCTGAATTCATTTTCTTAGAAAAAAAAGTAACATTCGTTATTTCTATAATCATTTGATACGGTGAGAGATCTAGTTCAATCATGTTAGCCTACTCCTTTTTTAAAATTCAATATTCAACGAAAATTAAATTATTATAATAATCTAAAAAATGTGTAAATTTTTGGTAGTCTGGACGCTTTCCCTAAATGGTAAACATCCGTTTTTGGGTAAATAGACTCAAACTACGAATGAATTCCACCACAACATTAGCAAATAACGTATTTTATAGGGCTACGTATTACATATCACATCTAATGCATGAAGTGTACAGGTATCTATATCACATGACGTTCTTGGGGATATTAGACCTCAAAATGTAATTACGAATCGCCCCTTAGCTAACAATTACTTGAGTCTAAATGGACCAAGTAATTCATAAACTGCAATACCACGTCTAAATGTTCAAAATTGAGCACAAAATTTACCAAATATGTAGGAACAAATTTGATCATAAATCGGTAAAAATAGGACCTATATTATATTATAGGTACATGTAGGTACCTATATACGACAACTGATCGCATGAATACCGAAAGGAATTAATTTAGAAATATCAGAACAATCTGATATCTGTATAATATACATAAAATTAAAGTAATTAGATTTGTAACAAATTTGTTTTATTGTTATTCAACTTTCTGGATAACAGTAGGTCCGTAGGGTCACAATGTAAATAGTAAGGTGGGAAAAATGAAAATTGAAAATTACAAATAATTAAATTGCTGTTAGTAGGTACCAACAGTAAATAACTGACAGTCTATGTACGATATTGTTTTATGATAGTTCTCTAATGGCTTCTCTAATAGTGAAGAAACAAACTTGGAACCGAAAATTATTTACTTATATTTAAATATTTCCGCAAATGTTACCCATGCCTTCTATTTATCTTTATGCAATCTTATTATGAACGACTATGTATACGACTTTCCGGTCTCTTGTCAACTTTCAACAATAAAAAACAATATTATTGTTTATTGTTATTTTAGTGAATAAACGATTCGAATCAATAATGAATTCGAAAAAAAGGAAAAAACTGTCGGCAACTAATGGGGTAGTTACATGGGAAGTTGTTGTTATCAAGAAAAAAATATTGGATATTGTTTCTTCAAAGGTAGATTTGAATGAGTCTTAGTGAAAATAATAAACAAAATAATAATCAATACAACCCCAAGTCCTATTTAGCTACGTAGAAATCTCTCGAAACAATAGCTTTACATGGGATTTTTTGAATTTACATTCTATTTACTTCTTTTCGTAAAACGTCATTGTCTAGACTCTTCAGTTGGAATAAGTCACATACATTTAAAGTTAGCTTCATACTATACATCTGGTTATGAATGTTGGGAGCTTGGGGCAGAGCTTGACAGTCTAGAGGTGCAAAGGGATTAAGAAATCGATTGTGAATGTGCATGCGTTATAAACGTATTCTTCACGGTTAGTTAGACAAACGACGTGCGACGCTTTACTGACAAATTCACCCCAGAAAACCCTTTGTACGGTCGTGGTAGTGGTAAGGGGGTCTACGTGGATGACAGAACTCAGGGAGGGGGGGGGGGGAGCACTCGGAATCACATTTGAATACAAAACCCCCGACAGGCCGATCCCTTTCTTACCTTTACGCGATTTCCTTAGAGAAAGGCTTCCGTACAGTAAAAGGAACAAGAGGGGAGGAATCTCTTAAAAAACACAGTAGGCGAATGTCGGAGGCAAATTGAATGTTCTTCATTGACTGACTGAAGAGTTGAGGGCAGAGCACGTAGAGAAGCTCACATTTTATGCCCCGTGTTGTCAGTCAATGCAAATGAGGAGTTTCCCACAGGGACTCGGGGCAGACAACTGGTTTTTCAGTGCCATTAACATTTCAAAAGGGCATTTTTTGAGTCGCTCCCTCCCCATTGACTGATAAACGCGAGGACTAGGGCGACATTGTCTGCCAGCACCCAGTGAACGGAGCTAATTATTATGCGAAAGGGTTCCAGAGTTGTCTTTATTTCTCAGACTGAGAGTTCTCTCTCGTTGTAGCTAGCTGAAGAACATTATCCGACCTGAACCAAATTTTAATAAAACCCAGTCGGATTTGGTTTCTATACACCGAAGCTTTAATCAAAGTCAATTAATGAATTCTACTTCATTATTTTGAGGTTAAATAATGAACCGTTGTTTATTAATGGTGGATTAAATTTGACAGAATATAGTGAGACCAACAGGATTACCGTACATTCCACGGAAGCCAGGGAAAGTAAACTCAACATCAGTGATTAATATTCCCTGATAAATTAGAAGATAGACCGGGATAATTTTTCATTTCCTTTTTTGTTAAATCGAGATTTAATTACTAGATTTATCTACGCTAGTGAACTGTAGATATTTGTTGTATTCTAATTCAATGAATTTTATCGGTGGTTATTTGTATGAAGGAGTGACATGGTATTGAGGTACCGTAAGCTTCCAGTGGTAAATATATAGATCAGAAAAGCCATATCTGTATAGGAAAGCTGTCAAATTGCGAGATAATTCTATGCATCTTAAAACCTAAATAAATAAAACTTGGGGTTGGTTTTTTATTTTCTTGTCGATTACAAAGCTTTATAACTTGTATCGTAGCTGGGTAATAATTCTGACTGGATAATATGTGAAATTGTAACTTTGCTGCAGTCGAACATGTACTTAAATGATTGAAATTTTTTGACGGAAAAAGTAAAACCACTAGTGAAGAGGAAAACGTACAACGTAAGTACACGAAGCTTACAAACACAACCGTTTGATGGCAGTAACGCGCTGCCGCTTCCGTTATGATTACCAACCACCGACCGACGTCTTCCAGAACACTTTACCGCTTTAATGACCGGCTCTTTTGGGGGAAAAGCGAAACGGAAATGCCCATCAATCCAAGTTGTAAGTTATGCTAAAACGGTCTCCCAGGGCCTTAAAGGTCCTCCTGAAGAGCGCCCTCCTCCAATTTGCCCGACATTCATTTTCCCTCCTTGATGGGAATCCTTCAGAGGATGCGAAACCCGTATCGCTCTCGTACCCAGGATCCCTCTCTAAATATCAACCCGCTCGGGGGCTAAAACACAGTTTTCAACCCATTTGCATAATCCCCAACATGGGAAACGAGCGTTCACCATATTTCTACTTCAAACCGAAACGTCCGAAAAGGCGCTCCTTCATGTTTTTTCTCTCCCTTAGACCCCAATCACCATTACGAGCAAGAAAAACAACACTCTTTTACCCCTATTTTTTACCCTCCTGCAAGTAATTTGTAACAGCCTAATCGGGGAACGTCGGGTTCAGATGGTACCCCGATTCGTTTTCCCTTCCATTTTTTCTCGCTGTTTTTACTGTATTCTACGATCTGCACAGAAAATATTTCCCTTCAAGAAAAGTGACCATGAAATTTCTGGTGGATTACTTTTGAACTGCAACAGCCTTTTCAACACCCTTTAATTCAAAATGACCTTTATTGCAGGAGCCTTCAGTTTGGGGGGGGGATATCACATCAAGCATGTTTTTCGAAATTGAATTGCTGTGGTAACTCATGACAATAATGTGGGAGGAAAAACTCAGTCCACATGGCTTCATTCTATGCTTTTCCATAATCAACAGATATAAAAAATTTAGTGAAGGAGTACATGAAGAGCATGATTATATTAAATTAAGGGAACGTCCCCCTGACTTGTTTGGGAGGTTTTAATTTTATTTTAATTATTAAAAACGAAAAAACACCGATATAAGACAAATACAGCCAAATGGAAAGTTGTAGAGAAGCCGATAAAATTCGTTTTGTAATAGTACATATTAGTGTATGGGAGTCGAATCATTTTAAAAAGAGACATTTGGATGATCCTCATTTAACGGGACAATCGAGGTTTTGATTCTGACTAAAAAATTTTGTTCTCCTAAATTTATGATTTTTTTTATTATACAATATATATGTTTACTCTAATGGTATAGTGATGTACAAGCACACATGATTTTCGATTGTTTCCTCAAAATCCAGTTTTTAAAATTTTATAGGTTACGAGGATGGTATGTATCCATGACAATGAGCTTTGTCAACCGAATAACGATAGAATTATGTAAACGATGTGTAGGTAAGGTTGAATGAGACAGATATCTGATTTCAGTTTTCCTGACTTTGTGCTAGAACAAGTATCACATTTTAATATTAGTATTTATTTAGTATCAAATACCAAACTTGAAAAAAAAATTGTTTCAAACAGCCATGACGGCTTTTGTGTAGCCACAACAATGAAGTTTAAAATCGCCACTACAATGAGAAATCGACATTAACCTTTTGCAATTAGGAGTCTAATGAACACTTATAGAAATAGAAACTTGCATTAAATAGAGTTCTTACATCTCTATTCTAAAATGAATGCTAAACGAATCAATAAGATTGATTAAGAGTGATTTTCAAACCCAAAACAATGAGAAGTATGAAACGTACACCACCTGTTTTACAAACAGCTAACTTCATTTTTGAGCCCCAACTGTATAGAAATGGCGGAAGCATGGTGTTTCTAAAAAAAAACTTTTAATTGCCAAAAAATGCCGTCATTTGAGAGAGCTACGATGATTTCTTTCAAACCCATGACAATGAGACAGAAGGTTCGGAACAAACTTGACCACTTGATTCATACAGACTTCAGAATAAGAGTGAATTACCAATTGATCAGCTGTCTGATCTCTGCAACTCACATCCTACTCAATTCACCTACTGTTTTGGAATCTAAATTTGAGCGTTTAAAGAATAGGTAAGATAAATATAACATGAGGATATGGAGTTGCATTGAGGGTAATTTCTTCCTTCTCCACTTCCTGGTATGAAATTTCTGAGGAATACAATATTGGTTTACAATAATTTGTATACTATAGCTGGTTAACAATAATCAATATTAATTTTTGTTACACGTGGAATATAACTTCAATGTGTATACTGAGAGTCCTCCTGTCACTAATCAATAGTGTTTATTCTATCCTTCTAAATGGCTGGAAGGTCAGTAAGATGTAAGATTTATTAGAAACTGTGAACTTGGTGAGAGATTAGGAAGGTTGGGGTTCCCATCCGAGTATTTATATCGCTTGTTTAGTTGAGAGAAATGGTTTTTTTCTTACCGTACCAAACTAACAAGGGCTTCCGAATTCGGATCTGGAAATTCCCCCATCCTCACGTCTTTTTGCGTAATCGAATCCCCACCCCCGCCACCGACATCCTCGTGAAGAAGAAGAATCAAGAACTCTCCGGGTCCCGAATACTAAATAGGAGGTTTGATTATTTGCTTCTTTCCCTTGACACAGGCCTTTCCGCCTCGTACGTTTCTACCCGTTGACTCTTTGTGGGAGTCAAACCCAAAAAGGCGACAGGAAGATTTTTGGTTGGGTGGCTCCGCCTGGTGAATCCTTAATGATTACCTCCGGGTTCGTGTGTGTTCGCTGAGCTGAATTTTTATTTATTCTACGAATCTTTTGGTGGAATCCAGCTTCCCTCCCGACATCCAGTTACATAAATTGTTATGACAGAAGATCCAAAGAGCTTCCAAACTTTTGATTCATGGTCTGACCTATTTTATAAGCTCGTCTGCGAATAATCAAGTTTATGTTGATTGATGACAAACTGTTTCGCGGTCGCAATTCAAATAATATGTAACATTGGATATTAAGTATTCCTATCATTAAACACGGAATCACTTTTTGTGATGGAGTTATTTCACGCTTCGTATCCACAAGCCATAACGACAAAACGTGGCCGAATAGGCCAAAAATGTGTAAGATAATGTAGCAGCAGGCCTCAGTCAGCTAATTTCATGATTTCTTACGTTTTAATTGTTATTCCAATGGGGGCCGTCTCAAATTTCAATAATGTAGGTCAATATGTTGCCTACAAAATTTTGCTATCGTTTTCCATCATACCCAAGCGGAAATATCAGGGTCGAGGCTTTCATAAATCCAGGGTAGAAACATCTTCGATAAGTTGCTGGTATTTTTTTGTTGGGTATATAGTCTTCTTTCCGATTATGACATTAAATTTCTTCACTGAACCTTTATTCCACTAGATCCACTACGGAATGTTTAGACATCAATAGTATTTTACATTATTATCCACGTACAACTGCATAGATTTAGACACCCATCGTAATAAATTAAATAAAAAGGCAAACAGTTAGAGTTACCTCCCAGCTAGAGGCTCAAATTCCTTTCAGGTGCTGGCGGCGTAAAAGTGGAAAAAACTGGTCATGACGGGTACACGGATTTAGAGACATGACTCCAGGTGAATGCTGAGCAAAGACTGCACATCGGAGCACACCTCACGGTCTAATTGAACAACCCCTATAATCCAGCAAAAGAAGGATACTCAATCAGGGCTTGGTAACACGAGCTGGTGCTGCACACGGCAATGGTTGACAACACCCAAGAAGCATACACCAAGGTACCGCCTTCATGGATCGTGAGGAGATCGAATGTTCTTGGACTCTACTCTCATCAACCACCACCTCCATCGTATGCTGTCGATCTGACGGGACCGAGGAGACCGACCCAAACTTACCTGGGTTTACCACCAAGTAAATCGAGGGCGACCTGCAAAGGCCTCAGGAGTTTCTACGAGTACAATGATGTAATAAACACATGTTGTTTTTCCAACCAACGGCATTTAGCGGGAGCAGGAATTGTTTATCTGATCAATCAAAATTAAGTCTGTAAATAACAGACGCAATACTGTGGTGAAAGAACCCCCGAATTCGAGCAACTCTAATTAAGACTAAAACTGATCGGTGCGATGAACAACTCACTATTTTGAACCTATGGTGTAAATTCTCAATTGTCTGAGGAGTAACTTTCTTCTTTTTTTCTAGTTAAAAGCGATGTATAAGTTAGAAGAATAGGAAAGGAAAAATGTTTGTTTATACTCGTACTAAGTAGAGTGCTATCATCACGATAACTCAAAACGGTTATACTTGTAACTAGGAATGGAGGCAATTGTAACAAGCCTAATGTTCCAACATCCATGCTTGTTTACCTAGTAAAAGTAAAGATGAAGTTTCGTATCTCAAAAACAGTGCCAATCATGTAGAATAATCGTGTGAGCGAGTTTTCTCTTTAATCATATCAAATTTCCTTTAATTTTGGTTTATTATTCAATAATAAACCATTGTAATCGCTCTTGAAAAATAAATTCTAACCCCCCCTGAAAATTTCATGGTTTACTTTTTTTGAAGAACTTTCCATGAGGAATCGAATGAGCCCCTCCCCAGATCCGTAGCTCAAACCATTCCCGATTTATGGTGAAAACATTTGCGTCCACATTCACTTCATCACTAGGTTACTGTGATCAAAACAAAAACGACAGCGCTTTTTTTGTTTTTTGTTTTGATCGCAATAACCTAGCGATGTAGTGAATGTGGATACTGGAGTGAACTCCTGAAAGGGTTTATAGCCGATACACGGGTTGAAGCATTCTGATATGCATGCTCCGTCTTACGAAATTCAAAATTTTCAAATATAATATTTTACCAGAAAGAAACGCTGCAAATTCTTTCACTGGGGTTTATCATTCAATGATTCATGGTTTGGAATTCTACTAAGCTTTGGAGTGTGCGTGTTTCACAGGTGATAGAGTGATTATTGAATTTCAGGAGGCACACAAATATGATCAACTGATCAATCCAAATAGTAGGTATTTTGGTTGAGAACCGATTTAAGTGCTTTACGCGTATCTACAGAAATTCAATAATCGGTATATCACCTACGAAACACGCACACTCCGAAAGCTTAGTAGAAATTCAAATCATGAATCATTGAATAATTAACCCCAGTGAAAGAATTTGCAGCGTTATGTGTACTCTTTGTCTTTCTGCCTTCTAACAATTCCAAACGAACAGATGTAAAGTTGTTTGAAGAGGTTAGATGAACTTAAATTGATGTGTGTCAAGTTATTTGTGGAATATAGCTTCCACGTACATGTAATTGATCATTAAAATATTTAAATTAATCAAATTTTCTTATCAAATTAAGATGGAGCGCCAGGTGTCAAAATTGTTTGATTAGGCAATAAAATTCGATTGATTTTATACGTGTTCATGTGCAGAAGCTACAACCGGGTCAATGATGATGAAGTACCTTGGAATCATCGAAATCCGTAATAATAAACTTCCTGAAAATGTTATCGCAGAAAACTGTATAAGTAAAGCAGCCAGGTTTTTCAAACCTCAGTTTTTGTATACGAAACAGCTTCTAATGATACGATTATGATGAAACTGACGTGAGATGATTAATTGTCTTTATCCGACGAGCGAATTTCCCACATTCCCTGAATAGTTCTTAGTTTCATGTTTTGAGAGTGAAAACAATCGTCCATTATTTAGAAGTGGACTTGGACGAATAAAGTGTGGATAGCGGACACGAGTAACTGTTAATGTTGTTTGTGTTCAATGACCGAAACAGCGAGACCTGTCGTTAGGAAGTCGATAAATCTAAGGGAGATTACAAAAAGAAAAGAAACTGGTTTATTTTTCAAGTTTTCAGAAAATGTAAAGAAATTGTGGACTTTTTCGTAACATAGACAAGTTCAAGAAATTATAATCCTCTAATGTCGGGAAAAAGTCATGCGAAATGGAATCCAGATGTGAAATCTGATATAAAGCAGGCTTTTTTCACTCATCATGAGAGCGGATGATGAAATGTGGACTTTCATGTCTCACAGATAATGAACCATTTTCATTAGGAAAGCACTCACTCAATATGAAAAATCGATTATTCAAATATTTTTGTATGATCCCTTGAGCTTCCAAATAACTGGAATTAAACTGCAAACAATTTCGATTTTCTAAAACTTTTTCCTGTCAATTTTACCATTTAGTGCTAATGAAGTGTTCTTATTGATATAACCCCAACTAAAGCTGATTTTCAACGTAAGCTTCATAAACATTGTTGAAGTTGTAAAGGAGATGTGCACCGTTCGGCAGACAGATGGATTAATAAATTTATTCATCACTATGATTTAATCATTATAGGAAATAACAAACTAAAAACCTGATTTATTATAAATTAATAAAACAGAAGATATGGATTATAATTCACAACTAAAATGGGGTATTTGAGTAAATACATGACACGTATACATCTCATTGGTTCTGTGTACTAGTTTGTTCGTCTTATTTTAATTTAAAATGGTCTCAAACATACTTTTATAAGGTTGTTTTAAATCGTTGACTATTTACTCCTTCAAACCAAGTCCCTCACAACTGTATGTTTCCCTAACAATCTAGATAGTTCACGTAATGGACTCCTGACTTTGTTATGTCATACGATCAAACACCGAACATGGATGTGCGGTAGTGGGGGTGTCGAATATATATATACCATAAACCACATACTCCCGAACTGAAAATATCATATTGATCTTGGAAACGAGCTGGGAAATTTAATTGACAAATATCACTACTAATGTATTAGCATGCATGATTTTAATGTTGTTCAAAATCTGAATTCCTAAAATGGAAAAGCATAAAATCAATATAAAATTTAAAAAAAAAACCTAATGGTAAGACAGAAAAATCTTGAATGGGCGAGGTGAGAACTAGGATGGGTACCTTCCTTGCACATGCTCGTATTGCCAGAAGGCAGAAGTTTTGCATGACGAGCTGCTGATGTTTATAAATATATATGAATATGGCATCGCACTCGCACGTATTCAAATACTGCGTACATATGGAGCCTTTCGCCTCCTGAAAAGCCTTGGAGAGATGGGAAGAAGTCCGCCCTCAGTCATGTGGGAGGGGAGGGACTGAGGCCGAGGGGAGGGAAGCCTCCCGCTATACGAGGATTGTAATTTCCATGCATCAAGCCCTATTTCACGTGGAAATAGAATTTTCCCCTCCACCCATTCCGCTATGTGAGCCATACTTTTTTTGCTCTTTTTTCGCTCGTCTTCCAATCCCAAACGGAGCCTATTCGAAGCGCCGACGGATTCAATTCCGCCAAGACATTTTTTCCCTTCGGAGAAGTAGAAGCAAAAAAAACTTCTTTTTTTGCATGATATCCTCTTTTTCCTTTTTTTTTTTGCATTTTCTACGGCTTGGGCGGAGGAACCTTCTTGAAGGGAAGCGAAGGGGCTTTCCTTCGCTGGAGGACTTATGGCAGTGATTAGGAGACTCCTTGTACTTCAATAAAAACCCTTTTGCTGGGCCGAGAGGTTCCTGGAAGGAACCTTATTCCTGGAGTATAAGCTTCCACTCGGAGGTGCGCCCTTTCCCTGCCACATATAAAGACGCCCTTCGAAGTAGAAGACTCGTATTAATGCAGTCTTATTGAAGGGTGGAGATCTTTCTCCCGAGGAACCCCTCTTTCTTCCCGAGTATATTCCTCGGCATATACCATGGTATACCTTATTCCTCGCATCTCAGTCTTATACTTCTTCGGGATCCTGCAGTAATTCCATCCATGGAGGTTCCATTACCCCCGACTTGTACCTAAGGCCTCTTTTATGCTCTTCGGCTTCCTTCCCAAACATTTATCCTGGCCGATTTTTTCCATCTTGGTGTGATGGCAATAGAGACCGAGGGAAGTGAGTACCTAGTTGAGTTAGCCAACGCATTTCAAGAACTGAAATGCGATTTAAAAAAAATAATAGTAATAAAAAAATCCTTTGAAAAGAGATGCATTTACTGAAGTTTCGATTCAAATAGTTTTGTCAGATATTAAAACTTGACAACCAGTTTTAAAAGGTATTGTACAGAAAGTAACGGTCTTTGTAATTCCTTATTTTCACAGATAGTTGTTTCAATACCTACACGACAGCTCAATTCTTTCTAATTTGATAAACATCTTAGGGGTTTTTTTTGTGGATAGGAATAAGCCTAATGGCGCTAAGACTGGGACATTATTCGTAGAAAAATGAAGCATAACTGTAGGAAAAAGAGTAGCTCACTACTCAAAAATTATTCAATCAACATCAGCCACTGCATATCATAGCTAAAATTCATAAACGTAAAAGGGGAACATACTACGTTAGTAAATATAAAAAGTGTAATGAAATAAGTAAAACAAATAAAAGTAATTTTTTTTCCAAGATTAGACAAAAAAGGGTGTCCATCTAAGTTGTTTGTAAATTGTCAAATTTTCGTTTTATAATAATAATACTTCATCAAATGATTTGGATGAATCTAATAAAAATACACCAGAGTGGAGCGTATATTGTTTCATTTAGTGGAAACGTTTCGTTCCTCTATGGGAACTTCTTCAGTCCTGTTATTAGGTAATTATTGTGTAAGTATATCCAACCATCAACATCATCATCATCCAGTTGGATATACTTACACAATAATTACCTAATAACAGGACTGAAGAAGTTCCCAAAGAGGAACGAAACGTTTCCACTAAATAAAACAATATAAGCTCCACTCTGATGTATCATATGAAAGTGGTTACACCACATCCCATAACCATGAATAAAAATACAGTGACAAAGCTTGGTCGTTTTTCACTAAGTTCAGATGATTCGTTATTCGTATCCCTTTCGAAAATTAATTTATTGGACGAACCTTACCAAAACCAGAAGCCTTAGAAGATTCCAAAAGTCAATAATTTGGTTTCAATCAGTCATTCCGATGGTACTCAAAGAGTATCCATCATACAGCTTACAATGATGAATTGTTTCAAACCACAGCCAGTATGGGATCAATTCCATTTCAACAAAATACAGTCTAATTCGCAGCGGCCCAGACAGAACGGGTTGAAAGACCTTGGCCTAATCTTCCAATTTACGAAAAAGAGAAGAGAGAAACAAGAAGGAAAAAAGAGAGAAAGTAATGGGAAGGGGAGGGTAAAAAAAAACCATTGGCCCAGAAACCTTGAAAAACTCTGAAGAGAAAAGAGAGGAGCTTGGGAGAGAATAAATTAACCCCCATCGGCGCCCCCATTAAGCTTCTGTGGTATAAAAAAGAAAAAAATCAAGGGAGTTTTTTTAGACGAAGAAAGAGGGAGGTTTTAAAAAAGTGGGTGGTAAAAACACCCCTATCCACGGGCAAGTGGGGGCGGGGGTTGATGACGTAGGATGAACAACACCCTGCGCGCGCTCGCCCTTAATTATTACGATCGTGACGTCACTCTCTCCCACCCGTCGTCATCCGTTTTACAACCCCCTCGCCTCGTCATCCGGCGACCATCATCCTGTAGTAAAGACTAAAGCGGAGCATCTCATCCCTCGTACCCCCTCCATCGCCAACTTACCCTTCCCGAGGCAGCACTAATGACCTCGTTTTAAAGCGGAAGTTCTCTTTGGGGGAAATTTCTTAGCCTTTCCCTCAACCATCATTTAATTCATTTGCCTTCTGATGTTTTTTATTCTCCTTCAGCTAAGTTGCATTGTGGGAGGAAACGGGATGATAACCCAAACCTAATATGTTGAATGATCAGCGGATGGAGCTCACCAATTTTCATCTGCTCATACACTTTCCTCATGTGGCCCAGCTTCTCTCACCAGTCTCATTTAAAGCGTAACAGAAATAAGGTCGGAATCGTTTCAACAATTAGTAATGTATAGCAGACAACAATCTCTTGTTAGGGCTTTATATTCGATGCCCAATGGCACGGACGTCCTCCGCTTTTCTCTTGAAGGAGGATAAGAAGTCGGTCTGATGATTTCTCCTTAAGCTACTCATTGCATACTCACCTTGAGTAGAGAGGGGTTGGCCGTATAGAAATTACTTGAACGGGAAACTCTTAGCGGTCACCCACCCAAATCCTCACCAAGCTC
Organism: Creontiades dilutus; assembly: GCA_031894815.1. Taxonomy (NCBI): domain Eukaryota; kingdom Metazoa; phylum Arthropoda; class Insecta; order Hemiptera; family Miridae; genus Creontiades; species Creontiades dilutus. The sequence continues at coordinate 1,628,406 of JAVIWC010000667.1, forward strand.
GACCCAGTACTTTGGGATTCTATCCAGGGTACTATCGTAAGTACGTTTTGCTATATGTTCAGATCAGAAGCATTCACTAAACAATTACAGTATCACATGATGTACTAAAAAATACAAAACCAACAATATATATCTACCAATTAAACCTTTAATACACACAATAATTTTCTATGGTGACAAGACATTAAAATTGGTACCTAATTTAAGAAGAAATAAAGACCATACCCAAAGAAAAACGCTGCAAATTCTTTCACTGGGGTTTATTATTCAATGATTCATGATTTGAATTTCTACTAAGCTTCGGAGTGTGCGTGTTTCACAGGTGATAGAGCGATTATTGAATTTGAGGAGGCACCCAAATATGATCAACTGATCAATCCAAATAGGTATTTTGGTTGAGAAACGATTTAAGTGCTCTATGCGTATCTCCTGAAATTCAATAATCGTTCTATCACCTGTGAAACACGCACACTCCAAAGCTTAGTAGAAATTCAAATCATGAATCATTGAATGATAAACCCCAGTGAAAGAATTCGCAGCGTTTCTTTCCGGAAAAATATCATATTTGAAAATTTTGAATTTCGTAAGACGGAGCATGCATATCAGCATACTTCAACTCGTGTATCGGCTATAAACCGTTTTAGGAGTTCACTCCAGTATCCACATTCACTACATCACTAGTTTACTGCGATCAAAACAAAAAAAAAAAAAAAACTCTTGTGTTTGTTTTGATTGCAGTAACCTAGTGATGTAGTGAATGTGGATGCAAATGTTGGCACCATAAATCGGGCCATACATCGGGAATGGTTTGAGCTACCTCAAACAGCTGGACCTGGGGAGAGGCTCATTCGATTCCTCATGGAAAGTTCTTAAAAAAAAAAAGTCCAAATTTAAGCCGCCTAGACTTTTTTTGAGGTTTTTAGGGATTTAACAAAACTTTGACAGCCCTTAAAACTTTTAAATTAAGTGAGAGAGCTGGCTCAAGAATTTCGGCGTTGTCGGACCAAGATGGATTTTTCCTGAAAATTTCAGATCTTTTGCTCCAGCCGTTTGGGAGAAATCGTGCATACGGCGGACGGACGGAAAATTCTTTATTGCAGATTTGGATTCTACGCCCTTTGAAACGTAAACCATGAAATTTTAAGGGGCGGTTAAATTTTTTTTTTTTTTTTTTTTCAAGAATAATAAACAAAATCGAAATGCTACTACAATGTAACAACATACAGTCTACTCAGATTTAACAATAAAATCATGAATGTTTACAAAAAAGTCGATTTGCATACCAGGCTGTTTATTGCAGTTGAGGCTAATAGTTGAAAACATATAATGTATGGTACAAAAGCAGAGACTAAAAAACTATCGAAAAGGGATACGTCACTATTAAACTAAAGCACATTTTTTAAACCACCCGGAAAAAAGGAGAAGATTACTGTGGCAGCAAGACATCACTCGGATAAACACACACCACGTTCAGTTGTTAGAAGCTAACAATATGGGTATCAATGAGGGGTCTCGATCATTCAACACCAAACCGTTGATCACTGTTGTTTTTTCACCTGCCAGTATTGCCGCATGTAGGAGTACATTAGGGGATAGGTTGCATTTAACTTCGTGGGGTAGGCAATTGGGAAACCTTATTATTGAATCTAAACACCACCCTCGTGGATGGTGTTACACTTTGAAGTATAGCTCTCAACTTTTGAGATATGTGAGTTCGGCATACTGAGTGCCAAAAACATCACCACTTGTTCAGCATTAACTCCTTCAGCTTTACTCGTGTCATGCCTCCCCCTGCCAGGTGTCATATTTATGAAACTTGCAACCATTAGCATTGGAACTAATTATTGTGATGCATTTCGGCTCTCGCGACCTATTTCCTTTATTATGTCTTTCACAGCCTTACTGCAGGGCCCTTTTTATCAGCTTCTTAGCACATGTCACCTACGAAGGGTTGGAGTGAAAGGCAAGAAGTTGCTAGAGTGACCAGTTGGTTATTTGTCAATCTATTTTAATAGTACAATCTACATTACCGATAACCTTCAAATCGACAAATTGTAGCTTCCCCACCTCTACATTTTGTAAGGTGACCTGCAGGCTGGGTTGCTAGGATTTAAGAGCCTAAAAAAAGTCATCCGTGTAGCGCCTAACATTTTGGTTCACTCATAGACCGTGAAGTTACAGTCTCATCCTTCTATTTGCTTCTTATCTGATCAGCTCCTTTCTTTTTCCCGTTCCCGGTTTACTTCCTTGTGTTTGAGAATTCGAGTGATGTATGTCCAGACAGCTCTCCAATTTTTGCCGTATATGAACATCATAGCAATAACCGTTTCAATGTTCAACTCCCCCAGCTGTGATCTCTTACCCGAGGTGCTCTCATTGCGGCCATACAAAGAAAGTGTGTCTTGCATCATCATTTGTCATGTGGCAATAGGCGCATTTTCCCTTGGTTACTTTATTCATCTTCCTCAGGAAGGACAATAACAGTCCATGGACTGTCAGGAATTGTCCTCGTGTACTTTCCCATTCACTGCCTGTTTAATTTCTTATCACTAACGCCGTCCATCTTCCGTTAGGTTCCTGATCTTACATTTTCTGTCAATCTTGTAGTCTCCTCTCGCGTTACTTCTTTACTGAGTTCTTTGTGTTTCCACTCATCCGAGTTTATTTGTTTCGGTTCTCGTCGATTTCAATCGGGATGACACCGGCGATGACCTGAGTAGGCGCACGCGACACTGTTCTATAAGCACTACCTACAGATTCTTTGTGCTGCTCGCCTCTGCACCACTATCCGTTCTTGCCCACACCTCAGATCCATATAGCATAATGGCCCACACCGTTTTCATAAACATTTTCCTTTTCGCGGGGCTAGGGCCTTCGATGATTACCATGAGTCTACCCAGGTTTCCAACCACAATTGTAGATTTGTCTGTTATATTGCTAATGTGATCCAAAAGAACAGTTTGGTGTATAGCATGACACCCAGGTACCGCACAGCTTGTGATCTTGCAGTAGACGTAGTATAGGGCCAACTCCCACTAAAGATACCCGATTCTGCGATAATAAATGGACACAAAAACAATATATTTTATTGAATCTCTATCATTGAATGTTAGAACATAATAAATATCTCTCAGTAATTGATAAAATGTTTATCAATTCAGGAGTTCAAATACGTCTTATGAACAACTGCTAAAACAACAACACACCTATTTTGAAATCATTTAAGTTGAAATCTCTTTCGTGTACATCACTATTCGTTCTCAATAGAATTAATTCACAGCGGGTTGAAACAAAACCTTTAGATGCAATCATTAAACGGCTGATAGAGTTTTAGTATAAAATGTCAAGCTGTTTATCGACTTTGAAATCATGAAAAGCGACCGTACGATCGTTGGAAAATAATAAGAAATAAGAAACAATGGATCAATTCGAACCTGGAATGTTTTATTGTTCGGTCGTGACATCGTTATTCAGAGTCTTCTAGTGCTAAGGGGTACGTAATCTTAATCGGTACAATGTTATTTACCGAAGAGGCGAAAGGATATGTGAACGGGTGCGAATTAAGAGTCTGCAATCAATATTTCATGCTATCATCAAAGTTTTTATGATTTTCATGTCATTCTAATTATTATCATAATGTGCCAGCCGTCAATAACGTAGTCTATCCAAAGTAAAGATTTCAAAGTTTCATGTCGAGAAAACGAACGAAACCGGAAATTTAACTTCATTCAAGCAAAAGAAAAGGGATAAGATACTCAGGTGAGTCAAGCCAGCTGAACTTTTTCGCTTTCTACAGCGTTTCAAAATATCCATGTTCCCCCACCTTTCATCCCTAAAAACAACGAAATGAAACAACTACGATTTTTAATCTCGACTTCCCGGAAAAGAAAAAACTGCATAAGTTTTCCAAAAAGCATACAAAGGTAGCCAAAATATTTTATTTAGTCGATGTAATAGGAGTTCATATGTAAAACATCGAATGCGCAGTTTCACTCGAAGTTTCAGTTTCTTCGTACAGACACAGTGGTTAAACATATTGGTATGTAATGCGCAATTAAACAATAATCATTACCCCTTCCCCACTAAAGTCATGAAATAAAAACTGTTTTTACATTGTGAAATCAGACAAAGAAACATTCACGATTTCACCAAGACTGGTTTTCCACAGAGAAAAAATACTTCGCACAATAGTAAAGCAACAGTATCATTTAATAGTTTTAGCTCTAAGTAGAACAGTTCATTGCCCTCTCCATTATAAACGATATTATCGAAATGAAATAGCTTTTACAAGTCGAATTGAGAATTTTTCGAAGTCGAATTCAGAATTTTCCAAACCAAATTGAGATTTTTCCAAACCAATTTGAGAATTCTCCAAATCTAATTGAGAATTTTCCGATCTAAGAAACATTCAATACTGAACAGGAAGAGGAAGTTTTCCAAACCGAATTGACAATTTTTTAAGGCAATCCAAGACTTTTATTGAAAACAAAATTAGTGAAGCAAAATGAAAGAATAGCACTTTATGAACAAATTAACATTGAAATCAAAAAGACTAAATGAACGAAGAATACTTCATAAAAATTACGCTCTTGTTTAGAACAGAAAAAATCGAGGCCACTCTGCGTTGGGCTGGTCTATTCTATTTGGAAAACTCCCTTTTCCTTTTTAGTCGTGAAAGTTTCTTAGATTGGAAAATTCTCAAATTGATTTGGAAAATTCACAATATAACATTTGAAACTGAAATATGTTTATTTCATGTTTATGTGTATACCCCACTCTAACTGAATTCGAAATTTCCGACGTTCGTTGATCAACTCGAGTTAAATGAGGATTAAACAAATTAAAGGTCAAGAAATTACTATTTCAGACATTTAAGCTGACAAGAATTAGTCAGGTTGTGTTGCTTTTTTTCACGGATTCAGGCTTAAATTGGTCTGATTTAGTTATGTCTTCTCTCATTCTTGGATTGCCCCACCTCCCCTGGATCAATTCTAACGCGTATCTATTGACGAAGTAAAGCGAGATGATACGAAAAAAAAACCGTTCGTTTGTTGAAAATATCGAATATTTAGTCGGCTGATTATAAATATCTTCACCGAACATTCAGTTTTGGATTTGTTATTTTCAATATAAGCCTTGGTAATCGTACAGCCATCCTCAATACTCTCCCATCCTCTGTAATCGTACCCTTTCCTCAACCATTGTCATTTTACGTATCAAGGTGGTTAGATTCTAAATCTAGAACGTCCGTCCGCCGGACACCGTCTGTTGTTGAATTGGTGTCAAAAATCTTTCTTTCGCGCATGGATTCTTGTTTAGTTGGTCCTAACTTGTAGCCTACTCGACGGCTCATACCCATCGATTCCGTGTCCCCACATTCGTTAAAAGCATAATTTTTCGAAGTTGTTACTGACATGGGCGAGTGGGTTGTACTTCTTCTAGTAATTTTGGACGCAAAATTGACTGGGATAGGTTTCGATTTTGTAGAAATTCACCTACTGCAGATAAAATCAATTCTGAACTTGAAAGGGACATAAAACTTCACAAAATGACACTAGCAATCACGAATTATTCAAAAAATAATAATTCACGTTTTTCATATAGAGAAGAAAAAAATTTCAGGTTGGGTATGGCCCAGGTGCGGTAGGTCCACTTGCGTAACATGAGCGTATAATATTATTTAGCTCAAATGTTATGAATAATCTGAAAGATTCCCTTGCGGACTTCTACTAGTTGAAAACCATGTTAAATTGAAATGAAGCCTAAAATACCCTAATTAGCAAATGAGAAAACCTATGCGGCAAACCATACGTGCACGGGTGCAAGAGCTATCAGCGAATTGTGAACTATGGGGTTCATTGTACAGCCTAAACCATCAAGTGGAAATTTCATCAAAATCGGAATAAATAAACCGCACAACTAATGCCTATTATAGGCATTTCACAATCATGCATTCACAGCGGGCTGTTACGTTTATGGTGAAACTCGTGAGGATTAATCAAAAGGTATTGCCCCGACTACCCTCTGAAATTGAGCTAGGTAGAGAACTAAATGTCCATCAGAAAATTGCAATTCCCGTTTTTATTAATTGAGCGAGATCAAATGACCAAAACATGAGAAAATTATACTTAGCGGGTTGTATTTTACAATAGTGCTTCGTGGAGTCTCCATTGGCACCAATAAAAGACTATCAATAGTCCAACCTGCATATTGTTCGAAAATTTATTCAAAATCGGACGAAAGGTGTATAAATTAAATTTGTGACTAGGACCTCACTAGCCAAGCAAAATGGCGAGTCGTTTGGAATTGGCAGAAGTCCACAGAGAAAGTACATCGAACAGTTGCCTACTTTCTTGTTTCTTGAAAAGACACGAAATGAAAATAGGTGTACATATTTGTAAACACATACTCATTCATTGAATGAAACGTAAAGATATGACGTAATTATGGCAATACTCACAGCCTCTCAGAGTCCCAAACCATTAATGGCATCACAGCTTGATACTACAATACTTGATAATGCAATAAAGAATTTTCCGGCTAATGTGGGCACATGGGCAATGATCGTAATGACGTCGGGAAATTTTTCCAAACAGCTAATATTATGTGACAAAGTAGTAGCCATACCTGCACAGCTGTTATCTTCAACATCCCTCACAACGAACTAAATCGCTCACGGCGAAATTGTAGAAACTCATTTCAAAGAAGAAGATGTAATCAAACAAAGACTATTGTCTATTTTCACGAGAAATGAGTTACAACATAAAATCGATTTCACCGTTTAGCTCATCATGAGTACCAACCAATGACTCAAAAACCGATACGGGCCAAATCACTCGCGACGAAGTTGTGCAAATAAAGAACGATGTTTATTTCGAAGAAATAAATCAGTCACAACGTTAAATCTATTATTTCGTGTTCTTCATCTGATTTAGTATTGTTATTTTAGTTTTTATTTTTAGTTCTCCTTTTGAAATAATAATTCTATTTCCATTTTTGATACTAACGGAACAACTACTTTCTATAGTAGTTTCAAGCAGCGAAATCGTTATAGCAGCTTCAGTTCCTCGTAAAACGAATTGATCAACTTTCAAACGCAATTGGTGTCTACAGTCACCAAGACAAGAGAATCATTAGATTCATTCTCCTTCCGATTTAATTTATAGCGGGTTTTTGCTCATAATTGTTGATAGGGTTACCTCATTATTCGTTTTAAAATTATAGCCTTTTATTACTTTAACTACTGTTTCGAATTTCCATTGTTCCTCCGATGAATCCAAATGGGAATTGTATTAGCTATTCAATTCAACAGCTGAGGAACAGCTCTGTAGTAGGTACCTCAAAGAATCATTCATCATCACCGGTGCACGTGAGAGGTAAATAATCATCATTCATCATAATCATCAATCTTTAACATATGAGTTTTCATCAAGTTATGTAAACAGATAATTCAAACGGGGCACCTTGAGTTGTAAATTGACAGTTACACATCCATGCTGCACCTCAGTGACGAACTCAAAACAGTTAATCTTTGTTATTGTGCTTAATCTATTTGGCCGTATATGGAACATTAAAAGAGTGGGAACCCTTTAACCACAATTCCATTTGACCATTTACTTGGTGGTGGGAGTGAATGCTCGATTTTTTGTTGCTTTGTTCAAAACACTGTGGGTAGCAATGGTTTCTTTGTTTACTGCATATTGCTCGGCACCTATTGAGAAAGTTCAACTTTTTTCCACATTCATTTCTTGAAACTTTAAGTACTGAAAACCTTAAAAAGTCATGTTTTTTTTTTTAAATCAATCTCGTTTCAGTTGCTCTGTTTTCTTAACTATTTATGACCCTTAAGCACAGATTCAACCAATTAAATGTTATTGAGGATGAAAAACAATCTTTAATGTCAACAATTTGAGCTTGAAAAATATTGAAGCACGTTAAGGAATTTGTATTGAATTTTGAGTAAATAAAAAAAAAAATTTTTCAAGAATCAATAATCATTGTGGATAAACAACATAGGAAGTTTCGTTGAACCGCTAGAGTCGCAACGCCGGTAAAACAGTCATGTTCCCGTCAGTGTCAACTTGCTATCGCGGAATGAAAGTCACATATATCTCCTAGGATCGATTTTGAAAGCGTGAACCTAGGCAAAGATACAACGAGAATATGTAAACAGCACTCTGGAATCAACGGCGAATCATCATTGTTATTTGAGAAACACGTTAGACCAGGAAACCGGGAAAATCCAGAGTCCACTGGATTTGTTGGAAATCGGTTGGCAAGGCGGGAAGTGAACTGATATCTTTGAACACGAGCACTATATCACAAGAGGAAAAAAAGATCGTGATACCGATTACATATATCTCAAAAGACCAATAACGCAAGCTTCATCCGTAACAAATGTTGGTGGGAGCTGGGCTAAGGGAAGACATTGGAAACAGAAGGAACCAGCATTTTTGCTGACTATCTAGCAAATGATATTATGTTCACTCTAAGTTTCAAGAGATCGGCATTTACCAGTTACCATCTCAGATATAAAACATATAATCAATAAGGAAATCAGTTCAAAAAGCCCATCTTATCAGTGGCTTGGAACTTGAACCATGCAAAGCCTCTGTTGTGTTCTTCTAGTGAAGGGCCTTTCAGTTCTGGAAGATTGCTGTCGTCGTAATCATACCTAAGCGTGGTGAACCGACATCGGAAACAGTGGAGAGTAAATTTGAGGATCAGGATGAATGAAACTAAGTCGGTGTATGCAGATTTCACCCACATAATCGGCTGCATTCCAGTTTATTACGATGGCGCTGTGATTCTCAATACATCCGAATCCGAATACCTTAGTATGATGATGATGGGCTTAGATTGGAAACTTATGTCAAGAAAATGAAGCAAGGACTCTTTCCTAAACTCAGAAAATGTATTGGCTAATGAGGAAGAGGTCGAAGGTGGCAACCACACACTGTGCATACAGCGAAGTCCTTAAGACAGTTTGGACATATGGAGCTCAGCTATGGGGCTGTACTGCTCAATCAAACCGGGACATCATTCAAAGATTCCAAAACAATGTGATGAGAAATAATTTCGAAGTGCCTTGGTAATGTTGAAACGAATGTCTTCGTTACGAGCTTCTGATCGGAACTGCGAATGACGCTATAAAGCGTGAAGCTGAAAAACGCCTGCAACGGCTAAGATCTCACGTCAACAAGAAAGCTGCCCGATTCATTGACTCAAATGAGGCTGGGGGAGATTGAAACGTACCAAACCACTTGACCTTCATTACTTTTAAAGCAATGGCATGCATTATTATCACAACTTACAAAACTCTGTGATGTTATCCATATACAGGGTGTCCCACGAGTTGTCCCCCCCCCCCCCGTAAAATCGTCAGAATGGGAGTAAATAAAAAAAATTTTTTTTTGAATCTTCATATTTTTTTCCAAGGATCTCAAATATCATTTTTGCTCACTCCGCGCAATGGCGCAACCATGCGCAATTGACACTAACTTTCTTATTTTAAATGAGAACCCCCATTTTTTATTGCAGATTTGGATTCTACCCAAAATTTCATGGAAATTTGACCCCTCAACCAATTTTTTTATTGCGCATAACCGGTTCAGCGAGCACGCAAAGTTGCGCAACACCAAAATTGTCTAATAGTGGATGATGGTGAATTCTAAAGTGTGGCACATGAATTTTCATTGTTTTTTGACGCTGATTCACGTGATGCTATCCGTTTTGTTATTTGACTCAATTTTTGCAGATCTATGCTTTTGCTTTCTATTTTTGAAAATCTGATAACTAATATCCTATCCAAACGGAATGAGGTTAAACTATTGAAGTGATTCTTCAGTTTTATTCAAAACAGAAAAACTTGGAAGTAATAATGACAAGCCCAATATCTAATCAAAAGATATCTTTCAGCTTTTTACTTTTTTGCTAGTTAACCATTGGATGTAAAGCTTTAAACCGATTTATATTCAGCCTACCAATATAACTATTACAAACCAAAATTTTTTTTCAATCACATGACATACAGATGTGGACATTTTAATGTATTTTAATGAAATGAATCCGAAAAACCAAGAACCTCGAAATATAGACTAAGCGAAATTCGAGGTACCTACGTCCCAACAAGGTACACTTATTCAACGCAATATTTACTTCTTTAGCTCTACCTAATCACACTATGCCTTTTGTGTAGCCATATCAATTAACTATCAGGCGTGTTTCCATTTTTCAACTCCGTAATTGATAGTGATTGTGAAATGAATTGTTATAAGTTCACTATTCAAGTTTCTGCTCGTTTAATAAACTCTTCAGGCAAGAACAAGTACTACATTCATGAGGCAACTTTGTTATACAGGACTCTGGAGTCATGATAGAATACAAAAGAGTGACTCTACTGTTGGCCTTGTGTGGGGTACTGGCAGCGGCCCGCCAGCACAACATGGCCCAGGTAGAGTATCCTGCTGAGCCAGATGAATTCGTCCCGGTCACAGAAGTAGACATTCCTCAGGTGCAAGAAGCGCCAGAAGACTCGGCATCAGTCGTCGGCTACGTAGAGGAATTTATCCACTACGTCGAGGGCATCGTTTGTAACCTTGCTGAGTACTTGAGCAGCTTCGTACTCGGTCAGTCGAATTTCATCGTCCGACTTACGTGCCCTAATGTCGTCAGGGGAGTTGTCTCAAGATTTCTGCATTACTAATAAAATGAAGTGGTCTTGCAAATATTTTCCTTCAAAACAATCCTGGACTCAAAGTGGTGAGAATCGTACATGTACGTATGAATGTAGCATAAATAGGTACAGCACTAAAATTAACCACATTTGTATGTAGGTTCTAAGTTTTTTTTTTTTTTGCAGTAGGTGGGTGAGCTGATGAATTGAACGGGTGAACGGGTTGCATGAAATGAAATGTCTCGATTACAAACACAAAACAATCACTTGATTTTACTTTAAAAGTTTCATGTTTCTAATATTATTTCAATTCATCATTTTTCCTTCGGGGTTGCCCATTATCATTGTCGATCCAAGTTTCAGGGGGACCGGGGGAGATTATTCGATATTTTCCTAATCGATTATGACCGATTTATTGCAAGTACACTCAAATGGTAAACTAATCAAAATGGTGATTTCATCGACGGCCTAACGTTTAAGTACACATGCTTAGCCATAAAGTGGTATTATGTTGAAGTATTCGTCTGTTTGTCGGTTTCTAGTAGACCTAGTTCAAACGTATATTTTGGAGCTCGGGTGAGTCCACGCTCGTATATATGTAACGTGTAAGAAGTCACAAACTCTGCTTCGAAATGAAAAGAAACACAACTGAGAGGAAGGGGAAAATCTTATAAAGAAATTCCGAAGGGACCCAGTCGAATTGCGATCGTATGCGCCGCGTTCTCACGAAGCAGGTCGCACACACGGGCGCAGTGAGTATGTGAGCCCTTGCTGGAGAACTTTTCCCATCGCATCTCCCATTTTTCCCCCTAAATGTATTATGTATGCCGTCTCGTTTCCGCAGCGACTACGAAAGGGACTGAATAATGCACAACTGTAGTAAGTTGGGTACCCCGGTGGAACGTCGGGGCGAAGGGCGGAGGGAGCTGTGTGCCTTTCAGTTTGATTGGCGTGCATCCCATCCCCGCTACATTATTTACGAGTTCGTTTTCGGAGAAGCGCCCGAAGAAACAGAAATACGAGAAGCAGACAAAGGTCTAGATAAAATACATGGTAAGCATCTAGGTATTTATTAATATATTGAAGAAATATTTTCTGCCTGGCAACTTATTTTGAATAAACTAACATAAAATAACAATAAAATGAACCGAAGACCTATCTTGCCCAGTAACGCAGTGGTAATGGTGACTCATGTCATAGACTGAATATGTAGTTACTATAATTAGACTTTGACGTATGAATAAAAAAAACTGCAAATTATTACACAAATATTAATTATTTATATATTACCTTCTACGTAAACCACTGATCTGTTCACTAGACGTACTCTGTGGTATTATCCAAACTCCCACAGGCGACTCACACGCCTAGCTCTTTGACTTAACAGCTGGATCCCGCAAGAAGGTCAAAAAGACCGCAGCGAAGATCACTTGTACCACCCACTTAGTGTATTGGAACAGGGTGGACTGATTGCAAGGCTAGATGGCATGCCAATCATACCTTGACCGAACAATCACCCTTTAGTTTAGACTTCTACACTCACTGATTCTGTTTTGTTACCTGAAACAGTATCATCAACGAAAAACGGCGGGAGTGTTGCTGAAGCAGCAGCAGGGAGTAAAATGGCGACTTTTCAATAAGTGAATTATCTGAAGAATTGATTCCTTTGGGGATTGAGACATTTGGCCGATGATGTACGGAATTGAAATTGTTTCTTAATGTTCTTGGAAAATGTATTGGCGATGTGACGGGGAAAACCCGTTTGAACACTGTTTCGCGTCAGGATTTGGGCGTTTTGCTCCAAAAAGGAGAATGGCAGAAGAATATTAACGGTTATTTCTGTTTCCTCATCCTCGTCTCCGTTTTTAAATTTGTTATTGGTTAGTTATTTTTACGTTCTGGTATTTAAAAAAAAATTAATCTCAAATTTTGTTACTGCTTTGATCTATTTTGGGGGGGGGGGGGGGGTTATTTAGTGGATTTTCGAGTAACAAATGTATTTATAACTAGCTGTTACTTAATCTAGAATGCGAATAATTAGGGATCGAATAGATTATTAACCGTGGCAATTGGTCTAGTTTTAAATTTAACGTTTCTGATGACTGATTTAGTTATTTTCCAAAGTTTGCACTACTTGTTTTGAATATTATTTTGATTTGTAAAAAGATACCATCATGCTGAAACCCAAACTCATTGCAATAGTCATTTGATTTAATCCATAAACATTTTACTGCCACATAGTTTTCTGGATGAATAAACCGGCTGTATAAATCCGCGTTTATGTTCTACATCTTTGATACAAACCACTAAAATATGTTTTTGTACATTTGTAATTCGCTACCTAAAGCAAATCGGCAACAAACCTTTTTGCTGGTTTATTTCAACTCTTTCATGGGGCACTGTTGCAATAAAAAACTATCTACTTTTTATGTGATTTTTTCGCCTTAATCGAAAACTTTAGTCCAATACGGTGAGAGGAAAGCGGCGTATTATGTCGCGTGACAAACGAAGCATAATAAATTGCTTAATCAATTATATCTATAATAAACTTATAAATTTAGTGGAGAATTCATTGTTGTAGTTACTGGGAATAACAAAGTGTGTGTATCCTTCCGGCCCCCACCATTAAAAGCCCTAATGTCCATTACGATTAAGATTCATTTTTTTGTTCATAAAATTTATTGGTCTAAGGTTCATGTTTTGAATGTACCATTTCTCAGCATAACCAGTTGAAATGAGGATCGGATGGGGACGACCTGATTACTTTGAACTTCTGCTAACTCTTGCTTTGTAGAGCTTTGCGGCTCAGAGTTATGTTGCCCATCTCAATACAGTTAATTATCGCCCCCTGGAAAAAGTGCTACATATGACGTAAGACAGATGGACTATATTGGCAAGTGCTTGTTCTAAAAAACTTTCGGAATGAAGCTTTGAGAGTGATTGGGGGATTTTCCGTTATATCATTTTCAATAATGAACCTTCGTAATCGACCAAGAAAAAATAAATTGTTAACCCTCCTCCAAAAAACTGTTGGCTTTTTTGAAACCACTTGGATAAAATCAAGGATGACAAGATGGGCTTTGGGACCTAATAATACTTTACTCGGATCATTATTTCAGTGGTCTTTATTCAGATACGTTCGCCAGAACGGAAAGGGGAAAAAGAGAGCTTTTTAGGGTATTTAGCGGATACCGACATTTACTCATGACCCTAATAATTTTCTAGTTATATCAGGCAGAATCGTTGATAATTTGAGCATCTGCAAATGTTTAGAAAACATACGTATATAACATGAATTAAAGACATGAAAAGTATAACATGAACGCACGATTGTACTACGTATGTTGTAGGGGGATGAATATTTACAAATACTAAATTCATACGAGTATTAAATTCAAAGTTTGTAAAACTGCAAATTTTGCGGTTGCAATTATAGCCCTAGATCGGGCACAGCGGGAAAAAATCCAAAAACAGTCTACATATTTGAGTTTATCGCATGATTGGCCGTTATAATTTTCAACCTTAAGTGAATGGTTAATGACTTCAGGGTTTGGTTAACCTAATCGAACCTTGGATATTGAAATACAGCCACCGCGAAATATGTTGCGCTATCTGAATGGTACACTCAATTATGTAATGATGTTTCACGAAACGGCTAAACCGTTGTTTGGATTCGTGGACGGGAGGTAATACTGTGGTTATTTTTTCATCCTTGAATGACATTCTACAACGTTGGAGTTCTTTGCCCAGGGAATAAGCTGAATACCTTGGAGTACCTTGGAGTTTCGTTGACAGAAGGAGCAATCACCTTCTTCAATGGCAAACAGAGTTGTACCATGCAAGTACCATACACTACTATATTCGGTATCATTTCATCCAAGGCTGTGTTGACAGGAATATTCCATAATTGAGTAGGTATATGCATACATCGGATATACCGGCGAATATTTTGACATATCAATTGAACTGTTTACAAATGAAGGTGGTTTTAAGCATAACAATTTAGATATTGCAGAAGATCGAAGAAGTCGATTTGGTGTTTTGCATTGTTATTATTGATAATTATTGTAAGTTGATATGATTCCTACGCTTACATTGTTATATCATGTAAGTGTTATCTTATCTAAACTTGCGTGATGTTTTCTATTACAATCACGGGATTCCAAACAATTAACGAAAATATGATTTGTTACGATTCGGAGTTGAAAACTGCCTGTTTATTTTCTGCGTTGATAAGTAATTCTACTATTCTACTATGTAACATAGTATATAAACGAAACTATTCCAGTGAACCATGATACACACACAATGGAAACTCCAAAGTAGATATCAAATATGTCAATCCCAAAATGTCTTGGAGCTTTATGAAAAGCAGAGGCCCCAACCCAACACAATCATACACTACATTGATCTTACAATATTGGAGGGCGCCATAAGTGAGTGGCTGTTAGAGTCACGTGTTCGCTTGCAACCAATCTTCCCTTCCTACTTCGACGTAATTTCTGTTCTCTTCACCGTATCCCTCCTTTTCCTATTTTTCCATTTTTGCCCGTTTTGATTTATTGCGTCGTAATTTGGTTTCTCTCTTCTAGCTTTTTCCTTACATAAGCACACAAGAAAAAAGACGTCACGTACATGTGGCACCCCGGGGGGATGTGGGATCCCTTTTCTCTCTTTTTCTCATACGACCCTTTCTTGAAGACGGTATTCAAAGCATATGTGTATATTATGTACATGGAAGATATATAGCATAATGCCATCCCTACTCCGACAGATGCATAGAGTGCTTATATTGACACACCTGACAATAGTGATGTAAAAATGGACATACATCACACCATGCTTATTTGACAATGTCAAGGCCAATTCAATAGAATTTCCAAAGCAAATGATAACTGTAAGATAAACCCGCGACTTCATTACATACCTTTGATTTTACGGAGCGTGCATGGCGTTATAGCTATTATTTTTGTGTAAGTAATTATACGACAATCTGGAGGTGCAATGACGTGACTGATGATCGAAAATTGGAAGAATCGTTTCTAGGGAAGTTTGGTTTGTGATAAAATTCGTGGTAAAGAGAGTATGGAATCTAAAAACAAAATTAACATTTACTGGGCCATGACGTCACACCTAATTAGCCTCCAATCAGTTGTCATACATTGGGTGTCAGTTACTCATAATTTTATAAATCACGGGAGAGAGAGAGAGAGAGAAAGAGAGAGGGGGAGTGAGGGGGGATGGGGAGGGGGAGAGGGGGATTTATAATTTTTTTACATGTCTTAATTATAATTACAGATAATTATCATAAGATAAGATAATAATAATTATTATCATCTAACAATACATGAACTTGAAATGTTTTCATAAGAACGAAAATTGTTGTTAATTTTATTCTAGTACGTATTGTGTTACATTAATTTCAATAGTCACTAAATTCAATAGTCCGAATAGTCTTCAATTATCATTGCCGAAATCAGTTTCTGGTTTATGTACTACTTCGGAAATGTTATTCTGCCTTTCCTGATTGGTGTTAAATTCGATTGTCATTTAAATTGATCATTTCAGATTTATAGGTTTTTGTGTTTAGGTATTGGGAATTTCTTCGATTTTCCTGCTGAACTACTATTTTGGACTAGTTTGTTTAGATGAAAGTTACCATTCAGAATTTCTGTTATCATAGTTTCGCCAAGACATACCACTCGGAATTCATTCAGCACATGGCACTGTGCCAGGAATTAAAGTGAGATCCCCTTGCCAATTGAAGATTGAGATTTTGTTCAAGATATGCTTATCCCTTGTCTAGTGTACGATCTCATCTCCCCAATAACTTATGATGTTCCAAGTTTATCATCTGATTCTCCAAGTTTAATCGAAGCTTTTAGTCAATTTATTGCTTACATAATATATTCCTTACACAAATGAATCCAACACTTTAATCAAATACAGACGCACAATGTAAATAATAATCTTGAAATTGTTACAAATTTTTGAGGAAGTTGAGAGATTAGTGAGCCATTTTATTGACAAGTACCTTTTTATACGATCTAACAACCCGATTTGGATCAAAGTTGGGGATTTGGGTGGTTACGCTGATATCAAGGTTAGACCAGTTATACCTAAATCATATGAAGCTATTTATTAGTGCAGAATGATAAAGGAAATTTCAGTCGTAAAAGGCAGACCGCAGGCGATCCCAGTCTTTCTGTATCTCTTGCGTACCGGGAATACATTCACCCTACGTTTCCATCTACTACTTAATAATTAATTCTATGATTTCACACAACAATTTTTGAGAAAACTGTATTTGAAGAAGCACACAAAAAACAGCTGCGCAAGGCTAATCCATTATTCATAAAGCACACAAACCTATCTCTGTCGCGCCTAAAATAAGAAGACCACTAAAGAAACATGAGAGGAGGGCGGAGAAACTACGAATTGTCGATTTTTCAGGGTAAAAAGGCGCACGATATTAAAATAGGACGGGCGAGGGTGAACGGGAAGCGTCCTTTTGTGTTGTTCGGAGTTCAATCACTCCACACCACCCATAATACGCCCCGTCCCAATGGATGAAAGGCAATATCCCTTGGCAAGCATTGTCAACACGATCAAAAACATGCTACCCCTCCTACTTGACATCCTCCTTCGCTCGTGTACACATTCTAACATGAGATGAGCGGGACTTTGGACAATTCAATAAGAATAAAATCACGAGCGCTGTAACAGATGATTGGGAAAATTTTCTCCAATTTAGAAACTTTAAACAAAAAATAACAATTTTTAAGATCCTCACATATTTGGTTATTGTTTGTTCGGTTAAAACCGATAGGCCTATTTCAGAGTTTCTAAGAGCAATACTTCAATTAGAATCTATAACTTTACATTTTGCTTAGAAGTGTTTGAACGGACAATAGCAAGGCGATTAAAGAAATTTTCTGATGAAAATAAGGAGGATCGTATTGAAACATCTTACATCACTTTAGCAACTATTGACACTTTGCCGGTTTACATTCCGTAAGGGAAAGGCTTCATTCCTGAAATATAAATTACACACCTCCAGAAAATGGATCTGAACATGTTTCTGACAAAATATGTGCATCAGAAATAGAACCCATATTAGTAACAAACGGTAAGTTCAAGGAAAAGTAACATGCAAGGAAAGTGTTTCATTCTCAGTTGTTGTTGTTGGAATGAACTATTGGGACGTGAAGTTGAGATACATTTCCAACTAGTGAATTTCCCGCAACAGCAAGTTTCTCCTCGGTAAAATGTCCGGAATTTTTCCTTCTCTGCATCGTTCACCCCTCCCGACGCTGTCGCCGACGCGTTCCCTTCGGAAAGGGGTTAAATCCAATCTCGTCACCTTCCTTTCCCGCCGCTTTTTTCCCGCTCGCCTTCCGAAGAGTTTTCCTCCCAAGTTTACATTAAACCTTCAAGAGCGGCGAAGGATGAGGTGAGGAGGGAGGGCGAAAAAGCAGTTTGGGTTCGGAAAAAGTGCAAAAAAAGGGAAACCCGTGGAGGGATGGAAGGGGGGTTCCCTTCGCAGGCGCTAGGGGGAAACCTTCGAGGGCCGCTGGCAAAGTAAAAAGGGCTGAACCTGAGATAGGGCTTATCTTCAAGGATGCACACGCAGGAATCCGCTTGGGAAGGAAGTTGGAAGGAGAAACCCTTAGCCTGGGATATCGTCCTGGTCTCAGCCCTTCAGCCTTCGTCGCTATCTGAGACAGAGGGAGCTTCCCATATTCCCTATGCTTCTAGAAAACGATTCAGATCCCATCAGGGCTTGTTGGCTTCCTGAAGACAACCAACGGCGGCTCCCGATATCACTATGTTTCCATTTACAATGACGCGGTTTGAGTCTTTGGTTACAGACTAAGTCTATATTACCGGCCGCATTACAGAAAGCTTTTGAAAGTGACATTTCGCTCACTCGAGAACATTAACTGTCAATTGTTTTTGTCAGGTACCATAGCATTCAAGATTGTACTTGGCGTAGATTATCTGCTTTGTGATTTTTGAAAATTTGGAACGTTTTGTGCTTTTATTTTTCCCTGACAGAAAAAGTATGTTTATGCTCATAGGCATCTAATTTTTTGAAGGATATTTGTTTATTGATTCAATAATACGCATGATGTGCAATCATTTATTACCTAGTCAATGTTCATCCGTCATGTTTATTCTTGGTATTTTATGGGAAATTTGAGTTTTATGTAGAAAAAAATAGAATGTGAGCTCACTGGTAATATTATAAATATCCCGATTATTTCATTCTGAATAGCATCATTCTATTATATTGAAATATTACCCAAAATTTTATTCTCAGGACCAAAAGTAATCGAAACAAATGGAATGATCAATTGAGTAGATCCTCAACACTGGTGGTTGTAGTAGATGTAAGTGATGATTCGTTCTACTAGATGGCCAAAGCTGCGTGCTTCGCTAATCATTCTAGACCCATTTCTTTTTTGTTATCCATATATTTTAATGATAGATACTACACCGTATATGTTGGTGCGGAGAATGTCCGGACGGAACCCCCACGTTGGCATCGCCTCCAGAGCCTTTATGTTATCTTTTCAATAGCACGATCCACTACTTTATTGTAAGTGCGCTAAGGTCTACTTAAATAACCACCTGCTGCCTTGTGCAAGTGTCGATCTCTCGCTCAAGTGCTCACCTACCCATTCGGAAACGACTTGTGGCGTGCTCCTACAAGGAAAAGAGCTATCGAAGAAGTAATTTCCAAGATAACAGCCTTCCAATGAATAGCGAGCCATGTGGCCACTCTCTCCATTAGCCTCCTGAACATTATAATACCTTTCCAATGACATGTAATACAGTCTTCCGCCAATGAACCAGAAAAAAACCGTTTAAACCACCCGATACCACCATCCATTCGATAACCATCGTAATCCTGCGTCATAATTGGAGACGCGCGCTTCTTGAAGAAGGCAGCACTTAAAGCAGACAGGAATTACAGGTTGCTGTCTATACAATGACATTATAACTTTGTTTAGGTGTACATGTGGCTTGATGAGTACCATATGTTTTGTTTTCCGTGAATGAAAGGTACATCATCGAAGGTACCTCGGTACGTATGCACATTATGTTGTTAATCATTAAAGTGAAACATGTGTTCAAATGAGACTCTCTAATTTTCATAACTTTATATCGAAAGGATGACGTTATTTATTTATCAATCATTTTACGTCCTCATTCAATATATTATTCTCGGATGAAGTTGATTTCAACTTTAATGATAGTAAGTTTCTTATGAATTTTAAAAGATCCATACGTTTCACAATATTGGCTGTATAGTAATTGACTGGAGCCATTATGTGAAACAAAAACAAAGGAGAAATTGGAAAAGACCGCGACAGTTTTAGGTGTCCTTTCTTGTCGTCAAGAAATCAATCCCAAAGAAACGATGATTTTTTAGCAAGTTAAATATGTCAAATTTGAAAGAGTGTGCTGTTCAAATTCGTCAAATTTATATTTGTTAGGAGATTACTGGAAAAAGGTAAATCAAACCAGAAATGCGCAACAAAAATTAGTAAACGAAATTGTATTGAAAAAATTGCTTAATGTTCATTAAGATAAACTTGAAACTTTTACAAAACCTGAAAATCCAAAAATGTACTTTTTCATCGATATGTTACTTAGAAAGAAGTTGCTTTGAAATTGTAATTAACATTATCTTTGTCTCCAAAGTGTGCCAATTTCAACAAAATGTAACATAAATTTATTGATATAAATTAGGGAAATCCCCCCACACGATCTGCCGCATGAGTGGAACCTGACTGGTTTGTAAACAGCATACAGCAACACGATTGAAGGTGATAATCACGTCCAGATTGTCCGATGCGGGTCCGTACCTAATTTTTGAAGTGAACCGACCCAAGTCGATTTCGCTAAGACTTGCTTAGGTCGCCTTCCCGACGTTCTGCTCGCGTCCACGCTTCTTCACTTTTGCGGATCACACGAGGGTAATCACCAATATTCGGCATACTGTGGGGTCGGCTGTAAAGAACGTCAAGGCTCTACAGCCCGACCGTCTACCTAACCGATTTCTGATCTTACTCAGTTTGTCACTGATGGCATTGGCTACAAGTTTGAACTGAGGAGCATTGTCAGAAAATATACCATGGGTATTCCCCTTCGAGCCAAAAGTCTTCTCAAAGAAGGGAGAAATTCTTGAACTATCATCAACCTGGATGAACAATAAACAAGTTTTCATTGTGCAGTTACTTTTTACTTGTGTACGAACGTACAGAAGTCCCAGATAGTACGAACCCATGTTTTGGAAAGGGCAGGATTGTTCGGTTATACACCCCCCATAATTGCGAATCATTTCCTCCATTCCCTTACTTTCTTATAAGCTACCAACCATAAGTTGAAAAGAAGCATCAAAATCACATAGAATATTGCAATAATTAAATAAAATTATTGATGAACGAAAGTTGTTCAGAGGGAAATAGTTTATTTACTGAACGATCAGAATTCACTGCATCTGATATACCTATCAAAATAATAATACTCGTAATTGATAGAGTCTCTCTTGTTACCGTCCAACGCAGACAACTTAGTCTCGCATTAACGGCATCCCACAATCATTTGCATAGCTGATGAAAATTGAGCTGTGTTTTAACTTATGAATTATGGTCCGGCTAGTGGATAGGACCAGAAAACAAGGAGATCAAAAAGATTGCTATGTGAAATATGAAATTAAATTATCAATAATATGTAAAGGGTCAAAGTTTCGACTGCCTCTCGTAACTTTTCATATGCGCAGATCACGGTTGGGAATACTTGCCGCTTGAATAAGAGAAAACCGCAAAAGGACGGTACGAAGTGAGGGCGGAGATTTTAAATGATAACTTCAAGAACATGAAGAAGCGGTCCCGGAGGTGGGACTAAAAAACAGGCAGCGTATCTCCATGGAAATCCTGGAATATCCCCCTCGGAGGAATATCTTCCTCCACGCATATGAGAAGAGTCATATCTGTGGCTGGTAGATAATACTCCCTCTACCAAATTCAAACCCACCGCCATCCCGCCGAAATGGTTGGCACCAGCTTATATTACTCCGGTCGGGTCGTTGTGAGGAATCGTATCAGGTTGGCTGGGGGGAGGGGGTGATTTTTTTTCTTGTCTAGGAAAAAAGAGGGGGGAATTCGCGGTTTTTCCCCTTTCCTGAGACGCCTGAGCCGGGGTTAGGGAGTGGTTGATGGATTAGAAGATGGTGTCCATATATCCACGTCAACTCCTATCGATCTTGCCCTTCCTACCAGAGGGTTTTCCTGCTCATGCCAGTTCTTTCGCAAGAATAAATCATAGCACACCATATTTTTTTCTTAAGAATATTAGGGAAACTGGAATATTTCAACCAAATACTAATTAAACCCTCTTCGGATCATGCTGACTCTGAAATTAGAATTATTAATAAATTTTCTTTTTTTTTTAAGTTTTTCTTCGTTCTCATTATTAGGAAATGAAAAAGTACATCGAAAGATTCATTTCGACTAGATCAGTCGTGTCTGTTTGTTCACTTCAATCTCTTATATTAAGTAGAAAGTAGTTAAGTCGGTCCAAGGTTAGTGACCATCGTCAATTTAAATTCGAACCAAATAATCCTGATCATTAACATTTTATCAACATCGAATGAAAATTCACGTTTCGACAAAATGTCGACGGAATTTCCCTCACGAGGGCGTTGATTGTGAATGCATTCCGACGCCGATTAACAACGACTTTACGCCTCTATTACATTTAGATGTAGAAGCTACGCTGTCAACGGACGCTCATTTACAAACAGAGATGTTTTAGTGGAGTTTCATTGGCGAAAGCGGATGGTGACATTAGAGGAATCGGTGATCGGGAAAAATCCTAGATTCCAAGACATTCCAAGTCAGGATTCCTCTGGTATTAGCTACTACTCTTGACTTGTAAGTCTTACCGTAGCCAGTCCCTCCTAGTCTTGCCATACGGGGTGGACAGGACCGATTGTGGCTTATAAGTTAACGTAAAAGTACATACGAAGTGAAATGCCCCAATCTCACCATATTTCCTCCACTCTGTGGCGAGATATTAATTTGTGTCTTTTCATCGTCAGGTTTACTATATGATTATCCGATTTTCCCCACTTAGTTACCACTTGTCACAATAGTTTTGAATTCCCCCGAAATTTCCAACAAGATAGGTCTATTTTCAGAGTACTCTATTATATTTATATATAGATATATATTGTTAAATCAATTCAAGAACGATAATTATACTACTAAGGTTATTTTATATATAGATTTGGAAATAGATATAGTTATTTATTCAACAAACGTATTTATTGCTCCAAGAATTACTATGGGACTCCTATTAACCACGATGTGGAAACGATTTACGTATTCCTTTAATATTTTTATTTTTTATGAAATAGCACCGCAGGTGGTATTAGGTAAGGAGTTCGGTTAATAGGATGGATCTGGGATATTAATATCAATTTGATTTAAATACGGAAATTGAAAGAACAGATTACCTGGTCTGATGAGAGCTGGGTAGAAGATTGTTCCGCTGATAGCCGATAGATGGTGTCGGCTATCACAGTCCCCCCTCCCCCTCAGCCTTCAATTTTCAGCAAACATACTTTCAGCAACTTTTGCTTCTTGGTTGTTTTCTGAAAATTGCATGGCTGTGAGGGATCGCCCGTTTTTCTAGGGGTTCGTATGGGTAAGGGTTGGTACAGCGGTGGAGAGGGGTCCTATTTGAAGTTTTTTTTTTTTTTTTTTTTTTTTTTTTACATTTCTTCCTAGATGGAGCTCTTAGTTATTTCACGTTGCGTTGTTGTTGATTTTTTTTTGTTCTAAGGTTTTTTTTTTTTTTTTTTATTTATTTATTTATTTTTAAATACTATATACATAATCAATGATGATGGTTATAATGATGAACAAGCTGCAAATTAAGCATCAATTCCAACTTCGATAATAATTTTACAAATTGCTTCAAGAACAAACTTCGATCTTGAATACACTATTTGATAATAGTGAACTGGGTTATCTGGGTGTTGTGTCACTTTTTTTTTTTTTTTTTTTTTTTTTTTTGGCGTTAAAATTTGTTATTTACAATTATATATATATACATATGTAAGTTTACACCTTTTATTGGTTAACACCTTTTTATTGGTTTACACTTTTTTTTTTTTTTTTGGGTTTAACACCTTTTATTGGTTTTTATTGGTTAACACCTTTTTATTGGTTTACACTTTTTTTTTTTGTTTGGGTTTACACCTTTGTATTAGTTTATTTATTTGTTTTTTATTGTTATTATTAATTTTTTAATCATTATTAATTTTTTTTATTTATTGTTCATCATCATCACCAATCTTAATAATAATCATCATCATCGTTAATCATTATTATTATTATTATAGTCGGTTGACCAGTAGGTGTAGCATCGCCGCTCTGTCTCAGACATCCGTTTGTCGCCGATTGCGTTCACATGTAACAACAATATGTGAATTGCACGAATTTTCGGTAATATTGTTTATTGAAAATTCTACTTTTTAAGGGAGTACCTAATTTTTATGTGCTAATTAAACAACACGTCCGAGAATTTTTTAACAAAAAAGAAAATAAATATGCAAAATAAATATCTTAACGAGAAAAAAAGGTTTTTTTTTTGCTTTTTTCTGTTTTAAGTGCGAAGCCGTTCCAGACTTCATTTTTAACTATATTAGTAATGAAAAAGGTTAGACCTTTCTGTGGTTATATGTAGGTTCAACTAGTGAGAATGATTGATAACAATATCTAATAATAATGATTCAATTCTTGGTTGAAACCAAATGTCAAGAGATGTGCTCAGAAAGAAGTCTAGAATTCATTCGTCCAGACAATGAAAAATACAAACTAAAAGAGGTTATCATCTTTTACCATGGAATAGACAGCTGGTTGGTTCAATTCCTTCAAGGATTGAACGTTCCACTTGACACGCGGGAACCCTAACCTCGTTATCTTTAGGTGTGCACTTCGTTAATGGTTTATTTATTACAAAATATCCACCACAATTAGTAGATCAGTTACTAAAAAAGCCTCTTCGATTGAATCCTTAAGAAGACTGTTATTATCTTAACACTATCCTGTGTTGAAGTTTGAAGAAGGAATGTAATTATTGAGAATTTACGTCCGAATCAATGCATTGAAAAGTGAAGTCGAAGCCGACGATTCCTACCATCACACTTCCTCCTTCTAAATCTACTTAATCAGTGGTTTTTTTAAACCATTCAAACTCTTAAATTGGAAATGAATCACAATATCTAGTATTTGATTGCCTTAATACGTCATGATGTAGCAGACATGGAATAACAGTCCACAATGTTTCCAATACCGTTATACCTATAAAGGGAACACAGCTGTTTTATCCATTTTACAAGATGACACCACTTTGTAGCTGCAGTGCATTAGCGTAAGTAGGATTTTCATAAATAATTCCATTTAGATCATTCTAAGAAAAGAACAATATAAACATTTAACATAGCAGAGCGGAACGGCTGAAACCCTTCTTAAAATTAAATTGATAACAGTAAGTAAAATAACAATAATACTGTACAGTTTATTTTTGTTTTTAAAAAAAAAGACAAAGCTTCAAATAGAAATTAAAAAGCTATCACAGCTGGGCTGAACGTGGAGGGAGGGTAATCGAGGGAAGGGGAGAGGATATTTACGTCATTGTGACTCCGAGGGCTGTCCGACATTTTTCGTAGACGACGTAGGAAATGGATAAGCAATATGAAGGTGTAGAGACCGAGGAAGCCGTCTTGCTTTCTCTTTGGTGAGGGAGATCATCGTGTGGTCCCCTCGCCTTGGTTTGCATGTTTAATTTCTTTGCATTTTCGTTCTGATTAGGGCGAGAGGGTAATGCAAACTTGGAAGTGCTGGATGCCGTGCCGCAGGCCAGGGTAGCATTGCGCTAGGCGCTTCTTGACTATCAGCTTTAATATAGTGGTTCTTGAGAGTCTCATAGACCGCAAGATCTATGCCGGCATAAGGAATGATTCCCAGCATGTTTGGAACGTAGCCTTTATAAAACGCTTTGGCTCCTTCTTTGTAGAATATTTTCTGTGCCGCATCCGCTATGCTTTTGATCCTGTTTTTGTAGGGCCAAACGAGTCTTTAAAACCTCTAGCGGGTAGATGGCGGTCTGTGCGAGAAGGCGCCAGCGGCTCAGCCATAAATCTATCGGTGCAAGTCACACTTGAGTTTCCGCCGCTGCCTGAAATTTTTTTCGCCTGCTCGTAAGTTGAGGGCACTTTCGGGAGCGATCTTGATAACGTTGATTCCGTTCCTCTCCATAATGACGACAAGCCGCCTTCCCGGATCATTTCTTTGAGGCATTTGGCGATCCCCGAGCGTTTGCTGCCATATACCTGTAGATAAACTTTTAGCCGGTCCAACGGTGCCGTACATGTTCGGGAAACGGCACCCGTGAATCCGCCGGCCACCAAATGCCGCCACCACATTCCAGATGTCATTTCCGCTTGAGTGAAGTCATCAGGAATGTTCATATCCTCTCCAATGTCCAAGTACGTAGAGTGAGCGTAGAGGAGGAAGTCTCGCCATTGTTATAGCTGATTTCCAGACTTCCATCTTGATCCATCCTTTTCAATAATTTCTTCGCCTCCTCCACTTCCACGTCGACGCCGAGTTCATTGAAGCCCCTGATCAACTCCTCGAGGTCTATTTTACCATCCCTATTCTTGTCGATGTGAGAGAAGCTGAGACGAAGATTCTTCTCGTGTTCTTTAACATAGTGAACAAACTCGGCTTGTGTTTTCGTTATCTCTCCTTCCCCCCCAGTCACTCCTCGCCTCTCCTCTCGCGATTGTTCCGCTGATAGCCGATAGATGGTGTCGGCTATCACAAAGAGCAGGGCCGGTAATTGTCAAATCGCACAAAAACGTCTCCGTTTTACGTTCTTTCCGGCTGTCTTTCACTTTTAAAACAACTCTGGGTGTTCACTGGTAAATGTCAAGTGTGAATTCAAAAAACGTGAAACTAATCGTTATAGGAGATAGAGGTGTATGAAAATACCTATGGATATCTTAGTTTAATTAAAATAAAGGTAGGTTTTATTAATTTATTAAAATCGTCATCACTGTAGCGTTTATTATTTGCCGATTTACGTCTTGGTAAGCTCAGTTCAGTTATTCTTAAGTTGTCATGGCAGTAATTGTTGTAATACTATGTCTCTCATTTTCAGCATATTACAATTTCTTTCAGAAAAAAAAACGTCTACCAAGTGGGTGTGGCACGTAGCTTCCTAATATCCATAACATGACTGTATAGATCATTGAAAATTATTATTGACTAAAGAACTTCGTTCAATTAGCCGAACAATCCCTGAAAATTTCATCGAAATTGGTCATGAACTCTCGGAATTATGCGCGTAACAAGGATTTCACGTTTGCGCATGCGCAGAGGCTACTATTTATCCGGGGGTCATAAAACCCATAGAGGATAATCTACACCCCAACCCGCACAATCCCTGAAAATTTCATCAAAATCGGATTATAACTTCGTGTAGTTTTGCCCGTAACAAGGATTTGCTGACAGACAGACACAGACAGACACGGAACCAAAATTGTTCAGAAAGGTCTAAAAAGCAAAATGCGAGTGGAATTTTTGATTTTGCAGACAAAAAAATTTTCACATTCCGAAAGTGAAAACAATGCTTCCTCTACCTTGGTAGACTCGGAAGCAAAATATTAAGTTGAGTGTTGCAGAAATATTATCCCATTGAACGCAGCGCTTCCCTAATTATCCCTCTACTCGCCCATCATTTGTCATATGACAAATATGTATTCAGGCACGTGTTCACTCCCAGTCCGCGTTAAACCCGTCGAGGATCATCGTCTGGTCGACAAACCTTTTCTTTGAAAGTATTTCTCCTTTCATTCTACATGTAACAATCGCCATAATTTTAATATCTGATGTGTACCTTGGTTCACCTCAGATATTAAAATAATGCTGATTGTTAAATGCAGAATGAAAGAAAAAACACTATGTCATAGTAATAATTTGTTCCTTGGGAATAAATTAAACCTCGAATCTCCTTGCACCGAGCGATTTCAACTAAAAGTATCCCATTGAAAAGAGTACCCACTCAATTAAATATAAATCAAATTATAAGAAAAAAATAAAAATAAAAAATGCGAGTTGAATGTACAGTTCTCGTAGTTGAGTGGTGGAAAAAATAAGAAAAAACTGAGTGCAGAACCAAAGGGGAAAACGTGAATAGGAATGGGTCGGAGGGGAGGTAGGGGATACAGAGGTCGGAAATACTCGAAAAACGCTGTAGGTAGGTACGTATTCAAATATAATGGCAACGGGTCCCGCCACCCACTTAAAGTTGGTTCACAACAGGAACGGGAAAGAGGGGAAATATGCCCGACCGTCTGCACAAACGGAAAAAAAAACTTAACCCGAAAATAGAAAGGTTAAAAAACTGTAGGGGAACGGGCAGGGGTGCGTATAACAACCCTTATTATTCGGTTAGAAAAAACCGTGGGGGAAGGGAGGTCATTAGGGATGGAAAGTCAAGTTGCGTATATCATTAGGTTTTGTGCAGATTCGCAAGGAGGTCTTGTGCGATGTTGTGGTATTCGAGAGCTGTGAGTTTCATTTTTTTGCGGCTGTTACCGTGAATTTATTTTAGTAGCTAAGCAAAAACTTCTTCGTTTTTAATAATGTAGTTAAACCTATCTGTGAACAGTTGGAAAATTGTGATATCAATATAACTTTCTGTAATATTTACCTAACTGAAACGTGTGAGCTGATGTAGAAGAATTGAAGGAAAAATTCATATTTTGGGGGAAAGAGAAAAGAGTAAAATAATTATCAAACATGTCCGATATGTTTTCATCCAACTATACATCTCTGCCTAGCGTCATAGTGATGTATCTCAAATAGAAAAGCTGATAGTAAGGTAGAAAAACCAGTGATAACTAATTCTGGTCAGATTGCTGATAGATCCATCATTAACCACTGATATAAACATCAACATCTGCTTACTTACTTTACTTGTATGATAGGTACCTATGCGTAGTATGTTTTCATACAATGAACCATATTATCCTATTGGACCTATTGGAAGATAAACCCTATTATTTAAGGATATTTAAATCAGCACCCAATACAAATAGTTGACGTGAACTACAATAAAACAATAGCCTCTTCATCGTGTTCAACGTGCTCCTTAGATCCCAAAAAGTTGGACTTTTGAATAAAGAGACTAATTTTGAAGGGAACAATGATTATTTGTAACTTTCATCATACTTAGCTTTGAATTATTAGCCCGGAAAAAAATCAAAACTTGGTTAATTTTTACCGTACTTGTGGTCATTACTCAATGTTAAACACTAAATTTTTAGATAATATCCTAGATGAAACGGTAATTATACTTTGGGAGCAGCTAAATAACTAGGTAATGTCAGTTTGTAATTTTAAATCCGATTCCGCAAAAACCATTAAAAATTGTGTTAGCAAATTCGCAAATCTGATGTTGGTCCTGATGAAAGTAATATTACTTCGAGGAAGAAACAATTTTCGCACATACTGTTGCAAACTGCAGATTTCTGTTGCAACCTGCAGTATTAAATTACTATTTTCTCGATGAGATTTTCCTCAATTTTGAAGGGCCAAAATTGATTGAAGTACAAACTTTCCTATTTGGATTGATCAGTTGATCATATTCGTGTGCCTCCTGAAATTCAATAATCGCTCTATCACCTGTGAAACACGCACACTCCGAAGCTTAGCAGAAATTCAAATCATGAACGCAAGCCAATTGAATAGTAAACCCCAGTGAAAGAATTTGCAGCGTTGTTAAATTTCATCTCGTTCATCTTCAGTTGGATTTTTACGTATGGTTCCGAGTGGCACTAGGAAGAATTGTCGCTGGTAGTACAGTCCAGTTCTGGTAGTCCAGTGATCCGCATAGGAGGGTAATGTAATACAGAAATGATAAACTATGTGTGATAATTAGGAGCGTTTTTGTTGTTTAATTTTTTTAATGTATTCCAATTTACCGAACTACTGGGAGTTGGAAAGCTGGAATCATGTTCAGAGAAGAGCAAGTTAAGGAGACAGTTTTTATCAACCTGAAGTTGTCTACAGTATTTACACTGTTGTTATGAATATTAGTGTAAAAGTGATGTCAAGTGTTGTACTTATGTGTGTTGTAAAAAGTGTATTCTATAAAAATATCTTTGCTTTGGAAACGTAATAAAACTAAGAGGGTTTTCGTTTACATTATAAATTCTAATTTTGAAATATCTTTTATCCTAAATTCGATCGCGGCTTCTGATGAAAGCACTTACTAAATCGTTACTCTTCAATAGGCAATTCCAGTGTGATGGCACTAAAGCGGGTGTTCTACGGAAACGTGGGAATCAACGATTGTCGATCACCGTTTCTTCACGCTGTGATGTTAAATTCAGACATGAATTTAAAACATAACATTTTTGCTCTTTTAAAACACTATTCATCCTTAGGCTGCCTTACTTGGGCCATCCTTCCTAGGCTCAGATTGAAAGAGCCTGACGTGTGACAATACCATTATTTTGGCTCATCTGCGGTTTATTTGAAAACATGATAATGGCGCACTCAGAAGGGTGAGTCGAATAATATAGGAAAAAGAGAGAGGAAAACGGCGAAAAGGAAGCTTATCAGAGGCAGAAGTCTCGAAGTAAACAGGGCAAAAGGGGCTCGCGAAGTAAATAGAATCATATTTTAGGAGCTATCAAAAGAGCACAGGGAGGAGGCAAACGCATCCGCGGTGCCCGCAGAATTGAGAGAAAGAAAAAATAAAAAGGAAGAAAAAGATGACATTTCATCTCTCCAGGGTAACAAATAGTTGTCAAGGGAGTGAGAAAAAGGTGCAGAGAGAGAAGAAAAAAGGATCGTAAAGGATGAAATCCCACCTATCTCATATCTGAAGAGCAGGGCCCAGAGTCGATGGGAAGGGCTTCATCTTATTTCATATATCATCAAGGTAATCCCCGAGAGCTCTGGTCCCAACCTCACCCACCTCCACCCCTCCAACCGTGTACTTACCCGCTCCCTACTGATGGGTAAATCGAACGCGAAAGGAGCGGGCGGGTTAAGCCTTTTTCTCCCCAGTTGGAGGAGCAGAATTTAATAAACAGGGAACAGGGGGTTGGGGGTGAGACTCGGTAGACGGTGTTTATGGGGAGAAAATGGGTTGAAGGGAAAAAAAGAAGGAGTGGTAAATAGGATAATTTGCCGCCGATGATATTTTTAAAAGTTGAAATTCCAGTATTCTTTTTCGAGCCTCCCTCGCCGTTACGCTCCTAAAGGATTTGAGGAATCAGAGTTGAAAAAAAGTTGTAGATACGAATACGTTAGGGGTTGGCTGGGCTGGGGTGGGTCATAGTTTATGGATGGTAATGGAAGAATGGTATATGTCGTAAGTGCCGTAGAATCGTTCATGCTCTTTTGATGAAGGGAAAATTCGTACTATCTTCATGAATGCGTTTTTGGAAGTTAAAAGGTGGGTTTCTACGAGTATCTAACTTCACAGACTGAAAGTTTGGAATTGCTTTTCAAAGTATGGAATTCAGGCACAAAATTACTTGGAATAAAAGTGAAATGTGCTACGCTAACTGAAGATGGTATGAGTATAAATTATTTAATTCATACCTGGGAACGTACGGGAGAATAAGTAGGAAGGAATAAAAGTATCAGGTGTGAGGTGATGGAATGGTATAGTTGCCCCTTCCAATGAGCTGGATGCATTGATAATGCATCCGTCACGCTCAGAGGATGATCCAGACGCTTGCAGGCGTCCGATTCATCTCCCAAGGCGACAGATTCTAAAATCGGGAAGGGGCAACTAACCATATCCATCACAGGTTAGTAGTTTCATATGAAAACCTGAGCAAAAATTTGTGTGTTGTTTCCAAGTTTATCCTCAGGTAGGGGAAGCATATCACCTTTCTGTGATAAAACAATTTTTTCTCTCTATGAACTTCATTGCTTATGAATACATAAAACCTTCTGCGCATGCACAAACATAATTTTCTCTTTTTGGATCGTCAGACGTTGCTCAAAGTTGGGAGGTAGGTAAGGAAGGTCGGTTAATAATTCCAAAACAATATATATATCTTTACAGTACAAGCTTTAGAATCAGCACCAGATATCTGCAATGCATAAATACTCGTATTCTTGTAGGCGTTTACGTTTGGCGGAATATGTACGTTCTCCACATTGACATTCCTCTCCCATGAATGGTGTTCTCGAAATCTTGCTCGCAGAGCAAATGCTAAGAAATGAACTCAGGAGAGAAAAAAGCATCCAATTGTTATGAATGTGTTTGTTATTTTTAAAATAAAGAGTGATTACGAGTGTCATTGTTAGGTTCGAGGCAAAACGTATAGATTCAGCAGTTGTGATTGTTTACTATCGGTGAATTTCTACGAATCTGAAGCCCATTCCAATATTTGTACACGATTATTAGCTAATGGACGAATGTCAGGTTTAAGGGCTGGTTACAAGTTAGGATCAACTGGACCCTAAGTGTAGTCAATGTGCGAAAGAACGGATTCTTTATAACTATCACAGGGGTTCCCACAGAGAGGGGCGGGCTATGACGCAACCTGCGTCATTGAAATTCTTGGGGGGGTTCCAAAAAAATTTTAGGGGTAAAGCTGATTGAAATAGTGTTTAACGTGACGGCATTCAAAAATATATCACATCACAAGATAGAATGTAAATAAAAATGAACCTAGTAATTAATGTAAAAATAGTTTTTTCTTCTATCTGAAAACGTGTAGTCTTTGAATTTTATCAATACCTGTATAAATGTTTTAGTTTTAGATAAAATAAGGGGTGCTTTTGAGTATCATTTACATTTTTGTTTTGGGTACCAATTTTGCTGGTTCTAATCATCTCTAATGCTGGGTGACTTGCCTATCATCTCTAATGACATTGACAGATTTAGAATCTACGCACTTTGAATAAGTTTGGGGGGGGGGGTTATTAAGTTTTTGTTACATTATTATTGCAAAGGCCTATTATTGAAAGATCTAAGAACCTAACACATAATGACCAGGTATTACTCCACGTTTGTAAATACTAAACAAGATTTAACCTCATCCAGTTTTGAAGGCGAAACTGGTAACCTTTACTCAATCACTTGGCTGAAAGAAAACCGTTTCTACGTGAGTAGTTAACTACTATCGTCCTCAGATTGAAACACCTGTGCCTATTCAGTAAACATTCTGACCAACTAAGGCTTTCTAATCATGTCAGCGATAAATTGCAATAACTCCGATCCAGCCAAGGACCGACTTGACCAGTTATACTTACTTCCTTTTTTTTGCCAAATTCGACTTGACAATCTAATCACTGGGGTAGCAGACGTCTAGATTAATAATTTATTTGTTAATAAGTACCAGACATGGGTATACAAAACTTGAAGTCTTCAGTGTGTTGGGTCAATCTATTAGTCCATTCATTGCAATGGGTGTATATTAAAATTACGAACATCGAAACACGAAGGACCCACGTGAAAATAACAATTAGAATTTTCAAGCATCTTATTAATCCGACACCAGCTAACCATTGCATAAATCCATAACCAATAGCCACTAAATCTAAATGCATAATTTTGAATTTGCTTTGATCAAGAAAACTATAATATGAGATTATCTCATCTAGAAGTGAATAATAATCAGTTTCCCTCCTCACTCCCATTTTTTCCCCCATGTTGGGACCGTTGAATTGAATTGATTGGCCATTATTAATATTTACCTGACAGCTGAAAACCGTTGAAGATGAAGAAGCACAGTTGGGAAAAAAAGACGAGGGGAAACTGTAATCGGGGATCATCACTATGCAAAGTGACAGTAACAACAGGAGACTGCCTCTTTCAAGTAACTTAATCACAGCCCTACACACCGTTTTTCGTACCTGTATAATGTGCCTTCGCAAAGGCGCATTTTTTTCATTCAGTCGGGAGGACACTCTTTTCATTTTTATAAAGGCAGCCCTAATAAGCCTAACTAACTTCTTTTGTGACTGGTAGGGGAGGAAGGGATGGCAGAGCGAAAGGGTTGGGGGTCGTAAGGTGTGAATGTTTGTCAAAAGACTCGAATTGAGACCCACGGGAACAAGGTCGGGGCTCGGGTATTTCTCGGGACGACCCTTCATGAAATCAAATCATCCATAGTCTGGAGGGAAGTCTGTTTGAATGGGATGGGACAGCACTCATCGGATAAGAAAATAAACAATTTTAATTCCGTCCCAAACATCTGAAATAGGAGCAGTATAATACGAAATCCGAAAATCCTTTATTATATGAAGAATTTGAAGTATTCAGATTAGGCGTCTTTGAAAACCAATCAAGAATTGTCAACTGGAAAATCATCAGTGATTTCATTGGAGAATGAACTGAAAGGATTATTTCTGGTCCACTACGATAAAGTTAAGTGATACCTGTTAACGCATAGGTACTTACATGGCGCCCGGTTCCAAAACAATCGTAAAGCTGTAAGAAACAAAACCAATTAGTGAATGTACCAATATTTAGGTGTATTAAGTGGCTTAAACGAAAAATGTACCTAAATATTATCGATTGCACGGAAAAAATCATTACATGACTGCAACCTTCAAATGTACGGTTGGAAGCAAACGCACACGTTGCCCTGTTGTTTGTTTGTTACGTAACGAACTTTATAGTATAATCCCCTGCTAAAAGGCATGTACATGTCAAAAAAAGTAGAGTATGCAACCATTGTGGGTTGGGGCTTTTCGGCTGACTCCTTTCCCGTCGCAAACGTTATCGGCTGCAGACCAATCCTATCAATACATGTGCACAATGCGAACATACCTTCTGTAAATGGATCTGAGCTGAACTTTCAATGGTCAGATTATGAAATAATGAATGTAATCAATACTCAATTGAAATACCCAAACTCTATCAGTGAAAATTGTGTTCTGATGTAAATATTACCTGCGATTCTTGCTGGATGTTCTCGCACCCAACCCATCTATTTAAGTAATTATGAAAACGACTAGTGGAATGATTTGCATCATCAACATAATTTGAGAAGTATTCACAGCTCTTGTGGAATGATATAGCAACATAATAATGACGCGAAATAAAAGTATAAAAGTTAAACTTTTGGTAGAAATTTCGTCGCGATAGAAATATTGGTATTATAAATATAACTGAAGAAACAAATAAACATTACACCTGCCAAAATGTATTTAAAAAATACCGCAAAAATCAAGTAATCAGTAATGGCGTAATCAAATCAAACCCTGAATTCCCGACCTTATCAGCTGGACAGAATAAAATGGCGAAGCATCAATCCGGTCTCGAATAGTTGTTATTGCATGAATTCCTATGCTAAAAATAAAGTGTGCTTAAGACGAATGTAAGGGCTGATAAATGTTGAATGAACTCGAACTGGTATGTGGCGCCTTGAGGTAGGTCGCTGATGGGACAGGAATTACTTGGGGGTGGCTCGGAGCTCTGAATTACTTAGGGGCTTTTTTCTTTTTTTTTTCTTTTTACTCACTCAGCCTTCGTGGGGGGAGACGGTGGAACAGAGCAGACCTCCCTCCCTCGCACGTCATTAGAAGAGGAACCACCTGTGGAACGGTAATCAAGACTTTAAAATCACACCCTCCTCTCAGATGAAGAAAACTCGCATACTTTCACCCGATCTCGAGAGGACCATTAACACTTCAAGGTCAGAATTATATGTCAACGTTTCACCCAGGTAAAATAAGGTCATGTCAAAATGATAAGTTTTCAAACTTGAAAATATTTTTAAGCATTTTTTTAACCAGGCGGCGATTATCAAATACATAAATACAACTCTACTGACTTTAGTACCAGATCGTCATGAAATAGATTAATTTTGAACATGATTGCATGAATTAGACATTCTCGATACCATGAAGAATGAAAATCGGGTGTTGTATTGTACCGAATTGAGATTAGGATTGGTTGGGTATTAAAAGCTAGGAGGAGATTATGGAAGGAAGTGAGCTGTACCGTTCTATAAATATCAATATTCTCCACCATTTTCCTTTATTTTTATTATTTTTATGTTCTACTTTATTATTATTTCTCTCAAAATATTTGCCTTCTCTGTGAAACCATACTGAGTTAATGCGAATATTATAGTATGGGGCTGAAAATCGTGATGCTCAGGTTGATTTTACTCTCGTGATTATTTATTTGTTCGATATTACAGAGTAAATGCAGTTTGTACTTCATGTTGGTTGTGGAAGAATGGTTGCCGTTTGTACTTCCACGTTGTGTCATAATATTGAGACTAGGAGTAAATTTATTGAAAATCGCGATCTATTTGCTATATTTCATGAAAATCATCAACGAACCAAACATTGATGGATGTGATTAATGCATTACTTACGATTATGTTTAATCTTTATTTTATGGTAGGTATATTTATATGTATAAAATACACTTGTGTATATGTATAAAATACACTTAGTGTTTTCTAAGGTATATTTTCATTTTTGTGTTTGTAACCCATCTTAATTCCTATTGCGTTCAACATCTCTCAGCCACAAAACCAAATGTTGATGGATAAAAACAAAACATCATGAATCGTTGAAATAATCATGAACGATTTAAATTATGTGGTGACTCGATATCCCCACATTCGTGACAGGGTCTTTTCAATACTCTGATAACATGTGCGACTGCTCATCCCCTCGAAAACCCCAAACAATAAACGGAAGTGTGCAGTTGGGGTTGTTTTTTCCTCGAACAAAAAAAACCTCCCGTCCCAGACGAAACTGGGCGTGATAGGCCATTACACAGACAAACTCTTTTTGAGGGCAGAGCAGAAAAAAGAAGTGAGGATGCCGTAGGATGTTTTCCGGGCCATAACGCTCATCTGCATGCGCATGCAGATGTGAATGTGCAGTGTACACGGACGTAGATGTTGGGTACCATACAAATCATCCCATCCCCTCTGCTCTCAATGTGACTGGAAGTAGGTCTGTCTTATCTGCCCCAGGGTCGAACACCTTCGCTTTGCAATTGCCGACAAAACCTACCCCTCAGATTACTGATTTTTTATCTACCATACGTTACACTATTACAGATAACGACGTGGAAAATACCTTCGAGGTATGATTGGACATCTATACTGGAAATTCCCAAACCGAATAATGACTTCATTGAAATTAGAAATCATCAAAACACTTGGATAGCTCTTCTTCTTTTGGAATACTGGTCTTATGTAGTAGGTACTCATTGAAAATGTAATAAACACATGTTTTCTTTCGAATTTTGTCGATAACACTCACTTTTTTAGCGTACATTCATGCAGATTTGAATGACTAAATCCACCCATACAAAAGACTGTTATCTATACTCTCCAGCTTAGGAAATAATTTGATCTCCGCCTGCTTTTAAAGGCATTAATGTTATCTTTTTTCTTTCTTTTTTTTTGCAGGTTCAAGACGGGAATGAGGGTGCAGCACGCCTTGGCAACTGTAAGTAATTTTCACATTTTCAATAGTTTCGGTATGGTCTGTAGTACCTATATTTTACATCGCTTCGCTTGCTTAATCTCATCCAATCAATGTTCGATGATTCACCCACACTTTGAATCTGTGTTGATTGTTGTATTGTGCATTTAGTTTTATTTTTTGATCATCAGCCTTTGCTTTTAACCTTTCTTCTCTTTGATTGTGGTCATCGGGGACTCAGCTACCTCGTTTTTATTGGACTTTCTAGTCATAAATATCCCAACAGAAGAATCTTCTTGCTCTGGAGATTATGCCCTCACTCTGGTCCTGTAAATTGATAGAGCTAGTCTAAATCCCCTTCTGAAATCAGTTTTTTAGGGTACTAAGAATAATCCCCATCACCACCTGCTGAGTTCTGCATCTCAAAGCTGACAAAATCATAAGTATCAAGTCACACCTTACGTCCTCCGCAAAGGCAAACTTTAAGAACAATTTGGGCGGCTTCTGACTTGAGATTTATGTGTAACTGGAGATGAAAATACCTGTAGAAATAGTCTGCCACAACTATGTACCATTTGTTGGTAGAATTAAAGGAATCCACCCCAGCCACTGTCGTTGTGTCCACTTCATTGAG
Source organism: Creontiades dilutus (assembly GCA_031894815.1). Taxonomy (NCBI): domain Eukaryota; kingdom Metazoa; phylum Arthropoda; class Insecta; order Hemiptera; family Miridae; genus Creontiades; species Creontiades dilutus. The sequence goes on from JAVIWC010000667.1 coordinate 1,666,237, forward strand.
TTGTGCAACTACTCTTTATATTCTCTCATAGCTAGTATGATTCGAAACCATCATACGCACTCTCTAGCTCTTCTTTTGATTTCATGTCTCAACCATGTTCCTCTTGAACCCGATTGATCATTTCAGTTTGAAGAACCCTTCAAATACTATTCTCGTCCTGAACATAACATCAAAGATTCCTTCATTTTCGTAATATCTATTTCCTTTGAGCCTATTCAAGTACCTCCATTCTAACACAGATACATTTTGATTTTCTCCGCTTCTCCCTGATCTATTACATTTGCTCCATCTTCTGGATCTTCCTCACATGTTAGCGTGACAAATAATCTGGTAGTTGAATTTATAAGGGGGTCTTTTCCCGTCACATGCTTCTTTCTGAACTAGAATGTAAGGAGTCTCATTCCGGAATGTCTCAGCCTGAGTTCATCCAGGGGTTTCGTTCTCATTCTTCAGTACATTTAATAGTCTGTTCAGATTTCTAATCTGCATCATCCAATCACGAAGTCTCTGAATTTCACACCCACCCATGACATGTCCTAACTCCTCACTGTAATGTTTCAATAAATTTTCCAGCATTTCTGTACGCTGCCATGCCCACCGTTGGAACAGTAAGGTAGGTGAGTAGCTTGAGTTCCATATCCGTTGCAACTTGTTAGTGCCGCTTGCATCAAACACAACTCGTGTTGGTTTAACACCAATCTACAATTACATAAAGATAGTTTTATTATGCTTACGTTCTCCTCTCAAATGCTTCATTGTGATTTCATTATCAGTATCATGCTCTTTTATTCAACAAAACCACTTTGGTTGGTTCGAATTCCTTCGACATCCTTCCATCAGTTCTCTAATATTTTTGATGTGGGGAGTTAAACAACACTGATGTTTTCCTCTATCTGGCTAAATGCCCTTTTCATCGGCACTATACTTGAAAAATGTTATTTCTGATAACATACTCTTGTCTAAATTGACCGTCATCCATTTTGTTGGGTTCGTACAAGTATCTTATCTGTTTGGTAGCTGAAGCCTGGAAAACATGTACCTCCCATGTGGAGTTATACATTAAATCGACCACTTTCACTCCTTTTATTTTAAAATTTATCATTCTTCAAGTGGTTCAGAATCTCATCAACGGCTACAATCAATGAGTACCTACTTCCGCTTCACCGCTAATTCAAGGGTAAATAGTTCCAAGTTTCTGATACGTAACTTAGTCTTACCTCTCAGCTGCAATGGAATCCGTATTAAAAGTACGGAATCTGTTTTTTTTTTTTTTTTTTTTTTTTTATTCTGTTCTTTGTCACCTCATTTTGGTTTATTATTCAATAATAAACCATTGTAATCACTCTTGAAAAAAAAAAATTCTAACACCCCCTGAAAATTTTATGGTTTACGTTTAAATAAAAAATTTTCCGTCCGTCCGCCGTACGCACGATTTCTCCCAAACGGCTCTAGCAAAAAAGTTGAAATTTTCAGGAAAAATCCATGTTGGTCCGACAACGCCCCAATTCTTTGGCCAGCTCTCTCACTTAATTTAAAGTGCCCTTTAAGGGTTGTCAAAGTTTTGTAAAACCCCTAAAAACCTCAAAAAAAAGTCAAGGCGGCCTAAATTTTGACTTTTTTTTAAAGAAATTTCCATGAGGAATCGAATGAGCCCCTCCCCAGGTCCGTATCTCAAACCATTCCCAATGTATGGCCCGATTTATGGTGCCAACATTTGCATCCACGTTCACTACATCACTAGGTTACTGCGATCAAAACAAAAAACAATAGCGTTTTGAATTGAAATTTGAAATTGAATTTCAGGAGATATGCATAGAGCACTTAAATCGGTTCTCAACCAAAATACCTGTTTGGATTGATCAGTTGATCATACTTGTGAGCCTCCTAAAATTCAATAATCGCTCTATCACCTGTGAAACAGGCACATTCCAAAGCTTAGTAGAAATTCAAATCAGAATCATTGAATAATAAACCCCAGTGAAAGAGTTTGCAGCGTTTTCATATTCTTTCCAAGATATTTCTGGGATAATGTCCCAGACTGTTTGAGGAAGTCAAGCCGAATCAGGTCACATTTATGAGTTATAAGAATGGCGTCTAAATTTTATTTTCCTTCTTTTCTGGAATTTATGCACCTTAAACAGTGAATCAACAAAGTGAGATGTACAATTACTTTTTTCGTACAAAAGAAAAAAAGTATAATATGTTTACTTAACAGTCCTACTTGTTTGTTTCAAGTTTTAGTCATTTGGGGGATGTACTTTTGAGATTGATATCTTAAGTTTGGATACCCAGTTCCCAAAGGGTGCAGAATATTTTGATCGTATATGCTGTATTCCGATCTGTGAAAGATGTAAACTCCATTAGACCCTATTCTAGTAGCAATACATTTATGAGAAGAACCATGGCTACTGCAGTAGTTCTACCCCACCCACTTATTGAGGATGCGTATAACCAACCCGCTTGGAAGTGGGAACAGTCCCAAACATGACCAGGGGTGCTATGGTCAACACAAAGGCGGGTCCTCGGCGAGTTCCAGGGGGTTGGTTTTTCATACGCTACGGTCAATGGAGGGTGGATCTCTTTTCTCCAGACATGGGAGCATCCCCTAAATGGCCCCCGAACACGTGTGTTTGTTTTGTAACTCCGATCTGTTTCCTCAGAGGAACAAGATGATGGGACCAGCTTTTTCGAAAATGACTGAGAAATATTTAATTTTTTTCCTCTTTCGTTTGTTTTCCTTTCTTTTTTTCTTTTATCCGACGGGGAAAAGGAAACGAGAGGTCGGTCGCATACATGGAAAAGTGTATTAGGTTTCCACTTTCTCCCTTTTTTCCCGGCGTCATCTTTTATATTAGATTCCTTTTCCAAGAGAAAACATTCCATCGGCGGGCTGTGTGTGCGGAAGTTCAACTTTCCCATCGATCAAAACCCTTCTGCGCCTGAATATTCGGGATCTCTCTGTTATACCGCGGTTTGAGCAATAACCCTAAAAATAACATCTAGCAAGACATTCCGTGTTCAGAGGGAAGCGCTCATTCATTTTGGAGAGGAAAATATTGCTATATCAGTCAGAAAACAACTTGACGGGATTGGGTACACGGACAAGTATGATAAAGGAACGGTCCTATAGGACTGAAGACATTTCATTAAGTTAATCAAAATTGTTATTTCATGATAGGTGAATGAGATTATGTTGGGAGCTATTATTACTATTACTGTTATTATCGTGTCAGAAGATTTTAGGTAAAATCACAAAGTCGGGAGAACTGACAATGTACCATTCGTGGCGTCACATGAAGCTAACTTTATTAGGGGTTGAAATTAAGAAACAATTGCTTACCACTCTTGCTCCCACCCTAATCATGTACAGTATGTGTCAGACCTTTGGGGAACAATTGCTACTTGAATGGTCACCTGTGAGCTGAACAATGTAATGAAACCGAGAATTATTATTCAATTTGTTATTGTCTTTATTTGGTGATCTTCCTTATAGATTGTTTTTCACATTGAATGCCTGGGGCGTTGCCACGATTGAAAGTTTTGCCAAGGTTTCAAATACAATCGAAAGATACCTGAGTTGTACAACCCCCCGGTATAATGTTTGTACATCAAATTCGACGAGTGATCGTATTTGGCGAAGATTTTTTTTCTAAATATGAATCGCAAGTATGTGGATTTCACATTCAGTTCCTTGAGGAGAATTGCAAAGAATACAGCAGATTGAAACTGAGGAATTCGTTTCGCATGTTATTTGTTGGCAACTCACCATTACACGTCGAGGCTACAAGCGGTGGGTAACGCGATCCTACGGTGGCCCCGAGATGAATCAGACACATTGCAAAGCTCTTGTGATGCTAATCAGTAAGGAAGGTGATGCCGAACGGGTTATGATAATGAAACACATGGTAGGTTAGGGACGTGGATCTAGGCGAGGTACCTATACCTGCCTACTATTAACCCGCCCCACACCCCTTCACATCTCTCCCCCTGTCGGCCGCATCCATTATCTCGAGGTGAGCGGCGAGCAGAGCCAAGGCCGACAGTATCGATGTAATGTGTCGCAGATACCGACAAATCTTTGAGATACGTCTGTCAAAAAACTACCACCCAGTACCATGATGAAGAATCATTTACGCAAAGAGTCCAATTCAAATTGTTTATTACTATGTTCCTTTGTGTACACTTACAACATAGTTAACCTCATTCGAGTGGGCTGCCAGTTGCCACTGTGAGTTCTCATTACTGATCCGGATAATTATGAATGTGCCTTTGTAGATTTTATTAATGATTTGTAGAATATGTATGTCAATGAGATTATTCTTGCAATCCTAGCCAGATCTTTAGTTATAGGTTCCTAACTAGCTACTAAGCTTACAACGGTTTCACTACATTTTCTTATGTAATTGCTTCAATTTTATGTCGCATTCAACAACATATATCGGAGTTGGATGCATGCGAAATCGAATTGAGGAGCTCGTTTACAAAAGTTAGTAACTCCACCCACAGTCAAAATTCCTGTACTGTACATCTATTCATTGCTTGGATCTATCCCACATCATGTACCAGTTTCGGCAGTCAACAGTTTCTATATACAATTTCTATCTATTTCCAATACAAATGTGGCTTCAAAATCCATTTCCTTCCACGAATGTGTTTATATCCCCTCCTTAATTCTGTACTACCTCTTTTTTACTACTCGTCAACACCTCTCTTTTAAATATAAAATCAGGTTTCCTTATTTTCTCAAGACTCGATAACTCCAACGAGATGATGTGGACTTGGTATATTTATTGTCTACAATCAAATGGTCTCTTCAACGCTAGACATTTAATCAGTGCAACAAGAAATCATTGTCCGTGACTTTGAAGCAACCCTCAAATATTTTTACCTTACCGTTGGAACTTCAACTTGATAAGTCAATGTATCGATGATAAGAGAATGTAGAAAATTTCTGTTGAATCAATCACCCAAAGCGACGAAGAGTGTGACTGTTGAGAAGAAGAGCCAAAATCTATTGATTTTTTAGTTCTAGCCAATTTTTGTTATGCTCCAAAAATATTAAAATAAAAATGAATAGAATATTTCTTCACGAAAATCTATTGTGACGTTTTCTAGATTTCAAAGCTTATATGCATGTGTCTATCATTTCAGACGATAACTTTCGATTGGTTGAAATAAAAACTCCGTTTTCCCCACTTACAACAAAAAATCAAGCATTCCAGTAGGAAGGTGAGTTTGTTGGACAACACCCTTTGAGCAGAGTAATTTGGTCAAATTTCAAAAATGCACTGAAAAAAATCTATGAAACTGAAAAAAATACTGCTAAAATAATTGTATGTACATTTTTCAGCAGAACAACAGTCGCAATAAATTTATCAACCATGAACTAAGTCATTTGAAAATTGAAGCTCAAACTTATGCTGAAAAGTAAATTGAATTCCATTAAAACGTGCATTACACTGTCCAAAATTCGACAAATCAAAATTCTTGTTTTGTATTATTCAGAACAAGTTTTTACACAATAATATTTATAGTTAATAATTTAAGTGCTCAAATTTCAACTCAATTCAATATAAATTCAATATTCAAATTTAAGAAAGTTCGTACATACGATCATGTTGCATGACTGGAACTTATAATAGCGCTGCTTTTTATTTTCAACAGTCTCTGACAGAAACTGTTGACATATACCGAAAACAAAACAAAACAAAGAATATTTCCAAAAAAAAATTTTTTTAACGTTATTTTATTAGTATTATTTTTTTTTTTTTTTTTTCATTTATTTTATTTTTTTAATCTAAGCAAATTATAATATATCTATGGTTTTCTCACAAAACAGTACGTCTGCAATAAAAAATTGTTCGTAGCTAGGTTGATGGAACAGATGAAGTATTTCTGAGTGGGTACATTAGTTTATTGGTACGTAATAAAGATCGCTATTGCGAATTAAAAACAAATTAACTTGAATGGGTCCAGCTGCAGCAGTTTTTTGGGTCTCCTGAACATATTTTGAAGATGGAGTTATGAACTATTGTAGTCCACACATTCTGATACAGGTAATAGTGTGGATGCGTGTGGTACATTTACCCATCAGGGATACCGTGGTTGTTCGGAGACCATTGAAATGGATTAATAGAGAAAATATAGATTATGTTTCAAATGAATATGCTTCAAATTGGAGGTAACGTGAAAGTATTATTTTTTCGGAAAATTTCGTAGAAGTAAAAGATTTGCGTAGTGACTACTTTTACCGTTCGCCCGCATCCAATCACGGAAGAAATAATTTTTGAAACTAGAATTAAAGTTGTAGAAGTAGATACACTTCAGATCTTACCTGGTTTTTTGAAAAAAGGGAGGAGAAGAAATTCAAAAATTTTAGAATCCGTGAAGGGTTTATGCGGATTGTAGTACGTAATAATTGAATATACTTGAAGACTTTGTATTAAGTGTAAATGAATCATAATCGTAATCAGTTTGAAGATCGTTCGACAGAGATCTTATTAGGTAAGTACCTAATAGTAACAGATGTTTCATACGACGGAATTGCCGTACATGATATTGGTTTCAAATGGAGTTGAGGTAAAAGTCTTGCCACTGAGTCTCGGAGAATGGAGGAAGCAAGACTGGTATAGGGAAGGAAAGGGGTGGATTGACTAGTGGGGAGGGGAGAAATTCAGTTGAGGGAAAAGCAGGCAGGATGCGCCTCTCGTCGGTTGGGCCACCCCTGGATACTATTTCGTTCGAACATCCATGTGATAACGGAGGACGCCACCCGAATGGTGTTAGTTCGGGACGGGCGTTGGAAGAGTGCGCTGGCAACCAGCAACACAGCTCGGTCGTGAAGGTATAGTATAACTCAGCTCCTTACGCGCTCTCCCGCCATCTCTTCAAAGATGTTCGTTTCCAAAAACCATTGTTTGACCGCATTCGTCAAATCAATTTCACTGAAATGATTTTTTTAGTTAAATAATCATGATAAGACAATTTATCGTTCAATCTTAATCACGCAATTTTGATCAATTTAGTGCCCTATTGGGACATTTGTGATTTCATCCGTAAAACACCTTTCATATTCATGATGTGGCGAAGGAAATCATTGAATATATATACAGAAACTTTGTTAACGACTTCTTTAGGGGTAAAACGCACTTTTAGCGATAGACTGCAGAGTGACACTGCCGATTAAATAAAGTGGGTGCACGATCCAACTATTAAAAAACATTTACAAGTTAATAATACGAATATTTAGCGGATCACCATGAATGCAAAAACCTATGGTGCTCAATAATACTTCATGAACTTGGGAAAGTTGCATTTATAACCGCCAAAAGGCAGCAGCTATTGATTATCGCAGTAATAGTACTCCCACTGAAAGTAAACAGGAAAAAATGACTCGAATAAAATTAATAATTTTGGAAAACTATGAATACCTATGTAGGTATGTAAAAAGAATTGCCGTTTTCCATTCAATCGAAAGTAGAAATGAAGTGACGCATATACCTTTACTCCAAAAAGTGAATGTAAATTCATGTCCCCCACTTGATAAATTAAACTGATAAATTAGAACAGAACAAGAATTCCCCTATTTTTTAGGCCCCTACTGTTTATCGCTTTAATGTATTTTCACGACTGTTTCAACCGTACCCTTTTTCTCGATTTGGAAACGGCAAACAGAATGAAAGAGTGAAACATTAAACAGTTAGCATTGATGTATTCCTCTATCTTACTCTCCCCGTTCTTCCACTCATTCCCTCTCCAAAATGTAAATAATAAAAGACACTGATAAATAAATTGACACTACTATGGCTGTGGTTGATTACGATTCCAAGCTTACATGCAATAAAGCCAAAATGATGAGTGCATTCAAGAAATAATGTGGTCGGAGGTAAAGTACGAATGTTTGTACATGCTCAAGTCTCTATCTCATTAGTCAGATCACCGGTTTTTCTTTTCTGCAAGCGCGTATATTGGCAGATATGATGGCCCAAGCCTTACGTTCCGTGCAATGAAAACAAGCCACCGCAAAATGTGTAAATATTTATGAATTCTGTCGATCTATCTAAATGTTACTCTACTAACGATGCATGTACCTATTTCGTTTCATTTTTCGGTTCATTTTTAAATTTGCGGATGATTTTAAGATTCTCTGCAATAACTTAATTTTCTTCTAAAATGCGGTGTAAGAGGTTCGATTGGTAAACTGACATTTGATTGTATTATAGTGGGAATAACAGTATCGTTTGGAAATCACTGAACTGCAATGAGTGCAATAATGAATACTAATGTTTGTAGAAATAATGGAATCGAAGACCATACGTGCCCTGATTTACTCAATTAATTAATCTCTCTAGCTACTTATGTACTCATTTTATCCGTCACTAACCTATGTCTTGCCTCAATCCGTGAATCAGCCATTTGATCAAGTTATACGAATAGGTCCTCTAAGCAGGTTTTCTCAAACCTGCATCACAAGAAAATGGATTTTGTATGGATATAGGTAGATCAGAAATAGTAAATTACTACCCCCCAAAATTATACTGCTTTCAATATCATGAGCGGATACACACCATGAGCAGGAAGTGCATATGGCGCGTAACTGTCGTGATGGGCAGTGGCTAGCGCTCTCACCATCGCCACTTCACAAACCCTCCGAACTACACTGTCCACATACACTTGCCCCATACACCTCGGTCTACACACCTATACACTCTCCTACCTTAAACCGCCGAACAGATGGTAACGCTGATAACACGGAAAGGGCCGCTAGAACGTGTCACCTTTGAGCGGTTACCAAACCTTGCGGTGGGACGTTTCGTTAATCATGGGCCAGTGTCCTTTGTTTTCGGCCTCCTTAATTAATTATAATGAAGCAACCGTTCCAGCCCAAAGAAACCAACGTTTGTTACAATAGAGGATATCCTATGGTCATTATAATTAATATATCATTCTACTTCTTAATGAAAAGAGGTTTCATCAAAAGAAATTTCACAAAAACCGCACTCATGATTATGCTCCACAACCTTTGAGGTTTTTTATGTTGGCTAAGGTGGATTGCTTTAATCGAGTGTGACGTCTCACGTCCCAAAAAATCATATGACGAATTCTAGCTAGGAAATGCATGTTCATAGCAAAACTAATCATTTGAAGTCGACAGTCGTCTTAATTCATACAATCGTTTAATATTTAATTATTTATATAAAAAACGAATCATTTACCTCCATACAGAACGGTATCAGATTATGTGACAATGTTAATGATAATCGTACTGTTAGTTTATTTAGGTACCTAGTATCCAATATTCAACAACAGAAGTTTTTAAGAGTGTTATTTCCTCGTATTTATTTTGATTTTGAAGTGAATCAAGTAATTCAATAGATAAATCATTCTTAAGGTGCTACTTGTCCAAATATAATTTATTTTACTTTGAAAAACTACGAATAACTACTTACTACAGGGATATATTTTGAACTATTTTAATAGAAATTCTAGGGATTGAAGATCAAAATAACATTTGAGAGATAACGTTTCCAGATTAAATGATGAGTAGACACCCTATAAATAGGAGCATCGAAAGAAATACTACAGAGACCGATGGGGAATTGATTCTTTCCAATTTTGAACTGAACAGAACTTGGTAAGATGGGGACTCAGCTAATCAGCTTTAAATTTCGACGAAACCGATATCGGGACTATGCTTTACAATCAGTAGATTTGAACTGTTGGATACAGCGCATTAAAGTTTTGCATCTGAAATCAATTTGTTTTCGGTGAAGAATTTCTATTCTTTCCGTTCCCGCAAGTTCAAAATGTTTCCTTCCCCATCAAGCTCTTGGTCTAGTCCGAAACTGAATAACTGTAACTCGCCTGCATGCATAGGTGTGCTAATGTTCGGAGGACGATATAAAAGGCTGTTCGCCTAACGCCTGTTACTTCCCGTGTGAATGAATACAGAATTCATGAATGAATTCAGGAATATCGACGATCGCAAAAATAAGTAAAGTTTCCCTGGAAAAAATCAAAGTTTAACGTGGTAAAACAATTTAAATCACGATTTTCCACGTTTGATCTGAATACCTCTTTGGTTAAGTCAATGCTTCTCCGCCTGCCGCATTGCTGTGTGCAGTGTGCATGTATTAATAATACTGACGAAATCATCTCTTGGTGGAACTTAGGGCTCTTGAGGTTGTATTACATAGGAAACCGTGACGTTGTTGTGTTATGAGTTAACTGTGACAGAATGGAGAATGATGTTACTTGAGTTTCTCTATCTCAACTGTAGCGATACTTTCCGATACCCTTAAGCCCATCAAAAGTTGAAACTCAATAAGTTGGAAATGAACGAAAAAGAACAGTTCAAACTCAGATGGCTCGGGTTTAGACCTCTGAAATCCGCCAAACTGGCACTGCTAATGTCCGTTAGCTATCAGTAAGGCAGCGCTGAAACGTTGATTGCTAGAAAACTAATGCAAGAGGTGCCTGTATTTTTCCGAGTAAGGTATTTGTTGCTAAATAGCTTTACCGATCGGTGTGTAGGTACCTCTGCAGTAAGATGCCATTCAACATGCTCATTCCTCTCGATGCAATCCTTGATATTTAGTCACTAGACACAACTTGATTCTAACCTCACGGTAATAAAACATAACACGAGCTTTAGGTTGAAGTATACATAGCAACAGCATTGCTCAATCTGTAACAGATGATGATGATCCTCTTCGATTTACCATCAAACATCCCAAAGGAATTGTGATGTGTAAATTCGTCGATTTTTTCACTTGTAATTCCAATTGCGGTTGCTATTAATCGATCTTTGTTGGTATAAATCGATCAGAGAATGCTAAAAAAAAATATTTTGAGGTTGGTTGCAAAACGCAACGTTGACCTTCCTTTTGCGCGTTGATGCACTATTCTCTCCACGTGTGCAACATTATGCTCTTGAGCATTAGAAGTCCAAGTACACGGACCACTTGGTGCTTGCACAATGAGATCTCCGAGTAGCCGGCGCGGCTGGGCACTAATTACCGGGATACAGTAATCAGTCTAAAAGTTCAGCTTAGTCTCAGTAGAAATCTTTGAAGTTGGACAATAAAATCCTCATAAGCTGAGGAGTTAATTTCACTTGAATATCAAACAGTTGGTTCGAACCGTACATGACCTATTCATCATCCGTTGAACACCAGTCAGTGCATCAATGCTACAAAGTTCTCCTATCTGAAGGACCACCATCCTGGCGAACGATAGATCTAAACAAGAAGAAACATGAGCGTTTGAGGTTCCACGACCTGTGTGGCAACGGAAAGGCAAAGGGTCTTGAAAAGCCTTCGGACAATGCAGAGATGCTGAGATCCTTTGAAATGACTATCATTAGAGGCACGCGCGCCTCCTTGACTGCTCCATCGGCCTATTATGATTCCATCTAATGACTTTTTTCGCCGACTCACCGTTGCTTCCTCGTGCAGTAAGAAATGAGGAAGTCTGCCAACCACCTATCATCTAATTCATTCTCTGAAACTGCAATTCATGAGAAGTCTACCTTTCAAGACTGATAATGAACGTAAAATGAGGTTTATGACCGTTGGGCATGTGCTCAATGAAAATACCAGTTGGACAAGTCAAGATGTATGTTAGTTGTCTTTTGCTCTTAGTTTATAGTTTACAATATCCTATCATAAAAAAGGAGATGCCTTCGATTTTGAGCCATCTGCAGTCACAGAAGCCGTTTGATAAGTTTTGAATAATGAAAAATTTTGATTTAGCTATATTTAGATTTGGAAATCAATATTTCCACTCATAAACAAATGTATTGGGTGAGGGAAATAAAATTGAGGTTGAATGGTAATTTTTCCCTTGAATCAACTGGGGATAGTATCCATGGACAAATTCTAACGTGGATTAGTGATTGACCTGGAATAAAGTCAATAACTTCCAACCAAAATCAATCGTCAAAGGATTTTCTCATTGTGAAAACATTCTGTGTGTCGAGAGACGAAATGTAGTGGAAAACGGGTTGTTTGCTCCTGAAATGGAGGGGAAACGTGTGACTTAACGCACGAGCTGTTGATTATCCTCTCGCCTGCTGCCAACTTGGGAGAAAACATTTTATAGCGGGGAACGCTTCCAGTTTTCCCCCACCCATAAGAAGTGGAAGGCGAGAAGTCTAGGAGAATCGAAAAAATTACGAGCGGCAACCTCGACATGGTAGTATTTTCGAGTTGTCAACCGTTATACGTATTTCCGCCTTAGCTTGGGAACGTAGCCAAAATATATCAGCTTCACAACAACTACCGCGTCCAAGCATTTTAGAAGTACCTTCATTAGTCTGGAAATTGTGATATGAGCAACTTAGTCCCCCTACTCGCGGTAAACTTTTGAACGACTAGTAAGTGTCTATTCGTGAGCAGATAATAACAGAGTGGACCAATCTATCTATAGGAAGAGTCTTATTAAGAAGGCAGTTTGTTTATATATACAGGGTGCGGCAGCGTAACTTCCTTGTTTAAAACCTAATAAAACGCATTGCATGAATCAGAAAATTTTTATTTGTTTTTTATAATATAGGCACATACATAAAGTTTTGTTTTACCCAGTTTTGAAGATCAAATCAGGTAGGTGATGTCCCCCATTCTCCGTACTCTGAGTAAACCGATTTCTGGCGTTTGTCCATGACTCCAGCCAGCATAGCAAGCGTTATGTTGGCAATTTCTTCCTGGATGTTGGTCTTCAAATCTTGTGGGATCCTTGGACGGTTCACATAAGCACGGGATTTCAACAAAAACCCCATAGAAAAAAATCACAAGGGCTCAAATCGGGAGAGCAGGCCGGCCACTCCAAATCGCCCCTAATTGGAAGTGTTCCCCCAAAACAGTCATCGATGCTCTTGAAGTATGTGCCGTTGCACCTTGCATCTTATTGGAACTAAATGTCCCTTAAGACCTCTGCTATGCTGGCTGGAGTCATGACAAACGCCAGAAATCGGTTTACTCAGTGTATGGAGAATGGGGGACGTCAACTACCTGATTTGATCTTCAAAACTGGGTAAAACAAAACTTTATGTATGTGCCTACATTATAAAAAACGAATACAATTTTTCTAACTCATACAATGCGTTTTATTAAGTTTTAAAAGAAGGAAGTTATGCTGCCGCGCCCTGTGTTTAGTTACTGAATATTTGGCTGATCATTTGCTAAGTAGATTCGATCATAAGTCTTAAAGATCGCAAAAGTCGAATAGGGAGAACATTATAGAAACTGAAGGCTATAGGTCACCATACTAATTGCAGTCTTCAATCACTAGATTATTGATATAAAAAACGTTTACATTTTAAGGTACGTAGATCTCTCACCCGCCCCCTCCTCCCAAGAAAGGTCTGAATGCTGTGCTAGATATGCCGAACAAGTTTTTTCTCCAAAATACTGAACCAAACATTACGGAGATCGGTCGGGTAAACTTACCTACATCATAACATTATCAATCAACCTCAAGAGGTAACATTTATGAGTGGAAATGTGAAAAAATCTCTGATGTTATTAGCTACCTATTATGAACTGAATGAAACCATTTCTGTTGCTGTAAGTTTACCCGTTCGTTCTTATCAAGGTCTATTGATAATTAACCTAATATGCAAAAAGATCTAGAAGAAATGTATCGGTAGAAATGGTTAGTATTTTCGCCTCTCACTAGGGAGGTCGATGTTCTATTTCCCAGCCGTTTTGAAAACATTTTTCAACTCAACACAAGAAGTAACTTTCAATCAGTGCACCAACCGATTCTGTATTATATCTAATCGTATTGGGTAATGTAATTTTTGTATTCTATTCAATTTATTTTTAATTGGCGGTTGTCCACCAACTGTGCCGATATGCTTGGAAACTAACGTAACTATACCATAACTTCGTAACTAGGTACATACTATTGTACATGGATATTAGCTAATATTGATGCTTTCCCAACGTAGTTAGGTATTTTGATAATGTTCTTGGTTAAATAACAGACATTTGAATGATACTGCTGCATGACGTACATTTTTATCCAATTCAATACTTCAATTCAAGAACCAAGGGTTTAAATAGATGGGACAGAATCGAAGAAAAATAATTTTCATGAATTATTCATGTCTCCAACTCCCACAAACGCATTGATATTGTACAGTGCACCATGAGGAAAAATCCCGGAAAAGCGATCATCAGACCTATCAGGGTATCAAAACTCAACTAGCCACGCTCAGTTCACTTCAGATTTACGGAGAATGAGTTAAATAACAAAAACCGTTATGAAAACACGGAAATTAAGCCAAATTATTATTTTATAAATCGTGTTTTGCAATTAGGTTCCTTAACGAAGTAACTTTTTTTTTTTAACTTAATGAGAAAGCTAGGAACAATTCTCAGCCCATATCTTAAGATACATTTTCGATGGGGGTCATTCCAAAATTTGACCGTTCTATGCTGAAAAAAAGTTTTAAATAACTGCAAAAAAGGTTCTCCAGACTACTTTCGAAATTCTTGTGAAATACCTCCCGTGACAGGTAAGAATTTTTTTGAAAACTCATTCCAGCTGTGACTGTGTCTTAGCTTGGAGGCCAGAGCGGAGAAAAGTGAATTTTCAAGCTTTTTGTCGATTTTCAGCACATTGTAATGAAATTCAACTACAGTTTTCAGCATAAGTTTGACCTTTAGTTTTGAATGACCTAGTTCATTAGAGGTAAATATTTTTTCAGTAAAATCCTTTTCAAAAATATGAATGCAAAAAATAAAAATATACATATTCATAGACGTTTTTAGTAATTTATTGTGATTTTCTGATAATGTCAAATTTGATCAATTTACTGTGTACGAAAAATGTTGTCTCACTCAAGATTTACATAATAGAAAGCAGTATAACCCAAGAAACATTTCAAAATGCTCGAAAACTGATTCCGGTAAAGACATTTTTGCTTCAAAATTCTTAGAGCAATTGAAATAGCTCAATTTTCATATGGCAATAGCTAGTATGGTTGTTTTAGGACATTAATGGGAAAATTTGATAAAGTTCCACTAATCCCACCGGGCTGCCGTTCAAACTCAGTCATACGTCAGCCCTAAAGAGCCCATATGTCTAATTCCAACTCTTCACATTCATTTCAACGCTGTATATTGATCGATCATGGGTCGGTGCATCATAGTTTGATCTTTCGAAAAGCGCGATGTTGTGGCTGATTAGGAAACTTGAGGAATTAACGTTGCCCATTGGTCAAAGTAATGGGTAAATACAGGAGTAAACCATTCAACAGCTTGAGTGTAAGCAGGACATTTATCAGAGCATCAAGATGCGCCACATTGAGTAAACAAGGAATTATAAGATCAGACAAAATTTGCATTTAATGCAATCGATCCATCGAAATATGCATCTGGAAGGATAGATGTCTCAGGGATTCCCTCTCTTTCCGCTAGAAATAATCCTAGTTCTCGCTGAAGAAAGGCGTACCTAATAGATCACTAGTCCCACTAATGTTTTGTTTTGTAAAACAATACTGTATAGAAAAATTGTTTAGTTTATCTTAGTTCTAGAAATAATAATGTATTTTCAGGTGTGACCAAATTGTTTTAATATTTTGATACCGTTAAAAGGGACTTAGCTTTGTTGGGCTAAGTTCAAGAAAACCTCGAATAAACAACAGTGCCATCGCTTTATATAATGAAAATTGAAACATCAGGCGTTGCCTGCCATTCCGCCCTATAGCCTTTCCTCTTCTCTTTTAAGAAAATCATAGTTCTATTATATTTGAGAGAAATTGAAGATGTAGAGGACGATTTCGGAGCCCTCTAAATAGATTTACGTGAAAAATTGGTTACTATTGGTCAACATTTTCTACATGTTGCAATAGCCTCTATTCCATTGAAAATTGGGACAAGAAAGGGTAATCAAACGGGAAGTAAACTACAAAATTAAAAATTCAGTATTATTTGACCGTTTGATTATTATGATGAATTCTGATAGTAACGCTGCACAACAACGTTGATGTATTGAAATATTGAATAACCTCTTGACTTGCAAATCTGATTAAAAAATAACTTTCATAAAAACATTTCTATAGATTATACCAGCCGATTCGTTCCTAATAAATGGGCTTTTGGGTCCGTTATTACCTGTTAGTCTGCATGGAGGTAATTAACAGAGACCACGATAACTGCTTAGATTAGACGGAAGGACGTATCATAATTTACACTCACTCTCCTGAGCTGCAGGTCGGAAGATCCCACCGTCATAGGTAAGGGAAGTTTTAATGGGCGGTCAAAGGGAGGGGAAGGCGGTTAATGACCGGTCTTCAAAGAAAGCGACCGTTTCCTGGTTCGCTTTGAAGTTCAACGGGGCCGATAATCGGGTCTGACGCTCGAGCCGCGGCGAGGCGCTGTGAAACCCCGCGTAGCCACCTGCTCAGCCGCGCCCGCTACCCGGAGATCTCTTTGTGCGGGCACCTAGTGGTCCGTGTACTTGGACTTCTAATGCTCATGAGCAGAATGTTGCACACGTGGAGAGAATAGTGCATCTACGCGCAAAAGGTAAGTGTAGGTAGTTAAAGGGTCACCGTTACATTTTCCAACCAACCCCAAACGGTTTTTTTTAGCATTCGCTGATCGAGTTATAGCAACCGCGAGTGGAATTACACGTGAAAACATCGATGACATTATACATCCCAATTCCTTTGGGATGTTTGATGATAAGTCGATGATGATCATTATCATCTATTATACGTAATTTTCTCGCACCCTATTTCGAATATGGCTACTAACGGATATTGGGGTTAAGAAAATGGATCAGCTTCGATCCATGATTACGTACTGATTGAACAATCATATTGCTATACATAATTTGTGAGGTGATGGAATGGTATAGTTGCCCCTTCCGTTGAAGTGGATGCGGTTATAATGAGCCGCCACGCTCAGAGGATGACCAAGGCGCTTGAAAACGTCTGATTCACCTCCCAAGGCGACGGATTCTAAAATCGGAAAGAGCCAACTAAGCATATCCACAACAACATTGATGCAAAACTCGTTCAATGTTTTACTTTTTTGTTTTCCTTTCTTTTCTTTTCAGGGGACAGGTTGTCCGAGCGAGCTAAGGCATCAGTCCTTTAGCTGTTTACTTTCAATGCGAGTACTGATTAGCCTGGTTTGAATCCGGCGCACCAATGATTAGGGCCAAAATCCTATCAACTGTTGTATAGCTGTCCTGTCATTCGACAGTTCAACTCTGATCTCGATATCACGTGAATCCAAATCGCTCCCAACCCAGGTGCGTGAGGCAATGGGAAGCCACGAGCGAGGTCGTCAGACCTAGTTCCGATCCTCTCTAGAGAGGACGGCTGGCGACGCCCGCGACACCACCGTGTAGTCGGACGAAAATACAAAGTGAAATTCCTTGTTTACTTTACTTTTTACTTACTTTACTTTTAATGTGAGGTGTGAATCTCGTTGTATCTATTGATTAAATGTCAAGGAATGCATTATGAGGAATGAACAAGTTGAATGTTGGCCATCATACTGTAGAGGTTCCGACACACCGATGTTACTCGGAAAAATACAGGCATCTGTTGCACTAGTTTTCAAGCAATTAACATTCATTCCAATAGCCCTTTTCTAGATACCCCTCTGTTCATTCGTACATCAAATTGGTGTTTCAAATACTAGGACTCGAATGAATTTATTTTGTAAGTAGAAACTACAAATGAACTGACTTAATTTACTGACAGCAAACGGATATTAACAAAGTTAGTTAGTCGGATTTCGTGAGTCTTAACCCGATCCATCTGAGTTCAAACAGTGCGTAATCTTTGTTAATTTCCAACTCTCTGAGTTTCAACTTTTAATGACTTAAGGGTATCGGATGGTATCGTTTACAATTGAAATAGAGAAACACAAGTTACGTAGTTGTCTATTCTGTCACAGTCCACGGTATCCACGGTATCTTTTGTAGCACAACTTCAAGGCCCCCAAGTTTCATCAAGAGCTGTTGTTATCAGTGCCATTAATATACCGCAAATCGGTTTGGTTCTAGGCGGATAATAGTGATAAACTGTTACATCTTTACTATTTTACACATTCTTTCAGTATATTTTATACCTTCTGATTTGATTCTAATCTAAATTTTAGCAATATCTTATTATGTATTCATTTTAGTGATGTTTAACACCAACTCAGGCAAAAATTATAGATTTCAAATCTTTAAAAATAAAGGCTGGCAACAGGTTTTTAGATCTCAATTAATTCATATTAATGTTTAGTTCCTTGGTATTGTATTCTATCTTACCATGAGATTAATCTTAACAATTAGTTATTTACTGTGCCTTTGTTAGAGTTAGTGAATCGAGGATAATTCATATTAAATATGAATAGTAAATTTTACTACCCAGGGGTGCCCACCCCCCTAAGCTCCATGACGCACCCCCCCCCCCCCCCCAAACTTAGAACCAGCCATATTTTGATTGATTACTAGGTTCATTATTATTCACGTTCTATCTAGTGATGTAATATCTTTTTAAATCGTCTCGTTAAACACTCTTTCCATCAACTTTGGCCCACACCCCACCAAAACTTTTTTGGAACCGCCTCCCCCCCCCCCCCCTTTGGCACCCCTGTACTACAACAACCAAACATAGGGACGCATACCTTCCTCCCCAATATATTTATTCTAGCTAGAATCTAGCAGATAGAGGTATCAGATAATTACTGATGGAGTGGATTCACACCTATGTATTAGTAAAGTACTGCCTCGGGAATATTTTTCACAGTAATTGCGTGATTCGTTTAGATTGCTAAGTGCACTGGTTCAATCCATTTGAAATGTTGAAAAATGAAGATTCTTACTAAAGATGGGTGATTAAAATGGAAGATTTCCAATATCTGAAAGGATCTCAGTAATTAGAGTAGATTTCTATTTGTGTGTCCTTTCCACCTTCGAACAGCGCAATAAATATAATTTTGAACTTGGCTCCTGTGAAGTGTTTGACAAGTTAACTTGACCTGAATTTTTAACTGAGCTAAGGAAGTATGGTAAGCAAAGTGTCCCGGCTAACCATGGACCGCGTGCATCTCATTTACGCTCCCGTTCAGAACTCCCACTTTTCGTTTTTCAGCGAATCATCAAGCCAATTTTGACATCCTTGTTGGAATTTACTTACTTTTGTAGACTTATCATTTGTTAAATCGTTGGTGATCATTAGCAGTGGAAGCTCGATTAATTGCCAGTAGTGTGTGATATTTGAAAGTGTGTTTCAGTAAAACCTTTTAGAACAATGTACTACTATTTACTCCGCCAATACTTAGTATTCTCACTAACAGTCAAATTTTGTCTGATTTCTATGTAAATCGATCGTTTCATTCCTAAAAAAGAAGGATCTCACACAAGCGGTTGCTGAGGGCTTATATTCGAAACATGAGGACCGGAAACGATGGTCGAAAATCGCGTGCAGGTTCCTAACAGATGATCATCACATTTTTCTAGGTGCACCGCTTTTCAAAGGCCACGTCTTAACAAGGCGTTGTATTTCCACCTTGGAGAAGGTAAAAAACGCCCAAACTGACGGCTACGGGTGTTATTAATCCTTGTTATTCCTGGTTCGAAGCGTATCCCTTCGACATCTTGATACCTCTTAAAACTCGTTAGGTTCGAGCGAAGGAAGTCGATAGTTAGGGTCAGAAATCAGCCTACGGAAACCCTTCCGAATGAGAGTCCTCGTTGCCCATTTATTAAGCCTATAGCTTTCCAATGGGCCTCGTTAAGATAGGAATCTTTGGAGAAAAACACCCTACGGATTAGTAAGAGAGTTGTTTTCGAAATGCGCAATAATTACGAAAGACTGAGTAGAGGGCGTGTGCATGGGCGATCCTTCATGAGCGTTTACCAGTCGGATACCGCTGGGCTTCCTGTATAGTTACGGTCATTATTCCACTAACTATTCCTGAACATACTCCCAGTTGGGCGATCGGACGAGAAATAAGGTAATGGCGACTCGAAAGATGATCATCGGGTGGGCATTAAGGGTTCTGAATATTTCATGGTTTTAATAACCCTTGACACCAAAATTGGATGGTCGAATTTACTGTTCTCTTATGAGTGGGCACCGACACGCTAATGTGGGGGAAGATTTCAAAGGCTGTTAGTCCGAAAATATTCGTTGGAAAATTCGTAAATGTAAAAGAATCACGCTATGAAAATTCGGTTAAAAATATGTATAACATTCCTTGGATTCGGCTAGAAGAATATTTACTATTTCACATCTCAATATTATTTCCAATGTTTTGTGTCTTACATGGAGTCATCAACTTGGTAAAACGTATGGCTTAACTGTCTCATTAGTTTCATCAGTTTTTAGTCAGAACGTCTTTGCTCTTATCTTTCTAAAGACTATTATTTTACTATTACACTTTTTAACGTCATTCTGAAGTCGCAGAATGATTAATGAAAAATACAGGTGTTACCTCGGTTACTCTTCTGGTTGTTAACAGGTTGATCTTTGAGAAATTAGTTGGTGGGTGTTTGTAATGGGCTTATTTTTGGATATTTGTAACGCGTTTGATTCAGTGAGCCATGATTTATTAATCAAGCATTGTAAAATTAAGGGAGTTGTCACGTTAGCCATTGAAATTGATCAGGTCGTATCTTCCAGATAACCCGCAATGGACTAAACTTGGGCGGTCGCAATATTATTTGTTCTAATTCTGTTGTCCCCAACTTGAAGAATCCATGAATTCTCCTTTTTTTAAATTTATTACAGATTTCATCGCATACAAGGACTATATATTATGAACCCATGAACTCCATTTTTTCAAGGAAATGCATGCATGGGCAGTATGTATTCCAAATCCAAAAATTGAGGCATTAAAAATACCTCAAAATGTTGTGTGTATGAATTCGAACATTTTGGAAATGATCAATTTTGGGTGTCAGCTCGATTTCAGAGCACAACATTTCCTTCCTTGGCGGCAAATTAATTGAATTTTGTATTTAGTAAAACCAAAATGGATCAGCGGTTCCAACAAAAGAAAACGATTTCTCAAACGTAACGAAAAATGGCTTTCGACTGTATTTGAATACCCTCCGAACCTAGCGATATTTATGAAAAAGTAATTATACCCGCAGCATTGTTAGGAGAGCTCATTTTCAAAGAATAGATTGGCTAAATAATCAAGAAATGATTAAGACACCCAATACCAGTTAAAGCTCAAAAAATTCTTAATTTTGTTCGAAAAATTAATAAGAGAATAACAGCAACCCTACCAACCTAAATGATATGTAGCAATAAACAATTAGTAAAGGTTATTAGCCAGTGAGATTCAAAATATTCGTGTTCAGCGTTTAATTTCATGGAAGAAAGGCACAATCATATTAGCCGAATCGGAAGTTGAAAATTTCTAGTTAACACCACTTTTTGAGGTTGTATTTTCCGAACTTGATTTTTTAGACGTCAGATTTCAAATAAAGTATAAGACCGAGTAAGGAAAGAAAATTGTTAAAATGGTATGTCCTAAGAATTGGGCGACTCGCCCCACTGTGAGGTGGCCAAACAATCCATTGACCTGTGACTAAGATCAGGGAACTACCTAAAACTTTCCTCCCAAAATAACTTCATTAATATTGGTTTTCACTCATCAATAAGCACGTGAAAAACAATATTTTGATGACAAACTAAAAGACAAGAAGTGCACAATTGTTTTCAAATACAGAAACTGAATATTCCGGGAGTATAATACCATTAATGGTAGATCAAGGGTGCTACCTCGACCTCCATTTTCGTACTGACTACGTACGTGTTACTGTAGGCGTAGGCAGCTGTCGACAGGACGAGCGCAAAGTTTGCTATCGACGTGACATTCCATCATGACAAACTCGCACGGGGCTTTGTGAGATGCTCGCGAGGGAAACGCTGACCTCTGTCCTCTGACGACAGTATCTCGCTTTATCTGTCACCAACGTCGAACGAGTGAATGCGAAACGTCAAAGCGTCCCCTTCAAACGAGGATCTCGTCCACCTCCCGTCCCATCGTAGGACGATTCGCCGTCCACTTCTCAATCCATTAGTGACGTCGCCGTCCGTCGTCGAGGGGGAATGAGTTGGCCGCGTCCGCGATTCAGCTAGGGAGTCAGGCGCCCTCGTTTTCGCAACAATGAGGCTCACGAAGCTTCATCTACCCTATCGCAAGTTAATGAAATGTCTCCGAGCCCAATTCCATGATTGGGAAACAACACAAGTCTTACTCCATTCGATCGAAATAGAAATTCCAACGTCAAAAAGTTTAAGCTTGGATACTTCAGATGAGCTCTCTTATTTGATGAGTACCCCTCACTGGATTTCTCTGCTTTTAAAGACAGGGGGCAAATATTAACCTCTAATAAAACGTTGGATTCAAGAAAACGCTTCTAAAATGCTGCCAACCATTACCATTTTGTTTCCGAGTCTACCAAGGTAGCGGAAGCATTGTTTTCACTTTCTGAATGTGAAAATTTGTTTGTCTCCAAAATCAAAAATTCCACTCGCATTTTGCGTTTTAGACCTTTCTGAACAATTTTGGTTCCGTGTCTGTCTGTGTGTCTGTCTGTCAGCAAATCCTTGTTACGGGCAAAACTACACGAAGTTATAGTCCGATTTTGACGAAATTTTCAGGGATTGTGCAGGTTGGGGTGTAGATGGGTCCCCTATAGGTTTCATGACTCCCGGATCAATAGTAGCCTCTGCGCAGGCGCAAACGTGAAATCCTTGTTACGCGCATAACTCCGGGAGTTCTTGACCAATTTCGATGAAATTTTCAGGGGTTGTTCGGTTTGGTGTGTAGATGGTCCCCTGTGAGTTTCATGACCTCCGGATCAATAGCAGCCTCTGCGCATGCGCAAACGTGAAATCCTTGTTACGAGCATAACTCCGGGAGTTCTTGACCAGTTTCGATGCAATTTTCAGCGATTGTTCGGTTTGATGTGTAGATGGTTCCCTATAAGTTTGATGACCCCCGCTGAATCGAATGGTGACAACGCCAGACCTCTCGAATGACTATTCAAGGTAGTTTTGTCGGATGCATAAACCCGTTCGTTTGTGAACAGCGTGTACGGCATTTCTAAGCTGTCCGACCAAAGTCAGGATAATCGAAGAGCCGTGAGACGGCTATTGTTTGTGTCCATTTACGATTGTGATGAGTTGCATTCATCTTTTTGCTGACACTATAGACCCTTATCAAACCAGGCTTCCGTACCATTACCAACTGTTCCCTTTCGTCTCTTTCCTCGCCCTATTGCATATTCCAATTCATCATGGTGCGCTATAGCTATTGAACATAGCTGGTAGTAATAACCAAAACCTTAGTGACAAAAAACATTCAGCAGATAAAAAATAGATAGTTTACTAGAAAAAGAAAGATCATCCACATAAACAATATTATCTACCAATGTTTTTTCCACATACTATCCGAGGTGTTCGCTAGGGTGTGAGTTGTACACAACAGGAGTGTGACTCCCTTGCTGCTTCAGAAGCATTGCCATTGGCGAAACCGTACACAAAAATCATGTCAACATACTCACTTGTGGTATAGCTACTCAACTGAAAGCAAATCGTCGCAATCAATCGTAAATGAACACAAACAATAGCTGTCTCCCGGATCTTCGATTATCGTGACTTTGGCTGGACAGCTTGGAAATGCCGTAGACGCTGATCACAAACTAACGTTTTCATTCATTAAATTGATTTTCATTTTTAAATATTTTTTTTAAATTTAAATCTGAACAATCTTGTTTAAACTTTAACTCTTTGTATGAACTCGATTCAAACCCCAATATCTTACCATTGTCCAACAGCTGGATAACATGTTCAAGTCAATAAACATTTTACTAAAACTGAATTTGGTCAGAAACAACAAATTATCAACATCGCAACACTCAATGCTGCGGCCAACAGGTTGGGGTTGATAATACACGGCGCACAAAGCAACCCCTCCTTCAAGACCTGGGGGTCATGCGGGTCATTGCATACCCTCGCCCCTGACCAAGACACAGCGGCGTAACGTACACCCCCGCAAACCCCGCGATGCGGGGAGGCCAGGGCTACAAGGGGGCCCGATAACGGGATCGCTCTAGCAAAATTCATTTTTTTTTTTTTCTAATTTTAAAGAATAAAGCGGAACTAACGATACACAGAAAAATTCCATTCTGTAACATCAAGTTTATAAACATCAACGGTAATGTAGGTTCATTGATCAATCGTCTTTTGGCTTTATTTATAACCAGGTGAGGAAGGGTGTAAAGTAGCTAAGGTGTCAGAGTCAGAACTTTTGAGATTTTGAGGTTAGTGCGGATCACGGGAGTTTAATGTTTTTCAACATGTTGTTGATTCGAATCGTTATAATATAAATTGTATACCATATTGATATTTAAAAATTACTGAAGGAACTGATGTGTCTCTGGAAAAAAGTTGACTTTTATAACACACGGTCATCCAAAAGTTTGCTAAGTAGGCTAGAAGTCTCGAGTTCGTAAAGGTAGGTTAAATTGTTATATTATATTATATATATTTAGTTAGATTATCGTAGAATATTGTACGGTAACTGTTGAAAAAGTGCACGCTTTGCCAAAATAAAAAAAAAAAAAAAAAAAAAAAAAAAAACATTATGGGGAGGGTCCCCGAAAATATTTTGCGGGGGGGCCCGCTGAAAAGCGTTACGCCACTGCCAAGGCAATGCCTCCTCCGTAGCTTTCCAAATGTTCAAACATTAGGTCTTTTTTAGTGATACAGGGTGTCCCAGGACTTATGCACAATCCGAATCCTACGTTTTCTACAACTCATTTCCGACTGCGATGAGTTGCATTCATCTTCAAGACTCTTAGAAAAACCTCAATTTTAACATAAAACACACGTTTTTCTGCAGTTAAACACTTTCCTTAACTAAAAATATTTTTTAAAACCAAAACGATTACACCGTTGCAACATTTTGACACACGGTTCACCAGGCCTGCACAGTTCTGCGCCAAGCATTCATGAGGTTTCTAGGCGAGATAAAAAAAAAACAGGCCATTTTAAGATTTTGACAAAAATGTCATTTCGCGCAGCAATCGCACGTCTTCAATGCAATTTAAAAAAAAGTTTTCTGACATCAAATAGATAGAAAATTTAACGATCTTTCCAACGGTGTCATTAACTTTGTCCTATCTCCAAAATTGAGGGAGTTATGACAGTTTTAATGACTTAAGATCGAAAACACGAAAAAAATCTTAAATCGCGAATAGCTTGGAAACGAGGTCTCTGGCAAAAAATTGCTAACAAACATTTTTGGTTGGAAATGAGTTGTAGAACACGTAGGAGTCGGATTGTGCATAACTCCTGGGACACCCTGTATAGCTTGACTTGCCCATTTCGTCAAAAACTAATAGAAATCATTTAGGTATAGTAGCTACCACTTCTCTAGTGAAATAGAATTTCTTCTTTTTTTTTATTAGCCGTTGTGATGCAAAATAGATGTACTCATATCGATAATAACTCCATCTGTCCTCACTCTATAAAGCATTTAAAAAATTATGGAAAGGTCCTGTCTTCAGGACAAACCACACTGTTCCTAATCAAGATACATTTTTATCGGTTTCCGGACAACGTTCGCAAACGTTGGGTTGAGAATTTTCGAGGACTGTCCTCGAATGGTGGAACAATACTAAAACGCTGCAAATTCGTTCACTGGGCTCAATTGGGGTGTTCTTGTTTCACAGGATAGGGCGATTATTGAATTTCAGGAGGCACACAAATATGATCAACTGATCAATCAAAATAGGTATTTACGTGCTCCATGCATATCTCCCGAAATTCAATAATCGCCCTATCCTGTGAAACACGCACACTCCAAAGCTTAGTAGAAATTCAAATCATCAACGCAAGCCGATTGAATAATAAACCCCAGTGAAAGAATTTGCAGCGTTTTTTTATTGTTTTATTGTTTTTTTAAGAGTTGCTCGTAAATTACGATTTGACGAGTTTCCACAGTACATGAAAAACTGATCAATGATGCAATTCAAAGACTTTTTTGGTGAGTTTCCCAATTTCCCTCAAAATTGCCGTTCGCAGTCACCCTTTATCGCACTGTTTGAAGGTATTCTCCTAACTACACCTCGGATACTTGAAAACACTCCTGTGAATTGTGAAGTTCGAAAAGAAAGTTCATTCCTTCAACTAAAACCACTTTATTTTCCACTCGGTTCTATAGTTACATCTCTCCCGTGTTCCTCAACGTCCAGTTATAAATAATTTACCTAAAGGGTATGGTTAGGTTCATTGCTATCCTTGCAAACCTTCAGCTTTCGATTCAAGTAAGAGGAATAAAGATGACAATAGATTTCATATAGCATATACTGTACATCAATTCAATCATTTTCTGCAGTAACCAGAAAAATACATTCTTCCCAAAATAGCGAAGTTAAGATTTTCAAGGAAAACAAGGGGACACAACCATACCTTTGCATGGAAACACAATGGTACGCCATTAGACTCATTGGGATGGGTCATATTTCTGCTCTAATACCTATGGTATAGTACTTACTAATGACATGTTCTGTAAGTCCTTTAAATAAGTTTTGAAAACTGCATGAGGTCACACTCAACTCTTTTTAGCAAGTGATAAAACCCGCAGCCGGCAATGAAAAAAAGATCCCGTTTTTAAATATCAAATTCGTAGATCTATTAAACATCATTGTAACATCAATCATATCAGTAATATTTTAAACATTTTAAAACAAGACGAAAACTAATTTCGATATTGATAATTACTTATAATGTGAATGAGAAATCTACTTTCAATAGTGAATATGTCCACTTCAAAAAATGTCAAAAAGGGTATTTTTTCATTTAAAAAAGGTGTCGGTCATTTTTGAATTTTTTATCAAATCGTGTAGTCCTTTGATGGGCATTCACATGTTTTGGATCTCTAATCTCATGTTTACTGTAGTAAATCGACATTTTCATAATGGACACGTTCCGTTTTGGTTCAAAACTGTGAACATGTTTCATTTTGAAGTAATTTGCTTGTACGGAGCTTCAACAACACGTTCTTGGATGAAATGTTATTTTTGTTAAAAATTTTGTGTTGTCACACAATTTTCGTTTTCAGATGCCACCTGACCTTGCATACAGCTTAAAACCAAAAATTTCTTCTCAAAAATCAGAAGTTACACTTTCATAAAAAACGAACGTGAACATCTCACAGTGTAAAAATAAGACGCACAAAATTTAAAAAAATTGTCAAGAAACTGACTACACAACTGGATTTTCAAGAAATTGACTACACAAAAAACTGGTACCAATCAAATAACTTGAAAACAATGTGCAGAGAGCCCCCCTCACTCAAAAAGCAGCTGGCTGATAAAAATTAACGGAATGGAAATGATCCCTTTTGATGGTGACACTAATTTTGAGGCTGGTTTTAAGCAAGCAAATGTTCTGATTCGAACGCTAACGAATACACCTCTAGTTAAAACACATATTACAGAATAAAAAATGCAACAAAAAAACAGTTTTGAAAAAATGGGCATGTTTCCATTTGAAAGTAAACTCTTTGAATACCAATGTATTATTGACATCCTTATGATTAATATAATATTGACTAATATATCGATTTTTACAGGTTCGTCTCGCCACCTGCTGGTCAACCCGTACAGAAGGCACTAAATGTGGTAAGTATCAATCTATCACAAAAACTCATTTATGATCCATCAAAATTACCGTACTGCAAAACTACAGGTAAAGGAGGATACCCTAAAGCATTTTAAACATCAGCCCATATAATCGGATGGTTCAGCGGATGACCGAAACGATTTATCCACCTATACGCGAAAATAATTCCGGATTTCCATATTCATGAGACCTTGGCGTCTATCGAGTGTTACGCAACACGTGCATTCACTTTGCATTCCCCACACCCACAATATGGCACATTGCCGCATTCTTTTTTTTTTTTTTTTTTTTTTTTTTGGTTTTGTGGTTTTTTCTCTTTGAAGTGCACACGCGGGTGTTTTGCAATCGGTCGAGCCTTCCCACGCCGTTTCCCGTCACGTTATACCCATTTGCGCCTCGCGGTATATGAATAAACATGAATCGCCTGGTAGGCCCGTGCTCGTTCCTCCGCTCAACTCAACGGGAATGTTTTTCCTTGAATAGTACTGGTAACTAGATAGATAACTTTCTCCTTCGCACAGATAAAGAACTCCCACGAGTGCGTAGGCCGGGTGACAAGGACGCAATCCGTTATCGATAACGATGTTATTCTCACAGCTAGGGAAATCTATGGGCGATGGGAGTATCGAGCCGAGTTTGTTCACGATCTCTCGGCCCACCTTCTACGCGGCACTATAACTTATTGGAAGTGAGAAACGAACGAGGTGATTTGTTGAATCGTAAATGCGTCTATACGACAGGCTGAACGAGCTTAGTTAGGCCAAATTATCATACGTGTGTTGATCAGGTTAGTACTTGATCAAATGTTACAGTTGACCTTAACATCAATAAACGTGTAACATCAAGTTTAATCTAACAACTAGCGTCTTGCAATCCTAATTAGAGTTTGAAGGCAATCTCCGTAACAACCTCCCCACCACTACCACCAAACTATGTTGTCTGTCTCCCTCTGCACTTTTCGTAATTTCAGAGGAATCTGCATTAAATAGTATATAAAATAAAATTTGTATAAAACCGTATTGCTACAAATCGAGGTAAAGGTTCAATAATCAACAATAATCCAAATATTGTTCTTAGACAGCTGTTCACCAGTGACAGTTCTATCTAACATCAACGTAAATGATGTAAAGATTTAAACTTACAGGTATTACTTCTCGTATCGTATTGAATAACGTAAATAGACTCCTTTCGACGTATTTTCAAACTTGATTTGATTCATAAGAACCGGTTTCGAAATTTAGAAAGATTTTTGTACCCAAAAGAAGTACAACACCATCATAACTGAATTTCATTCATTAAGTTCGTATATAAATCAGGTTTTGTTGAGCGACCACTCAAAACTATACTTATATCAACTCCCACAGTCCACAGTCTCGATGAACTCGTACAAAGATATTGAAGAACAAAAACGTTTGTAATCACAAATACATCGGTTATGGGAAGTGATAAGTAGTTGATTGTCCCAGGAAACTAGAAGCATTTGGTGCAAACTTACAGAGAAATCGCGGTAAGTAAATCTTACAAAAAAAGTCCAAACTTAGAGGATACAGTTTAAAACCACATTTTTCGGAATTACGGAATTTAAATTTCCCAGTCTGTAGTACAACTAGGCCAAACTTGGGACGAACGAAAACAAAATCAGGGAAATCAGTTTGCAATTGAAGCTTTTTAGTCTCAGCAAAAGAAAACTGACAACAATCTACCGTGTGGCAAATAAAATGAACAGACCACATACCTGCCCATATTCTTCAACTTCCTTGACGTGGACTTACAGTATTCGGGCTAAAACTTCGTGAAAACTGCCTGCGTTGGACCCACTTACCTAAAACCAATGAAAATGGTGTTTAAAATCTAAAGATTCAACAAATAACTGAGATTTCATCTAAATTAGCTTTTAATTGAGGGAAGGGTGCTGCGTGATATTCATGTTAGTGAAACCTCTGAGGTTAGTTCTTATTACACCATTAAATGGTGACAAATTTTGCCACCTTCAAAAGACGAGTAGGTAGGAATTCACCACTGCTGAAACGAACAGACCGAAGTTGACGTGAGACCAATTTTGTTCACTAACCCACAAAACGTTGATGGAATAGTTAAAACAAATACGTACCTTGGAAAGTTTATAAGAACTCATCTTTGAAGAAGTGGATAGACCTACACATATCTGTATCTAATACCGTCAGATCATGATTAATCCAGAAATAAAAATAAGTATTAAGTCACTTTGTTTTCGGAGAAAGAATAAACAACCAAAATTTAAGAGTACAACTCACAAAACTATTTCATTGGCCACAACGAAGTGAAAATGCAGTTCGAAATCGTATCAGTATTGCAATTGAGAAGAGATCGGGTTACCAATTCTTATCATGTAAATTTCCTGTCTCTTCGTTGTGTGTACACTGTACAGCAGGTAACCGGTGAAATGTTCGTTGATAAAGATAGTTATGTACTTACTTACATATTAGTTCGAGTTTCTTTTTGTAAATAGTGAACATGGTTGATCCACTAAGGAAGACTAGTTTCCTAACTGGTGTGCTCATTGGCTATTGTTAGAGCCTTAGCCCTTCACAACAGATGGTGAAAAATCAAACTATTATATCAAAAGTAAGCTATATTAAACATTACTGCCCTTATTGTTGAACCAGCTGATTGATTGTGTGTCAATTTTATCAACGGGCTACGGATTGAGCTTTTGGTTTATTATTCAATAATAAACCATTGTAATCGCTCTTGAAAACAAATTCTAACCCCCCTGAAAATTTCATGGTTTACGTTTCAAAGGGTATAGAATCCGAATCTGCAATACAAAATTTTCCGTCCGTCCGCCGTAAGCCGTACGCACGATTTCTCCCAAACGGCTGAAGCAAAAAGCTGAAATTTTCAGGAAAAATCCATGTTGGTCCGGCGACGCCCCAATTCTTGAGCCAGCTCTCTCACTTAATTTAAAACGCCTTTTAAGGGTTGTCAAAGTTTTGTAAAATCCCTAAAAACCTCAAAAAAAGTCAAGGCGGCCTAAATTTGTACTCTTTTTGAAGAACACTCCACGAGGAATCGAATGAGCCCCTCCCCAGGTCCGTAGGTCAAACCATTCCCGATCTATGGCCCGATTTATGGTGCCAACATTCGCGTTATTTTGGTTCATTATTGTTTTTGTTTTGATATCAGTGACCTAGTGATGTAGTGATGTAGTAATGTGAACTCCTAAAAGGCTTTGTAGCCGATACACGGGTTGCAGCATTCTGATATGCATGAAACGCTGCAAATTCTTTCACTGGGGTTTATTATTATTATATTCACAAGTGATGGAGCGATAATTGAATTTCAGGAGGCACACAAATATGATCAACTGATCAACCGAAAAAGATATTTTGGTTGAGAACAGATTTACGTGCTCTATGCGTATCTCCTGAAATTCAATAATCGCTCTATCACCTGTGAAACACGCACACTCCAAAACTTAGTAGAAATTCAAATCATGAACGCAAGCCAATTCATTAATAAACCCCAGTGAAAGAATTTGCAGCGTTTTTTAAACTCCGAGCGTTAAACTGGAATGTAGTGATGGAAACGACATCTAGCGGCAGAGTTGTGTACTAAGACTGCTGGAGGGAAGCTGTAGTGCCAAGAAACGCCGCTAGAGTTCAGCTCTGGACGAACACCCCTCTTTGCCGGTAAGGGAGTTCGACTCTCTCATACATTATCCACGCTGGTAACGTGGCTAGTTTGAAACGCCGCTCATAGATGTCGCTAAGTGTGGCAAATGTCGCTAGGGCACACCCATCACGTTTGCCGCTCCCACTCCTTTGCCAGACTCCAACTTGTTACTCACGCCGGGCCATCAGCCCCAGCCGCGTCGCGAGTTCCGTCGCCTTGTTACACCCCAGTATGCATTCTTTCATCCAACCAATTTTTCTTTAGTATAATGGCAATCCTTCACAACTACCCATGAATACAGTGGGTTCTAATTAATGATAAATATCCAAATGCTTCCCGTTGAATTTCGATCATTCCCGGTCAATAATACGGGCATCTAATTTTTAATTATAATTTCAAATTAACTTCCATTCTTAACTCAGTTTCTTCTCAACAATCTCCTGGCTCCCACAGTCACCGGAATTATAACTCAGGTGAGCTACAATATTATCCTGCTTGGTTTTCAGTGTCTCTGTTGTATGCTTGGTAATTTCCCAAAAAAAACTCGATTTGTCCCTTGTAATTTGCGTCGTAATTGGAAGAATATATGTTAATTCTGTGGCTTTTTCGCATGAACATTTATAACTTTGCTATTTGTCATTCAAAATATTGTTATCAAGCTATTCAAAACCGTCGCCTCGATAAGAAGAAACCAATTTTATAAAATTCAATTTCACCACTTTATTAGGAGTCTAGCAGTACTTACTGCATAATTAAAATTATAAAACGGCAATGGTTTTAACATCAAAACTTGTTTCGCGATTTTCCACAGTTGATGAGTCCTTATTTTATGCCTTAAATCGAGAAACTGTGTTTTGATGGCACCTAATTGATTTCCACTCAAGCTACACTACATTTCCACTGAATTACATCACGGAATTTGCAAGAATGTGTCGCAAAAGACCATCATGTTGTTGTCGAAAATTCCTCTCTAACCTGTTCAACGAATATTAAATCAAGACGTCAGTTGAAATGACGCCATGTATTGTCTCTTCTGAAAACATCGACTCGCTCATTTCTACCAACAGTTTGGAGTGAGATCGAGAATAGGTACCTACTCATCGCATCCGCGGCATGTAATGAACACATTCGAAAACCTTTATCTAATTCGGGGATTGACAAGCACGCTACAGACCCTTGACAAAATTAATAACAATAAACACTTCACATTGTTGGTGGTAACAGGCGTGTAACGACGTTATCATTTGACGATTATGCCACTATTGCGCATCGAAATGAAACTTAGTAATCGTTTTATTACTGATTCATTCTATTAGTACAGAACCGAGGCTTATAATGTATGTTTACAAGATTTACCATCACAATCGGTTTCATTTTTATATGACCACTATTTACTTCTTCTCATTCTACCTAATCATCATTTTCGTTAATCGATTTTTTAAAATTAATTTATTATTAGGACACTAATATGTATGTATATTATTTTTCTCATTTACTTTACGAAGGTAGCAGCCTCTGGGTAGCACCCACATTTTTTGTATTAAATAAAATCGATGAAATTTTCATTCTCCAGTCTTCAAAACCAATTGAAATCAAGTAAGCCCCTAATATTCCTGCTACCATGAAATCTGCTTAAAAAAGCAATTTTTGCCTGAATCGATGGACTATGTTGATTGATATTCTAGCAAGATCGACTTAATATCTCGCGAGTAGAAGCTCTTATTCTTTCTAACTGATATGATAGTTTACCAATGTAAACTTCATACACTTGCGGTTCGATAGAGAGCAGTTGAATTTCCTAATCAACACAACGTCCTCGAATCAGTTCGATTTGTGGTTGAATCAGAAAACTCGAATGTTCAAAGAAATCATGCAGTAATCTTTGGAAATTCTGCAGTAGGAAAAGGACATCTGATAAAGCGTTCATATATGCTTAATAAATTGGTTTAATGCACCGATAAACGTTCTAAGTGCGTCATGGTGGGATGTCTCGTAAAATTAGGAGCATTACTTCTAAATTTCATAAATAATAGCTTGTGGATCCAGGTTGTCATTCTCTGGCAGTACTTTATTGTCGTTAGGGCTTTTATTTTGTTCAATAGTGATAAGATCTCTGACGTGGCACGATAACGATTTGCGGTCCTCTTTTGTGGGCCCAACTCCTTTCTGAAACGTTCGACAACGTTTAAATGACGTGGCCGATTAGAGACAGCGGAAATCGATAATGAGCTGATAATGAGGAGGAGGTGTAGTCTGCGTCACATTATGGTAGTAGTTGGGGAACCTATTTCCAACTATTCTTGCTCATTTTAACTTTGTAACGCAAATACATTTAGTTTGTCCCTGTCAATATACAGTAACTAAATGCATTCGGTACCAATTGCGTTGTTACGGGTCTTCGAAATAACTGAAGCCCGCCCAATTCGTCGAGAACAATTAATACCTATTAGCCCCAAAATTGACCTTGGGTAAGAATTCTGACGTTGGACGAATTTTCCCACAAAACTCAACGATGCAAACAGTTATAAAAACTTTTTCAAGAATCCTATTTGATTTTTTTTTTTTTTTTTTTTTTTTTTTGCAACAAATTTGAATGCCGATATTTGATTGTTCGAAATGCTTACAGCCAGCCCCCAATGAGTG
The DNA here is from genome assembly GCA_031894815.1 of Creontiades dilutus. Lineage (NCBI taxonomy): Eukaryota > Metazoa > Arthropoda > Insecta > Hemiptera > Miridae > Creontiades > Creontiades dilutus. Next base: position 1,700,201 of record JAVIWC010000667.1, read on the forward strand.
TCCAAACATGAACTTTCAAAGTTGTGAAACCAATTTATGAAGATCTTTTAAATAAATTGGTTGTTTCGAGGAAAGTAGAGGGCTATGACGTTTATCCTTTAAAAGTGATTCAATGGAGCCGTAACACCTCGTATTTTATCCGTAAAATCTAGCGCCGAAAAAAAAACTGCCCAAGTGAATTACAGTTGGATGGAAAGGAAGAAAGTAAACGCCAAAACGACCGGCCTTGGCCTCTCGCGTGCTTGGCAAGCTAAGGGGGTTTTCATCATTCGAATTTGTTTTAACCGGGGTGAGTCACACGAGACAACAATTATATATTTGACGTTGTATTCGGACATATATCAGCTCCCAAATCGTTTCATTCACCTAAATGTCCATTACATTTTCAATTTTCAAAAACGACTTGAAAATCTGAAAAGCCGCTCGGAAAAAGTTCCTCAATTCGGAAAAAAACGAGAATCTCCTCGTACACAGTATCTACTCTTCGAAGTTTATCATTTCACAAAAGAATTCGGTTCCTACCTAAGAGTTTTAATATTGATAAATCTCAATGTAATAATTACCGACTTGTTCAACTAAGGAGATTGAAATTGTTTGGGATTCAAATTAACTCATGCATTTGGTGAGAACGTCTCATGGCTACTGTTTTGAATGAATTAGCTCTTCATATAACTGTAGAATCCTATACAGCTAGGAAAAATTGTAATCTTCAAGTAACGAACACGCTAAATTTGAATTTCACTAAATGAGTGTCCGTCAGTCGGTGCTTACTACTGAGAAAATATGAAGATTCCTAGAAATTTCAGGGGAGAGAACTTTTCTGGATAATCCTCAGTAGATTAAGTACCTACTTAACTGCTTCATGGATAGACATAAACGATTATTTTTCAATCTATTAGTTAGGAAGTTTTATAACTTGAAGAGTGTTTTAAGCAATTTATATAGAGTACATAAGTACGACTATATCAGCGCACCAAACCGAATCAAAATTTGATTTTGATTGACATTTAATGTCAATTATTATACAACGGTTTAATATTTTATTTTATTGGTAAGTTTGCCATTTGTATAGAACCAAAGGAAGAGTGGTATTTCTCCCGTTTGTTATTTTTTGAGCAAACCAATAGGTTTTTGGTAGGTATTTTATTGTTGAACTTGACAATGTTTAGTCGTTCAGTGAGGTGCCACATTTTTTGGTTTAAATGAGAAAACTGGAGTAGATAGGTACCAAACATGTCGAATTTCCTCCTGATGATGAAAACTTCATCGCGATTCACAGTCGTGTGGTCAATTTTGTTTCATTTCAACAAAACATACAAATTTCGTGTCGAAGTAAAAGACAAGGGCCATTCAGCCAGTTGAATCATTATTTACAAAAAATAGATCTGTACAAGTCTAACAAATCAAGTGTGAGGTATGAGAGATATGCGGTAATACCACAGGTAAAGGGGAAGTACAAACTTCATTGCCTGCAACAACTTACTTGCAAAGCTTACCACATAATCGTGGGCGTGTGGTTAGTTTAGGAATTTAAAGGATGAAATCTTATTGCCTTCGTTATTCCGTACTATGTGAGGTAAACGATCCATTCAATTTGCAGGAGTGGTTTTCCTCATCTAAAACTATGAATGTAAAAAAACTAGTTATTGTAAGTATCTCAGCGTGCGTTTGAGAATAACAACGTTTCAGAATTCAGAAGTACCTAACTCCGTTTTTCTGATTTTCTCCAAATATTTACTGTATGCCGTGGTTTTATAATTAAATGATCAACATACTTTCATTAACAAATTTTGATTCGGAATTCCTATAATCGACATTGCGATTCACAAAATTTAATTTACTATTTTCTTATTGAATAGGTATATCATATACAACGCTGGAATGGTCTGTGAAAGCCATTAACATTTTAGTAACTTTCCGATTGCATTAGTTTGTCATTCTTTGTTTGCCTCAGCTAAATTCGTTTTCAATTTGGTTTTCAACAATCGTGCAATCTGTATATCATACATCATCATAGTATTTTGGGAAGGGGGTTTCGCTACGTTTTGGTATTAAATGAAGAATGGATCAACTTCGAAATATAAATAATTGAAAACCATTAGTTCACCAATGATAGGTATTGAACGTCAGAGGGTGACAAAGACTTCAACCGACTCATAACTTCGCTTGAGACGGGATTTAAAATAAATTATACATTTTCCATCGAACAGAGACAGAAAATAATTTCAAAGCCACTTACCTGGCAAGGGGGTTAGTAACGAGTTAATAATAACAATAACTGTAAATCAATTTTCGATAATTGGCCTTTCTTTTTAGTTGAGAAATAAGAAACAGATCATTTAATACTGATTGGTTTCCTGTGAGTTTTTGCGAATTATTGATCAACAAAAAACAAATTAATTCTATTTTATTGTCATCAAGAACCCTCCTTACATACCTTGTTAAAAAGCGTTTAAACCCATTTTGAGATTTGATGGTTTACGTAACTGGAAATGTTATGCAAATTTTTCACAATTCGGTTCTAAAATCCCCTTTGAGGTAACTAGTAGTAAATTCTACGGGATGAATAAGATAAAGGTTGAATCTTGAAAAATTTTGGGTAGGTTTTCTTTCTTTTTTTTGAAATTATTTTTATGTTTTATTTTTACATTATTTTTATTTTTGATTCAATAGAACGTGGAGCACTGTATCTAACAGGCTGCTGTCTGAATGCGCTTGAAGTCAGTTAAAATCGGTAGCTTCACAGTGATTTGCAAAAGCTATTCTTAAACACTAGAATGGAAAGTAAATCAGATGATTTTTTTGCTCTAAGAACACTCACCCAAAAATTGAATAAACTAGCTGCTATTCAAGGATGTGTTCGGATTTTTCCCGCATGTTGATCTAAAATTGATAATATGAATTCATTTCTCAAAAAAATGAGTTGACAATAACACATTTCTGTATTCCTAACATTCATTAAAGTTAACATTTGCCAACTAACTCAGCTGGCGTTACCTACCATAAACCGTTTTTACAGTAGTTAATCATTTACATCTTGGAATTTTCCATGATATTCATAACTCCCCTTAAACTTTTACAATTAAGTCACTCATTTTCTCCAGCGTCAGCAAACTACTTAGCTTTGGCAATTCAAAATGATTCCGAACGCGATAAACTAACGAGCAGGTTCCTAATGTATTTGACGATTACCAAGGCTGATTATCATTATTTTCTATCCATTTATCGTATCTTCAGGTATTCAAATGATTACTGTTTGTGTACGTTTGATACCCCATAACATTATCAGAAGACACTTTGTTTCTTCTTGCCTATGCAAACTTGATGCTCTTTTAGTGTGACGATGTTAAAAAACACAGATCAGTTTTTGATCTCAATGATTATCTAGATTAATCTCTCATACAAATAAACTGTCTATCAGTATACAGAATACTGTCTATTATAAAATAGATGTTTTTTGTTGAAAATCCAACATACAATTCAGAAACGCTTTTGCTTTTTTGAAAATTTTCTACAAACAGAAAATGTACCTAAACCGGATAAATACAATCTTGAAGCAAAGCAGACTCGATATTTTGGCAAATTAAAACATGTCGGTTTCAACGAGGGGTTATCTATTTTAGTCAAGTACTGGACAGTAGAAAATATCACCTGTTTATTGTAATGAAAAGTAAAAATATTCCCCAGCTCTTTCAAATTAGTGGTACTGCTAAAATTGTTTAATTTTTCATAAATTTAAATTTTGAATTTTTGAATGTAATAGGTACCTTTAACTGTTTCACGATCATTCTTTACTTGCTATGATTCAGATAAGTTTTGACGTGCACAGGTAAGCAGGGACGTTTAGCTCGTATGAGAACAGTGCAGAAAAAAAACTCGCACAGAAAACTTGTAGTGTCCATTTAAGAGTACAATTAGTGTAAGAATTATCAGAATTGAAGTGAATGTATTTGGAAGATATAAAACAGAACGTGTAGGTATTCCTAATTGCCGCACTGACTACTGCAATTAGTTTTTTTATTAGTCTTTTATGAAGGGACAAAAATTGCCAATTCAAGTTCTTACACAACAATGATCAGACATCGACAAATTGCGTAATCACCATTTCTTAGAGACAGCCAGGTAAACAATATTTAAACGGCTTCGCATTTATCATTATAATTATTTAATTTCATCACAGTACATTTATAATTGGGATGATTGCTACCGAAATGTGTTGATTAAAGTGGAACGCTGTGGTTGGGGCAGTCGTGGTCGGTAGTTCGGAGCCAAAATCGATTAATGATGCGATCTCAGACGCGGCGGGGGACCCTTGGCAGACCTCATGCTCCGAAGATTTTCTGTTCCCCGCTGCGCCCAACTGAAATTAATCCATTTCACAAAGACACCAAACGGTTGCTCGTGCCTACCATATGTTACTACATCCGTAACTGGGGTAGGTGCACATATTATATACCTTTGTACGTATATATAAACTCTCCGGTACCCCCTACGGCGCCTAATGTGTTTCTGGGCCTCCTCGCGTCTTGGGAATGATGTGTGAAATCGGCCTTCCAGCTACGGAGCACACTCTACGGAAAAAACGGTTTTTTTTCCACGGCAAGAACCATTATCGTCCGAGAAGATCACGTCCAGTCTACTTTATAGTACCGAACGACGATACGAAGCGGTTTGTGGATAATTTTTGTAGGAATGCTAATGAGGGATTCGTATTTCTGGATCTATTGTTACCGTCGCGTTAATTGAAATTTCTCACAATCATTCATATTAATTACAGGGCCTGTAACTTAGATAATTACAGGACGGTAGATAGCCTCCAACCCCATTCGTTTCCTTTGCCATATGGTTCGGTCTGATGTATGCTTTTCCATAAACCGATAACCATATTCATTGAAATTTAAAACTACAATTCCGTCCCCTGTTTGTGGAGCAACTATTTAAGGCATACTGTGACCACCTCTTAAATTGTATCTATTCTTCCACAATAAACAAATAGGTACCTATGTATAACAAGTACATAGTATATCAATCATCATTGAGGCTCTAGGATATCAAAAATAGATGTATATCAGTAGGTGCCATTATAAAATGAAAGTACCTACATTAATATGGACAGGTAACTATTTCAAAGTCGGGTGCGAGGCTTCTCTCTTTTCCCAATGTTTATCCTTTTTGAAGTCTTCTATTCTCACATAATCATCATAATTGGAGTCGTTTGAGAGAAAAGTCTTCAAAAGCATGAACCAATAAGTTCTTTCTTCATTCAATAATGATTAAGGTGCATATTTTTCAACAGTTCTGCTAGTGAGTATGGGAAATTAAATTTTTTAGGACCAAATTTTGGTCCTTCCCTTAACTTTTCCGCGTATTTGCTGTAGTCACCTCGAATAGCCCGACGGCGATGCACTTTCTTGCATCCCGTTACTTGAATCTATCTCTGAACAATTAACGCAGGTGAGTTGTCCGAATTTGTCCAGTGTTTTGCCATTGACATTAAGTGTTACGACCGCCCATGCCGTTGCAAATACAACCCAATTCCTAATTTCACCGACAATTACCTCACATCGAATCTTTATCTTAGCTTTGTATGTTTGTACTTAATCACAATACAAATTCGTACCACCAATTTCTTTATAGTTGAGCGAAAAGTTCGAAAACAGATTCCACTAGTTTCCTAATACTTCAACGCTTGAACTATATTTTACGGACGTTATTGGCTCATTTCAATCAACATATCATTTGAGGAGCTTACTTTCAAACAGGCACATATCCATTCCAATGTGTGAGTAATGTGTGAGAAGGCACAGATAAAGATGCCTCAGAATGTGAATCAATTTTCTCCAAAACACGAGACTGTATGTCCATTTTCCCTTTGGAAATGTGCCCTTTTGATCAAAACTCGTGGATTTGTGCCTTTTTGAAAAAGAAAGAATTCATTCTCCATTCTGTAGGTTTTATTGAAAACTTTAGCTGACTCCATATTTCCATTTATCATGCTTGCCATCTATCGAGTCTCGTGTAAAAATTCAACGTCAAGACGAAGGCGCAATGCTTCTTTTTGGATATGTGCCTTTTTGAAAACCCACGACTTATCGCCTGACGAAATTCGGAGGATATGTGCCATTTCGACTGCAAGGCACTGAAAAAAATGTAGGGGACGGATTTGTGACCTTTTGATGCAAACGCATAACTTTAGCCCCGGAATTGACGTGGATGTGTTCTGTTTTGTTCGGAAATGATAGCGGGATCTGATTCAACTCATATTCAGAGATAGAAAATTGAGAAAAAAACGTTTTCTCTCAGATTTGGATATGTGCCTTTTTGAAAGTAAGCTCCTCATTTGTAACTTCATTTTTTTGCCTCTTAAATTACTTTTATACTTAGTACTAATAAAAATAAGGCAAAAGTTAAAATAAGGTAGTTATAAACGCTCAAGTTTGCCTACCTTTGTAAATTTATGAATTTTATTATTGAGGCAATTATTTCATTAATAATGATGATGATGTGTCATTTAATCATGTTCTGATGGGGGTAATTATGTGGAATGTTGAAGAAGGAGCGAACAGGTGACGGGTGGGTTGGTGTAGTTGAGAAGCGGCGAGAAAGAGGGAGCTAGAGACGGCGGACGGAACGAGAGTTGGCGGAGCAGTGCTGGCGTTTCTGACGAACGCCGCTGCGCCGCGCTAGCGTCGGGTCTAGCGGCTCGCATGGGTACTAGGCGCGGGAAAACGGCGTGGGAGGCGCCCCGGCGCCGGGCGCATGGCAATTGGCCGCCGCGCCGCACCCTCTACAGCTCATTGGCCCGTCGGCCTCTCCTCCTACGGCAACGCTCCACGGCGCGCTCACAGTTCCCGTTCGGCAGTGATTGTGCATTGTTCTGGGGACCTCATCTTCAACATTCAACTCTCAAGAGTGATGGTGCGTGTTTCTCATTTCAGTGTACCCACTCCTACATTTTTCCCTCCAAAAAGCCCGCCAAATAGAAAAGCGTCCCGGTGCCCAGCGCGCTGAAGCCGATTTTCCGTCAAACGGCCAACACATTTTTCTCCTCCAGCCGATTTTCACTCGGGAAGCCCGGAAAACCACCACCCCTCCCCACCACCCCGCTGTCCCCACCACATGCATGCACTTAGGTTCCCATGCTTCCTTCATTCTTCATCTAACGCTAGACCTGTCACCTTCGCTTCAACCTTCAACGTACTTCACGTGAGTACATTTTTACTTACAATTTCATTTCAATACGCATGATTTGGTTCAATTCGTCGCTTTCTCTTAACATCTCCTTCGATTTTAACGCTTCGGATGTGGAATATTACCGCTGAACTATGATACAATTTCCAGCCAACTGCTCTCACCTACCTGCTCATGTGTACCCACTTCTATTTAAAAAAGAACACCTATTAATGAGTTAAACAAGAAAAAATAATAATAATAACAATTAAGGAAGTGTAGGTTATTGGGAGTTGCTGATTTTCGTCCGCAAATACCTAAATACTATATCGCAAAAGCATGCAAAGTGCTACTTCTCTGTAAGATCACAAAAATTAATAGTACATTTTCGCAAATGTTAAATATCCTTTCGAAATAGGAAGAAAGTTTGTGAATCGGTTCACCCTGAAGGAGGATATGAATCATAGGTGACTTCTGATTCATCGCGTTTCTCCGTGCGGTAAATTGTGCTTTCAATTCTTGCACAGTTACCTGTACATTTAGCGCTCTTCGCGAATCGGTTGTGTAGATAGTCGTCGATATGATTGTACCACGATTCATAACATATTTTTCTGGATAAACCACATATTCCCGCCACTCAATCCTTAAAATATCGATTGCTGTACTGGAAGTTCATCTTCTCATACGGGATTTTCATATATTATTCACACCACCGTCTGTAAAAAACCTCGTTCAGAGGAAGTGGAATTTCGCTATATTAGATTCCTAAACAAAACTTAGTTGGTCCAACAAAGTTCGATAGAATAGCGTTGAAAATAATTTATTGGGTTTAAAATCGCCTAAAATAGGTTTTTTGGGAAAATAAAATGTGCAAATTCAAGATGTTCATCTTTGTTAAACAAAATTTTAATTAACTTATTTATAGCCTCGTAGAAGCGAATTTAATTGGAAAATGGAGGGATGATACAGGGTTATAATGGCCGTTTTGACCTCGTGGCATTTCTATTTCTTAACTCACATTAGAAATCATTGATACTTCCATAAGTTTTTGATTTAACGAGACAAAACGCTCCAAACCTTCAATTTAAAATCTTGAAATTCGCATTTAACCAGCTATGCTTACAATGGAAACGAAAACTGCCAGTGAATGTAAGTAATCAAACGTACGTACTTGTATTGTATCAAGTTCAGTAATTTCTCAAAGATTTACCATTTTTACCAAGTTTTTCATTATTACTTGAATTTAAGGTCGTGTTTGCAGTTAATTGAACTATTTCTAGTAGAGATCTTGAAGATCTTGCTGGTTTCATGTGAACGTAGCTCTAAAAACCAAACTACCTGAAACGTAATGTGAAGCTGTCATCTTATGAGAATTTGTCAAATCAATTTTGAATTAATTTCCCTTGGAGTTTATCCTTTAAGGGGTTTTCATGAGTCTTTCACCAACTTATGTGCGTACAATTCTTCCGCTGCTTTGTATTTAACGAAAGAAGACCCTCTCCATTCACAGCTACTAGAATTGAGCCCGCCACCTACAAAATATCTCGTTACTTACGTACTCCTGGATTCCTTTATTCTTGATTTTTTTTTCTTCCGCCATTACTCTTCGTTTTTTACGCTTTTAATCGCGACCCCTCCATTTAGAGAAGGTCAAGTGCTCTTGAAGGTCGGACCGCGATACACAACGTGATTGTTCCATCGACAAACACACGCCACGCAGTCGCGTTTCCAATCACCTTTAGTACATATGAAGCGTCGTGGAAGGTTTCATTTCGATCATGAGCTGACACCGTTGAAAGAAATTTAAATTTTAACTAACCGTAGATTCAAGCATGTCTTGGATAGTCACAAGATTCAACTGTGAACAACATGTGGCTGAACAAAATTCCGAGTTATTCTTTGTAGTTTGCATGCGTTAATTTACTTGTAAGAGTGATGTTAGTCACAACTGCATCCATTTCAATTGCAAAACCCGATTGTGATAACGCATTCCTTAAATTATTTCCCTTGAACTGAAAGATTTTCTTTTTCTTTTGGGTAGGTGCAACATTACTGGAAGGTTTGAGTCGATACCTATGTAATTTGTTCGTTTTATTTTTTAAATTACTCTCGCGGGAGGCTTTTGCATTTTGCCGTTCAAAATCAACCAAATTTAACAAAACAATGGGTGGATGCACCATAACTATTTAGAAGCCATAGAAATGTGAAACCCAAGTGGGAATTCTGATTTTGGAGTATATAGTTTACGTCTATACAATAATTGCCGATGTTTAAGTTGATATTTTCTCGGTTGTGTGGCCCGAAATCATGGATTCTGTTGAAGACCCGTCTATACCAGCTGATCGATAGTAATATAATTAATTAATTGAATTTCCGGGGCTCTTAACCACTTAAGCCTATCTCATACCTTCTGAACCACAACCCTAACCCACTTCAAGGTCATCAACATTAATGTTTTACAAGCAAGTAATCCTGAGAATCGCGTTTAGGGAGGACCTTGGTTTCTGCGCTCTTTCCTAAAACTTAAAAAACTAATGTCTCCTCGTATGACCATCTAACCACGCTCCCATTAAATGTTCTTGTGGTGTGGTAATATGTACTCGATGTATTATTGTTTGATCACGTAGATAGGAAGAAAAACTATTGGGCAAACATTAAGCAATAAATTAACTTTCTTATTTATGGCATGGTGTTTGACGACTTGCCACAATTTCCGCCCTTTTGCAATCAGGTTTCTTTTTTGTTCCAAACTTCAATGTTACCTCTCAGCAAATGGTTATTTTAACAAGGCCAGCAATTTGTAAGGTCTCGAAAAAACGTATCATCACGCTGACGTTGAAGATGAGTTTCAATCAAAAAGATACCCTCGAACAAAAGATACTAGTTGATTGATCGAAAGTTATAGATAGATAGGTGTTTGCTACTCATTAAACAAATCTAGTCGTATTGCTTTCTTCAACAGAGACATACGTGATAGTTGTTAATACTGTGTGCAAGCCAGTAGGTAACCTGATTAGTGCGTGTTCGCTCATGTATGTGGTAGTCTGGTATAGTTTTCTCTTCCCTTGATGCTACGTATTAGAATTCCTTTCAATCGATAGGGGACTGCTGACGCCTCATTTTCAGAACACTATCAACATAATCTCTGAAGCTTTTTCTTTCGTCTCATAAGATTGCTAACATTCATGAGATAGTAGACTCAGTTAGATTGAAATAAGAAAATTTTATCATAATCAACAAGGAGTTTGGTGCTATTACCAAACAACTGTATTTCACTCAACATTGTCTATATTTGACAAAGATACGCTCGAAAACATTCCAAACGTTGAAAATTTTGTAACTACATATTTTGAAAATATATTCTTGACCCTTCAGAGAATAGTTTTTGTATGTTAATCCGTAATAACACATTCGGGGAACCCCGAATTTTCTAAATGTTGTGAATTTGCACATTTTATGCCTGCAAAATACTCCCTGATCAACTAAACATAAACTACTTATTCGGTTGATGAGATTAGTGAAGGCCTTATTTTCCTTTCAGAAAATTATTTTATAAATATTAAATTAAATAGCTACCAACTTATCTCATATCCAATGCAATATTTATGAGCGTTTTGTGAGTCCACACTCACAGTAAGAGATATAATGGTCAGGTGCTAAAATTAAAAATAAAATAAAGGATAGAAGAATATCAATAGGTAACTCCTTCAAACGTTTCTAATTTTGCGTTCATGCCGCTTAATTTTAGCCTTTCAATGTTGTTTAGTTGCTCGTCAAAATGGAGGTTTGTGACGTACTTGGCCCCGGTGAGATTGGCGCCAAACGCACCAGAAATCTGGCGGGCTGTGTTCAAGGCCGATCCCGGTTAGAGAGCGCGGAGGAAATGAAGGAAGGACAGAGTAGATCTGTCTATCTATACACGTTTCATTTCTTCATCTCAGCAATAATTGAATCTATATTTTCCTGTTTCGTTCACAAAATCTCGGGTTAAAAGAGCAACTCACCACATTTAGCAGAATAGCAACGTAAAAACCTTAGCAGTTTCTGTGGCTTGTCCCTCAACTTGTCAGAACTACAGATGAGAGTTCATTGATTTTAATGGTATTATCTGTTCAACACTTAAGCATTAAGAGTGTTTTGTCTCAGCAACAGTACTTGCAAAATAATCCAGTAGTGACCACATATTTGAACACCTATCTATTTCAAATGCTATCAACATTTTCCGAAGTCTGTTTTACATCTTAAAAAAAATATAAGTTCGTTTCGAGTGTAACCAATCATCATTTTTACTCTTTTTAGCTGTTTAGCAGCTACTGGTGCATAGCTTCATGGGCAGAGTGGAATTCATATAGTTTGGTTTTTGTTTTTTCAAACCACTCACTTGAAAGAAGTTTAAATGAAACTTCCAGTACAGAAGGGACAATATTAGTGCATTTGGCACGAACATTTGTGATCAAGTGGATAATAGAATTAGAAGGGGTCTATTAATTTATTCGATAATTAGGAGAAATCAGTTCAAAAATTGAATAGATGGAGATAAATTGAAATTCTGTCCACTCTTCTCTTTTCTTGTGGATTTTTGTTGGTCGTACATTTATTAAAATGTTTGTTGCCGCAATTTTGCGTTATTGCCGCGTCTAAAATATCCATTTTTATCATCACAAATTCCTCTCGCGCTACTAATCTCTATTAGTGACAGTTTTTTTTTTTTTTTTTTTTTTTTTTGTTATAGAGTAGACAGGCTTTGCAAACTAGATTCATGAAAATAAGTGGTATCGAGTCGCGCGTTCTCCAAATCGTTTGGTATTCCAGAATATTGGAAAACTTCGTGGTTCTAATCTTATATCAGTGAATCGAACTTTATCAAATGACAAGTTATATTTACTGAGTTATATTCATGACCCTGGATTAGTATAGGCACGGTAAAATACAGCTAAATGCCCATGTAACGTCATTTGTACTGTCGATCTGAAAAATCTGAGGCTGTAAGCAGTAAACACAATGTTTGGTATGAGTTAATGGTTGATTGAAGTGAGCAGATATTGAAATCTAATTCTGGTATGGACGCTTTTAACACGCTTTCAACGGTGTTGGTTATTCAAGTCTATTCGAAGTGTGTTCGTGTAAGTACGAATTAGGGTTCGTGTTTTCTATTTTAATATGTCGTCAATATCCCGTTGATTTGATAATAGTAAAACTATCTGGACTCATGACATCTCTTCCTCTCCATCTCATTTACTTTGCACTAATTGTGTAATTGAGTTTAGTCGGAACTTGGTCTCACCGTGCTAAAACTTATTGTGTTTATTGTGATTCATAAAACGTATGTCAGCTGCTAGTTGGTCCTTGTTACCCACTTGAAAGAGCGGACGTGATTCCTCACGAAATATTCAAGCTTTTGTAATATTAACACAATATGAAGGATATGTACGACGCATACCTACATTTTTACTCAGGCTTTACATGAGGTGGAGCGTTCTATATGAACTTATTGTGTGGTGATTATTCAACATTCGGCGCGATTATGAACGTCATCTGCAATTATATGTAGGTTCATAATGGATTGCTGTTGTTGAACAATGAGGTCACATTAATTTTACCCTGTACGATCGATTCAAACGTGTCCCAAAATTGGCTTCCTGTTTGATTATCATGAGAATTTCGGTGTTACGATCATCCTGCGTGACAGGAAACCTGCCTAATTTCCCTGTTTTCCTTTTGATTAATTTGGTATATTATACGAAGCTCGAGAGGGTGAAGGAAGAAGAAAAAAAAAGCAACGAAAAATTGCCCTCAAGGCTGGAGTTAATTTTTGTTTTGAGTCGGCCGTAGTTCGTTTGGAAGGGAGGGAGGACCAAACACGACGGTTTTTTCCTCCTCTGAGAAATGAACGTATCGCATGACTGGGGACACGTGATCTTATATTGAATTAGGGCCGGGCGGACCGTCATGAATATGATATTCCGGACGACGAAGCTGAATATTGTGATGGGAGAGCGAAAAAATGCCTACGTCAGGGCGGACTTGAGTGGGGCGGTGGGGAAGTGAGGGGAGGGGAGGGTTGAGAGGCGGCCATGTTCACCGTTTTCCTGCCACCCACCCTCGTGGGCTCGAACAACGTGAATACGAATCATCGAGCCGCCTCGCGTTCTGAGCTCAAAAACCCTTTCGGAGGGAGCGCCAAATGTGTTACCGGTGTGACGTCACAACGATGGTTCCACGAGGTCTCTTGACGGTACGATGTATCTTTACATAGAACGAACTATTAAGAAGTCATAACGGTGTAGTCTCAAGAAAGAAATGGTTGGCATCTTCAGGGCTGGTGCAGACAGGTATTGGAGTCACACTTAACAGCCCAAATTACATGGCACTGTGTACCTCAGTGTTAACATTTTTTCCACTGCTCAAATCGAAATCCGCTATCAAGCCACATCGGTGTTTATAGTAACCATTTGAATCAATCCCTGAGTGTACTGTTAGTATCATCGCAATCTTCTTCTAACCGTTTTCAACTCACTTGCAAATCAACTGAAACAATCCCAGGCGCGTTGTATTCGGGTGTTCGACAAAGAACTGGTAAGAGTCGTGCTAGTTGCCAGAAAAGGTTGACCGAACGATCCTTTTATGACACAGTGATTTATAGCCAGGGATGGAGCCTCAAAAAGAGGCAATACAGGACACACCGACACGCTTTTAATTATAATAATCAATTTTTAAAACCACTCACCATGATAACCGTTGAACCTGGAATCAATGAGGGGCTAAAGTCACTGAAATATGTTCCTAGTGAGCAGACGAAGATGAACCCCTAAAATCTGCTGCCTACAAGATTTGATAATGCTGTGCCAAATCTGTTTGACATATACCTGCAGTATTCCCCTACACGTTTTTACGTGTGCGGATGTAATATTGCTCTGTCCCTATTAGCACACAGCTGTCATCATCCCTTTAATTATGACAGTTTGTCTTCCTACTCTTTCATTCAATTTCAAATCTCCATAATTTCTTGGAATCGTGGAAACTGAGCTTATGCTGGCTTTTCTATTAACGTCTTTTCGATTAACGAGTTATTGATGTTGAGTATAAACATTGAACGGCTGCATACTTCCAAAACTGAACATGAAAATCTGAAGCTGTAATCAATTCCTGTTTTTTAACCAATCATCCATCGCTATGGCTACTGTTCGAATAACGACGCTTTCTGTGGTAGGTTACAGAGGAAGTGCCTATCAAAGTGAATGATTTGAAGCATACATTTTTTCTTCTTCCCTTAAGATTTTTCGGGAGCTAAATAAATGATCAGCTGTTGTAACTGATTGTAAAAAATTTAAGATGGACTGCATTGTGTCAGAATAGGTACAAAATAGCTTTAAATTTTGAATCCCAAGGGCTCTTTGCGAATATTTCCCATCTTCAATAGTTTATAGTTTCCGAGTGTATTTATCTGTTTTTCTTTCAAACATTGTTGTACTGAGCCTTGGGAAATATTCATGTTTTGTACGTATAGATAAATGCATATATATTTCCAAAGATTTTAGTAATAACTGTTCTCTAAATGGTTACCTGTATTGTTCCATCATTTAGTGATGGAATTTTGTTCATTACACGTTTATTTTAGAACATAAGCAGGAAGAAGGAAGACATCAAGCTGTTGATCCAACAGCGAGGTATAGAGTTCCTACGAGTTTTATTTGGTTCTGTAGGAACTTCATACCGTGCTCTTGGTTAGACAGTGTTCAACACAAGAATGGTGAGGCGGATCTTTCATCTGCCTGGAAATTATCTAAGAAGACCTCTACCAAATGAATTCTCCGTCGGATTAAAAACATTATTGGACTTTTTTGGAATTTTTGTTGAAGATCTATCTGTGATCCATATTATTACTAGCTTATGTTTTTCAATGTTGTTACGATTGTCCATAAATAACAATTATGTATGACATTCCGTATTGAGGGGTTAGAGCGGAAATGATTACGAACGATGAATGTTCCTATATCTGAATCAAAATAATGTATCCACATTAATTCAACATCACCAGATCTGCGCATGTTGCCTGCTCAAAGCCTAAAATGTTTGTAAAACCTCTAAATGTATGGCTTCCAATGACGAAGAAACTAGTACATTGAATTTGAAATCTGCATGAAACAAATTGTCCTTATTTTGATTGAAACCATTCCCCGTACGAATGTTCTTGATGATTATTATTAAATTAATTTTATCTTTCAATCACGGGCTCTTCAACAGAATTGCTTATTTTATTATAATAATTCGGAATTAGCTTGCATGGAAAAAAGTTGCATTGCTCTCCCAGCGCTGATTGTCTTTTGTTTTTTCTTGTTATATTTATATAATATAAGAACGTTTTTGTTGAATCGTGCATCTAAACTTGTTATTCGAATGTGCTTACGGTTGTACGTTACAAACATTTCATCGTGATTAAAAGTCTTAAATTACCAACCCTTCATATTCATACTAATTAACTATTCACTAAGAACTAACTATTCAACTAACTACTAACTATTCATAAGAACGAGGAGAAAGAATAAGTTAGGTTCAGAAAACCATTTTGAGAGAATTGTATTGTACAGTTTCAGATGATTGTAAATAAAACACAGCACATTGTGCTTCAAAGATTGGATGTTTTCCATGAAGTTTTAACCAACATGCGGAGGAGTTCAACATTTTAGAACCCTTATATTCAAATAAGTAAAATAGAAAAAGTATTGTACGACTCAAAATATTCCTATGCATAACCCTCTTTGTTGTGAAAATCCAACAGTGTTAAGGGATGGATGTTTGTAACCTTTCTATTGTCGATAGGATTAACTCGTTAGCGCCCGGTGATGCCGTATGGATATTGTGAGGGTTTTTAATAAACCTGAAAAGTCCTGTCTTGGAATTGTGTGTTGCTGACACGTTCGTCCCTAGTTAACAAACGATCGTTCAGCTTACTGAATGAATTCAAGAGTTGCGTGGTCCTACTCTTTGAAAACTATCTTGAAGCCTGAGGAGGAAGTTTACTGTTTTACTGAAGTAGAAATGACCTGATTTGACAGCTGATATAATTGTAATGTCATTATCTTTTCACTTGTTCCTTTTGAAACCGAGCTTATCATAACTTTTTTTATATACATGTGGACAAGTGAAGCGTAGGTAGATGTTTTATTTTATCTCGTTAAATTTCAGTGCTCCATCCTTGGGTTTTATGTCTATGTTGATATACTGTACCATTTCTGCTATTTAGATATCAAATTATATTTACAGTACTGTTGGGACTAGTAAAGTATTGGCAGTTTTGGAGATTTATGACGATGTCATCCTATCTTTTGATAACCACAAAACGTTTTCCAGAATAAGGTTCCAAATCGTGTTGCGAAAATGGTTAAGTGACAACTTTTCTAGTCAACCTACGCTGGAGAAATTTGAAATGCTGCTCCTTTGAGACATCCATATCACAATTACTTGTGTAGAGGCACACTGGTCTACTGAGTGGCTCTTGCGTGTAATTTGTTTCCTAATCGATCAACGGTGCTGAAGTATGAGCGGAGCTCTTTTTAAAGAATCTTGAATACAATTATAAGATATTGAGGTGCTGAGTTCAGGTAATGTGTCATAAACTATTGCTAGTATTCATCTTAGTGAATCACAGAGTTAACCGTCTTAATTTATAACTCTTTTGTATCGAATAAGGAATCATATATGATGATTTTCTTTTTAATTTACATATATGATGGCACCTTGCCAAGTCATACGTCCGAATGTCGTAGTCAACAGCTGAAAAAGAAAAGGAGCGGAGAAAAAACAACACGTTATTTCTAATGATTTCTGTGAGTCTCTCTAGCAGGTGACGTAATCAGTTATAATAGCCGGGCGTCTCCTTCTATCTTCGTCGTCTCCCTCCAGTCAGGTACTCAAACACCGCTTTTTAGAAAAACTATATTATATGGTGGATTGTATTAATGTATTATCCTACTGAAAATGTATTATCCTGCAAAGAATTGTAGTCCAATAATTTGTCCATCTCGTAGATCACAGGTGATATTCATATTCACTCTCGATGATTCCAAATGTTGTTGAGTTCTTGTAGAGTTATCAGGATAGTTCGTTAGATTGATTTCATCAATAAAAACTGACTTTACTGGAAGATGAGAGGTTCATTTATGACAAACAATATTTTATCACTTACACCACCTAGTTCAGTATACAACTAACATTATTAATAACCAACCTTAGTGTAACTTCTTTTAGTTTTAACCTAATAATAATAACTAAATGTGAGTTTAAAAACTACTTCCATTGCAAACTTTTTTGTAGGTAAGGAACTACTGTAACTTAGTTTTGGCAGAATCATATTCTTTTTCCAATTATTGTTAGACATCATATTCAAAAGGAAGGTGACCTTCAATGTCTATCAATCAGGCAAGTTCCATGAAACGAGTAAAATTTTATCAAAAAGGTGACTCAGTGACATCATTGTTTCTTCGGCATTGAGGTTGAAGCGACGAAGTGTTGGGAGATCAACCAAACTTCTCAATAAATCGAAAAGGAAAGAGCCCCTTTTAGAAGGTTGAAGGCCTAATGTCTAGGTATACGACCAGACGTATTCTGATCCCTCCCGTCGATAAGAAACGATGTCAGGTGGCTGCCGGGCCCCTGTAATTCCAAATAGACCTCTATAATCACCGGCGTTTTGTCGCGAAGAAATAATAGTTTCAACGTTTTGAATGGGTCACTCGCAGTCTGAATCACAAAAGAGGTTTTTGTGCCTCTATGTGATTATAAAGGATTCAACCGACTCATGGAGCTGAAATAAACAATTGGTGAACTGTTAGTAATGAGCTGTATGTTCTATATAACGCTAATTCTCCAATCAACAATCGAATGGAGCAATCAACTTGCGTACTTAGACCGAAACTATCATGCAACCCAATAGAGTGATTATGAAGAGAGTTGAAACGAGTTTCATTAGGATGAATGTTTCTGATAATATAGCTGTAAATCCATTTTAAATTATTTTAAGATTTCAAGATTATTTTAACTATTCTCAACCTAACAAAAATATCTTTCTAACCTCTGACAGTACTAACGAAAACTAACGTTGGAATGTGTGACACTTTAACCAACAATTACTGCAATAAAATTCACATCTACACACAAAATTCACATTTTTACCAAATATATTAGTTTATTATTTTCAACAATGAACCTTTGTAATCGACTGAACAAAACATTTTTATACCCCTCAAAATGTATTGTTTTACGTTTCAAGATCCGAAAATCGAATTGATAAGAATCCGTCCTCGCCCCCGCTTTTCTTCTAAACTACTGAACGAAAGTTAATGAAACTCACACTGGGGTCTAGTTGGGACTGAATACTCGGCATCGTTCTCAGTCACTTTCGAAATAACAACATTCTTTTTAAATTCGTTATTGATGGACGTGATAGAGAGAAGCAAAACGCTTTACGTTCATCCTTTCGCCCTCCCTATGGGCTGGGACTTTCACGAAAAAAAAGA
Source organism: Creontiades dilutus (assembly GCA_031894815.1). NCBI lineage: Eukaryota > Metazoa > Arthropoda > Insecta > Hemiptera > Miridae > Creontiades > Creontiades dilutus. Next base: position 1,718,887 of record JAVIWC010000667.1, read on the forward strand.
ACATAAACTCGAACGTGAATGTGAATGGTTGCGGATAAAAATCGCCTAGTGGGTACCATGTGAGGACCGCATCAGTCGAATTAATTGTAGTGGAGTTTTGCTTCAAGAGTTCCTTTTGAAATCGAGATCTTCAACTATTATATAATGTAATTGTGGACAAATGAAGCGTAGGTAGGTGTCTTATTTTACCTCGTTAAATTTCAGTTGTTTTACTCGTAACATCCTATGTCGTGTCCATATACAGTATAGGTATTGCAGCATTGACATTCCAATTCCTTACTTTCTCCAGCCCCTTGGGAAATATAAGCTCATGCGTCAAGAAAAACTGTAAGGACAATGTAATCTGAAGTCAGACGAGGGTGCTCCTGATCAGTAACTGTCTTTGGACATCCAGAAGCCAATTACAAAGTGTGGAGATCAGTGATCAGCTGAAGGCCCTTGTGGCTAATTTCGTTCCTAATCGATCTAACGTGCTGAAATATAAATGAGGCTGTTTTTATGCCATCTAACATTCACAAGACAAGATATGAAGGCGCCGAATTCAGATTATGTACCACTGACTACGTCTAATTTACATAGTTCAGTGATTTACTATTTCTAATACAGAAATAGGTAGTAAAACTCTGTTTTTTCTAACTATAAACAGTTATAAATTAGATTTATAGATCAGGTAAACAGTTATAAATCAGATAAATAAGATTTGTAAGCCTTTAGCAGTTAGGTAGGTTAATAAAAAAAAAAAAAAAAAAAAAAAAAAAAAAAAAAAACGCTGCAAATTATCACTTGATAGAGTTCAATTTCTGCAATGGATAGCCTCTCTGCTCAGATTTCCGGCCAGTGGATCAGAAATTAATGAAGAAAGCTTAGAGAATATCATTATCTATGTTTTAGTTTCATTTAGACGTGAGCACCCACTGGAAGAAAATATAAAGAAAACATTTTCCCACTCTTGACTAATCGTGTATAGTAATACAAACTACCTTCGTACTGTGGTACAGCATTATCTGACTACAGAAGTACCCAGTAGTTTAGAAAATAGCATACTATGCAGGCAATTCTACCCACTGACAATACATTTGCTGGTCGATCGACGTTGGCTGTTTTATATTCACACAAGTTTTCATCACAGATGAGTGTGAGAAAACAGATTTATAGAATGACTCCACAAAATGGTTCCACAAATGGTTTATGAAGGTACATCGAAGAATGATGCCATATTATTCTTCAAAATGAAATGTATCGTTAGTCAGAAATCCTGGTTTCACTAACATATGTGCGGACTATCCTCCACGTATGCAATTTTTTCCAAATTTTATTAATGTTGGTCCTGTGGTTTGGAAGGAAAGGCGGACAGACAGATTTTTCTTGAGGGTTAATAACAAAGGTGCTAATGAACTGAATGGCTCGCGAACGGAAGGACATCTCGTTTCAAAAAGTCTGCCAAGTGTGGAAAGCTATCTCCCACTCATCAAAATTCCTCTGTGTTCTGGTTCTGATAATGAACGTTCGTTTGTAGGGGTCGTAGATGGAATCAACTTGAAATTATTCTCCAACATTCGAGTCCGGTCCGTTAAATTAGTAGAGTGTAAATGTTTCATGAACACTGTCTGGAAAATTCGTACTTCTAATTGTCAATAAAAAATAGGTAAATTTTCTGCTACCGTGGAAACCAAATAATCTACGAAAATTATATCTTCCAGCGGGTTCTCTGTGATAGTGTACACTACGTTTACGCAATCCCATTAGCCGCGGTTGATCTGTTGGCAATGAAATTCGTTAATAACCCTCCAGAGCCCAATTTTCTACTATTCAGAAGTAAAGTCGGAGATCATGAGGAATACATTTCGGAGAACAATTTCACGTTTGAGTAAGCATAGGCGCACCTCGGATCCTCGTCTCGGGACCTATTAGAAACTGCCGAGAAGCAGTTTCGCACAATCGTTGAAAGTTCTGTCCTTAGAGTAATTAAGTGTTTATATGTCGGGATCATATTGAATTACATACAAGCTAACAGACTGAGAGACACAAAAACAAAGTTGTGAATCATGAAGAAAATAATTTGGGGAAGCAGATATTTCAACTTTCTGTTCGCATATGCAATGCCAACATAATGGACTCAAGTTAAGCAGAGGCATCAAGTTTCATACCTTTTAGTGAAAGTGGATTTTACACCAAGAATTTCTTCAACAAACACACTAACATGGTATTAATAGTTTCAAAATTTTATATGTAAAGTTTTCCATAATTTTGACTCTATAGAGGACCGAAAGAGCTCAGTCGATATGGATTCAAGGTAGTCAGAATTATTGGGAAATCAAATAAATCGCATAGAGTGATGATCGAAGTGAAAATTTTCAAGCCCAATTCAGTTTCTTAAAAATTATTATAGCAAATTATTCCAACCAACTAAGCTTTCTGCTACATTGAAACGAACAATTGTATACCAGAAGTAGCGAACACGAGCTGAGTGAGCAAATATCTCTCTTATATACCCAAGGAAACTGAAATTTGATAGGGGATGTTTCTAGGTCCACCGCAGAGGAATGAAATGAGGGCCCCGGCTACGTCAGCTAATTTTTCAACTGTTCACGTTGAGAAGTTGAAATTTAATAGAGTAACTATCTCAACAACATCAAAATTCCAATGAAATGATGGGCTAGAATCTGATCTGCTGAGTGAGTTAAATGCACGTACATTCACTCTAGGATGTTGAATTTTGATCGGGAGTCTCTTTGAAACAAAAGAACGTTTGGCTCCGTCAAGCACTGATGAGCAATCTTTTAATTATTTTTAAGGTAGCAATATATATATATATTTTTTTTTTTTTTAAAGAAATAATCGTGTACCTTTTTTCAAAAACAATACTTACTATGAATAATTTTGAAATCAGAAATTGAGAGGCGGCTGAAGCCTAAAGCATTTTTCTTTTTTCACCTATGCGTAATATTTATTGGTTGTTTATACAGTGACCGATATGTATAACATACGATTATATATATTTTAAGCATGTAGTAAATCCAAGTGTATAACAATACAAGGTTTAAAGTCTCTTCCGAAACCTTCATCAAAATCAGAACCATCTAACTGTTTTTGAGTAAGTTGAAGAAATGATGGAGAAAATCGATTGATTGGAGAACATTATCAATTGGATACGGTGAAAATAACAATATTAATACATCAATGAATGAGATTTTTCTGACAGATAACGTTATTTATTAGCGAAGTAAAAATTTGCTATACATAGCGGCGTTAAGGGCGAATTTTAATGTTTGTCATGTTGATTTAATCGTTGCTAGGGAATTTAACTTCCTCATTGTTCGTCGAACAACAATCGTTCACAACTCATAGGAAATACGTCCATCAGGAATATCCATTATTGAACGACTGAGATAGGTGTGCTCCAGACTGGCAGGAACCTACAAAGTTTATCCGCCGAAACACTTCGAATGGCCGGCATTGTAATGGCTGCTAATAGCGTTGATTGATATTGGTTTTTCTTCCCAGATCTCCACTAATAATGCAAAGGCTCCTGCTCGGAGTGCTCAAATTCCTTTCTCGGATAGGGACAGTTCGCCAACCTTAAATCTTAGTAAAATGTGAGTTTGAATACTGTCGGTTCTGGTATTACGTATTTCCTCAGGCATAAACTAAGTTCTTTCCCTTTTGTAGCCAACTGTTGCAATCCGTGGCCAAACGTGCTGTGTTTTTAGGGGTTGCCACGATTCTCCGATTTAGTTCTGATTAAATAATATCCAGTTGTTTGATTAAAGACCTACGTTATTTTTGTAATACCGTTAATAAACACATTTAGTACTATGATTTCTATGTACCTGATACGTTTTGATAAGCGTAATATGACCGACCACTATAAGATAAATAAGCCAAGAGTCAGACCGGAAGGTGCCTAACTCAAATTTGCAATATTAGAATTAGGAAACATTATAAAAACAATAATTCTAAACGTGGATATTCCCCCATTCATGATCTTAATTTCCTCCCTTCATCATGTTCTCAGCTATGACCAATATCGTTGATCCTCCAACCGAACCGGGCTCCCGTTATTGAAGACAATACAATTTTTTTACCAAAACCGTTTGGTATGTTTCCACACTAGCATACATTTGAAATTATCACGAGTAGATAAACATACCTATAATATTGCAATCTTCCGTACGACGTACGCACGATTTCCATATTGATCCCCAACTTATCTCTAACTAATAATGAGCAATAGACGGATTCAGTTATTAGATAAAACCACATCAATGTTCTGAAAACAGCGATTAAAAATACCGCCAACCATGGTTGGTTGAAAATTCCGACATTTAGGCTAATTCCACGTGTTTCCATATTGAACTGCACCTTCCAGGAATCTTTACAAATACTTAAGGACCCTTCGCCCCCTTTCATTGAAGACTTGATGCCACTGTTCAATCATTATCTCCAGTGGAATCATACAAATCGTCTAAAAGTATTTTGTTTGCTCGCGGCCACTGATGTCCTTAGCGGTGCCAGATGGTTTGGAGTACAAAACATTATATACATGATCGTGGATTTTAGTAATTCATAGGCAGGATGAACATGAAAGAATAGAATATATCATTTACTGTATTATATATCTTGTAAAAGAATAATATTAATTAGCATTATTATGCATAATAATTATTTAAATATCACCAGAATGTATTAAAAATTAGATTTATTTAAAAGTTTTTACTCGAGCAGGTAATTGAGATAACCCGTGAAAATAATTAATACCAATATTAGGTAAAGGAGTGTCAACTGTATTATCGTTCAGCTACCCGTAATCCCGGAACAATCAAAGTTTTTCATCGTTTACTCATTAAACCGGAGATCCCCTGTTGAACAACGATGTTCGGTTCCATCAAGTCCGGCTCAGATAGACCAACAATAAAACGCGCTAAATCGATGATCAAAACCAACCGAACTAATGTGGGTGGTTTGCGTCCTTAACAGCGATTAATCCAGTTCTTTTCGCCATATTTGCATTCTGAACTTCTGTTTTGATACGTCACTGTTCATTGTCGTATTTGTGCATATTTTGTTTATGCCACACTGGGCTGTTCTCGCTATTAATTAGTTTGGCTAATAACAAAATAGTAATAATGAACAAAACAAAAAAAAAAAAACAGAATCACAGAGGCTTGATTAGGACATTGGTACCTGAAGACTAGTTTCACGAGAATGATTCAGATTTTTGAGTTTTAGTAAAAATGTAATGCAAGTGACAAAACTGGAAGTGTGTATAAATAAGTTACATCCAATATCGGTTTCTTAATAGTGTAATCCTACAAAATACATTTTAAAATGGTAGTCAATTCTTTAATGCACAAAAAGCATCAGTATTTCTTTTTCGCAATACTCCGATTTCGGTTCACGTATTCGCTTACGCGAAACCACCGCTTCCTGTTCAAACACAATATTAACAAAAGAGCTATGCAGTTAAACAGCTCTATTAATACAAACAAAAAATGAGGAGTGAAGCATGTGAAGTAGTAAAGTAAAGTAAGCAGTAATCGGACGAAAGCGGAAAAAGAGGGCAAATAGAAACGGTTCTTGGCAAAGTTATCACTGTTTTCTCGCTATCATCCTTATTTTGCCGGCTAAAGCCTCCTTGATCAAATGCTGTTTGTTGTTCTTTGTCCAAATCAACGATTAAACTTTAAATCAGCGTGTAAATTGATGTTTGGTGATAACAGTGTAGCCATTGATCACATTGGTGAAACCCGTTTGATTTAAATCGGCGTTCAAACCTCTGGTTCCGTCAAACAATAATTTACTTTAACCATGATTAGGATTGTTTGTGAGACTGGCCCAAAATTAGTCGGAGATTATCTCAATAACAAACCCGAATAATTCAAAGGGTTGTCTGGTATCGAAACTGGTCGAGAATTGTTAAAGTTAGGATGACGAGGATATGTAATAACCAAGTCTGAATTTACACAATTTCCGAAAGGTTCATAGAACATGAAGATGAACATTATGCTTGTCACAGTAATGTCTCAGCTGTTTCTTAGAGAATCCCAGTAATTTAACAGCAACAGAAAATATAAGAGATCCGTGAAGGTTTGACCTTCTGATAATTATGCTAACTATGCTCGGTTCTCCTAAGAATTTCATGAACGTTCGGAATGCACATAACTTCCCTAGGATTTTTGAGAAGTGAAAGGTCCCTGTCATGTCCTTTAGGAGAATGACTTAGAGAAGAATCGTAACGAACGGACCAAAAAATAGTTCTTGAAGACGGGTTTTTCTACCACGACCCTATCTCATTTTATTTTATTCCCTCTCAACACGATTGTGTAGATTTTGTCGAATCTCGTTGCAGTTTTATGATTCCGATTCTTGTTGACCTCTAACTAGGAGAAATAAAGTTTTAAAAAGAAAAAACCTTCAAGGATGGCAGCGATCGAATGGAAACACTTTACAACTTCGAAGTCTAACTCAGTGCAATCAATTTATAGCTCCCCATCTGCCTTGCCGACCATTTACTTTTACGACCACAATAAAAACAAAGATGGTTGTATCGAGGCGTTCCATGGGAGAGATTTCAGTAACATCGTTTTTGATTGTAGAAAGTTGGAAAAAGTCAGAAACTTCTATGTCACGAATATAAATGTTGACGATCAATTTATGAGTAAAATAAGGCGTTGAGTCTAATAAGGCCTTGCTCTGCTTAAAATAATTATTGACCTTCATGGAAGCAAATGTGTGCTATTTAAAACTTTTGAAGTATGTTCTCAACTCAAATTTTGCTAACATCTCAAGTGGCCTTGTTGAGTTTTAGAGCGCTACCAATAATGCCACCCCATGTACCGCAAAGAGTTAGTATCTTTGGAATTTGGCCCTAGGAATTTTTCTTTTCAAATTTTTGACCTCTCATATTTAAATTTCAAAGTTTTTATGTTTTAGTAAATAATAAAATATGTTGTTTTTATAATTAAATTAATTAATTAACAGGGCCGCCATGACCTTATTAGGATTCACACAACTTCTGGTTCCCTTTGTGGTTCTATCATTTGTGATCATTTTATTTCAACCACTCAACAGTAGTTACCGTGTCTACGATAAAAAATGCCTAAAAAAAAAAAATAAAAATTGTAGATTCATCGATCTGCTACACTGATTGATCACTCCAGAGCTTAGGCAATCGGGGTTGTTACCTCACATCACTGAGCCAGCCATGGCGGCCACGATAAAGTACTTCCAGTCTGTCTAATGAATGAGATTGGAAGTTTTGGGGAAATGTTTTGTGACCTTATTCAAGACTATGGCCTGATTCGAGACACCTACTTCAGGAATTAAAGCATAAATACTTTATATGTAGTCATTTTTATTGTCTAAGATAATTTATCTAATGCTATTCTAATTCATCTAATGATTCAAGTACTGAGAGTGGAGGTGGGATACCAGCTACCTCACACATAGCCGTGAAAATGAGATATGATGCGTGTGGGTGGATAGAAAGGGTTGGACGGGATTTTTTCAAACGGAAGACGAATATAACGTCGTTCTAAAAAGAAAGTACACTCCTTATGTAACGAAGTAACAACATAAATTTCCAAAGTCTGTGGATGGCTCATTGGTCCATGTTTACTACAAGAAGAAGAACAAGAGTGCCCACGTAATTCACTGCGCTCGAACATCTTGTTATAAACTGATATCAGACCCCGTCCGATCTAGAATTATTGATATGTGAGATTTCGCTTCCTTCTAGTTATAAGATATCCTCTCGCAGATATATCCGGGCTCTTAACGCCGATCTTGACCATTCTTAGATGTGCAGTGGCTCTAAATGCGTCCATGCTATTTTTACTGAACCCTGACCTTATTCCAAAAGTTACTTTTTTATTGGCAAAGGTTCACGCGCGGTTATTCTCACTTAGGCTATTTTCCGCCAGTCATTGGCTCTGGCTTACTCAAGGGACTTTACTCCGAAGTTCACGAAAATCTTTTGTATTCGTTAAATTTTAGAAATTCGGATTCCTGTTCGTTCACCAAGTTATTAGAAAATGGCGAGTTATGAAATTGAATTAAATTGTCATGCATGTAAGTACAAAACTCCATGCACATGAATAAACCATAATTTGTTACTTCGATATTCAGATGTAAGAGCCATTTATCACAATATTATAAATAAAATATGGTAAAATACTTATCATAATATGATAATATTTGTTAATAATTTGATAATAATTTATCATAATATGATACAATTTGTTTTTTTGGTCAATTGCAAAGGTTTTCTGATGAAAATAATTACCAAAAATTGGTTTTGACTATTCGAATTTGTAGATATTATGTACACACTCGAATAGTCAGAACCAATTTTGGGTTATTATTTTCAACAATAAACCTTCGTAATTGACCAAAAAACAAATGTTAACCTCCCTCAAAACTGTGTTGCTTCATGTTTCCAGATGTGTAGAATCCGCGAAATCCGTCCGTCAACCGTTTGGAGCTTTTCTGTGAAACTACAGGACCAAACCTGATGAGACTTGCATAAAAAATTTCAATGGAGACTGAGTTCTCGGCAAGTCTCTCAGCCTATCCTAAAGGATGAAATTAACTTTTGTTATAATGCTAATGTTTTCGAACCTATTAGTTATTCCTAGACGTGCCTTCAATTAATCGAACTAACCCAGCCAGACCGCTTTATGCCCATCCGTTCATTCTCCCTAATGGCTAGCAATTGGACAGAAAAAGAAGTCTGCATGGATTTGAATGTGAAAGTGATTGGTACATAACCTATAGTCTCCTTTATTGACATAATACATTGAACACCTTGATCAATAATACCTTGCTCCTTAATTCAATGTGATGAACAGTATTCATGTCTGATTCTTAATTGTTCCAAGATTCTGTTGCATACGGGAACATCAGTTTTCCAAAGTTCAAATAAACTTATGTAGATTAAACGGGATAAACTCAATAGCTAATTTCTCTAAAGATCTTTTATTTTTCATAAATGTTCGAAATATATGTAGATTGACTCATTATTAATTGAGCAGAAACTGGACGGACTGATAATGTTACACCCAACAGAAAGATTAATTGTAAAATTACCTAATTATTTTCTTGGAACATTAAGTGTCACTTTTTGCTTCTATTTGTCAGTAACTGAATTTTTCTCTCTTTTTCCCCAATCATTTGGAAAGATACCGTGTTTAACACAAACTTGTTCGTTAAAGTAAACGTATGACGAACTGGGCAATTTGCCGAATGTTCAAACAAGCACGATGTTCAAAGCAGTAAAAACAACAGTTTTTTCTCCATCAGCCGAAACCTCCAGAACGAAAATGGACCAATTTGAGATAATTCTCCGTCGTTTCCACGTTCAACTGATTTTTTAATGAGCTGCCGAATCGCCCCATTGAAAAAACAGGTAATAACCGTTATTTTGGTCGACTTTCGAGCCTGGAGCTCCAAGGACGTGATTATTAGATCGCTTCAGCCTGAGGGCCTAGATAAAATTGGGCAGTAGGTAGTGGCGATAATGGAGTGTTGACCTTTAACCCCCTTCAGTTTCTCATTCTGAAGTTGTCTCTATTACACGAAAATTACCTTTGGGCCATCGAATTTCTTCCGATCAACTATCCGTTATCAAGGCATCTTATTTACACGAATTCAAAGTGTGTGCACTTTTTCCTCTACCCATTTCGATTTCCAATTACCATGCAAATGAGGTGACATAAAAATTGATGAAATCCTACTTCGGCAATTAGTTTGGACAGGAGTATCCCCCCCCCCTCCCACAAACTTGGGCCAGCCCCCCATGTAAGTTAGTACCCCCTCCCCAAAACAAAAATGTAAAAAATACCCGTAAGCACCCCTTATTTATCTACAACTAATCACGGACAATATTCGAGCACTGTCATTGTCATTTATATATTTTCCAGATAGAAAAACAAACCATATTTAAATGAGTTACTAGGATCCATCTAGTGATGTAATGTACTTTTGAATGTCGTCACGTTAAACCCTGTTTCAATCAACTTTACCTCCCAAACATTTTTTTGGAAACCCCCCAAGAATTTCAACGACCCTCCCTGTTGGCACCTCTGGTTTAGACCTTTTTGCCGATGTTCACATTTTCATAATATCGAAGTTGCCTGTGATATGGATGGGTAGTGAGAATCCATATCCATTAAGCTGGGCTAATGAATTTCATCTGTTCACTCCTATAGCAATAAAACAACCAACGTATCTGGAAAGAAAAGCCCCTAAAAAAATCAATAAAGAAAAGTGTCTACGAACTATTGTAATTCTAGTGGGAAAATGAGAATGATTGAGTTCTACAGCTTTGTATGTGTGTATTTATTGATTCTGTATTAATACTTCCAAACCAAATTGAAATTGGACGAGAGTGCTTCTAAAACTTCTAACGACCGAAAATCCGGCAGGTTGTCACAAGAGCTTAATTTTCCCTCATGACCCCGCTTGACCGAATCATCATACTGACAGTTTCATCAATCTCAGATGGCAATGATTGTTCGTGCGACTTCTAAGGAAGTTTAGGCACGCCGTCAAAATTAGTAATCTTGATTTTGGTGAGAAAAATCCTGATTTTTAGAGTCCTATCACAGAAGATGTGACTCTACTACCGAAATAGTTTTATTTTCTGCGGAGACCTGGGGGTTGGAACTATGATGTATCCGATATGCCGATTCAAGTGTACATAAGGCCGCCTGTAGTCCTTTTCGTTTAATGATTAGGCAACAGCCACTTCTGGCAAATGCCCAGTAATTTGTTATTAGTTACTTGGAATTAAAACTAGTAACCTGTCGAGTCTGCCTTGAATCCATCGTTTTTAATGGAGAAACGAACGAGCTAAGACCTGTTTGTGTAGGCTGACGAGCGCACACGGCTATCTCCCTAACGAGTGAACCATTAGAGTCAGTAAACGGAAGAATACATCTTGATTAGGTAACTGATGAATAATCGTATTTTAATCATCGTTTTCGTTTGATTATTTCAACGATGGTCATCGACTAAATAATTATCACTTAAGCAACGTTAACGCCCGCGATAATTGATCATAATCGTTGAGAGATGGTCCATTCCATATCTAACAACATTCATGTTTATTCCGGTTTTAAATGAATTTAGCATCTTAATTTAACCATAGAATCTTATCGTCCAATACGACGAAAGATGATGAGGACAAGCAGGTTTTACTGTGATCATTCGTTAATTTGAGTAAAGTAATAAAATTACAATAAGTAAACAATGGAGTACCGAATGTGTTATACTATTGAACATTGACTGATTTTGGTCTACGGATGGATTCGATGGAAAATGCTTCAAAACTTGGAACTTCTTTGTAAGGCGGCAGGAAGAAATTTAAATCGGAAGAAAACTGTGGAAGTGGTGCTGCAAGGATTTGTGGTTACGACTATTAATGGTAAATACGATCGTGATGGAGCCTGTATTTGATAGTCAAATTTAGATTTCTCAACTGATATTAGATTTAGAGCGAAAACGGGAGAGTAGGCCATGATAAATTAGAATTGCGCAAGCGCAGAGTGAAGTATTAATCTTCGAGCTATGAAATAATAGAGGACCAGACACCTACAGCATAACCCAAACAGCCCGTGGATATTTTTTAAAAATCGGAAATGATCTGTTAAGTTAAGCTTCAAATAGGGATTTTCTCATCTACCCTTCAAATTTGGATGAGATCGGTCGACTAGCTGGTGAGAAAATGTTGCCTGATGCGAAACCGGCACATTTCATCTAAATAAATTAAGGGTTTACTGATAAACGTCAGACACAGGATATAATCGTCCTTATTTTTGAAAATAATAAATCAAAATAACGGTCAAAAATGGACCCACCCACTGGTAAACAATCAAATAAACATCTCAAGTTTTTTTTTTTTTTTTTTTTTTTTCAATGATGGCCCATATAAGCTGATTCAATACCCTTAATTTTCTTTTCGGTTTTTACTATGTTCAGACACATTCAAATTCACCTTCGAATTGAGGTCTTTTTTCCAGTTAAAGTTGTAGCTCTTAGTGAAAGTAATGTGGTCGAACAGGGATCGTTCTATTCAATGGAGGGATTCTAACAATAAAACATTAAAACATTGATGGTATTTAGAGGGTTATCCACGTACTGGCTTTTTAATATTTCAACCATTTTATTTCATCCTTTCGGGTCGGTCAACAATTGTTTTTCCCTGTCGATTACAATGCTTCATTACTAAAAACAATTAACTACGTTTAGATTGAAACAAACTTTTAAAAAGTAGTGGGGCATGAATATCGCATTCGACCAATTTTCGTTGGAAATTTGCTGAAAAAGAAACTGGAGGACGGGACATATTAATATGGAAGAGATATCTTCGATGAGATGAATAATTTTCCGATTTCATTGTAATGACATATTTATGCTAGTAACAATTTCAGTAAAAAGGAGATTGAAAATCCGAAGTGATTACCATTCCAATTACTGTCTGGCGTTAAATGCGATTTTAATTAATCGAAAAACTATTTACTTATTCCGATTCTAATGTTTCCCACATTCGAAGCTCCATTGTGTAGATGATGAAAATGTTCGACAAAAACAATTTTTACAGAAAATAACGAAAAATAAAAATTTTGCAGAGGAATTTACCAGAATATGTCATAATTTTATTTTCGAAAAATTTCAACTTACGGTAGCGAATAGCAAGTGTTAAATAGATGACATCTGTATCATACGATATTAAATAGAGTACTCCATTCGATTACCAGATTACTTTTTCCAAGAACCTGTCTCATATTTCCTGTTAATAAGGAAGAGATATCCGATGAGATGCCCATGTTTCCCACATTCGAAGCTTTGATGAGACGTGTCTGTGAGGACCATATCAGACGATCAACGAAAAAGGTAAACTTTCGGAAAATGTGTTCATAAAAACTGAGAGACTAACGAATTTCTCAATATTTGCACGCATCTGAGGAGGATTGGTGATTGGGAGATGTTATTCTGCTTGGAATGTTCTTATCTTGTAACTTGAAATGTCCTCTTCAGCAACAGTAGGTCCATGGTTCATGTCTCGGAAATCTGTTCCATTAGTTTATCATTTTCAATAATAAGCCTTTGTAATCGTATAGCACTCAAAACCTCCCTCAAATTTGGCCATTTTACGTTTCAAGGTGCGTAGATTCCTCAGTTGCAGTGTCCGTCCGCCGTGCAATGTATCCAAGGCCCATAAGAAGCCTTGGAATTGACTTGAACTACATGGACTCCACATGGGGTCTAGATAGTTCAAACTTCTTGCTAGCCCATTCGCCTCTCACGCACAGATGCTAGGGGCCAAAAACTGGTAGTAACATGCCAGAAACGTGGTTTTTCGGGTTATTAGTGACAAGATCAAGTAAGCTGTTATTTTCTAATAATTTTGGAGGAAAAACCGACTGGCATAGGCTTTAGACATGTAGAAATTCACGAATAGTAAATAATCGCAATTTCTGCGACTACCAAAAGTGACCACACAAACCTTACAAGATACAACCGATCAAGTATAATTTAAAAAACAATAACCCCATCCTTTGAGCTGTTCTGAAATGTTGGTCTCTTTCTTGGTGGTAGTTGTTGATTTAAACTACAGGTAGTTAAAAAATACAAATGCGGCTCTTTCAAACCACAAAATCTATAACAGCCCAAGACGACGTACGAACACCACGTAATACTTAGCGGACACTTTGAGGGAGGAAGAGCATTTGTGTCCTAAAAATTTGCAACTAAATTGGAACCTTTTCTATGAGAGGAAATCATAGTTACAATAGATAAGCAGCGATGTTTAATCGGATTTTACCCAGTCATCTCAGGTGACTTGAAAGAAAACATCATACAGATTACGCCGAAGGCTTCAACTAAACGTATCAATCAACCCTTCCGCCTACCCCTCGTTCAAAACTTGTCCCATGAAGTACCGCGTTTTATAATTTGTTCTGAAAGGCTAAGGAGGTGTCCTACTTATCACCGTGTACCTAATATTTCCGTACAGTGCGTGTTATGTACTCGTTAATTTATTCAATACTAGGAAAGTTAATGAACTATATCTAGTACTTATTCATTATTCACGTTATTGTTATTATTATATTTATATCTATACCACGTTGTTACACTAAATAGTTCTATGCACAAAAATGTAACGTTATTAATATAAAAAAAAGAACAAATTGTGAAGTACAGAGTTATTGAATGAATGAAATATGTTGACAACTGTGATATGGGATTCGAGAATATATATTATTGTTTATATGTTATTCTTGTGCAGTCAAAACTGCTAATTAACGTGTTTTAGACTTGATATTGATGGTATCTTCTTGCTGCAGTAAGATGAAAGGAAAAAAATCATTGCTTCTCATTCCAAGTACCTTTTTGGATTTTTCAACGCCTAAACGCGTTCTTTTCCCCTATTTATCTTCCTTCTGATTTCTTCTTGATAAAAAAAGAACCATTTTCCTTGACAGCTTTTTCTTTATTTATTCGTCTGCATAATAAATTTTCTTTCGGGAGGACCAAGTTTGGAAGAGGGGATCTCCCCAAGTTTGGGCGATAAAGTCCTCAAACGATTTCTCTCCCGTTACTCATCAACTTACAATATCTCGATCGTAGTTTTGCGTCGGAGTTGGGGTCTCAAGTTTCAGATGGATGAGGTAAGTTGGAGGTGAGTTGGAGGGAGTTGTTTTGAAACTTATCGGTGAATCTTCGTCTTATCCGGCGATCAGCGGAAGAGCAGCGGTCACGACCGTCACTCCCACTTGTGCTAAGGTAGAATTCAATTCTCTGATGATTTAATCAATCTTCCCTAATAATTAGCGTTGGTTAATGAGGTTGATTACGCTGATCCGATGATGTTCACTTCCAGCTGAATTCTGCTGTATGTGTTTTTAGCTAAGATCATTCATGCGCATGAGGGTTCCTGAATGATAATTTATGATTCCGAAGAAACTGGATTTTACAAAACTGAGATACAGTAGTGGATTCTACAAAAGAAACTCAGAAAGAGCCCCGATGAATACTGGCCAACAATTTCGTGCCACTTTAATGACAGCCACGCCCTTATATGCCGTTGAGATCTGCAGGGAATATATTGGAGCCTGGATGTCAACTGCAGGGAATATATTGGGGCGTGGATGTCAACTGCACGGCATTTCGTTGCTTCTTTAACATACTCGTATTAGTCGATCAATTCGTTCCCAACTATTCCAGAGTGACTCTTCATCCATAACAGCTTGAACGTCCACCCGAATATACGCGTTGAGTTACAGATCTTAACAATCATACGTCGCTGCCCAACCAGTATGAGCTGATTTGCAGCGTATTTTATTGTTTCGGGAAGTGCGTTTAACTCAGGTGTATAAATTTATGCGAAATCTGCCCATCTGAATTGTTATCGAGTTGTAAACACAATAAGTATGTACGAACTAACAATCAATGTATCGAATGATTCAATGAACTAGTAGCAGACCTCAGGATTTAGGCCGGCTTCTACCTAAACGTTATTAGGAACAAATGTAGAACAATAATTAGATATATGTACTTAGAGGTATTGAATACCTAGCATGTGCAACCAGTTAAAAGAGTTCAAGACTCTTGCAAATACATATGAAACATGGTTCTGTGCATGGCTTCATTCTACTTTCATGTCAAGAATTCAACGTTCATAGATGATGTGCATATAGTTCACTGTGAAACCACGGAAATAATATTAGAGATAGTATTATTGAAGCCTGTATCATAATTTCAAAGATGTTTTATTTCGTCCAGGCTGCTCAAAATTTGACGAGTGAATGAGTTTGTTGGCAATCGAAACGTTAAAATTGAGAAGAGATCCATCTAAAACTTTCAAGAAACTCGACACACTACACAACTTTGAACGAATCCAATAAGTTCAACGTAATAATCAATCTACAATTTTAGTCGTATTTTGCGGGCAAAGACATCCTTCGATTGCGCCAGTCTGATGGACATCGTTCTGAAACAGGATGTGGTCATCGTAGCTCGAAATTGTCATCGATAGATCGAGGGAGATTTTCGCGATCGAGCTAAGCTAATAACGACGTCATGCACATGTTCCTTTCTGGCGGTCACTTTCGATTTGTACAGCTGAGTAGCGTTTGGTAACACGACATCCTCGATTTTATACTTCCTTGACAGTGGCTATTGCACGAATAGTAGAGTGACTTAAGTCTCGATAGTCAATCTACTATTCGTGCAACAACCATTGTCGAGGAAGTATAATATTGGGATGTCAAATCTCGACTTGCCGCGACGAACTGAAGAGAAGAAGTTGTGTTGTCGAACTTGAAATATTTCTTCATCAACTTTCGAAATTCAAAGGTTTGGCAAATAAAGGTGTGTTAGTGAATTAGAAATAGATGCAAGGACAATAGTGGATCAAATTTGGAAATTAATGCTGTTGCTGAAATGAAGTGAAATGGAGGTAATAACCAACCAATCTCTTCAATCGCTCCTCAAGCAAGGACTCTCAACCGATTCACATGTTTTTTGTTTTACGGTTTACTATTTGAACAGATTTTAGCATACTCAAATGTCATTATGAAATTGAGTGAATGTAAGGGGTAATAGTGATGAATTGGAACATCTTCAATAGCTTCATGTAGTTTTATTAATTTTTGCTATTTTTAATTTTTTCGACCTCCATTCTACTCTACTTATGCAACAAACATTAGAAATTTTGAATTTTCTCTCGGAAGGGGGAAATACCCAATCCATTCAATAGTCGAACTATTATTCGTGCAAAAACCGTTGTCAAGCCTGTTTAAAATCGAGGATTTCAAGTAATATTTGTGTAGGGAATAAAGGTGTCTTAAGGAACTAGAAATTTGTACAATGACATTCGTTGCGCTATAAATTTTGGAAATCTGGCTATTGCAAACAGCAGGGGAAACGGAGATGGTAACAGTCAACCCCTTCAGTAACTGGTCAAGCGAAAACTCTCTCCCGATTCATGTCGCCCTTTTTTAATGTTGATGAAGAACTTCGGTCTAGTTTTGATTATTTAGGTATTTCAGATCAATTTAATTCAATCATGGAAAGGGTAATATAAATAAATAGTTATATATTATCTATTTTCAATTTTTCTTCGATCCAATTTTCCTCTAACAAACCTATCTTGTGCAATTGCAAAATTTTTTATATTGATGTCGGAGAGGCCTATCCATTGGAGCGCTGCTCATACTTTCCGCAATTCTCAGCCACTTTACATGCTTTATTTTCTGTTCGATTATTAATTAAGTCTAGTCTTTAAAAATATTTACAAGTGTTTACAGTTACATTTTCTAAGAGCGGTAGTATAAAAACAGGACATTGAGGCGTACCTATAATGGATGCACTACTTACTATATGTTTCAATGAACATGGGACAGATCATGTCGGTTAGAAGTAATAAAAATTAATTGTTGGAATCTCTTAAATAACTGGATAACTAGGCTTTACCATGGGAGAAGATATTCCTTTGATTAATCGCACCTCTTGTGCTAGACGATTTGTTTTCCCTCTAAAATAAAGATTTTCACCCGCGTATTGTGTGTTACGCCATTTTGAACAACTTCTGTGTCGTGCATGTCTGATTATATATCTGTCCGTGAGTCTGTAGATCGTTGTAACAAGTTATTGCTGCAGTTGTCATTCGACTTCGATAGTATTTTCAGGGGATGTGCGAGTGAGGTGAGTGCAAATGGTTCCTTCCATATGAGTTTCAATGATCACAGATAAATACAAGAATCTGCAGATGCTCAAAAGTAAAATCCACCCTGATAATTTCGTCAGGTACTAGTGACCCAATCAAGATCAAACTCGGATGATAGTCGAAAAAGACTTCCTTAATGATATCACACTATTTCGAACACGATAATATCATTTGTAGCTGCTATGCAAGAGCGAACACGAAACCCTTGTAACAGCTCTAGCATTTTGTTTTCGTAAGACTTTCATGACATTTTTAGGGAATGTGCGGGTGAGGCTGTAGATGGTTCCCGATGAGTTCCATCGCATAAAGTGCATTGCTTCACTCTAAAAAACGTTTGAGAATATTCATGTAACTTCTGCACTAAAATTGTTAAGGATCTTCAAATGATAAACCGATGCAAAAAAAGAGTTATATCAATATCGATGAAATACCTACTTGGAATCTTCTTTTTCAGTTCTGAGAATCTGAAAAAAAAAACTGAAATTAACAAAGATTGAGGAATAATCACGATTCCTCAATTAAAGAATGGATATCGTGTCTAGTTGTTGTATCCATTCTCCCGTAGTAGTTTTTATTATCTGAAGCAATGTGTGGGGCATAAGTTAGACAAGGAGTTTGCAAAGGAGTTTCTTCTGGTGCGGTCATACAGTCAATTCATACAGTATCACAAGATTTTTATTTAATACGCTCGTGCAAGGACTTAATTTCATCAAAATTAAACACCACGGTTGCCCCAGTTGTAAAATTATCAGTGGATGCGAAAAAAAAAAACTCGCTTGCCACTAACTCTTAGCCCAAAATAATGAGATTTGGTTGACCTCTCAAGATTCCTTCGCGATACTTAACCAAATGATTCATTAAAATAAGTTTTGTTATTCATTTACGAAGCTTGATTTCAAACAAGATATTATATGTTGACACCCTAATCAGGTAAAGAGCCTTATGGCTCATTTCTTATGGAATCGATCTACGAAGGAAAAAATATAAACGAAGCTCCTTTCAAGGCATTTATATCGCAATTACAAGATATGGGAGCACCGAGTTTAAATATTATACTAGACTACGTCTAAATGTTAAAAATAGAAGGATTTCTAACATAGAAATAATAAACATTCAAGTTATTATTTGAAGAGTTTTTCTATCAGATGTATTCATTGTAAACAGAATTTTCAAGCATGAGGAAACTACTGAAAATTCAGAACCATGAAGATGAAAAGGAGACCATCATGAGGCGAGTATCGTAGCAAAAAGACGACGCAACTTTCTCTACAACTAATGATTCAACAATTCATTGACTGAGTCTCGATTAATTACACATTTTACTTGCTTCCTTCAAAACCATTGTGGCAGATGAAAATACATTCCGTGGTATGCTCATTAATCTTTTGTTAAAATAAGTTCATTTGTAGGTATATCAGGTCCACTCAGTTCACTGTAAAGATTAAGAATTAATTAAACTTGGAAAGGTAATTTTGAAAAGATATTGTTTTCAGTGGCCATCCAGTCACTGACTTCAGGAGCAATGATTTTCAAGAACGATCGCTCTATCTAGTTCGGTTGGGTTATCGCGTAGGTCCTTCTCCTTTTGGCACAATGACGGACGATCCCTGCGTTATCGAACGATCCTCCTCACCGATCAAATAATTAGTTCGATTTGTCTCGGCGAGTCAACAACACGATCTTGAAGGCTGATACGGGTGGAATGCTGTTTCGTTGGTCATCTCTCCACGTCCGAATCTAACGAGCATTTGAGAAAGCGACAATCGAGGCATGAGCTCATGGATCCATTTCGTTTAAAAATAGAAATAAATATAGTCGCTTCGATAGTATCTTCAACAAACTATTCGAACAGAATAATCATAATAATGATACATACAAAATCCTGATTCGAAGGGGGATGTCAATAATAATTAATCACAACCCCCTTCGAATCAGGATTTTGTCAATGAGGAGTCAATCAAGAAAAGTGTTTCTTTTTTTGTTCGTGAATACATATACTACTTAATGTATTTTGTCCTCCCTCTATGAAACTGATGAAAATAGCTGAGCTTTTCATGGACTAGTGGGTTATCAGCTGAGCGGGCTCTGGTATTAATTTCTTTCTTGATCCAAGTACTTATACGTGCCAATCTTTCTAAAGATCAAAACTAATTTTTAATGTTTCAATGTACTTTAATTTAGAGATCACCGTTTTAATAAATGATAAAACGATTTTTTTCTTTCCATGAAATTCGTACAACAAAGTTTAGGGCAGTATAAGGCATCCTTCCCAAATCGTAGAACTAAGAAGTATGGGTACGAATGGACTGAGTTATAGGTAGGAAATTTTTACATAACAAATGTTTTCCTATAAAGGTTGGTACGTTGGTATAAATTCAAAAAAATTCGTCAGTACAGTGAATAAGCAAAATGCGAGAAATTTGAGCTTACCATTACTCGTTTATGTACTAATGATTTAATTCATTATGATATTGTTTCGACTCTTAATAAGAGTTTAGAAAACACCATTTTAAGAGTCCGTTCAGGAATTTCGCTTTTGGTTTATCATTTTCGACAATCCCTTGAATTCGAAAAAAGGAGTTTAATCTTCTCTGAAGTTAATATGTGTCAGGGTTTGTCGAATCCGAATGTTGAATAAACAATTTTAAATAATACGGTGGGCTCCTACGTTTACTTGAGGCCACAAGACCTACATTTGGAACACGTAGCAACATTTAATGTTGAACTGATGTTATGAGTAATTTTGAAACAAACTTAATTATTGATGGATGAATTTGAATTAGTATGAAATTATTACTTGAATTAAAGGTTCTTATTTGGTACGTAGAAAATAGTTATATTAATGAAAATTCAATTTTTAATCAACTCCCATCCATTCAGAAAATGTCCATGCCGCTGCTCAGTTTAAAATACCAACCTAGTAGTTGACTTGATTATTTAAAACCTTCGAGTGTTTTAGTTTACCGAGTACGTTAACAAATGCTGTTGTTAAATTAAATATGTTATTGGATCAATCAGGCTAGCCCCTTTAGACGAATAATGAGCTTGTTATAAGGTGAACCTAACTATTACAGTTATTGTAAGATGGATGGGGAGAAACGAAGACGTATGAATTATTATATGAAATTAGATGAATATGGAGCTTTGTTGAGTAACACAACTTGGATAGTACGGAGAATATGGATACGTAAGAATGATATAAAGCTATCGTCCTGAAGTCGAATATGAATAAAAGAATATAAATTAACTATAATAACTTTGTATGAGGGTAGTTAGGATCAGATGTAAATGGTCGAACAAAAAATAAACTCAGTCAAACAAAGAAACTTTTTAAAAACCGGATCGAAAACGTAACAAATCATTTCACAAAGGTTTAGTATTTATTATTCCTTTCTATGTTAATCACTGATATGACGTGAACTGCGGTAAATTATAACCCCTTGAAGACTAAAACTTTTTACGTACATGATACATGGTATGAAAACTCGTTTTTAGAAGGAAGTCTTGAAAACATAAAGTTATGTTTCTGATCCGTTCCGATCTGATCAGTTCTGATTCGATCCTCACATGATACTAGGCGATTTTTACTACATTAAGAACGTTCACATTCACATTCATGTTGACGTTCTTCTTTTCTGTCAAAGTTATAGCCCTTAGGGAGAGCGAGCTGGTGAACGAAAAGCGGCCCAAGTGGGCTCATTCAAAGAACGGCTTACAACAGCAAACGTTAAAATATTTTCCTTATTTCGAAAGTGTTCACATTAGGTACTGAATATTCCCGCCCTTTTGTTTTACCATTTGTGATTGACAGAAACAGACGACTTGAAGATAGTTATAATTAGTCCCCGTTAGACATTTTTTATCCAATTTTCAATAACTTTTGTCCAGTGGTTTAAAAAAAAAGCATACTAACAAATTTTTTTATTTTTCTATTTTTTTCAAATTTGGTTTTTAGATGTTCCGCTATATTAAATTTTATGGGGAGTTCCTTTTTTTCAAGGTCGATTACAAAGATTTAGGATTGAGACTCATAAAACCAAATCACGATCACAAATTGAACAATGATTTGTAGCTGCTCCTTGGAAAGCATAATCAAATCGTCCACGCTACTGTCTCTTCTTGTCTGGAGAACTTCAATCCCGGAAAATACTTCCAAATCTTTCACGTTGAAGGCCAGAAGAGGAAGACAAGTTGGGGAAAAGGAGATTCCGATGAAGATTTGGGTAAGACGGGTGAAAAAAGAAATATAACAAAGGCAAAGGGTGGGAGATACTCCAGTACCCCTCATCCACGAGGAACCAGGTCCAGACCCAGAGTGTGTTTCCCCACGAGTGGCGGGGAAGTGAGAGGGACACCAGAGTGAATGCCCACGGCCCGCAGGCCTCACGCCAGGCATGAAATCAAGTTCAAGTCTTGAATAAACCTTCCCTTAAACACGTCACACTTATAAATAAACCTATTTCAATTATCACTGTTCAGCATAAATGTTAACACCTCAAATATTCGACCACTATTTTTTCTTTTTTTTAAATCGGTTCAGCGGATTGAACGTAATGGTTGAGCAGACATGGGATCTACAGAATTATTTCGTCTGAAGGATGAAAACAAGGGATGGAAGAAGCAAACCCATCACATGTAACACACTAATTGACTCAAGAACAATCGTAATAGTGACTTGTATAATTATAACGATTAATAATTCGCTAAATTAAAGAAATGAGACCTATTATTTAACTGAATCCGCTTCAATGGATTACCATTAAATTTCCCATTAAAAAGCTGTGGGCACTTTGATTGTAGTTAACGGTATTTGTTGATATAAGAACTGCTATGCTCGGGTACCTGCGATAGGAGTCCCATCGAGAACACACGCCGTTCCAATAGTACGTAATAGCTTCAAGGTAATGTAGGTGCGTTACACCACCGCGGTCAATCATTCTCAATGGAGGGATATGGGGTCGACCATATCAGGCCAAAATTCTGGGGTTGGCTCTATAACAGACAAATTGCATTCTTTCCAAAAATAAGCTACACCTGGTACCTTATTAAACACTTATATAAATAGAAGTTATACATTTTAGAACTAATTCAATGCCCATAACTAATATCTAGCGTCATATAATTTATTATATAGAAAAATATTAATAACCAGGTTAACCAATTAGGGAAACCAATTTCTCGAAGTAGATACTAAAACAGAATACCAAGTTGAGTCGCCTTTGAACCACATCCCCGTACTTCTTCCGAGAGTTATTTATTTGCGGGAGTTGGGTGTTGCGTTCAAGCCAAAATACAAATGATCGTTACTTACTGTTTTATGAAACAGAACCCTGGAGCAGAATTTCGTAAGGAACTTTACAATGAGGGGTAGACAAAGAATTGCAACAAAAGAAATAAAGACTAATGACGCTAAAAAAGTGCAAAAAACAAGGAAAATTCCAATGGTATACGGCAAGGTGTGCATTACGCTGAAAATGTTAGAATGTAGGCATAGTAAACTGATAGACAAAGACCATCAATTGGGAATTCCTAGATTCTGAGCAATCGCTATCTGTATTTTTTTATAATTGGGTTCAGTTCACTTCTTCCGAAATAAGTCCGTCCCTAGTTTGCTACAACTTAGGCCTTGTGGTTGAAATTCGAAAACATGGATAACGATCAGTAAACAGTTGAACTCACTCAACTGACACGGTGATCAGGTTTCATTATTATATACCACGGTTTCTCGTAATCGAATTTGAATGTCATAATGAGAATAAGAGAGATTCAGCATCTCAGCTGATCAGAATGGGGTCGATTTCTGTAGGCTCCCTATGAAATTTCAATTTCTTCCACTGTGACAAGAGAGAGTTTCAGTTCACTTAGTTGATCAGATGAAGCCTGTAATTTCTTACATCTTGAGTCATCCATGACAGGCCCCCTATGAAATTTTAAAATTCTTGGAGAACAGGAGAGAATTCAACTCGTTGAGTAGTCAAGAACGGAAACCGTCATTTCAACCGTCTTGTGTCGCATAGCGTCCTTAGAACATGTCAAGTTTTATGCTGAACGAAAGATGGATTTGCTCTCCTTAATGGTCATTTTAGATCATTTTTCGACTTTACTTGTCTCTTGATGTGATAGAGAAGCTTCCTCTCAAATTTCGACTTCCTGCAGTGATCAATAGAACGTTTAGCTCGTTCGTAACGCTAGGCAATCATATTGAAAACTTCAAGGAGGAACTACCAGTGGTACTTGTAGTTGTACAATCCAGTAGATCTAAAAAGGAAATCACGAGAGAGGGAGAAGTTTTCAGTAGAATTGTAAAGACATGTATAATGAACATAGAGCTTCCCAAGGCATGAAGAACGAATATTGTGGTTAGAAAACGAGCTACATAAATGAAGTTATTCCTCCCTAATAATTATTGGTTACACGACAAATGCATTAGAAAATACCCCGTAACTAATTTTCTTCACACCTACCCCCCCCCCCCTCCCCTCCCGTATTTGTTTAAAAATTGTGGAGTTGATGTATTCATTTTGTAAGGTTATCGCATCAAAAAGTTCCAATCATAATTTCAGTTGGTACTATTAGGTAGCATTTTCATTTCAAGAAACTCAATCGCCCTCTTGTTGCAAGCCGTATTTTAAAACGCTGCAAATTCTTTCACTGGGGTTTATTACTCAATGATTCATGATTTGAATTTCTACTAAGCTTTGGAGTGTGCGTGTTTCACAGGTGATAGTAGAAATTCAAATCATGAATGCAAGCCAAATGAATAAAATTGAATAATAAACCCTAGTGAGAGAATTTGCAGCATTTCATGAATATCAGAATGCTTCAACCCGTGTATCCGCTACAGTTCGGAAAGTTCTTCAAAAAGAGTCCAAATTTAGGCCGTTTGGGAGAAATCGTGCGTACGGCGTACGGCGGACGGGCGGAAAATTTTTATTGCAGATTTGGATTCTACACCCTTTGAAACGTAAACCATGAAATTTTCAGGGGGGTTAGAATTTTTTTTTTTTTCAAGAGCGATTACAATGGTTTATTATTGAATAATAAACTAAAAATAACTTCATACTTACCAAACTGAGGTGGTGCTGAGGAAAGTTTTCTTAAATAGTCAAGTAAGTACCCGATTAATTTGTATGAAAAAATTCTATAGAGAAGATTAATCAGGTTCCCAGGTCTAAAAATCTTCAGGTCTCAGGTTTTCTTATCATTTTCTAAGCTCTGTCTTGGAGTTTGTTGTTCCGAGCTGAGCTTTTGTTAAATTCATCATTACTTGTTTCCATGTTGAACGTTATTGGACTGTCCATTCTAATATTCGTGATTTTGTTGACGATACAATGGAATAGAGACTTTATGGGCATTTCGGTGAGATTTTTATTTCCAACGTAATTATTCGAAGAATTTGGATTGCTCCGAATGTCTTTGTTACCTTTTTTCTTGTTTCACACTAACCCAATAGTACCTACCCATGAAAGTTGGAACGGAGTAATGGAAGTAAATTTTAGCACTAGGACTTATCTTAAAAGTTGTATTTTCTGTGTAGACTAAAGCCTTTTCGGCCGAAGGCCTTGCTGAGGCCCACTCAAAGGCTCACACACGCACGGAGCGAAAGAGGAGGCAATAGAGAGAGAGAGAGAGGGAGTGAGAGAGACAGGCACCAGTACACAAAAAGGAGAAAAAATGACAAAAAAAAGTTAAAAAGAGAGAGAAGAAAAAAAAACTTGATTTGAGTTGCTCCGTCGTAGCTGAGTCCCCGTTCCTTGGGCTCACCACTCCTTAGGAGCCCCCATCAACTTCAACCGCCCAAACCGGTATCCCAGTCAAGGCTCCACAACTGAATTTCAATGAGGAAAAATTACCACCGCTTATCCACAACCCCGCGGCCTCTTGGGCTCGGCCCTGTTCTCCCTCTCTTTTCTGAGTGCTCGCTCTCCTTCTCTCTCTCTCTCTGTCCTTTTTCCTCTTCTTCCAGGTTTCTTACAACCTTCTTTTTTGGGAGAGCAAAAACGCGGGAAGCTAAGAGCCAGGGCGGGATCCCAAAAAGTCGCCCGCGTGAGATGGAGTTGAATCAGCCAAAATCAAAATTTAAAACATCATAGGCAGCTTCGTAATTCATTAAAATTTGAAAAACCTTCCAGTTGCCGAGTACTAGGAATGTCACAAAAATTGAAAATATAGAAAGGACTTCACTGCGGAGAGTATTGCTATGCACGTGTTATACCTACATCGTACCTTCTTACATTGTCAAGATCACGATTATATAAAAGTAGTCTCTATAAACTAAAAGCTTATCAGAAGAATAAGTACATGTGTACTTGTTAACGTAACTAATTACTAATAACAAAAGGAAAAATAATTCCCTTCAGTGAATGCAAATAATCACAAATATTGTACTTAGGAGCCCGGAGTGAACGTAGCTTTGGTTCAATGAAGAAGAAAAAAATTTGTTGATTCAAACATTTTGTTATATCTTTAACGATCCTTGGTAATTAGTAAAGAAAAAACGGACGGGGAGAAGTCAGATTAGTGGTCAATTTTAAAAGCTTTGTAACCTTAATCACATAGGTTTTACAGCAACGAGCATGTGCAATAACAATATTGAGATTCCGTTATTCAATTTCTTCCTTTATATTTGAATTATTAATCTTCATTAAGTATCCTCAAATAGTCCATTGTTTGATCAATTTTCTCTGTCAACAGTCGTTGGTTCGTTCATGCTTGGGTCCTGAAACTCTGTGGGTTTTTGGAAACCTGAGGACGGTATAAAAACGAATTATTAAATAAATAACGTATAAATTACGAATTATTGGTGTAAACCAGGTTTCTCTAAACTGTTTGCCTCAAGGGCCGTATCATAAAAATTGAATTTTCAGGAATGGAAAATTGTGAAAATTAGACTCTTGAAAACAGTGTTTTTAAGCACTCCTAGACAAGTTTGACAAATTCAAAATTATATCTAATATAGGTTAAAAAAATTAGTTTTTAGTGATTATATATTTTTTAATTCCATAATTACTTTTTCGTTGTTCAATAAAAAATATTAACAATTGAATTTTCAGGAATGGAAAATTTCGAAAGTCAGACAAATGAAAACAGGGTTTTTAAGCACTCCTAGACGAATTTGACAAATTCAAAATTAGGCCTAATATGGGTGCAAATATTAGTTTTTAGTGATTGATGTATTTTTTTAATTCCACGAATATTAGTTTTTCATTATAGCTTTCGCTGGGTCGCATGGCTGACTTTTCTTTCTGTTCTGGGGGTAGCGTAATTTTTCCCATTGGCGTCCGCGGGTTGCGGCCGGACCAAATCCTTCCGCGGGCCGTAGTTTGGAGACGATTATCATTTTTTAGTGAAATCAATAACCCAGATTCTCATTTTAAATCGAAAGCACCTACCAAATATCTTTCTATAGCTTCCAAATAAATTTAAGTAGAGGCACAGACCTTAGTCCATACTTGTAAGAATAATTTAATCACGAATATGTGACTTATAATATCGGCTGTTGTTATTCATTTAGTCTGTTTTGTGTGCGAATAAATGTCTGCACGTCCGGAAGGGGAGTTGAAGGCGAGAATGGATTTTGTTGGAGAGCATTTGACGAAGCAGGCGGGTACCTGCGTGGTTCAGACGGCAGTCAGTGCATTAGTCACTCGCGGAAACGAAGGTTGTAGTTGAGCTTGAACATAATAAACCACTCAGCATGACGAGCGGTAGACGGCCTACAGAGGGGACTCTCCGGAAGAGAAATTCAATAATTCAGAGCACCCCAGAAGTTTATTGACAATAAACATATAACTTTTTACATTACTTACATCACATTTATCAATTTGCAGGAACAATTATTATTTGTAAAGACTATTGTTAGATAAACGAAGTTATCCACCAGGAAAGTGCATACTAGGGGCAACACGATAGATTCTAGTAGTCTCAGTGACCCAGGGTCCTCCCGTACCCCCATCAAAATAAAATAGCAATCTATTTATACGCATAGAAGTATGAATTCACTGAAAATGGTTTCATGATTTCACAGAGAGATTAAATAGGTCAGACGAAATAGAGAAATAAGCGAACAAAAAATCAACAAAATCTACTGAAAGTAGTCCAAGTAGTGTAGTTCCTGTTGTTTTACTATTTGCTCTTTTCTTAGATTTTTTAAATATCTAGATCAAAAGATTTAATAAATTTTAAATAGAGCAGCTAAGAAATGTGGAAATCTGGAAACTTTCTTCCAGTGACTGGTAATTGCTTCAGAAAGCCTCAGGAACACCATGATAATGTAAACAGGAGCTATTCCCAATCACTGGAAGAAAGTTGATGAACATCTAGCACTGTTTTCGCTCTTGACCAACCAGCCGTTTTTTATAACAGTTGGAATGGCTTGTTTGCCCCACAGCATGTGTTGCCTGACAAAGTCAAGGTCAGCAGTAGTGCAAGTGAACTCCTTGTGTAAGCCCTAAAGGGAAAGTAGGTGTTGGCATGGGAATAAGAGTGATGACTGGGAGTGAGGCAATACCAGTTTCATAGCTAATACTAATTTAGAATGTCACGAGCAAATGCTTGGGGGAGTTCTTCCAGCTAGAAGCAACTTCTTGAGATAACCCTTACCATAGTTTACCAGAGAGCTGGAAGAACTAAAGAGTGTCTTTTAGTCCTTTCATATCTGACAGATAGCTTATATGTCGTGAGTTCTGGCGACTCTACCTCTGAAAACTGGCCAGCACGAGCTGGTGTCCCACAGGGAAGTGTATTGGGGCCTTTTTTGTACTTGAAATATCCAACCAGCGATTCTCTCACAGTCTCGCAGTATGCCGACGATGTGACTGTCTTGAGCACTGCAAGAGATTGCAATGCTGCTGAGACCCCAAGAATTCGTAAATCGGATCCATAATTGGTGTTGAAAGTGGCGTCTGATAATGAATCCTCAGAAGTCAACCCTAGTCACTTTCACAAAACAAACCCGTAGAAACCAATCCTCAATAATGTTGGGGAATGAGCTGATATCACAAAACAATGTTGTTAGATATCTTGGTCTGCAATTAGACAACACGTTAACATGGGAATGTCATGTCAAAAACTTGGTCACTGAGGATCGTCATCGCATCAGCCAACTCAATCAAAATTCAAAGTTGACCTTGCAGACGAAGAGACTGTTGTATTTATCCCTCATTAGACCTATCTGGTATTATTCGTCCGGGCTGTGGGGTCCAGCAAGGGCGACTCAAGTTAAGAAAATACAAACCACACAAAATAGAGTACTGCGGCTCATTACAGGAGCTCCTTTGTGCGTTAGAAATACCACATCGCACAGCGATCTTGACATACCGTACGTGGTTGAAGTCCTCCGTCAGAACTACTCTCGGAACTACTACTCGGGAGAACTATTCAATGGAAATGAACCCCAATAATCTAATTGTGGAGCTGATTGATAATTTACCTCCTCCTCCCCAGCGCAGGCTTAATCGTAAACGTCCTTCGGATTTCCTGGGATTATGAACAATATTTGTCGACATCACTGGGAAATTGTTTTGTTTGTTTTTTATTTTTATAACTATTGTGATCAATGTTATCCATTTATTTATTATATTTATATATTTATTCGTAGATATTTATTCACAATTGCATTTTTTACATTTAAATAGGGTCAGCTAATGAGCTGTTCCTGCATCAAGTATCACGTTAATTAGGAAATTGTCTACTGTAATAAATTAACTCACAATTATAATGTTTGTAATAAACAATAAACTTATATTTACATATTAAAAAAAGAGCTGGAATAACTAAGCAGTGTTTTTAACAATTTTAAACTCTTCTGTTAATTGTTGTAAACGATTCTTGAGTAAGTTACACAAGAATTTCGACATGTCGTTATGCGAAACCGAAACACCTTGCTTCAAAAATACAGATTCCGTTAAGTGACAAGGTATTTTCAAAAGTTTTGTTCAAGTTTTGTTATTTTAACACCTCCTGTATAATTTTACATAATTCAGTAGATGAAAGGTGGCGTTTTTTCCATCTTTTCACTGTATCTTCAGATTGCATTTACATGTGACAACAGCCATCGAATAAAATTGCTCAAAATGACCTCCAATACATTTCAGTGATCTGCCTATATTAATTTATGGGTAATTGTGAACCATGTGCCACAACTGGGACGTTTTCAAACTGATATGCCTTTAGAACAGCCAAAATGAAGTTTCTTGGATACAAGATTCATTTACCCAATAAGTTCATGGTACATCTTGAAGAATTTGTAACCTTGATACAATACAACTTCTACGTTAGTTGTTATGCCACTTTTTCAAACAGCAGTCACTATTACGCACTGAAAGATTTATGAAGGTTTTCAAACCTACCAGAATCAGAACGCTGTTTCGAGTGCGAGTGGCGTTGATAACGTTATCGGTAAGGACTAGCTATCACGAAAGGGGCAGATAAGGGTGTTGAGAGCGTCTCGACGAAATCTTCTTTCGTAGCGATAGCTAGAAAGAGCCCACCCGGCCTCTACCAATTAACGAGTGGCACAGGACAACGATTCAAATATTCACGACATCAATGCACCTTGGAAGAATGTTCTTGGTTTAATGACGGATTTTGACGATTTGCAACACAAACCCATTTAGTTCTTTGGAAATATTGAAATGCCGTAACCCTTGGACTTGCATAAAGAAAAATACGCAAGAAACATATTTAAATTGAACAAAAACTTGATATGATTAGAGAAGAGGATGGGCCCCAACAACAATGCTTTTCAATTTGAAGACACTTTGTTGATTGTCGGGAGCAAAATATTTACGTTAGTCGATCCACGACCGATGTAGAAAGACGGTCGAAAGTATGGAGGTGGTGATATTTCATGGATTATCTCACATATTAGAAAAAAAGTCAAATTCAGGATTTTCATAGAATAATTTTTTGAAAAAATTTATTCCGTAACTAATTTTCCGACCATAATCAAATTGCCTTCAAAGTCCACAAAACCCGCTGAAAATATTAAGCCGAAGCCTCACACTTGAAGTTGAAAGTCCCGATCCTACGTTTTACACATGTTTGAGTGAAAAGAGGACTTTTTTGTCTTATCTCATAAGTCTGTAGCACCCTGGAGCTTTATATTTACGGTTTCACGGCCGTTTTTACGGAGAAAACGCCGACTCGCGAGGCCCCCCAGGACTTCAGTTCTTCGGAACAGCCAACATCCTTTTGAAGAAAGTCGCCTTTTGCCATCCCCGGGCCGCCCGGTTTTATCTGCTATTCGTCGCGGTTTTTATTATGTTATGAACGCGCGTTTCTGAGCCTCCTCTTTGTGGGTGGAAAATATATCATACTCAGAGTTGTGAGCCATGTGACAACTCGCCGAGATTTATTCCGCATCCCCGTGGAACCTGGCGGCTTATCGCTCGCCCCGGCTTGGAATTTCAAGGTGGATCTTGCCATGCCCATCATGTGCCATAAGTAAATAGTGGTGTTTTTAAGATTTATTTATGGGAAAAAAATGAAACAATAATTTAACAATTCTCTTGGGGAGGAAAAATTATTAAGGTATCTTTAAATACAAGAAAGTACTTTAGATTACCACGATTCTTCGATTTTGATCATTAGGGTACATGTTATAGGTACATGATTAAGAATCATGCCTGTACATGAATTATTCCATGATTCATGATTTATTAACGATTCGGAGGGGATTGTGATCAGGAAAACCATCACCTACCGTTCTCATATTGAAATCGACTCCTTAATACACTGAAATGGTTGTTATGAAAACTATTTACATTACGGGATTGACGTTTATAATCTACTAGCGGAAAACCAGAGCTCCGCTGGAAATATCAAATATACAGTTATTGAAAAGCCCCGCCATGGTTCTTCCAGTTGTCATGGTTTTCCGCTCTGAAACTGAATGTTAGCAACCATAATTACAACAGTTCGAGAACCCAACAAGCTGCCTGCGAAGGAAAGTGCCGTTTATGAAGTAGTAGGATGTTTTGGAGTTTATGACTTATCCTATTTAGTGCGGCGGAACTCGCTGATAATCCTAACTCCTGTCAAAATCGGTTCGACAGCTTAGCCGTCCATTAGGAGCATGAATGAAGACCATAAATACGTACAGACGAACTTTCAGCTTTATAAATAAGGATTAATTCGTGTGTGAATATTGTGATGACGTTTAAATCTTAATAACAAGCATGTTCTCTTAGATTTTGATTATATTTTCCGAGATTGAATGGTTAATATTTTAGGATATATTATTTACAACATTTTGATGATATACATATTCATGTCGTTGAAACTAGGAAGTTGAGTGTCACACCCACCCCTCTTGGGTGGTGTTTTTCATTGTTATTGTCTTCTTGAGCCGCAATAAGACCACAATGAGAGAAGATGCAGTTGGTCCGGTGAAACCTTGAGAGAAGTAACAAGTGGAGTGAACAAAAGAGTTCCTACAATACGGGAGACAGGTGGACGGTGCAATACGCGTTTTGTATGCTCGGAGGACCTTCCCACTATTTATATTCGATGACCGAAGCGAGAGACTCATCGAGAATACCTAGCTATACTGAGAGAGCCTTATCTACCTACCTTGAATACCTACATAACCTACCGAGATGGACCTACCTGCCGCGGCTTCACGGAATAACTAATCTGTTCGTGGGAAATACCACCGTGCCGCCCTAAGGGTCAGCTGAAAGGCGCGTCCACATTGGGAGAGTGTAGCCGGGCCGATCGCAAATGCTCGGCCGGCGTGAACACGTTCGCAATCCTTTGGGTTGGAGTACTTACGTCAAATAGTGTCCAGCGTTCAAAACTTTCGGAACCAACTTGAACAACAGATTTTATTTACACAGGTCATTAATTCATGGACCTTACCGCCAATCCAATCATCATTCAACGTCGAACGAAAACAAGGGGCCACCTGACAACTACATCCACACAATGTCTTCCGTGTAATAGTCCCGAAGTTTCGTTCAATTATACACAAGTTCAATGGATACTACAACCAATCGCGGCGAAATTCATACGAAAACAGAGACAAGTTTGAACGAAATATTACCGTTCATTTTTACAAAATCGACGTTGTAGGAAATTCACTTTGCCCATGTGTAATTTGTAATATTAATACCACGGCAATGCAATTTACAGGGAGCGGTTCAGAAGCACTCCAAAATCAAGAATCCTTGAAATTATCGTCAAAATCGATCAATTTAGTTCAGTAGTTTCGTGCAAGCGCAATAGATATTATACAACCAGTCTTGGAAATTCAGAGGCTGCTATCTTGATACCAATATCCAACTATCCTACGACTTTTTATGAGATCAGGCAGCTAGATTAGAAAAAATTGAGGTAATATGAACATCCCGTTTGCAACTACTAAAGGTCCGTCACTAATCTAGAACCTAGTGAGCATAATCCATAGATATTTTTTATCTAAATCAGACTAAAACTTGGTTCATTTTTTACCGTGACACAGAGTTGGCACAATCACCGTCACTGAGACTGGCACGGAGATGTTAGTAACAAAATAAAGCTTACATTATGGAAATAAAATAAAATAATATTTAAATTGTCCATTAATCTATAAATAACCTTCAATATACTTTAGAGTAATGAAATTTTCCTGTTCACAGCCACGTTGGATTATTACTTTGTTAATAAACCTTTGCAATCGGAAAGAAATTTTTTTTAGAAAGAACCCCAACTTTTTGTATGTTGTTTTTAGACTTGAATGAGCGCACTTGGACCGCTTTACGTTCATTCGTTCGCACATCCCATAAAAGGAAAATTAACATGAATGTGAATGGTAACAGGCATTAACCTAGTAAAAAGCGTAGTTTACTGTGACGACCGACTCAGCTGACATAACTGAAATGTCATTATCTTTCCAAGGAATAGAGTTCATTATAATTTGTTCGATGTATTTGCGGTCTAGTGAGGTGTTCATTCAATTTCCTAATTTCTGATGGAGCACAGACGAAGCTAGTGTTTGTTTCGGTTACATAAAATCTTTGATGATCGGCCTATGGTGGGAAAATTTAAAATGGAGTTCATTAGATAATCTAGAATAAAATTAGAGGTACCCAGACGGTAGGTACAACTTTACAGCGTTTCGTTCTTCATCATAGTCATTGACGTGTTCGTCTACTTTTTATGAACAAGGGAGTCATTTTAAAACATTAATAGTATTAAATATTGAGCATATCAATATATGCTAACGAAACCAGAACAGTCAGTTTTTTCATTCCTTCAGCTCTTAGTGAAGTCCCTTTTTAGTACTTTACCATAAACACTCTAACAATGTCATTTCAAAGAAGAGTGGAGAAGAAGATGCATAATTACTCGGACCATTTTTGTTTAAAGGGTGATGTAAATCCTCCACCGTCAATGATATTATTTATCCACAAAATATCCGCTGTACACAGTTAATACAGGGCCTAAAAGTTAGCCTTTATATTTGAAATAGCCTGAAAGTATCTCGCGAAATACCTACAAGTAGACGGTAGGTGAATGGATCTTAACTATTGGCTGTAGCATTAATACAATTATATCCAGCATTTATGATTACTGATTTAGGAATTTGAAGCCGTATATCTTCTATCATTTAGATCAGGGGTCTCCAAACAACGTCCCGCGGGCCAGATACGGCCCGCAGGAGGATTTGGACCGGCGCGCCGCGGAAAAAATGTATGGACGGAAAAAACTAGGCTACCACCAGAACGTGATGACTTCTAGGGAATCAAGAGTTTTCCCATACAAATGATGACAATTTTTGGTTCAACGTATGTTTCCGAACAACCCTTTTCAAAAATGACGCATGTCAAATCTGAATATCGAGCGATACTTTCAGAAGAACACTTAAACAAATGTGCTTATGATTGGAACAACAAACTTTGATCTTAGGTGGAAAGACATTGTAAGCAAAAAAAAAAAATTGCACACATCACATTAGATTGCTTTTCCAAAAATACTTTTTTGAATATAGTAGGTAATTTTAAATAAAATAATTGAAAATAAATTTCTCTTAAATGTTTTGTTTTTACATTCCTGAAAATGAAATTGTTAGTATTTATTATTAAACGATGAAAAACTAATAATCATGGAATTTAAAGGATTCATTTGATCACTAAAAACCAAGGTTTGGTTCCTATATGACGTGTGATTTTGAATTTGTCAAATTCGTCTAGGAGTGTTTAAAAACCCTGTTTTCAAGTGTCTGACTTTTAACATTTTCCATTCCTGAAAATTCAATTGTTAATATTTTTTATTGAACAACGAAAAAGTAATTATGGAATTTCAAAAATACAACCTATAACCAAAAACTAATGTCTTGTACCTATACGAGGTCTAATTTTGAATTTGTCAAACTCGTCTAGGAGTGCTTAAAAAAACTGTTTTCAATTGTCTAATTTTCAAAATTTTACGGGGGGGGGGCTGTACCCCACTGTTGGCCCGCACCACCGCCTCAATATTACGATACGGCCCTTCTGGCAAATAGTTTGGAGGCCCCTGATTTAGATTATGAGTAGGATTTAAAAAACAATTTTTGTTATTTTTTTGGCTCAACAGTATTGCGGTTCTTCACTCGTATGGAGCGTGGTTAACAACCTGTCGTATTTTTTATGATCTGGGTTTCTTAGATCTAACAACATCGTAGAGGTAAAAGTGACGACGTAGGAAACGTGGAGGTGAGGGGCAGCGCTACTAAATGTTGGCTACGAGATGAGAACCAGGTGCGTGATGGTTAGCGTGATTGACTTATCTAACCGGAGCCTTCAGATGCAACGGGCCCTCCTCTGAAACCCGCACGCAAACCTACCTTCCGTATTTTATTTAGTTCTTCTTTGACACGAGGAGCTCCACAACACATGATGATATAATAATATTCTCAAAGAATTCATGCTATGAATATAACTATCACTTTTACCTCTAAATCACTGGGTTCCGTACTACAAGGTTCGTAAATTTTGTCCAGTCCACTCGCTAATAAACTTATCCATTCTCTCCCTACAATCCTACTGTTATATTATCTCATCTCATAAAATCGGAACATCTGCTGTCATGATCGTTTCTATTAGTAGACGAACCTTAAGAGAATCAGTCAGCTGTTTCCAAGATATATGTTGAATAATGATTTTATTGTGCATTATTGTCTAAGTTGTGACAGTTTTCGTAGAGCGAACTGTCGTTGAGCCGAACTTCCCTTCCCGTACATCTGAAGCGGTACTGGCTAAATATAAATATTCGAGGAAGGGATTCCCTGATTGCTGCATATGATGATATATAATGCATGCAAAGCTCTGTAAAATGAGCGATCGCACTTCCCCACCGTTGTTGATTTGACTACGTACCCAGCCACTGTTCCTTAAATTCCTCTCAAAGTATTAAGTGAGTATTGTCGAAAGGAGCTTGGGCACCTGCGTTCCTCGAATCCGCTCAGTTTGGCTAAACTCGCAAGACGTTGATTTAAGTTCAATGCCTGTACTGATCAAATAAGGAGGAAACATTCATTTTTGTCCGTCCTTCCGTTTGCTACAATGCATCTCGAAAGCTACTCGACCGGTTTTAAAAATGCTTTCAACTCAGAAAGCTACAGCTATCCTGAGTAACATAGACTTTATTGCGTTTTCAAAAACATTGGAGATCCCTACCTTAAACGGAACAAGGAAGCCAAGGTACCACTGTTGAATACAAAAGTCATTTTTCGCATGGGCAATGGAAACTGTCGTGGTTAAAACACAACAACAGTTCATGTTTAAATTATTAAGCTCAATCGGTGGAATCGAATAAATAGTGGTGATTGCTATCATGATATCAATCCTTATTAGTTTTTAACATCCATAAAATTTAAAATTGGTTTGATTAGCAAGGACGTATAGATTCTACTTTAAATTATTCGGCTTGGACTTTTCGTTGTGAACGGTATATGAAAGGTATACAAATTCTCTAGGCAAGGAAAATATCACGGTTTGAACAAACTAGCCTGTTAACATATACTAATTTAATAGGGTATCGCAAGTTAACATAGCCTCCTTAAAATCCGTAAAAATACATGCAAGAAAAAACCGATTCATGAAAAGTTTTGATAAAAAGCCGATTTTTAAATAACGCTCAACACGCTGAACACTTGTTCATACTTGAGATTTTTGGAAAAAGATCCGTTTCAAGCGGGGGTGGGCTTCCTTGCGGTTACGATTTTCGTGCGTTGTGCGTGACGTAAAAAAAAAAGTTGAGGGGTTGAATCTTCATGAAAATGAAGAGTAGAATCTGAACCTATAATCAAAATGGGGGTTCTTATAAGAAAAACCAAGTTGATGCGTTTTGCGAATCTTTCAGAAAGTGTGGGATGTGCGAATGTCATAGTTGAAAAGCGCACCGAAAATGATTGGGGATCCTGTTGGCATTTTTCTCTAACACGTATTTTTATGGATTTTAAGAGAGATATAGATCTTGCGACACACTGTATAGAAAATCAATCTTTCAGTAACTATGAAATTGATAGTAGTGTGGGTTATAATCATGAGCTACGGAGTGAGCCCAATCGGCTGTGTGAGCCCTATGGCTAAATTCCTTCCTGTCCGATGAAAATACTGACATTTCCTTCGGTGCCTTTAGTTATTTTATTGCTGCAGCATTTTCCTTTGCGCTTACAGAGGCAATTAACCTCCTCTAGGAATACTGGAGGAAAAATGAGAAAAAACAAAATAAAAGGAGTTCATCTGGACTTTTTTGATATTGATGAGTATGAACCCTTCTGTAACATAATATATGAACCCCTATGAGTGTGAACACCTATATAATAAAAACATCTATTTCATTACCGTAACCAGAGCCTGGTAAACCGGCAAGTTTATCATAAAATACATATTCATATAATATAATGGTATTACATACCAGTGAAATCGTAAAAAACCGTAGCTCTTGCGAAAAATAGATTCTTGACAATTGTGGACATGATAAAGATCGTAGACGTTCAAGAAGTGGATATTTTCAATAGGAATATGCACGTATTATTCACAATGTCCACCGAAGATTGAAACAGAACAAGATATTCTTTTGAAGGAATTTTAAACTGCCTGTAAGCTCATCCTGGAATAAAAAACATGTTGGGATTTCTAATACTGAAGATGGCCCCAAAATATCTTTAATACTAAGTTACATAGTTCCACGAATACATCAATTTTTATTTTCACCTATTTAAACGATGTTCTAGGCAGACACAAATCAATATTTCCTGTACTATTGCTTCCAGAAAATGCCATTAATGTTCTGAGTTGAACATTTCTACAATCAACATTTTCAATTTCCCTCAACAGTTTTCGCCATCAAAAGAATTTGGACCAGTGCGAGTATCGTTTTTTACTTCATTGCAAAAATGACAAAAAAAAATGTTCTCTTTTGTTTTTTAGGGATCCAGGAGAAATCAGAAGGTGACAATCTTACCTATTTTTTCCCTTGACATTCTCATAAGTATTCATCTCGAAATCAGATACATACTTTCCGTTCTATAATTCGATCAATATTGTGAGATGATAATCGTATTGAATGGTATGTCGAGATATCAAGAAAATTTCTGTTTCAAACGTTTTCATGTTTTAATATATCATCCATTCAATCGTAACCAATATTAATGAATCAAATCCAAGGGTTGAAAAGTTAAAAAAAAAAAAAAAAAACAAAATATCGAAAACGTTCGTTATTGATTGATTTCCCTTCAATAATCAAGTGATCCCAATCGAGATGCTCTACCTGCATCCCAAGGGCAGTAAATTACAAAAAATTAGAACGTGAATGTGCATGTGAACGTGTCTGAAAATGATAAGAGTCGTCTAGTAAATTGTGGCGATTAAATCAGCTAATATAATTGCCGAGGACTCCTTTTTGAAAGAATTCCTTTTGAAATCGAATGTATTATAAATTTTGTTGTATATTTGAGGGCAAGTGAGGCATAGCTAGGTTGGTACAGGTTGGGTAAAAAAAGAAATCATTTAATGTTTTATATCTATTTTAATTTTTTTAAGCGTATATTTATATACCTATATTTATTATATGTATATTATATATTTTAATTTGATGGAATACATGCTATTCGATATTCCAAGGTAAGGGAATAGTAAAATTTATTATTTCAACATTAAAGCTGTAAATTATGTTTCTGTATTAATCAGATACATATTGAAAGCACTGATGTTATGATACTATTTGTGACCAGTTAGAAACTTACCATTTCTAACTTCAAAGAAAATAAATGACGTGTAAACATGAATACCTTCATGAGGAACCTAGAATTCATTGAATTAACATAATAACGGGTGCTGCCTCGAATAAAAACGTATATAAGAATTGAATTATTACATTAGGCAATTAAAAATAATTACAAAACTTCAATGTACAATCACGAGTTTATAATGAAGGAGAACATCAATAATTATGGCTACGTGGTGCTTGGAAAGAAAATAATTTTGCCATTCCAATCATAGCGGACGTTTTACGACCGAAACCAATTTACCTCTCTGTCCTTTGAAGAACAAATAATAAAGTTGAGCTACTGAAAAACTTTGTTGGCATTTATTTAGTTTAAATCATGTTGGGTGATTAAGACAACGTTTTATTGTACATTTATCGGTTCAATCCTGGATCACTTGATTGATAAACGGTTCGTATATGAATCCACTTATTTAAAACACTTCATTATCATAATTCACTTGATATTAATTTCAATATTATTATAATTTTTTTTATTGGTTGCGTCACAATAATCGTAACATATAACCAGTTAAGTTACATAAAGACACTAACGATCAATATTATAATAAAGACACCAACGATCAATTGATTAACAGCAATTGGAACGTTGTGTTTTACAATTAAATTAGGATTTGAAGGAACATAGTTTGGTGACGTCATATTTTTATGGCTAATAGAATCTACTCCGTACGAGGAACTTGGTTCCATAAACATGTCTAAATATGAAGCGATTCAAATTTATATAAAAATGTTTATTATCAGTAAATCACTGACTGTGATTTTTCTCACTAACTGTGATCTTCTCCCACTGAGAAGATCTCCACTGAGGGCGTAGAGCTGCCCAGTATAGAAAGAAAAAAAGAAAAATAGAATGATAACAGCTTTGTTACCTACAATTGCACTAGGTTGCAAAATTCATTAATGTTAGAAATACTGAAAATGGCGAGTTCCAACCATCAAGCCACCAGAAACAATCCATGGGAAGTTGCAATATGTGGGTACACTTACTAAAAGAGATAGTGCACCCAATGTTATCAACAGTGGGGTTGTGTTCGGCCTAATTAGCTACTGCACATGCCAACCCTATCTACCTCAGGGTTCAGCTAATTATTCATTCCAGCTCTTCAAGATGAACGTGTAGTTCCTGCTCTCCCACAGAGTGAGTTCGTAGTTTTTGAAATTGTAAACATGGTGCAATAAAACGTAGATCCTTATTTGTTACAAAAACGTACAAAAGTACTTTGTTGACACCTCTGGCCGCCTCTTCATCCTTCATTTGCTTTCTTGATCGGTACATAAAAAACATCCAAGTGTCATTCCGAAGGTGAATAACCTATTCCTCAAGTCCAACTAGGGCTCAGTAATGTCGTTCACCTGGTCGAGACCAATCTCAGTGAAACGCAACTTTCCCATAGTTAACATGACATCTAGCTGGATTTCGCTACACTTGTAGGAATGTTCAGTCAGGAGCACTGCAATTGTTGGGATTTCTGAGGAGGAATGCTCGTGATTTCAAAAGCCCAACAGCATTAACTTGTACAGGTCGCTCGTGCTGCCTATCCTCAACTTCTGCAACGTTGTATAGTCACGGCATTAAGCTATCTCCGTGCACCGTTTGGACAAATTCAGCAGCGATTTCTCCAATGCTCGGGTCTAGGATACAAAATGCATTTCCCTCGAGCGATTGTTAGTTATGGTCAGCTGGTGCTTGCGCATGGCCGAAAGTCACTGGTAGCTGTAAGGCGTGGCCAACTTCATTTCTTTTCGGCTCCAAGGCAAGGTCTCGTACCCTTTGCTCATCCCCGAGGTTTGCCTGGCTGTGCGAAGTACCGCACTCGAAGCATCCAACTTTTCAAATCCCATTCGCAGAAATTAACTGTTTCTGCACTTCGTATTTTAAGGGAAGCAGATCCTCTTTTTGATCAGACTGGATTCGACTATTTCACCATCCACTAACACCCTCTAAGCCCACTGCAACATATTACCGCCACCATTGCCTCCTTGTTCTGCTTTACATTACGCCTAATGTTTTTACTCACAAACAGTATAAATCAGTACATTTTAACCTTGTAATTGGCACTTAGTACCATATTTCTGGACATAAATGAATAATAAATACTGTGAAATTCAACAACTCTTCCTGTAATATAGGTAAATTATACTAAAGCTCCCCCCCCTACCTTGGATGAGCGAGAGGAAACACCTATAATAGGTACGGGATGTAATAGTTAATAGTTGTAACACTAGGTGAGACAACATTGGTGAATTATAATTATACATAATTGTGCATTGTTGTTTCTGGAATATGCATAATTGTTTTTCCTTGGTGGAAATTAAATCATATAGTAAGAAAATGCTAGGAGACGTGGACGACGGTAAAATTGCGCCTAGTTTCATGTAATCTACTGTCATTGTAATATGATTTACACCTAAGCTACAACACAAGCTGAATTTGACTTGTAAATTTTAGCACCTTTTAAACAACAATTTTCTCTTTTGATGTTTCGGATTTTGAATCGATCATGTCCCTTCATCAATCCGTTCCTCAACGTACCATCCGACGGGGATAAATTTAAAGGATTTATGTTCTAATAATTATTATACTTTCAAGTCTTTGAAAAAGGGGTCGTCATCAAAATCGTCTCCAGACGATGCGGTTTTAATGGGCTCAAAGTCTCAATTAATCATTATCACGACACTACCCAATCAACATTTTTCTCATGTTTCCTGAACTGGAGTGACCAAAGTTTATTTACATATTAATGGCTCTACTGCAATATTCTTATATGTAAATAAGTCTCTCTTGGGATAGCCTTCTGGAAGTTGATTCATGACTACAGTTAGAAAATAAGAGAAAAGTTACCAACGTAATTTTTCATAATTCAAACATTTGATTGCCAAAGTTTCAAAAAAAAAAAAAAAAAAATGAAAGTTGAATTTTGAAACTGCATTACACTCCTCTCTCAATTTTTTTTTCATTCATTAATTTATTTACATTTATTCAAGGGAAAACTTACATTTAGCAACTAATTAAAGATTGTAAAATAAATTTAGAGGGTACAAAGAAACACTTCGGCTAATTGACAGTATTGATGTTACTGTCATTATAAATCAGTTGTCTATCTGAGCGGTCCACTGATTCACTGTTAAACGGATAATGATAATAATATTCTATTTTCATACCAATGGTAATTATTAAACCAACCATTAATCGTACAATTCACTTGTACGTCTATGTGATGGGAAGAAAAGTTATGATAATTCGATTTCTTGTAATTAAAATTAATTTAATGTATAACTTTCCACTCAATGCCTCTAAGGCAGGTTTTTATGATGAAGTTTAAAAGGTTGTTTGGTGGGAAATTAAATGATTTAAGATAGTTTTAACAGGTACAAAAATGTGCAAAAGTGAAAGCTTTACATTTCAGCGTAGTTAGACAAGCTTAGAGAATTATTGTTTTTCAGGCTATTTTATTGCGCTGTCGTCGGGCACTCAACGAGAAAAACTAACAACAAATTTCAGCTTTCCAACGATATAATCAATTTTAATTTTACTTCACTAATTAGGAGAGAAAGCAATGTTTGATTTTTTAGAAAAGGAGCTTTCCTTGCTGCTGCTTTTTGGCACACCGTCACTTCTACACTCATTGGACTTGGAAAATTTAGTTCAACCTAAGCGAGAAACATTTCGTCTGCCATCTCAAAATTGGTAGAGTGCAAACTGGTGGCCTCGTAAAGATAGCTGAAATTTCAGATTTCAATTTTTTTGTGTGCAAATAATCGCTAAGTTATTCATGCAACAGAAATCCTCCTATGATGAAAAAATGTAGATCATAAACATAAAAATAATTGTAGATCATAAAAAAAGAAGAACTAAGCGATTGGATAAAAAACCTGAAAGTATCATTCAAGCCACCGCTGTTCTTAACATTTGAAAATCAAACTAATTTTGGTCAGATTTCCCTCTCTTCCTCCTGGTTTTACAATTTCCCTTCAAAACCATCGGGTGTGATTCAATTCTTTCAAGGCTCATTCGAGTAACTTTCTAAGGTTTATATCGATTTAGTTTTAGTGCTGCCCTTTTCCATCAAATTTGAACATGAAACGCAATTATAGAGAGTTTTCTGTGAGAAATGAGATGAAATTTTGAGTTATGTTGTTATTAATTTAGAAAAAGTCTAAGCTGAAAGTTGATTGATACAAAAATGTGAAAACAATTATCCCTGAGTCAAATGACCTACATTGAGGTGCCAAAAGATTTTGAAAGGCAGTAGTCTGACCGGCAGGGGTCGTTTCAAATGCTTCAACATTTTGTACCTAATGGTAACTCCTGTAGAATGTATTGTTTAGGAATGATTTACAAAAAAATTGTGGAATATGCAATTTTGGCCATCTTTGTAATCCCACCAGTTTGTGAACCACCAACTTCGATACGGCAGACAAAAATTATCTCACTTACAATGAGTCTCGGGTTATCCAAGTCTAACCCCAAACCATCTCCAGAAATTACCACTGACTTTGGCTTGGGACCTAATTAGGCTGAGTGTGATGTTTAAAACTTATTGTGTGCCAATATAATTTCATTTGATTTATCAAAGAACATTTTAAGCATCAGCTGGTCGCTTATTATTATTCCATTGCTTCTAATCGATAAAATCGTTGGACAACAAAATTGAATGAATTCAATTCAATAAATGATTTTGTGCTAATACTGAAAAAAGTATCATCACCATCCTGCATTTTACTCGAGGTGAACCAGCACAAATCATTGAGCAAATGTTTGTTACTTCTTCACCTAATACTCGTAACTTTTTTGCTAAGTCTTTAGGTGCCTAACAGTACAGACGCTTGGGTGCATGAAGGAAGAAAATATTATTGATATGGAATAAACAAATGCTACGCTTCACTAGTCCATCTACAATCAATAATCAACAACTATTCTAGTGGTCTTACTTGATTCATTAAAGTATGAATTGAAAAAAATAAAATTTCTCTCATGTCAGAAGTGTCTCAAATTCTGATTTTTAGCTGTTTTACCTTTTGGATATATTATTTTACCCCAGTTTCAATAACTTCGGTCCGACAGTAAAGTAAAGTAACAGTAAAGTTCTGTAGGGCTGATTCGTTTTTTAAATTATACTAATAACGATACTTGAACCACCGAATCTGTTCGATTACAAAAGTTGATTATTGATAAATTAAATCAAAACCCTACAATCACTATTACATAATCAGGTGGTTTTTTCATTTAGACAATAAGGAGAAAAACTTCTGTGTCGAAGAGGTATAAAACATTTCTTCAAAATCGAAATTGGTTAAAATATAAAATTTTTGAAACAATCATTTCCCACGATCTAATCGTCTCCTCTTACTCAAGGGGACCTAAGCGTTACTCAACGATTTAAAGCAAATTGAGCATGAATTTAATCGCAATTTAACCACATGAACTAAATATAAAAAATTGTAATTCCACAACGTGGAGTCGTCCCTATGGTTCGTTTGTTTGCTGCATCAACATTATCGAGTTGAGATGCTAGGCATTCGTTGTGCCACACCCGCTTGGCAGACGGTTTTCTCGTTGACCAACTTCAGTTGAAAAATTCGCTAACTGCAACTCGAGGATATAAACTGCACGAGCCTTATTGGTGAAATACGACAACGGCAATGTGTGTGTGGCAGTGGTAG
Organism: Creontiades dilutus; assembly: GCA_031894815.1. Taxonomy (NCBI): domain Eukaryota; kingdom Metazoa; phylum Arthropoda; class Insecta; order Hemiptera; family Miridae; genus Creontiades; species Creontiades dilutus. Next base: position 1,763,537 of record JAVIWC010000667.1, read on the forward strand.
CGGTCTCGATGGAGGGGGTGAGGTCGAGTGACGTGACTTTCTAGCGACCTTGGAGACACTATTGAGATAACCGATACCGCTTTTTTTTCGCCTTTCTTTTATTTTTCAGAGCCTGGTGGTGAATCAGCCGGCGAATTCAATTCTTTTGTTTCCAAATCTTTTCACGACAAGAGCGCAGGGGCGTCTAGCGTTTCTAATCCTTGGTCATAATTACGCCTCTCGGAGCGGCTTTGCTAGAATAGTATTCGAAACGAAACCCGCTCACCTCATCAGACGGCCCCCTCCTTCTATTCTTTTTCAGTCTTCACAACAATTTCCAATCTATTGGTTTATTATTTTCAACAATGACCTTTGCACTTGGGAAAGTACATTTTGTAACCTCGCTATCCTACAGTAAATTCACGTTGAATTGTGATTGATAATACGTAAACGTGGGCCATCAATCTGGAATGATCGTTTGTTGTATCCCCACCTTTCCCGACCTGAATCTACTGTAATCCTACTGGCCTTTTATTCATAGATTCATATGACCAGTTACAGTGAATTTATATCATCTTCTAATGCTACAGTATTGAAATGATTTTCGGAAATATTTCGTCTGCTGTCGTTTTGATATTTCTTAAAGATTTCTTCTCTCTCGGTTTTATATTTGGGGCAGTAGTTGATATGTCACCATAAACCCATTTAGGGCGGGTTTCAACAAAGTTTTCAACCAACGTTTACTTAATAAACCCCAGTACTCAGCTATTTAACAACGATGTTCGGATTCACCAACTTCGGCCCAGATAAATCAACGATGAATTAATTAATCGAAAAATTCTATTGGCCGTATTTGTTTCTATTCCAAAATTCTGTTTTGCTGCATTATTGTTCTTAGTGGTATCTCGTCGTCTGTCGTTGTTGTTTCCTATCTATTGGGTTGTCCATGGTGTTGGTTATTTAGGGTGATTAGTGCTTTTAAAGAAAAAAGAAAAAAGTGCTACAAAGCCTTGAGTAGAGCGAGGAACGACGGATTTCGATCAGGACGATACTGATTGACGACTTTCAAGAAAAATATAAATACGTATGCCACAACGTTACGACAACAATATTAACTTACGAACTATGAACAGATGCAACATTATTAATAAAAATAGAAAACAAGGAGTTAAGCAGTGAAAAAGTAAAGTAAAGTTCTAAATCAGTATTTAAAATTTAAATCGACGTTTTTTGGAAACTCTGTAAATCGATGTTGGTGAAAATCCGTTTGTTTTAAATCAGCGTTTAAATCTCTCGTTCCGTAAAACCTTTGGTCAGGGATTGTCGTTTAAACCGGCCTTTAGTTCTACTGTACTAAATCTGACAACTTTAGCTCTAAAACCATGAATCAGCAGAGGTTGTGATTGAAATTGACAATACTCCCAAACAAAAAGGGACGTTCAAGGTTAAAAACTCCAAATATCTGGGTATAAAAAATGTGTGAAATGAAATTAATCATTTGATTTTCAAATAGTTCATTACAATATTTCAAATGATATCGCCCTGAGTTCTTAGCGGTTCTTCCAGTGAATGCCTTAAATGTCAAACTAAATAAAAAACGTAAATTTGGCTTTGAATATAAACATGTTCTCAGAAACAAGGTTATGCTAAGATTAACTCTCGGGTTGAATACTTTATCGTGTCATTCGTTGCTATCGTTGACACTGTACGAAATAGATTTCCCGGCCACGTACGAAAGCAGAATAAATGCAAAATTAATGTGATTGAGGTTATTTCAAGTTCTTCAACGAACTACTGCTTGTACGCCAACCAAAAAAAAAGAACTCGTTTGTTTCGAAGGTAATAGTCACGAAAACACACATTACGCTTATCTAATCAGCAGAATGTTTGTATAATAATTTGCAACATTTGTTACTGTGAAAATATATATGCAGAAACTAACTCCTTGAAATTGTTATGAGATTATCAGATCGTTTTTTCCTGACGACCCTGAAAATTTGCGTTCGATCGGACCTCTAGAACCCGAGAAAATGCCGGTGGGTGGATTTAATATTTGCGCATTGGCAGACATGATTTCTGAACAACGAAACTCATTGCGGACCGTATAAAGTTTGATTCGTACATTCTCGGAAAATGCTGAAAAATCAAGTTAAAACTGTACGAATTAGGTTTATTACGAGGATCTGCGGTCACACGGACAGAAAGACAGCTGTTATTGAATTTAATGATATTAAACACGTAAGGAGGGCAAAATGTCAAGTGGCCACTACTGAGACATGCACGTGGCCACTACTGGAAATCGTAATTTGACATCAAAATAAAGGTGTGAGAAAAGTTAATAAAAAATAAAATCTAAACGGCAAATCGCATGTGAAAATTCTGATTTTAGAGAAAAAATCCTTTCCCGAAAGTGAAAACCACCTATAGGTTCCTCCACCTATAGGTAGACTCGCTTGTTTTAGTCATTTCGAAGTACGTATGCACAAACTAATTTTAATTTGGGCTACATTCTTAATGAAAACATAATACAATCCCTTGCCTGGTCGTATAACCACTAAAAGGAACGTGTAATCGAGGGATGATCTCGTATTTTCAGAAAAGAAGTTCTTGACGTAGGTATCTATCTTGGTTGTGTTACGTAGGCCTGGTTGCCGACTGTAAGAGTAACTATGATCCTCGGGCGTTGTGAGCAACTGACTGCAAAAATCATCAGTTTCACCAATAAGCTGATTCAATTTTGGATTACAGGATCTCTAAAAGAGCAGATCAATGTATTCTAACTGGGGTGATCGTACAATCTTCACAAACATGACTTTGTTGAGCAGAATGAGTTGATGAACTCAGCTGTGGAATACGAGGTCTCAAAGTTCATTCGTGATGTAGGATTAATCTGCCAACTATGCGGCGTAGGTAATAATATTGACGGGGTAGCGTGCCATGATGATGAAACGTCTTCGTCACGAAACGACAGGGGAATGATGAACAGTATCGAAGAGTGATGCATCATCGATCTGCACGGGCTTTCCGCGTACCTACCGCCTGAAACTTCAAAGTTATGAACAGAGGAAATTGGCAGCTGAAGGAATTCGAAAGCTGTTCGATACAGCAAATAATCATTCAATTATCAGATCTCCCCTGAAAATGTTATTCTCTCATCAACATAACAGCATGCATTCTGTGGTGTGGATTAATCACAGTAAATCTCATTCATTCTCACATAATATTCATACCCCAATCATTCATCAAGAAGCAGTCTAAACAACTATTCGAAGATTGCACTACTAACACCAATCGATTCAGTGAATGTACTCGTATAGATATCAACCGATCCGAACACATCATGATAGAGAGAGAAATGTTGATAATAATTATCAATGTTTTAACAAATATCAAATTATTAAAATTATTTCATAGATGCCATTTCATCACTAATATTACTCCTGTGAGTGGCAAAATACTGTATTCTTGTAACGTTTAAACTTTTACGGCTTCGAACCTATGACCCTTGTTCTTCTAGTGAGCCAGCTCATTGAATCATTCTTTTAAGAGAAGACAGCTTTTACAGCTTTTTTTGTGTGCATTGAACAAGTGTTGTCTGATAAGGAAAAATTAGGGGTTGAAGATTAAATTGAAGAGAAAGTCGAGTTACAATAGAATTCACTAACGTTATTAGTTTTCTAGCGATACAAGTACTTTGATTGAGTGAGGTAATGCAGTTCTCTAATTGTCGTTTATTGTCTCGTGAAAATAATGAATGATTCTTTTTCAAGTTCAACACTAGCTATCTTGCCAGACCTTGCAAACATGGGAGAATGATGCGAATGAGAGCCGGTGGGATTGTCTGATTGGAGGAGCGATGTAGGGGCACATTAGGGCGGGAAAAGGGATGGGTGGGTGGGGATGGAATAACATAAGATGGCGAAAAACCCCCAAGAAAAGGACAAACCCCCGAAAAATGAGGTCCCATACGGTCCTCGCCAACAAAAGCCCACCCTTCGGAAACACCCCCACACACCCACACATGCCTTTTATGTCTGCTCTATTTGAGCTTCCAGCGTTTTCCGACCCTCTCTGGATGCTCTGACAGGGGGGAAATGGATGGCTTCCTTGCCAACCCTCTTCACATATTGTCGATGCACTTCTCCCCTCTGGTAGTTACGATTCAATGTGCACTCTGCTTTTTCTTTTGCAAACATGAGTGGGCTTGCTTACCCATCCAACAGCCGCTTCGAAATATTTCCTTCAGCGTTGAACATCATCCAATCGCAGGTACCTATACAATGGAAACAGAATGGTAAATAACCATTCCACTTCCCCTTCTAAAAACTTCGACTCAACTATTGTTGGTAGGATACCGTAAACTAGCCACAGAGCAAAAGTTGCAAGAACATTTAGTAATCAAATAAATGTGTTGGTGGGGTCTAAAGCGAAAATATACAACTTTCATTTACTGCAGAATCAGACCCAATACAGCAATTGCTCGGGACTCTGCGATCATGTGGTACAGTAAAATCCTCCAAACACTGATTCTACTTCAAAAACTCTGCAAATTCTTTCACTGGGGTTTTTTATTCAATTGGCTTGCGTCCATGATTTGAATTTCTACCAAGCTTCGGAGTGTGCGTGTTTCACAGGTGTTAGAGCGATTATTGAATTTCAGGAGACACACAAATATGATCAGCTGATCAATCCAAATAGGTATTTGGTTGAGAACAGATTTACGTGCTCTATGCATATCTCCTGCGTTTTTTTTAATTTTTTTATTTTAATGGTTATCAGAATATTTCAACCCGTTTATCGGCTATAAACCCTTATAGGAGTTCACTCCAGTATCCATGTTCACTACATCACTAGGTTACTGCGATCAAAACAAAAACAATAATAAACCAAAATAATGCAACTGTTGGTACCATAAATCAGACCATACATCGGGAATGGTTTGAGCTACGGACCTGGGGAAGGGCTCATTCAATTCCTCATGGAAAGTTCTTCAAAAATAGTCCAAATTTAGGCCGCCTTGATTTTTTTTTGAGGTTTTTAGGGATTTTACAAAACTTTTGACAACCCTTAAAGGGCACTTTAAATAAAGTGAGAGTGCTGGCTAAAGAATTGGGGCGTTTTCGGACCAATATTGATTTTTCCTGAAAATTTCAGATTTTTCGCTCCATCCGTTTGGGAGAAATCGTGCGTAAGGCGTACGGCGGACGGACGGAAAAATTTTAATTGCAGATTTGGATTCTACACCCTTTGAAACGTAAACCATGAAATTTTCAGGGGGGGTTAAAAATTTTTTTTTTCAAGAGCGATCACAGTGGTTTATTATAGTATAATAAACCAAAATGTAGTTTGAATGCATCTAGTAGCAATATCCTTTTAGGCTCTGCTTCTGCTTAACGCACCTAAATGTTTAGATTTCAATAACTATTTTAATTATAACTTAATAATAATTATTCAATTTTGTACTTATTCAGGGTTTATTAATAACCATCTATCCTTATTATTCAAGGTAGAGCGTCTTCATAGCACATTCAAACCCGTTGTCCGTTTTAGTTTTTCATTTCTCGACTCATCTTGTTTCTTCTAGTACGATATCGTTCGATGTATAATGTTCAATGCAAAGGTAATTGAAAACTGAAAGCTTTTCCATTTGCAACATTCTTCATTCCAACACTCCGAATCAAACATCAATTTATATAGTGAGTTCAACATCCTCTACTCCTATCAAATTCGCCGACTGATTTTGTCTCTCAAAATAGGTAAGTATGAAAATATTTATATCAGGACATCTTCTGAGGGATAAAATGTAGTTGTATTATCCGTCCCTACGAAGCAGGGCCATATTAGGCTGCCTGCATTATAATCTTATAATCACTCAACATGCTGCCACACGTTTTTATCATAAAAACGACGATGGATTTATAATGCGTCTCGCTCAATAAACTTCACCTATGGGACCTGTCATCCGGGCCAAAGAACAGACTTCTTCCCCAGTGTCGACAAAGCAGAGATACCAGCGGGAAGCAGGTGTTATTCAAATTTCCCTCCTGACCCGTCCGTCCGTCAATTTACATGAAATGGTCAACCTTCTAATAAAGCGATAATTATTCTCGTAATGGGCCCCCTTTTCCTGAAGGGAAAAAAGAAAGACCAGTGGTCAACAACTGGTCAGCTGCGTGTTTTTTTTTTTTTTTTTTTTTCGTTTTCTTTTTCTGGATAGAAAAACACAAAAATGACTAGAAGTCTTTTAAACATCACCTGGGGGCGATCCGTGATCGAGTTTCGTCGCTCCAGGCCGTTTACTGCTCGTTGTCCGCCTATTATGTGGTGAATACATCTGCAGTTCGGCTGGGCCCTTGAAAATAACAGCAACCGTATATTATTTTGGACGATTTGAAGGACGTAATTACGCTGACCGTTCATGAAATGTGACATCCGTTGTATGGGAGCACTCAGGGCTTACGTGGAATAGAAAATTGCCCAAAGACTGTGTATAATTGTTTAGTATTCACGCTATGAAGATGAACATTTTGATGAATTTTTTATTGACTTATTTCAGAACATTTATTATAATTATTCAAGAACTTTAATGATTTGTTCGGTAACGCATTAAATATGCCTAAACATAATATTTGGTTATGCAGCTACTAATAATATTAACAATTAAAAACCCCTGAACTCTTTGACGGAGTTGATTTCAAGTGTGGCGGCCAATGTTACAAAACACCTGCGCTCTCAAGCACTTGAACACAGACGCTATAATAAAATCGGTCCGAAGAACTTGTTTTAAAGTTAAAAAAAGAGGGGAAAGTCAAAAATAGGCGACTACGAGCTTGAAATTGAAAATGTACTAAGAGCTGAAATTTAAAACAATATTTGTCTGGTAAACTTCGGCAATGTCAAATACATCCACAGCAGAGTAAGACCAATCGTTCTTAACTTCACATGGATCTTATTGCTGAAATTCGGACCGAAGCACTTAGAATCGCAAAGCGGCTTTCTAACGTTGGAATATTTTTAATTCAGCTCATCTCGACAATCCTATTAGATTTTCTCATTGAAACATCTTTAATTTTGTTCCAAATCGCGGTAAAGATGAACAACTTTGTTTTCACCCATTATTAAGTGGTTGTTGTACCCTTCAAAAGCATGTGGACCTGTAGGTATGAATTGGATCCATGATGAACCAAATTGGATTTCTACGGATTAAGGAATGAATACTGTCAACGGATTTAGTATGAAATCTTAAATCCATCTTATCGCATTTCCTGGATATGCCGCGATAGTCTGTGTTTGATTTAGTTTAGAATTTGTCGATGCGTTTCTTGTGAACAAAGTAATTTGTGGAACAGAAACAATTTGGACATGGCTCCGAATTCATCTGAAAGATAGATTTTCCCATGGAAATCATTATATCCATTTCAGTAACATTTCCCAGAATACTCTCATTATAGTGCTTATTTAGACTCTACTAATTACGACTGTAGGAAGAAAGGATAACTCAATAGTCTTAGTCATCACCTTATTTGGTCTTCATCGATGATCATTGCTTAACTAATTTACTCGATGGAGTTCCATGTATGCCACACGTTAAGGTATAACCAAGAGGTATTTCGATCAATAAATCACTCCGAGATGCGGCAAGTTTTCACTTCTTCCACCTCTGATAATTCTGCCAGCGCGGCCAAGGGACCTACTTTCTCTGAAGCCCGCAGGTTCCGAGGGCCCTTTGACACGGCTGCACCCACTGCAATCCTACACCCAGGGACTGGCGTCATTTTATTAGATGTTCCTCGCCGTATCTGACTCCTCGTTAGATTCAAAACTCGGAAAATGATTACGAGATAGTTTTACGTCTTGTCTTATTCAGATGGTATCTGTCGAGACTACAATAATTCTAAACCTAAACTTTGCACACCTCGGATGAGAGAAAACGGAGGGATAGTTAAGCTAGAAAGCAAGAAAACTCTCTAATGTTATTTAGTTCCCATGAACCTGATGATGACGTTTAGGTCAATCTGTACAATTTTACCGAGAAGTTTTGGGAGGATGACTTGATAATAAAAAATATTCCAATATTTGGCTTTGTCTTATACCCGCCTAGATCAATTCTAATGGGCGATACTTCTACTGACACAGCACTGTCTATACGGACTTGTTTCAAAGGGACGCCTTAACAAAAAAAGAATAACATGGCAGACCACAAGCTCACTCAGCTAATCAGTTTGAATTAGTACGCACCTATAACGTCTGGAACTTTGAATCGAATATACTCTACATTTTGAACTCCAGTATCACGGGATAAGAATGAAATTACGAATGAGTTAGAAAATCCAAAAGATTCCAAAGGATCCAAGAATCCATTGAAATTCGGATAATTTGGAGGCTCAAGAAGGCGCTGCGGAAAAGTGAATCATGACTCCAGAATATTCCATTGAATCTTGAAAGATTTTTTAACAGCGCAGTGCAGGAACCTACATTTTTCCAGTAATCGGATGACGAGGTGAAAGACCGGTAATTTTATCCGTTACTTCAATTTCGTCACAAATTTTGATTAAATAGTATTATATTGATAGGAGAAGCAATGACTTATCCAAATCGAATCTGCCTTACATAGGCTATACTACTTTTAATCCATCGAAACCTTATATCCTATTCCCTCGATGTAACGCCCTACGCACTTCATATTTTATGTTCTATGCAATTGTACTTGGAAAGATCTTGACTGTGTCATTCTTGTTAGATTCTTCAGAGTAACAACCTATTTAATCAGTTTCACGTAGGTAATAGGTAAGTTCATGATACTGTTCACTGAACAGTGTTCAGGGAGGACAGACATCAAATATTTGTTCATATCAAGTTAAGCTTTTACCAGTCATTGTATCCCGGGCAAGGTATATTTCGTGCAGTTTTACAATAAGGATAATATGAACCAACTTTTATGCCTCACCAACGGTTTATATCTTCGAAGCACTTATAATATGAATGCCTACCAACAATAAGACCTTCACACGAATCTGGCCTTTCCTTCTTATTCGCATAGTTGATTTCCTCCGCTTCCATTCCCGTCTTTTATACGAGGGTTTTGTCATTAAATACTCCTTTTTTCCATCGTAATTCCTATTCTCTTTCGTATCCTTCTGATTTGTATTCTCCCGCAAAGGCGCCAAGGGAATAATGTGCGGCGTATCGGATCGAGCGGGGAGAGCAATGCTGGGAAGTAACCACCTAGAAGAATTTGGCCTTGAGGGATTTTTCCGCTGCGGAGCATGATGTGCCTACCTATCGACCTCTCCACCTATTTCCACCTACTGCCTACCTACACTCATGCAGTCACTTTTCCTATTACAGAGATCAAAGAGAATAAATCCCTGAGCTGTTGCCGCAGGCTGAAACGAGTGATGGATTGCAAAGCTCAACTGGTCTTTCGATTATGTAATTATATGCATTATAATACGCGGATGATGTTTCGACATTCAGATATTTTACTCTAATTGACCTGATAGTTAATTCTTGTACATAGTCCATCCTCATGCATATATGAAGTAAGGGATATCGGAACTACTAATGTTGTAGGTATGTGGTCGAGACCGGAGGACCTATGAAGTTCCAAAAAAAAAAAAACCTTTCAGCCAATTAGATTTTGAAGTTTCCTTGCATCCTTAGACGTTTGGACAAGAGTATACATCAGTACAAGAACTTTGCTAGAAATGTATTTTTTTAGCAAATTTCCATGTAAAATTACAATAGCCTAAATACTTGAAATTAAGTTGACTAACATCTTTACTATGGAAAACAAATTTTGAACATTGGGATATTCAGCGAACGAGTAGAAAAGTCCACGTATGAATAAATGTGATTACATATTTGCTCCAAAACAGGGAATAAATACAATCCAAAACAGTACCCCAAATTTGTATTAAAATTTTCAAATTCCAAATTTAGAGAAATGAACCCTTTTTAATAATTCCCGAAGTAAACCAACTGTCGATTTGATTTTTTAAATCTGAATACAACGTTGTTAAAAACTCAGGGAAAAAAAAAAAATTTGTTATTAATGAAAAACTTGGAAAAATTTCTCAAATGGTCTCGCCACACTTTGACCTGCATTTCAATTCGTACATATTGAAAAAAGGTTTACTATGTTTGCATATTCATACTTACTTTTCACATAATTTTGGCAAACATACTTCCATTTTAATGTTGCAATTCACACACTCCACCTACCCTAACACCTTGTTTGAACGCTTTCTACCTTTGCCACCTGAAAATGTAGCTGTCCCACGATTGCGTTCTAGGATTAGTAGAATAATCATATTCATATTATTCAATCTTATTACCATTGGGTAAAAGAGGGTTCTAACGTCATTCTACAACCAAACACTCCGGAACACAATTCCTACCCCATCTTTCCCGTGGGACGACCGACCTTGCATTGATGAATAATTAAAAAAGTCTCAATCAGCATACTGCATTGGTAATAAGAAGGAAAATGCGGTCAGCAAAAAAATAAGAATAACTATTTGAAATCAGAAGTTGATCGAAGGGGGGCCCCGGCGTCTTAACAAACGCCCTTGGGTCAACAAATAGCGGATAAGTGAAGGGGAGGCCTTTCAAAGGTCCCAGGCCTATTGACGTGAGGGAGCCCTTGAAAAAGGGTTGATAAGTGCGGAGCTACCTACGGAATTATCAAGTGCCTTCAGAACATCAGGAACCAGACAACAAGAACCCCGAAAAAATTGCATAATAAATTGATCGAAATCGTGGGAACTCGGCGTCCGACATTACGCACCTAATCGGTATGCGTATAAATTATTGGAGAAATCGGCCAGGTCCGTGTTGGTGGTTCAGGCTTACATATTCGATTTAGGACCTTTTTTTTACACGGCACTAACGTTCTCGTGGGGCGTTGGAGCCCTTCTCTTGGTCATGTATGAACCATTCAAATTTAGATACGGTTCTGAAGCATAGGCAATATTATCCTCGTATGTCGGGGCGATGAGGGGAAAGGGTACAATCTTAATGATTTATTCGAGAAGTTGTGACAATCGAACTGACATTATATGTAAATTATGTTCACACGAAAGAACGCGGTTGAGTAAGAAGACTGTCGTTGAGCCGAGGTGCGGGACGCCAACTTTTAGTATTATAAAATTCAAGTGAAAATCATTGCTAAAAGTAATCATAGTGTTTTGTATGTATCCTATTCCATAGATAATTATCTAACCTTAAAGGTTTCCCATGCATGTTCCGTTGCACAATCGGAAGAAGATATGGAAAGACATGGGCCATTCTTGAGCCACTAAACAAAAGTTAGCTGATCTTTAAACTCATTGTTCCAAACACTTAATTTCTTGGAACCCTATCTTGGAACATTCATAACTTTGGAACAGTACACAATTCTAAAACATCTACTCCGATCAAAGGTTTTTTTGTCATTATGAAAATATAACAAACATGATTCTGACGGATTCGTTTTTGTGGAGGACCCTTCAACAAATGAAGTTCACATATTTATAATTTGATGGCTCTGTATATTAAATAAGCCAATGCATAAATTGCTGCATTCTTTGGATGGAGCCGTTTTATAAAAAAGCTGCAAATTATTACACCAAGATTTATTATTTCTAGGCTAGATAGCCTTTCTACATCTATATCATAAACTTAACGCCATAATGACCAATATTTTAACAGTCCTTCGGTACGTAACAATTTCTGATATCCATGTATCGTTTAATGCATATCAACACAGACGTAGAAACTCACAAATAGAGTACCTAACTGAAATTCAACGATATAAATCATATCCACTACGCTTCACTTGTTAAATATGAGCAAAAGCTATGAAGAATTCTTAGCCGAAAGGAACTATTGAAAACAAAATACCAATGCGATTGTATCGGCTGATTGGAACATCACAATTTACTAGGTGGTTTTTCCGATGCTCATACTAGTTCGATATTCACAATTGTGTTTATGTTATTTTTGTCTATCAAAGTTCCAGCCTTCGTATGAACGAAACCGGTCAAATGGGCTTAGCCAATTCATTGACGCGATGTGAAGATAAAAAGATTGACATTTTGAAAATTTTCGATATTATAATTTTTTTTAATTTCAGCCCTTTGATTCTAACCATTACGAAGCCTAAAACTCAGTCCCAACTAGACCCCTCAAGTTATTTTTCCCCATGTTCCAAAAATTTAGGTTCAATGCTTTTGCAAAAAAACTCTGTATCGTTTTATTTTCATCCGTTTACTCTCCTTATTCACCTAAGGGCTAGCGATAATTTTGACAGGAAAAAGAACGGAAACTCGAATGTGACCGTGTTCAAACATAGTACGAATTCCCTAATAAATTGTGACAATAGAATCAGCTGATATAATTGCACTGAAATCTGGTTTTCTCGTGTTCCTTTTGAAACCGAGTGTTCGAAAACTTTTGTTATATTCACTATTGTATATTCACGGAAAAGAGAGGAAGGTAGGTGTTTTATCTCTGAAAATTTTAGTTGTTCTATCCGTGGGTATGTGTCGATAAATAGTACATATATTACACCATTTTGGGTATATACCCAGATATCAGTTTTTTTTTAGTGCGGAGGGATCAGTAGAGTGTTGTTTTTTAAGGATTTATATTTATGGCGCAGTCATGTAGGCTCTACGACGAGCACTATGAAGGTCAACAATCAGTGCTAAATGAGGTCTGTCAATTACAAAGGCTTTTGTAATAGATTTCGACCGATTTGAAATTGAAGATTCTCTATCTAATGTGTTCCGGAGTTAATTTATTCCAAGCTTCTCCAGGTGTATTGCACACACATGTTAGTCAATGATTTATTTTGTGTTTATTCAGGAATAATTTATTGACAATCGAGATAATGAACGTTGTCGCTTGAAGTTACAATGTTGTAGGTTCTAAAGAACCGTTTTCATGACCGGAGATTGAGGTTGATAGGGCCGAACGGCTTTCATATTTTTATTAATTGTTACTTTATTACGTATATTTGAATATCTCATCATCTCTTTTTTAAACGGCTCACTATCTCTAAACGCATTGAATTGAATTACATATTTATGCTGTGCACATAATATTCCAAGATAATAATTCAGGGTCACGATTAATTTCCATGGGAAAGAACACCGCCCCGAGGGCTTCAAAAACCTAATATTCCCGCGGAAAGTAACTTAATACTTGTCATAGTAACATCCTGTGGGGTGAACGGGATGTGTTGGACTTATCTATAATATCGCTTGCAGGAGAGAGGAAAAAATAAAGAAAGGAAAAAAAGGCTGCTAGTCGGGCAATATTTATGATGTTGGTGGTAATAGCTCAATTTCCTTTTTGCATCCTGTTGAGATGAGCCGAGGCGTGAAGGGCTGTGGGCAGCCAAATGGCCGGCCAGACCCGGGCATCGGGAAATCGGTGAACCTTCATCAAACTGATCTGGATCTCTTGACCCCACCGATAACATATGAGTCCGAATGAGTATGCAAATGAAAGGAAACGAAAACCGAAATTTTGTGAGTTGGATGTAAGATATTACCACACATTCTGTATTTAAGAAGGTAGACGGCTGGAACTGGAACGGAAGAAATGAACTATACAATTTACCCTAATCTCAACAGCTTCTCGTGTTTACATTTTGTACTTTATTTCATTGTCTTCCTATTTAGATCGCAATATTTAGTTTTTCTGCGAAACCATTTCCAGTAAACTCAAATTTCTCAGTGTTTTGAAGAGTAGACGAGCATTTCCATTCATCAAAACGTACTGTAGGTGCGAAGTTGTAATGAAAATTCGTCTTTGATAGAAAAGAAAAGGTTGACGAAATAGAAGATTTAACATTTGTAGACTGTTTCGGTTTTGGCAGTACACTACAGAATCTTCTTACTAATTCTATATTGTGCTGACGATGGTGTAAAAGCCGAAACTGGTCTACATGTGTTTAAATATTTGTGTGGCAATCTTCTCTTGTTTGATTACCATCATGATATTTTCAACATTTTTATGTGAATTCGTCTATGTTGAGGTTTACAATGTTGAAACAGCTCATATTTCATGATCTGAGAGGTGCGGAGGGGGTGCTCGTTTCACATTCGTATTGTGTACTGATAACTACACTATAGAATACGCATAGCACGATCTGTTCCCCATTCTTTCCAAAATCATATAGGTTCTACCCATTCAGTACCTATCCCGTCCCTTCAAAACTTATCGATATATTTTATTTACCGACATCCACATCAGAGATATCGCGGAGATTTTCGACAGAAGGGGTTTCGACTGGGGGTTGATTACGTCCAGGGTTTGGCGACCCTGATTCATTTATCTAGGGAATAGGATGAGTAAACCACTTAAAGAGACATTACAAGTTCTGTTGACCGGCTGTTTTCTCTCAGAGTTGAGATTCTCGTAAGTACTAGGCAATTATTTCATGTATGAGTATTATTTTATAATCAATTCCTGGTCTGGATCTAGCGCTACCTCTCAGATTGTCAAATAACTGTAGAACAGAGAAACAATCTCCTCCTGAATGGCAGCAGCATTGATTTGTCTTATACATTGGAAATTTGACGATGTTCAATCAAATGAAGTCCGACGCTGACTGTAATCAAGCTCTGACTCCAGATGACCGTTCGTGATTGTTTTCCAATGCACTGGGAGAGTAATTTGGACTGAAGTTGGCCAAATTGGACATCCACCTCTCAATTTAATCTGTGTTTGACGAACAACTGATGCTTGATAATTACGTAGATACTTTCTCTTCACGAGCTATGAAAGATCTCGTCTTCCGAAAACGGACTAGCAGCGAATTCTCCAATAATCAACTATGTAGTTCACTCGGCCGCTCGTAGACTGTTGTAAAGTGTACAGAAAATATTTCCCCATTTTATAGCGCTTTCAGTTCTTTCAGAATTTCAATATAGCTTTGCATTCTCCCTCTTGCCATCATAAGAGATAGAGTGAGGGAGAGAGCAAAACGATTCCCTGGAGCTCGAAAACAAATGGCTGATATAGTTTTCCAGTTTGGACTGATTATCGCCCGCCTTGATTCCCTCAGAGAGTCACAGCCAGACACAATAGATTGCAGGTGAAGGTCGATGGTTGTCGATTTCATGGATTTCAAATAATCTTCTCCAAACTGTTTTCACTGTTTCTACGGTTCCTACACTGTCAGCTGAAAGCTCCATGATCTTTAGGTGCTCGATAAATTTTTCCTACGCCAATTAGCCCTACAATCTTAGAAACCATTTTCGGCTTAATGTGCTTCTCTCATCATGTGATTAATTGTGCACTTGTTTGTTCTGAATTATGTTCATTTTAAAATGTTATTTTGTTCACATTGATCAATGTAACGGGGTATTGGGCAATCATCGTTCTTTTTGTATGCTTATTTTGATACTCATTATTATAGAATGTGAGGTGTCGAGGGAAATAGCATGGAAGGCGAAATATGAGCGCAATTGAGGCTGGACTATGTGTCCCTCTTCCAGAAGCCTCATTCAACTTCCCTACCCACCACACGTCAGGGCTCCTCCGTATGTATGTTGAGGATGCAACACGTACATCAACCTATGTTTCAATCATAGGTTCATGATGAGGCACATTTCACTTAACGTGGGGTGAGTAGCGGCTTTGGCATGAGCTTCAGCTCACTATGAGGCTTCCCTACTCCAGCGGTTTTCTTAACTAGGAAGTAACCAGTTAACCATTAATCCAAGATTCATTTCCGGCACTTTTAGTCCAAAATGCTGAAGTTCCCAACAATATTTGAATATCCTTTGATAAAATTCCACATACTGTCGAGGTAAGTATGGTCCAACTCTCAAAAAGATAATCTAACAGATTCATCTCGACAGCAGACCCACCAATTTCTTGGAGTTAGCTGCAAGTACTGGATTCTGGTCCCAAGACAATGCATATAAAATGTATCATAAGCACTGCCTCCATGATGAAGTCAATGATAGTGAATGGATAGTTCAACTATCTGGTGAATTCTGAAAACAATAAATCGGGGAAATTCCACAAAAGGAGTTACCATTCCCCCCAGGAATTACTCAAATTCCAATTACATGCCCACTATTACATAAGCAGTCATATGCCATATTTATTTTATGTATCTGCCAGCACACAACTAATAGAAGACCTAGAGATGCTGGAAATGGCAGGGTTTTTGATGTGATAAGGATGTGATGCTTGAGTACATTTTAACTTAAAGCAGTATTTTTTCCACCATTCACAACTAGAGATTTTAATGACCTAGTTGTATAGTGCAGTGATACTGTTGACAAATTTGATCTAGTCAGTCGAATGGGTGCAGGAACCAACTTCTAATGCTTCTGGAAAGACACGTAAATCTGGAGATTCAGTTCGATTGAATCTCCTTTTTTAAGGATGCCATCTAGCTGGCTAATCATAGAATAGATTCAGCTTCCACTTTTGTGTGAGACATACACTGTGAAGAAGCAGCATTTGATGTACAGCGGGCGGAAGGAGGGGGATTAGCCGGTTGGAGCAGATGTAAAGTTAGCGATGGGAGCGTTGTCTTATAGCTTTTACAATTAAGGAAAACAGTGCCGCTCTTGTGTGGGATGCTCTCCAGAGACTTATTTGTATCATCCTCTAATTTTCCACGATAATCATACTATAAAAGAACAATTCATGTTGCAATTGACGTTGTTGAAATTTCGGGCATTTCGTGGCTAACATCGTTTTCCCCCTGGATTGTTGTGCTCGTTCTAGAACTTCTTACAGTTAGTCATTTTGATTGCACGACATATTTTCTTGATTCTTAATTTCAGCTTTCCCATTAAAAGTTTGCACGTACGTACAGTGATCCAATATATTGCAGATTTTTTATTATGCTGTTATAGTCTCTCTCTCCTATTTCTTTATTTCCATCACTTCGCACTCGGTCGTATAAATTATCTAGTCTTGAATAAATTATTCATTCAATTAGTTTCACAGCTTTTCTATTGGTAGTTACGAATCATATTGTAACTCCCCTCTAGTAACTAGCGCAATTGATTCCGTTTGTAACGAACTTAGTGCAACAGATTAACAAAACTTCCATAATTTCCAAACAGGCTTCCTTCCCAGGGATTCAAATTATTGGAATTTGACAGAAAACTAAGTTCGCCAAAATTGGTTTACGATTCCCTCAGTATGGAGACAATAGCCGAATATAGTGAAATCAAGCGTCTTGTAAAGTTGAATAAGTTGAAAATAGTCGGTTTGGTTTGAGGAGCAACGCGTGGGGCGCAGTGGATCGGGAGCCTGGGCGCCCATTTGGAGCCCATCTGGGTCCGAAGGGTTAAACCCGTTTTTTTTTTCAACCCTCGTGGTCCCCAGCCGACTATCACTAGCTCTCTCTTCTCTTCTCCTCCTTCTTCACCTCATGTGAACTCGTCGCCCTACGGGCCTTGAAATAGACCTGACTACGCCCGAAATGCTCCAACAAAAACTCAACCAACATCTACCTGCTTGAGTCTGGTTGAAACAACAGAAGGGATAATTGAAAGTTGGAAAATGATATAAATCGCGGCAGAGCCTTGGCAGGCATGATTTTAATGGTGAACATAACTTTAAAAACCCTTTATGAACATTTCAGTGAAAAAAATAAAATAAAACCATGATAGGTTCATAGGACCATAGCACGGGTATGATTCAATGCTCTTACAAATCGGTGGCTTCAAATTAACATCGGAATTATTCGATACAATCTTGTACCACGAAACTTGATATTCCTTGATTATCTTCCAAGAGTTCACAAACAAAAAAATGTCTCGCTTTTCATTTGACGTTGAGATGGAAACAACGACTTGCTACAAACTGGAGTTCCTCCGTTTTATCGCTGTTTTGATAGTCTCTCTACTGCATTATACCTTCGGTTCTTCTAACATTCTTTGTTCATCACTCCGATCTTCATCATACCCACTGACTCTTATCTTTGGATCATCATTCTTCCCTTCATGGGTAACTTCACCCATCACTATCACCCGCATCGTAGTTGAAAGTTGAGTGAGTTCACTTATTTTTTCATCTTACCTAATAAACCACCTCTCCGGTCATTCAACTAGTTGTGGTTGTACTCTGTCATTAGCAATGATGTATTGGTTTAGGATTCACGTAGACAGTTTCTAAACCTTATAAGGTTGTAATCTACACCCTGGATCGTGATGAACTTGAATTTGAAAAGGACAATGAAGTCCTTTTCTCGAACTCTCACATCCTTTTTACACACTCATTAGGTACTAAACACGTAGCGTACAAGCCCAGGTCCCTATCTTTCCTTACTCCATTTTTGACGATTTTGGAGATATCAAATTGGAATTTTGGAAATTACTATCTTTAAATAATGAAGAAGCAGTCAAGAATTATCTAGAAAACCTTTGTTTGCAGTTCATCTGTGATATTAAGAAGAAGTGATTTGTGATCTTTAGGCTTCAAATCGTGTTCAGAATAGAATCACTGACATGGGTAAGACAAGATAGTGGATCTTTGCGTCACTCTGTTACTTTCAAAATTGAAACTTTAATAATTTCTTAATGATTGTATATGTAATAATTTTTGTACCAGCTCAACCCTCATCATGTCTCCAACAACGCGGCAGACGTAGCGAAACCCCCACTGGGATGATGAATATCTCACGTCATTGTTGCCGTAAAAAGCTTATTGTCAGGTGATGGAAAAAGCCCCTTTTCAGGTGCCTATCTGGAGAAAAAATTGGCTTTCTGACTAAAGTCACACTGCAGCTATCTCAGGGAGGCGCGAACCTCCCCTAATCAGTTTTACAGATCCTTCCACCATAAAACCGCTAGTTCTCTGCCATTGATATATGATTTCATGTTCTTTTCAAAGAAATTGGGAATTAACAATGGAATTCGAATACTAAAACCAATTATATCGTTGAATATGTAATTTTTATCACACGTACTGCCTACGCTACGCCTATACTACATTTACATAATTCTTTTGAACCGAAACGTTCATTTCACATGCATCACTTTGGCACAGACATCACCATATTGGCCATCATCAAATTCTTAATGGTGGAACATTGACAGGCACCGATAGAAAAACGCTGCAAATTATTACTCAGAGGCTTATTATTTTTGTATTAGATAGCCCTTCTACATAAATCACCAATCTATGTAAGCTAGACGTAGCCCATGGTAGATTAACTAAACTCGGCATATCTCTACTCCATTTTTCGTAATTGCATTCAACATGAAAATACTTCGGCTGCCGTCAGCCATGCGGTCTGGGTCAGACCTCCCGATGTATGGGCTCTGCAGCCCGACCGCCTACGTGACCAGTATTTCAAATGTTGAGCGAACAGAAGAATAGATTGTACATTAACCCGAGTGTTCTCATTCGATTCAGGGAACCAATTTCTATCTGAATTAAACTAAAAACCAATCCTCATACATCAATACTTGAATATAATCCCTCAGTGTTGATTGATAATGATGATTGATGAAGATATCTGGGACATCAAGGATCGATGTTGGATTTTTTAGCCCAATTTCGTAAACTTTGGTCCAGCAGTTTCGGGAAAAAGCATCGGGCGAACGTGGGCGGATAGCAGAATTTTTTTCAAATTTGGTGTTTGGAATCTCCGTACCAACGATTTTTGAACCGGGGAGTTAAAATTCTCTTCCGTGGTTTATTACAAAGTTTCATTATTGAAAACATTAAACCAATAGCCCTCTCACTTACCTATTAGGAGCGCCTTCGTCAAATTTCAGAAGCCCCACGGAAGCTATAATTTAAATTTCAGTTGAAAGAAAGGATATGCAGTGTTACTACGTACAATGGTGCAATATACTGTATGCGGACTAGACGTAAAAACAGATGAGTAGAATAATTAAAATTCTGTGAGGTACTTTACTTGTACCACAGCTATATTCCACAAGATTGGAAAAACTCGATTTTTAAAGGAATTCACGATACAAAATTCCACAGCAATCGTCTCAGCTGATGCGACCCTCACAAGGTACTAGCCGATTTTTACTATGTCCAAACACGTTCACTTTCCCATTCACGTTTTAGTTATTTTTCCTGTCAATGTTTCAGCCCTTAGGAAGAGCGAACGGAAGAACATCAGGCGATGTGGTTCATTTGATTCTTTGAAGGCAAGTCTTTCAATAACGAACATGAAAACAATGTTGTTATTTCAGAAGTTTTCGATATTCAGATTTTTAAAATTTCTACTCTTTGGTTTCACTCTACAAGTTTGACAGAAACTGGTGCTAAGAATTCAATTCCAAGTAGACCCCCAACAGTATTTTCGACCCAAGTTTCATTAAGTTCCATCACGTTCAGTTTTGGAGAAAAGCTCCGGCGGACAGACGGAGTTTTTGAAAATACGATTTTCGGATTTCACACATCTTAGAAAATAAAACAAAATTATTAGAGGGTCAATTTTTTTTCTCGGTAGATAGTGATTATTTTTGCAAATAATAAACCGTAACTATGGATATAAAAATCACTGCTTACAAAAAAATCTTTGTAAGCAAACCATTTTTGTGCTGTCTGGGAGGATCAGTTTTTACCATTGAATAGAAAATTCTAAATGGAATTTTCGATTCATTCAGAAATCTGCATGAAGTTTGATTTTTTCAAATCCAAACAAAATTTATCGTTAATTAGTTTCAACATATTTCATCTTCAACTTATTTTCTTTGACCATTATTGTACATCCTTATCCCTACTTTAAAACAGCTCAGCTCAATAGAATTAAGACAAAATAAAGCGGTATTAATAATAATCGTGCATTGCGAAAACTACTTATGTTGATTGCCTAATTTTATTTGAATAGAACATGATCAAGTAACATCTGCTAGAGAGAAATTATTTTATATTCAGAATATTATAAGCAAATTTTCAATCAGGTTAAAATTGTGAAATTGAGAAAATCAAATTTTACAATGTTGTCCTTTAGCCAGCAAATCAAGCTTCCAAAGAAATGGTGAGCTCAAAAATACTTTTTGTCCAAAATTATGTACAAACACAAATGAAGAAGAAAAATTTTAAAAAAGGCCAAAAATCGCCAACGATAGATACTACACTATAATCGAAAAAAGGGGACCTAAACATATCAAACACATTTTTTTCTATTATTTAGTCACATTGGTGGTAAAATGTTTATAAAAAAAAAATGATTTACTAAGTAAATAGAATTTAATTAATTAAAAAAAAAAGATGCTAAATCGCTCTGTAATAGCTTTCCTTTTCAAAGGAACATAACCTTTAACCTAACAAACTTAAGAACAAAATAACCCAGAACACCAATATCAAGGCTCGTTAATAGGAACTAGCTAACTTTTTCCAAACCCAATAGGTCTCTGTTTGTAGGGCGTCACACAACAAATCGTCCCCCTATAAAAACAACGAAAAAACTACCGAACAAAAACACTGCAGGAGCGGAACCCCGTAGAACGTGAACCTACTGGGTCCTTACCCTTTCTTTTCATGGGCCAGCTCTATGCAAATTCAGCGGTAAGGTACTGGGGTGTCCTTTTGTCTAGACTTCCCCTTTGCCGTTCATTTCTAGGCTGGAAAGACTGGGAGGTATTGTCATTTTAAACAAGGCAAGAGGTACCTTCCGTATTTTTTGTCCCCTACCCTCTCTTTTTGAGAAGACAGATCCCCTCCGCCACCCCAAGCAACGCTTACCTACTGTTCTATCTCATCAACATTGCTCATCAAGTAACTGACTTTGAGCTTACGATGTTGGATTCCAATTAACAGTTTTGTGGGTAAGCGATGGTGACTTACGATCATTGAGAGCAATGTGGAGGAACAATATAATAACAACATATATGTATATTATGTTTATTTTTGTGATATTCGTTTTTCGGAGAGGTTTGGATAATTTCATGAAAGAGGGGTACTGCTCACTCGATTAATAATTTATGGCGTCAACACGAATATAAACATGAATGACAGTAAGGAGGGCGGATGGAAATGCTCTCCATTAGTAACAACAAAAGAAACTTCAATCTTACGAAACAAAACTCTATCACGCCCTACAAAAACAGTACTATTAAAAATTCACTGAACAAAAAATTGCTTACCTCAACGTGAAATCCGTATTAGTGTATTAGTCATGATCCAAAACCCCGAAAACGCAGTAGAGTTAAGGTCTGCCGTACGGGTTAGGCGCTGCAATGAACCGTTTCTCATGCGATTAGCGAAGTTAATCAACACTAAGGTAAGGGTCTCCCTTCTCCATTCAGTGGGTGTGCCGTAAGTAGCTTTAAGCGAAATCATCAGACCGAATTCTGATCCTCCTTCAGGAGGACGGTTGACGTCCACGACGTTAGTGGCAGTTGGACGTAAAGCCCCAACCTAGAATGATCGTCTACATTACTTTTTTGTCTTTCGAATAGCTATAAGATAGCATGATGGCCAAAAAACCTTACATTTATTTATACCACTTTGGATACTTGTATAACGTTTATCAAAATACCTCATGGTTTAACATACAGCAAGAATTCAGCAGGTAAGTTGGTTTTCAGACTGTTGTTGTAGGTCGGTTGGACCGCTCTGTTTGTTGACAATCATTCAGCAGCTTAAATATTTCTGAGGCTTCTTAAGCCATCCTTTCCTGGTAGATACGAGGTAGGATATTGGTTAGGTAAGAGAGTCAACATGAGATGGAAATTTAAGAAAAAATGGTAATGCTAAGTAGGTAAGTTCAATAATAAATTCAAACAGCACCGAAGCAAGCAGTGAGCTTACCAAAGGCAATCATAAACTAGATAATACGTGCAAAAGAGTCACAATTGTGCAGTTTCCATGAAGCACCAGTTTGTATCACTGCGTCAAAGTTGCGACTGCAATAAGCCCTCTAAACTAGAATCCAAGGCACCATCGAACCACCAAAGCGAGTGCTATTTTTCGTTGACATATAGCTCTTCACTAATTAACATTCAACTACTGACAAGCCAACCAGCAAATGCTTTGAGGTCGTTCTCGTAACCCTCGCCAATTTCTGCGAGTAGTACAGTAACAATTGTTAGTATGAAAAATAAAACTGACGGTGGATCGCATTGGCCACTGATTAAATCTCACTGCATTTCGCCTGCGACCTCGAGAACTTCGTATTTTTTTTTGGTAAAGGCAATATAACTACTCGACAAGAGCAGATGTAATCCAAACCAGTTTTTCACAAATACACACCTATTCCGTATTTCCATTCTTTATTTTATGTATGGCAATCGTTTTGACTCACTTGAGTACTTTTTAAAATTATATCATTTTATAAGTAAATTGAGCAATATAAAATTTAATCACGTAAATTTTTGGGAAAACACTGTTAGTTTAGATCAAGCCCCAATTTTGAAAATTGGGAGATCTCCATTTCGGTTTGATTTAACTGCAGACTTCAAGACTCAAGTTTTCGTGAAAGTATGAAAATTCCATTAGGAGTTTCCGTTTAGTAGGTGTGCTTCGTAACTAAGCACCTCTTATTAATCATATACCTTGGTACCTATTCACCCTCTGAGGGAGTGTTTGTTCTCGAACGGGCCCCGACGGGTAATGGAGGCAGGTGTTAAATGAGGAAGGGAGATTGACTAGACCGATGGAGCAGAAGGGCAATTATAACGGAAATAATGAGCCGGGAACAGTCATTTGCAATGAATATCGGAATGTGGCCATTATCTCGAGCCCTGACGTTATCAATGATTGGACTGGGGTCAGGTAGTTTCCAAGGTCGGACGTCTTCCGAGATTAGAAATTACGCAATTCCAATCACAATTCAGTTTTATCTCTCATGACCGAGATAAGTCGTATTAGGGTAGGGTTGATACACTAGCAAAACTAATTTTATAAATAATGTAGCACGATAGAGAAACAGCCGCACAAATTATCATCACACGAAATCTTGAATAATTTCAAAACTGGTAATTCCGACATTATGGTTGCAAAGCATTTAGATACTCGTACAGTAGGTTCGAGTTGTAAAAAAACATCTTCCCTTGATGGTGCTTTTTACAATAAATACAAATTGTATACGTTTGTTTGTCTATCTGTCAGTTATGAATTTCAAGATGGGCCAGTCGATTTTGATGCGGATTTTTGTGAAATGATCAGCAAGTTCCTAGCCAAATTTTAGGTTACAGACAAATCATCCGAGCTCGTAACATCCTATAACGGGAATACCTACCATATTATCCAGGTAAGCTACTCCGTTGTTGAAGAAGTTGATTTCAGTGGAAAACTCGGCGCTCCGCGCCTCGTACCTGCTTTGAGAATTAGTGCCTAACATCACAATACATGGAACATGTTTTTAGCTTCAACTCGTTCAGTTTCGTTCCATAATTTCGTGACCCTTTCTGTATAATCAACTAAATGTGATGAAGAATAAATTTGTAATTGAACGGTTTACCCACGATGGTAACTTATATGATGTAGGTACTATTCCGGTGAGCGTCTACTCTAACCAACATGACAACCAAGTGATAAGAAAACAAGCGGCATTGTTTACTACATCTATATAATAACATACATAAAATTAAATCACGACATAAATACCAACAACAAGTACGCAAGGCCTGCGTGATAAATCGAGAGCTTTCCAACGAATGGAGAACGATTTTCGTCCGTCGAAAACTGAACAACTTTCATTTCCCTAGAAACAGCTCGGTTGTACGTGAAAACTATCAGAACAATTTCGTGACACTTTCTGTATAACGGTTTCTGTATAACGCTTTTTTACTAGATAGGCCCGGCTAAAAACATGTTCCATGTTAAAACTTACTTCATCGAAAGTTTGAAATGTATCGTCAGCGGGATATTAGTATAGTAACAATTTTTATAATCGTATGTAACATACATACTTACAGATATTGATATTCTAATTGCAACCACAATGCGATCCTTGCTGTGGAATGGAACCATGATATCCTATGATAAAAAACAACCCTTAATAATAATCAGATTTTCTATAATAAATAGGTAACTACATAGTTATGACGATTTTTGGTAGTTGGGTACACCAGTAACGTAATGCTGAACAAGCGCGTCCTATGTTGAAGGGAGGGTACCTATAATGACCTCACCACCATACAGAAATGAGAATACTCGCATAAAACGCTGCTATTATTACGTGGATATAGTATAGTATAGTAGATATAGGTATAGATACGTATAGAGAGGCATCGGCTGTCAAAAACATTCAGTCGAGCATCATTAGCAGAAGAAAACTACCGACCCCTCTTCTATGAATGTTTTTGAGATATCGTTTTTTAAAATGTTTTTCAACTCTTCCATTTTACTATCTAGGATTGATTAAAAGTAGGGACCGAGAACTCAAGATCATCTTTAGATGGGGACCGAGACCCCATCTGTATTATGTTACTCCGTTTCAATAAACTCGGTTTCGGTAGTTTGGCAGAAAAGCTTTGGAACACGTACAATTGTACCAAAAGTGATGGTTGTGAGAAAATGATGGCTTATTCTGAATAAAAATGTGATAAGCTAAACTTGATAATCTGTCTCATGTATATGTTCTTAGTACTTTTACTTTACCAAGGATCCTTCATGATGAAAAGACTCAAGTAGGTACATCATGTCTTGCCCGCTAAACCGTTCCCATGTCTAGACATCACGAAAAGATCGTTTAGTAGGCACTTGATACGGTTTGAGAGGACCAAAACCTCTCGAGTAATCACGTAGGGGACCAGTCAGTTGGAGGGGTCATCAACTCGTGGTGGTATCTCCTATCCCTTCTAGGTGACATTCTTCAACCCTAGATGTCCTTGGCGGATAGCGCCGACTCAAGTTCTCACATCCTCTACCTCTCACCCTTCTCAACACGCTTCATCCACTTCTACAATCACTTTTCTTTCAATACGAGGTAGAAAACTCTGCGAGTGATTTCTGACTACCGAAACACCACCTGAAAGAAGGATGAAGTAAAGCAATAACTAAAACTACTTCGAGTGTTGGCTTAGCGACCGATTCCAAGCTCGCTATTTCAGCTTCTACAATTCATTATGGAGTATTCAATTGGTAAGTCTGTAAAATTATTGTTAACACAGTCAATCAGCTAGCTTGACCGAGACATCATAGTCCCTTATTCTGGCATTGACTCGAATTGCAGGTAATTCCCTTCATATATTAATAAAAGACAATGCTACATTGTTTCTAACCCAAAACCTAACGCTTCAAGAAGAGGTTTTCTAATTAATAAAGAATTAAGTGAAGAGGATTTACTTTCACTTGGTATGTAATATTACGTAATACATGTCCTATGGGGCTCCTGTTATAGCATGTCTATAAAACTATTGTATCACAAACTGGAAATTTTTACTATGTAAGGACCTCCAACTTACGGAGAGATATTTTCTTTACACAGTCATTGTCATTATGCAATCCATTAATTCGTATTTACGAGATTTATTAGGGTTCCAACGGCTTTACTAAAACAATAACACAAGTCGATTGATCGGCATGATATACGCTCTAAATTGTTTGATAATAATATTTTATCCCACAGGATATCATTCTTTGTGAATTAATATGTTGGTGTTGAGAGTCGAATCATTCAAATGTTTCCAAATTTGATGAATCTATTTTCAAATTAATTAGGTAGTCATTAGTCAGGGGTGCCCACCCCCAAGCTTCATGACCTACCCCCCCCCCCCCTCCCCGTAAGTGTTTACCCTCTCAACAAAACAAAAATGTAAAAAATACTCGTAAGCGCCCCTTATTTTATCTAAAACTAAAAGAAGATTTACATAGGTATTGAAAAAATTCAAACCTATTCTGCAATAGACAAAACGCGTATATATCCTGAGATTCTTTACTTAGGTAACATCGTATTCCCAATGGTAACATTCGAAAAGGTAAAAAAAAAATACTATTAACATCGTAAAATACATGAAAACATTAACAGTTTGAAGCCATAAATTGGCGCCAGGGCCAGTATCACGGACAATATTTGAGCATTGTCATTGTCATTTATACATTTTCAGACAGAAAAACAAACCATATTTAAATTAATTACTGGGTTCATTATTATTTACGTTCTATCTAGTGATGTAATTTATTTTGAATATCATCACGCTAAACACTGTTTCAGTCAACTCCCACCACATTTTTTGGAACCCCCACCAGGAATTTCAATTAATCAGTCTGTGTCATAGCCCCCCCCCCCCCCTCTCCCTGTTGGTATCCCTGCAAAAGTGTTCATAGCTTCACTTCACTTAGATATAATGAAATCTAGTCTTAGTGTAGTGTAGAATCATACTTATTTCATTGTGCCACTTGACATCACCCACAAAGCGGCTAATGTCTTTTCGGTTGAAATGAGGTTCACATTCAAACAACACAAAAAGTTAATGACATAAAACATATGGCAGTTTTACCGCACTTCTTAAGCAGTGGCGTAACGTTTTTCAGCGGGGCCCTCCCGCAAAATATTTTCGGGGCCCCTCCCCATAATGTTTTATTTTATTATTTTTTTTTTCGAAGCGTGCACTTTTTTTTCAACGGTCGTCGTACAATACTCTACGATAACCTAACTAAACAACGCTGCAATTATTCAATTGGCTAGCGTTCATGATTTTAAGTTCTACTAAGCTTTGGAGTGTGCGTGTTTCACAAGTGATAGAGTGATTATTGAATTTCAGGAGGCACACAAATATGATCAACTGAACAATCCAAATAGGTATTTCGGTCGAGAACAGATTTACGTGCTCTATGCATATCTCCTGAAATTCAATAATCGCTCTATCAGCTGTGAAACACGCACACTCCAAAGCTTAGTATAAATTCAAACCATGAACGCAAGCCAATTGAATAATAAACCCCAGTGGAAGAATTTGCGGCGTTTTTTTTTTTTTTTTTTTTTTAAATGGTTGTCAGAATGCTTCAACCCGTCTATCGGCTACAAAGCCTTTTAGGAGTTCACTCTAGTATCCACATTACTACATCACTAGGTTACTGATATCAACACAAAAACAATACTGCTCTACAAAAAAAATTTTTGGCATCTTTGAAAAACTGTATCCTTTGACTAATAAATTTTTCCATCCAAACCCTCTACTAGCTACGGTTCTGGAGATACATGAACTACCATCAAATTTCCGAAAATTACTTCATTGGGATTGTATAGTTTTTTGTTTCACAAGTCCTTTTTTATTCAAACAAATAATGTTAATACACATAC
Source organism: Creontiades dilutus (assembly GCA_031894815.1). Classification (NCBI taxonomy): domain Eukaryota; kingdom Metazoa; phylum Arthropoda; class Insecta; order Hemiptera; family Miridae; genus Creontiades; species Creontiades dilutus. The sequence continues at coordinate 1,791,699 of JAVIWC010000667.1, forward strand.
ATCACCATCAAAGAACTTGATTGGAATTTATTTGGACCGTTTCTTCTTTGCTTGGCGTTTGTACCGCTGTTCCGGTAGATCCCTCACAGCAGTCCAGCAGTAGTCCGCAAGCATTGAAGCGTCCCATCTTCCTTCATACCTTCGTTCCATTTCCGCTATATCTTGATGGAATCGCTCACCATGTTCGTCGCTCACAGATCCACAGTTTTCAGGGAAAAAGTCCAGGTGCGAGTGAAGGAAATGAATCTTGAGTGACATGTTGCATCCGAGATCTCTGTACTTCTCAAGGAGGGTGTCAACTAAACCAACGGAGTTGTCTTCTCTTCTGTTTCCCAAAAAACCATGAACTACTGCTGCAAATGCATCCCACGCTGCTCTTTCTTTACCCTGAAGAACATTCAAGAATTCACCATCCTTAAGCAGGTCACGAATTTGTGGGCCAACAAACACACCTTCTTTAACCTTCGCCTCACTTAAACGGGGAAATTTCTCCCTCAAGTACTTGAAAGCCTCGCCAGACTGGTCCATGCCTTTAACGAAATTTTTCATGAGACCTAATTTTATGTGTAATGGAGGCAAAATTACTCTTTCTGGGCTCACGAGAGACGGGTGAAGAACGTTTTTCTCCCCAGCGATCATGCTCTTCCTTTGAGGCCATATTTTCTTCTGGTAGTGAGAAATCCCTGCTGTCCCACTCGCATAAAAAACAGCTGCATTCCAAGCAAAATCGCTACAACTTTTAGGTCTCCACAGATTTGCCACTGGTATTCTTGGTATTGGATGGCATCCAAAAGAATTTTAATGTTTTGGTACGTTTCTTTCATGTGCACAGCACATGCACAAGAGAACTGCTTTGAGGCTCAACTTAGATGAATCTATGAACAACCTCCATTCAGAAGGGTCGTGATTGAGCCATTAGACTCAGGACATTGCAACAGGCAACAAGGTTGTCATGCTTTCGAAGAAGGGGATCAAGTCCTTCTGGCGACTTCTGTACATTGTAACCTTTACATCTGGTTGCAAAAGGTTCCATTCCTTGAGTCTTGAGCCCAAAAGCTCTGCCTTTTCTTTGGGCAGGTCCAAATCCCGAATCAAATCACTGAGCTCGTTTTGGGAGAGCAAAACGCATTGAACGCCCTTTTTTGTTCAGCCATTCCGTCAAGGTTACACTACACCTGATGCAGCAGATGTGCGGAGCCCAAGGTTTATCTTGGTTTTTTTTTTTTTTTTTTTGGGTTTCTGATTCGCGAACGTCACTTCTCCACATATGTCAGAACGCACTTCCGTGGCATTAAAACACCCAAATTAATCAGTTTATACACCAAAAATTATCAAAAAAACGTCAGGGACAAGAAAAAACTAACGACTGAAAGAAAATGCCGGCCACTGAGGATAGCAAAATGGTTCTGTAAACCACAGAGCAGTGTCCTGTGAGTCACAATGCGATTCCCAGTGAATTACCCAAAAAATCAGCGTTGCCAACCCAAATAAAGACGATTTCCCCACTTTTAGCTACGTGTGGTCGTATCTTTGAAACAAGAGCTAACTGAGGATATCAAAATACATGGAATGTGGCCATTTTTGAATCAGATACAATTTCAATGTAGAGCAGTGTAATAAACCAAAAAACGTCTGCCAAGTGGGTGTGGCGCATAGCTTCCTCGTATCCATAACATGACTGTATAGATCATTGAAAATTATTATTGACTGAAGAACTTCGTTCAATTAGGCGAAGTAAATATTGAATTAGGGTAAATTTATTGTTATGCAGGAGCATAACTTGGGAAAATAAAGGTAGGCATGTTCAACTGTTGAACAAACTATAAAATATACCTAATAATAAAAATTGACATTGACGTTGAACGGATAGATGACTGAAGTGATAAATAATTATTATGACATTTCCAAAAATAAAAACGTCTGCCAAAATTTCATCGAAATCGGTCAAGAACTCCTGGAGTTATGCTTCTGGCAAGGATTTCACGTTTGCGCTTGCGCAGAGGCTACTATTGATCCGGTTGTCATGAAACCTATAGGGGACCATCTACACCCCAACCCGCACAATCCCTGAAAATTTCATCAAAATCGGACTATAACTTCGTGTAGTTTCGCACGTAACAAGGATTTGCTGACAGACAGACAGACACGGAACCAAAATTGTTCAGAAATGTCTAAAACGCAAAATGCGAGTGGCATTTTTGATTTTGGAGACAAAAAAATTTTCACATTCCGAAAGTGAAAACAATGCTTCCGCTACCTTGGTAGACTCGGAAGCAATAACGCGAATGTTGGCACCATAAATCGAGCCATAGATCGGGAATGGTTTGACCTACGGACCTGGGGAGGGGCTCATTCGATTCCTCGTGGAGTGTTCTTCAAAAAGAGTAGGTACAAATTTAGGCCGCCTTGACTTTTTTTGAGGTTTTTAGGGATTTTACAAAACTTTGACAACCCTTAAAGAGCACTTTAAATTAAGTGAGAGAGCTGGCTCAAGAATTGGGGCGTCGTCGGACCAAGATGGATTTTTCCTGAAAATTTCAGATTTTTCGCTTCAGCCGTTCGGGAGAAGTCGTGCGTACGGCGGACGGACGGAAAATTTTTATTGCAGATTCGGATTCTACACCCTTTGAAACGTAAACCATGAAATTTTCAGGGGGGTTAGAATTTTTTTTTCCAGAGCGATTACAATGGTTTATTATTGAATAATAAACCAATATTACACTAACTTCACATTGGTAGGCCCTTCACGTAGGTCCTTTTTTCCTAATACTTGATACTTTCATAATACAGAACTCTTAATGAAGTATGAACACTAAAGTGTTTGGTGAGACGTACATCCACATAGCGTAGGTATTTGACGTTAGCTATATCCGCCTTCAACTAACTGGCAAGTACCAATATGATTCTTGGACTGAAGAAAAATCGTACCACGCCGCACGATCGTTCTGCCGCAACAAAGCGCGATGCCGCGTTGTTACGTCTGACAATTCTGTATCGTATTGTTTGATCGCACCAACAGATCTCGATGGGCGCCCGCTCGCTCCCGTCGATCGCCTTCGTTTTTCACTTAAGACACGGCGTCGAGGTTTCCATGACGCGCCTGCGGCCGGCGTCTGCCTTCATGTACCGACTCAGGCGCCAGGCGCGCCGCGCTGAAGGAGAGTTATCTCTCAAGAGGCGCGGCGCTGCAGGCGGCGTAACTAGGTTCCAGCTTCAGTGGGGGGGCTACTTACTGAGTCAGTACTACTGACTCCCCCACTCGCAAAAGTGAAGGGGCGTCTGGGTGGGAGGGCAGAACGTACTGACTCCCAGCCAGGGACGTAACCAGCCCGTATTTCACACAGAGCAAGAAATAAATTTGGCGCCCCCCCATAGACCCGATATCTCATGACTCATACCATCTTAATATAGCAATGAACCAAAATATTATTATTTATTATTATTATTATTTTTTTTTTCCAAGTTAAAGCATGGCAAGTTCAAAACATACTAAGTACCTGCCAGAATAATAAGTATCAAAACATATATCTAATAAATATGAGGATGGAAATTAATCTCCAATATGGGCCCGTGTTAGGAGATGAGTCCTAAAATATAAATATAATATAAACATAATTAATTTGATTTATTCACAATGCATAAACTCTTTTACTAAAAGGAGGAAGGTTTGGTAAGTAAGTGCTCAATGAAAAATACCATATAATTTTTATTAAATTTAACAAACTAATAGATGATAAATACATTTTTGTACGAAATGGAAGCCCTAAACAAACTTTAAAATGAAAATTGTCGGGTTTTTTTGCTGCAAATGTTTTAATGATACCATCAAAAGATAGTGCAGAAGCCATTTTTTGCTCTATTGATATGATTGCCAAGTTGCTTAGTCGTTCTTGTCCTGTCAAGTTCCCGATGTAGTTTTTTATTATCCTCAGTTTTCTAAAACTTCTTTCATTCGATGCTACACACACGGGTATTGTAAGAAAAATTCTCAAAGCTGTGGTTATATTGGGATAGACGTCTTGGAGGCCGTTTTGGCAAATATAAACCAAAAGTTCGAATGGAGTAGACTCGCCTCGTCAACTGCCCTGCATACGGCCGCTCAAGGCTAGTTCTCGCCTCGCGAAGTATACGTTTTCTATATCCTTTGTCCTTTCTTGTAGGCCTATTGCATTCCTTATTTATATTATTTTTCCTTTTAGTAAATATTTTCAAATTGTCAATGATCGAAACTGAAGGTATTATGTGAAGCTATTATGTTCAGTTTTATTCGTTTAAAATAATGGTATTACTTTGTTATTATTGCTTAATTCAATGTGATTAGCATAATGCAATGAAAGAATAAGAATAATAGCTTCACATTAATAAATCACGTTTCTATAATTGTGACTTTTATTTAGCATCCTGTTCCCTGCAGTAAACTGGGTCTCGTTATTTACAAGTAATACACCTATTCAGAATCCCGACCCTTCAGGTAAACTACCATCACTAAATCTAGTGGGTTATTGTGATCACGATAGGAAGAGTCAGTAGGGGCTTACATCTTATACGGGGTATCCCAGGTGTTATGCACAATCCGGCTTCTACGTATTATACAACTCATTACCGAACAAAAATGCCTCCTAGCCATTTTTTGCCAGAGTCCTCGATTCCGAATTATTCGCGATTTAAAATTTTTTTTTTTTTTTTCGTGTTTCCAGTCTTATGTCATTAAAACTGTCATAACTCCCTCAATGTCGGAGATAGCTCAAATTTGATGACACCGTTGGAAAGAGCGTTAAATTGTCTATCTATTTAATTTCGGAAAACATTTTTTTTAGTTACATTAAAGATGTGCAATTGCCCCGCGAAATGGTAGTTTTGTCAAAATCTTGAAATCGCCTGTTTTTCATCTCGCCTAGCAACCCCATTAATGCTTGACGCAGAACCGTGCAGACCTGATAAAACGTGCGCCAAAATGTTAGCTTTCCAACGATGTAGTTCTTTTGGTTATTAAAAGTTGTTTTAGTTAAGGAAATGGTGTTTAACTGCAGAAAAACGAGTTTTTTCTGTTAAAATTGCGATTGAGTTGTTTTCGACCTTACGTCACTAAAACGGCCGTAACTCCGGCGTTTTCGGAGTATTAACTTAGTATTTGCAAATCTAAGGATACCGTTGGTTTCAACGGCATTACTTGAGAAATTTATGTTTGAGAACGGGCATCCATGGAATGAATTGATGTTTAATCCATTCTGTGATGGTGAACTCTACCGAAATGACATTCTTCTCCCAGAAATAGAAAAAAAAGTTTTAGTTATGCAGGTTTTTTTTTTTTTTTTTAAATCCCAAATGTGCTTGAAAACACACGTTCTTTCCAGTGGCGTAACGTTTCTCAGCGGGGCCCCCCCGCAAAATATTTTCGGGGCCCCTCCCCATAATGTTTTTTTTTTTTTTTTTTTTTTTTTTTTTTTTTTTTTTTTTTTTGGAGAAGCGTGCACTTTTTCAACGGTCATCGTACAATACGCTACGATAACCTAACTAAAAATACATAATATAATATAATAATTTAACCTACCTTTACGTCGTAAAGTTTACCTTAAAGTTTACGAACTCGAGACTTCTAGTATTTTCAACGTAACTCGTTTTACAAGAGGAAAAATTACGCAAAAACCGACAATTTTATTTTCTGACTTGTGATACCCATTTCTCATTTTAATTTCAAAATTTTTGAGAGCTGAAGAATTTTTTATTTTTTTGGCGAATTTTGCCAATCTACCTTGTCTTATCATCAACTGCTCTATTTTGAACGGATTGAAATGTTTCCAATCCGATTTCGCCATCGTGTTCAGCGTGAAAAAACCTTTATAAAAGAGAGTCACCTGCTTGGGGGTTTTCGGCTAACTTTCCCACGTTTGAAATGCCCCAAATCTCCCCTTAGAATGAAGCGATTGTGGTTATCTTCAAACATAGCCTTTTGAAAGCCTAGGTAGATTGTTGTGCAAATTTGAGTTTTAATCTTAATTTTATCGCGAGTTATCGTCTGGAATGTGTTTTTGGTGTCCGACAGTGGACTTGGAATGCTTTAAAACGGATTTTGATGCAAAAATTTAGTCCGAGAACAATAAGTAGTTTCTTTTTCTTCGAAAATTCGCTAATACTACAGCAGTTGAATATTTCTCTTTTTCCACGTTGGGTAGCAAGCAGACAAGATGGAATTGTTTCTGTGAACCAAAGAGAAAACCAAACCAAAGAGTAAACCAAACCGATGTTATCGGAGCCAACACATCGATATTATCGAACATGTGGCATCGAAGGCAAAACATCGTAATATTTCGAAAATATCGATGTCGATGTCCCATCCCTAGTACGCACCTTCGCAAACTCTGACACCTTAGCTACTTTACACCCTTCCCCACCTGGTTATAAATAAAACCAAAAGATGATTGATCAATGAATCTACATTACCGTTGATGTTTATGAACTTGATGTTACATAATGGAATTTTTCTGTGTGTCGTTAGTTCCGCTTTATTCTTTAAAATAAAATAAAATGAATTTTGCTAGAGCGGGCCCGTTCCCGGGCCCCCTTGTAGCCCGGGCCCCCCCGCATCGCGGGGTTTGCGGGGGTGTACGTTACGCCCCTGTTCTTAAGGCATTATTAAATTGCAAGTTTAGTTGGGTTCACATGTTACATTCCTTGAGCAATGGGGGGGTTACACCTATAACATTATAGACAAGTTTGGTGATTTTGATGTTAAATCACTTTTTCAAAGAACAGGGGTCAATTTGAAAAATAAAAAAATAAATGTCTTTTATTTCATTTTTATTTAACAATAAATTAAATGCAATAGATTACGATTGCTGGAAAGTAAAAGGTTTTGACGGATGAATTAAACTGGCCTTATTTGAACACAACGTAATACAGCATCATGAAGACATTAAGACCATCACGATTCCATTCTACACTTGGTCTGATTTTTCGTACTCTCCAATCCTAAGACGTTTTTGCGTTAGATATTGTTTTTCTAAGCCCTTGTACCTCACAAGCGTAGATGCTAAGGGCTCGAAAATGGATAAAATTGTTCCAAAAACGCTGTTTTCCGAAGGTTTTAGTGACACATGCAAGTGGGGTAATTTTCTATTAATTTTGGACGTATAATCATCTCAGATACGTTTCAGTTCTGTGAAAATTCCGCCACAGCAAATACTGGCAAATTCGGGACCTAAAAGCGTCTTCCTAAACCTCAAAATAACAGGAGCAATCACGCATTATTCAAAAAATAATAAACCCATTTGTTATAGGTGGGCAGCGTTTTGGTTAACGTTTAAAATCACGAACTTTATCTGATACCAGTGCATATATCTTTCTTAACTATGGTTAATCTGAGTTCGTTGCTGCTTGATTATTTCCTAGAAATATCTTTTCTGTAGAACTATCTCATTGATTTTTCTCGAAACGATGTTTAGTAGGACATACTTCCATCGACCGATCCAAGTAATTATTCATCACAATTCGATTCCAATTAGAGCCTTGTCCTAATTTATGATGTAGTCTGGAACCTCGACCAACGTAGCAGGTTAATTTTTGTCACTTAATACTTTCAATATTACTGTAGGCTTTGAGAGAAACTAATGATATAATAAAAAATTACTGAATCTTCCGTAACAAATATATTTCAGAAATCCTTATTAAAATTATTGTTTAGAACTATCACCTGTAATAACAACTGTTGTTATTAGATCATCGGGGGTATTTCGCTATGTTGACTACGATTATGGGGAATTTACTATGAGACACATAATAGAAATAAGGTTGCACCAAAAACACTTGGATGAAAAAGATTCCGAAATCGTTTGAGAGGCACAATCTTTGTATTTTCACCAGAGCGTTGCAGCGGATCTGTTCAATCATAAGCACGGAGATTTGTGAAAATCACAAATTTTTAACGGCACAGGACAGCTTCAAAATCAGGCAAACAGCGTCAAGAGCAGGAGTTACCATATTAATCTATTTTTTTGGGGAAGAAGTAGAACATGGCTGCCATGTTTTCAAATGAGAAAATTACTAATATGTTAAGGTCATGGAAATATTTGACACTGTGTTCAGTGGGGAACGAAACGTAACCTACGAAAGGGTTAAATTCAATTCGAGGTAAATACCGTGGAGATTTTGAATTTTCCAAATCTTCCTCTACCGATAATTGTACAATGACAAAACGTCGCGGTCTTAGGACCTTAAGAGACGAACTTGTCCATGAACGAACTCCCGTATACATCAATGACAAGAGATCATCAGTACAGCTACAAGAAGATTCCTATCTTTATCTTAAGAATGGCAATTTGGGTGGCATTGTTGCATGCAGTGCAAACTAGTGTGGTCATTCATGCTGCATGGTAACAGTATCTAAACCAGATCTTCCTTTGTAATTTAGGGAATTCTCCGATGTATTGACGCCTTAAGGTACAGTTCAAATGCTCTTCCGTTCAATGAAGTAATTTTTCCATTCATTAAAGCAATTGTAAACGAGTTTATTGAACTACAGCGCATCATCTACAGGGCAGCGTATTTTCTCTCTATAATTGTGAGTATAGTGACGGGAAAGTTCAACCTCTCCCACATCAAGCGATATCTCCTCCCCCCCTCTCCCGGCTGTTGTCATCTTCAGTTGGATAAACAGGCAGACAGCCATTGCGACATCGAACAGGTGGGTCGAGCAGATCGATTCGGGAACCATCGTAACGCGACGTCATTGTGCACCGCTCACCCCCGCACATCGCAGCGAAACCTATTCAATGATCCTCCAACGTCTCCCACTTGTATTATGTCCCCTCTGCCGTATGTAGAATCTGAATTATTTCGAACCGAGGAGCAATTCGAAGCTTCCGCTTACACTGCTGCCAGGTATTTGAAAACGGAGGTCGACATGTGATTGAGTCTACTGGAAAAACGCCCAGTTTCGAAAAAGTTATAAGATAGACGAGTTAGTTTTTCTTAATCAACCGGTTATGACACTAGTGAATAACTTTTTATTCCACATCTTAGTCAACATTAGGTGACTAACTTTTCTTAAAAATCGGATATTTTACCCACCTAGCTGTTTTATGTATAAACATAAATAAAAGTCACATTCACTTTGAAAGTAATGCACGGAACAATAAAAGTGTTCAAAGTGGACCGTCTGGAAATCCCTTCGCACGAAAACCTCTCACACAGATTATTCGATTATTTATATTTAATCGTATTATGAGGTTTATGAGGTAGAAATCTATTCTTATTTCGAGAAAAAGCGGAACAGATAGAATTACGTCTGGTAAGTTTGGTGTTCTGAATGATCGCTGGAGAATGCAAGAGTCCCAAAAAATAAAACAATATCCTAAATCAATTCTTCTCAGAAAGTGTACGTCAGTTGGGGAAATAGATCAGAACCTCTTATTGGAATAAGTGTGTGAATTGTAGCGTTCATTCTCGACAGAAAGTTGAAAATTACGTTGTTCCACTGTCAATCTTCAACACAGATCAAAATATTGACGTTCTAAAACACGGATGGATTGCGAGACAGCTCACCTGGTAATCCTATTCCAACTGAATGGGAAAATTCTCTCTTTTAGACATGTTTTGGGCCAGATAGGAGGGCAACATATCCGTTCTTAAGAAAATTGGTCTAAGAATGTCCTACTGGTGAACAATGTGTAAAAGCTTAATTTCATTTAGGTACATTTTGTATCTGCTACATAAAGTATGGTAGGAGAAGTAACAAAAGCAAAAAGCATTTGTACATAGACCCTCAGCTTTCTATTAATGTAAGCCAGCTGAAGTTTAAAGAAATATCTTGCAAATGATCAAATCAACGGGCACTACGCTATCGGGCAAATATTATTACGTATCATTACATTAATAAAGTATTTGTATTTTACTATGGACTCTTGTGGTAATAAAACCTGTTTGGCTTAATTTACAATTTCCGTTATTGTGTCGTTGGACTCCTCGGATGACGTTGTAACAACAGAATCTGACTGAAGATAGAGGACGAATGACAAGACGAACACTTATTTACTCGTTCCCTGAGTGGAAGGCAAAGGCTTTCGGTTTCGACAAAAAAATGAAAGGTTTTCCACGTTGGGTGTGGTATTTAGCTTCCTCGTAAAGATAACAAAAACATACATAGTATTGAAAATTTTGTATACTCTTTAAAGATGTTTAATACTTTTAAACTTGAAACAACGACCCTAGGGACAGAAACGGCACGGGACATGTTGGCGAAGACATCTACGCCTTCAAAGGATGACTCAAAATTAATCACGCCGGTACGCTAATTTTATAACATCAGAATAATTTGGAAATTGGTAAGATATGGGTAAATCTGTTTTGTAGAATTACCTTCTAAAGTAAGTGAGACATACGACTTGAACCTGAGTTAAAATTTACATGGAGTAATCAAATCGTTTTGCCCTCGACCAACCTGAAAATTTAAGCGTAATCAGACACCTAGAAACTGGAAAAATTATGCTGCTTGAATCATAATTTGTGCATGAGCAGACTCACTTATAGATATATGAGCTGTGAAATTCACTAGCTACAGCCTAACCTGCGAAATCTGAAAATGTCATCAAAATCGGAAGACAACTTAAGGTATCACAAGGATCTGTGAGCAGGTACACACACACTCTATAACACAAACTATTTTATGGCTGGCCAGGGAAAAAATATAAAGGAAGGAAAGAAAAATGTATTGCTGAATAAAACTGCTCTTTTTTTTAATATTGAATTTTGTTAGAGCGGAGAAAACGAAATCAATGGGACATGTGCTGAACTGATCACAAAGAGGCACAAGGGAGACGGATGAGAAAAGAAATGAAGAAGAAAAACGGTTTATTACAAAAAAATACATATTTCATAGTGACAATAAATTTTCAAAATGAACAATACAGCATTGTTCTTATTGAAAATAAAAATTTCAGGCTAATATAATAGTATAAAGTGAAAGCTAACTTCTCAGTAATTAAATTCTCTAATAAGTATACTGCGGTATGGCCAAGCCAAAATACAAAATCTTGCCAATTTACTCCATTTGCGTGGGTCATTAAGGATATCTACTGCCTCATCACGTGACAAACTTCCCTCGCCAAGTGCACGTCTTCTAAATTCCGCCAATGTTGGACACCTGCTCAAGAAATGAAACGTCGTCTCAAGCTCTGCAAGACTGCACATGGAACACCGCTCAAAGGTTAGGTCTGCCTCTCGGTATGGTTTCATATTCAAATAGAGGACCTCAGAGCTCAACCTGAACATCCATCTGAAGGTACCCATTGAATGCACAGAATCCCTGAGCAAGCTGGCGGAATTCACCGCAGGGTCCAGCTCTCGATTCGGAGTATATGAGTTGGATGACTCCACCCTGCCCATAAAACCCGCCCTCTTCTCACCCTTGAAGCTTGAGAAAAGTAATGTACACCTTCCTTATTGTGTTCCAAACCATGGAACTCTGACGATTTTTGACTAACAGGTATTTGATAAAATCCAACTTTCAAATCCAAAGTACTGGAATATTGTTCACCATTTAAATCGTTGGGAATTTCATCTGTATTTTGGAATGGAATGGGATTTGGAATGTATCGTTATGTGTCGTGATTGCTCATGTAATTGCTCCGGATCAAGGCAAGGCCTCAATGATCCGTATGTCTTTCCCAGAACTCTACCAGTTCATTTGCTTGATGAATCCGCCTTATTTTCTCCTGTATTGTTGCTAAGTAATCTCTGAGAAGTTTCTGGTAATTCGAGTTTTGACGCAAGTGAGTCAGGTATTTGGTTCTTCACCTCCACCGTGTTATTAATTGGTTTCGGTTTATTTGATTCTACCCACGCTCCCTCGCCCTCCCCAGACAAGTTTGACTGAATAGGGAAGTTACACGGTAATTCAATTCTATGCACTTCCCAGTTTTTGAAATGTTGGCTCTGTAAAAAAATAATATGGGCATTAGTCTCAGAACTTTCTCAATCGATGATAACGGTCCATGAATTTCATCTTTACATTGCCTCACACAGCTCTAAATGGGTTTACTTTTGAAAGCTCAACGTTATTATTATTATTATTATTTTTTTTTTTAAAAGCTAACTTAGCAGGTTGCGTGACCTTAAATTCCTAGTTCCCCATAAGTTTCAAAAACCTTTATTTCAGCTTTCAGTATAATATAGTCAAAATAAGTTTTGACGTTCACTTATTTCCAATCGTATTTCATCGTAAGAGTCTAAGTTGAAACAATTATTCTCAAACTCCACTCAATTGATCGATTGAGTCAGAGAGCTTTATGTCTTAACAAATAGTTACTTTTACTCCCATTCTAGTCCATTTCAAAATTCGTAGATTCAATTACAAAAAAGTTAACTTGGTTTGGAATTGGAAGATCCCTACTCTTTCCATAAGCACCAGTTTCAGAAAACAGATATTCATTCATTTGGAAGAATATTTCCTTGAAGATTTCACACCAATAATAACTTCATACGATAATAAGTTGAAATATTCTCATATTATAATATATTTTCTACTACTAAAATTTTTCTTCTACTAAAATTATTTCTCTGGTGGAGATATGAATAGTGAAATGGTTTCAACCAATTCGACACACACCGTGTTCATACGGTCTTCAACCCAGACCGTTCTCAAAGTTTTTAAATTCTGAATGATAAAGCTACCGACAATGTTTACTCGTATAATAATGGCTCTTAGCAAAGTTCAACTTTTTTTTTTTTTTTTTACATCGGTTTTGCTAATGAACTTGTAAGATAAGAGTGCTGAGTGGCCAGCACTAGTTTATGTAGCTTTTTAATTCTAAAAGCTGTCGCTGCCGTAAAATTATTGCGCCACCGAGTTGACAGGTTCAAAATTGGTCAGAAAATTATCACTAGGCATAATTATAAGACACAAAAGGCCGCAAGTATCTCTCGTACGTTTCCGTCACCCTGAGTCAGCGGGTGTAATCAGCTGACGTCAACCGCATCCTTCGGTGAGAGATGAACCTTCGCCTCAGCTCGGGTTTGACTCAACGGGAAGAAAGAATGGGCCATCAGAAGGTTTCCAAAAGGGTCTAGAGTCGATGGGAGTGAACGGGGATTTGTGTGCAAGTGTGGCGTAATTATAGTATTTAAGCTCCAGCGGATGGACGGAAAGATGAACAATACGGGATGGGGGTTGGGAGAAACCCCGACTGAAGTGCAATCTTATGACGGTGACTGTGGGTTGGAAAAACTTTCCACGCGAACTCATTCGACTCATACATCGATGATTCCTGCTTCCGGGGAGAAAGACGCGACGTTTTGCCGAAAATGTCATTACAGAACAAAGTTTACAAATTGTACTAACATTACCCAACATCTTTTCAACCACTTATGAGCTCTAATCTACATTTTACAAAGTTTGTTTATTTGTTTTGATTAAATTAAATTCAACCAATAAATTTTCCTATCACAAATTGAACTAAACTTTCCAATACATGGGTGGATAACGGAAACAGCTTATTCAGAAAGAGAATGTGGTAGATAATTAGTTCTATTAATCGGTAATTTTCGGAAAGAATCTCCTCTATGAATCCTTGAAAGTAATAACCTTCTCATCTGTTACTCTGTGTAACTTTTGGAACATAAGTCTTGCGGTCGAATAATGTTTGCACCTAATTTTGTACAATGTTATTAAACGTCAAAAGGTTCTCGCATCTTCTCCGTTTCGGAGAATGCTTAGACGGCTTTTACGTTTAGGCAGCTAACCGCGTTTACAGCCCTTACTTGTTTGTACACCAGCACGAATAAACTAATATCATGCCTGCGTATTAGTGGTTTGAAAATAAACAGATTGCATCTGATTAGGCGAACTTTTGAAGATGTTCTCTCTGGGATTCGTGAATCTGTTGATTTGGTTTGTTGGTGCCCCACCGCACTGTGCTTACATCCTCCCTCCTTCCTTGCAAGCAATGAGGAAAACCCCTGGTAGAACACTGTGGGAAACTATTACATCCACAGTCGAGGGCCCTGCATCAGAGACACGAGTACCTTTTTGCTTTTTCTAGCTCGCCCTACCAACAGAGTAGGTTGGTGCCTGAGTTATTGGCGATCCACATAACTCACAAGGCGGCTCTATTTTGGAAAACTAGTTTACCAGGAGAGTGCCTACCTCTCAGCTTTCAAGCTTAGTATTCCAGCCAGGACAATTAACCAATGCCACCACGAAGCCAACCGCTTTCGGGGGGCTATCAGGTCGCTTTTCCGAAGCGTTGCATCGGTTGCATGGGGCTCCCCCCACCCGTGGTACCGACTGTATGTATGAAATTCACTATCGAACTGGACATCCCAAACACCAGAGGCCAGATCGGTCGCAGGTCCGTTGCAGGAAATGGAAACCATTAACTCCCACTTCATCCTCAGCCCCACCGTAGTGAGGTCCAATCATTATGGATGATTGAGGATGAGGATGAGGATCAAGGATGATCAGGCGAACTATGCTGATTCTAGTATTTCCCCCTGAAACATTCGTGTACTGAAACATATGTTTATCTGCGTCGGCCCAAGTTCTTGTAAAAATCTTTGTTCCTACAGCACTTTAAGAGAATGGCCCGATTGCGTGGGGATGGGAGACTACTCAAAAATAAATACATCGTCTGGGATGCGCAAAACTAATGTTCACTTAACATAATTTTATCAGGTTTCGGTGATTTTGCCTCACTCAAATGTCTAGAGTAGTCAGGGAAGACCAATTTCATATCTATCATATTTAGCTCATATCTAGCTCCACACGTTCATGTCAATAGTAGCATCTGCGCATGAGCAAAACATTGAATTCTTCTGAAAAGCATAATTTCTACTGTTTTCAACTGATTTTTATGAAATTTACATGTTATGTGCGTGTTATGTTTCAGATGTTTCCACATGAGTTGCACGGCTCAAAAATCAATACACGCCCAAACGTAAAATCCGAAAACCATTATCTAATGTTCCAAACTTACTCAAATTTTGATGGGTAGTTGGGGAATGCCGTTGTAAGGGAACCCCCTCAATTTAAACTCAATAATATCACTATTCCGAGCACTATAGAATTAGCTCAACCGACCATTGGAACTTTTGAACATGCTCATGGCCTTAACTCCATTGATCTGGTCATAGCCCAAAAAACTTCATTCCCCCCGTAAGGTACATAAACCTTCAAGGATTCTAGTGGATCATAACGAGTAGTACGCAGGACAATTGTAATTAGATAAAGAAATAAGACAACTAGAATTCATGTGTGTATCGGCATAAATGTGGATGGGCAAATCATCTAAGAGAATGCCTTACAATAATTGAGGAAAGTTGAAAAATATTTTCATAAGCAATACAGTGTTCTTATAATATTTACAATTATAATTGAAAGACTGAGCCTTCTCATAAAAACGGTGTTCTGAACAAAATAGTTGAGTTAAATGTCCTTGAGAGTTAAAACAGTTCATTTACAAAATTAAACCCTTTGAAACAACACTGAATTCAATCAAATCGTTTTCAACAATGAGATACACATTTAATTTCAAAATTTGAAAAAATGAAGGCCCTAACAGCACTTTCCACAGGTTTGAGATGGTAACATCAAGTTCAAGGATTGCCTATTTAGGGGTGCTAAGATTCGTGGTGTAGTTGTTACCCAAAAATGTGTGAATAACGTGTTTGTTTTCTTATGGTCTTCGATCGAACTGTTCTCCCAACTTCATCCAACTGAAACACCTGGTAATATTTTCATAAGCAATACAATGTACTTATTATATTTATAATTATATAATTGATTTTTCCTGAAGCTGTGGATATTGACGGTCTGAATCAGACCGGAATGTGAAAGACTGAGCCTTCTCATAAAAATGGTGTTCTGAACAAAATGGTTGAGTTAAATGTCCTTGAGAGTTAAAACAGTTCATTTACAAAATTAAACCCTTTGAAACAACACTGAATTCAATCAAATCGCTTTCAACAATGAGATACACATTTAATTTCATAATTTGAAAAAAGTTGTCCAGTGGTATGTTCTAGAACTTACGTAGTCGTTGAATTGTTTTGCTTAAAAAAAACAGGAGGAGTAATCCTTGTTTGAGAATCATTCAACCATAGCCTATTAATTTAGCACCTTCATAACAAGTATCGTTTCATTAAACTTTCAATCAAGAAATTGAATATTGATTGAGAGTTGAGAAGAAAAGATTGAGATTGAATTACCTTCAATCCAAATCGGTTGTGATAGTCTTCTAACAATGTTGACTGGTGCGATGGATCGAAATCGCTTTGAAACAGAAAGAAAACAAAAACTTGAAAACAAGTAGAAAGGCTGTGGCAAAACCGGGACAGTAAATCATAAAAGTTAACGACCCTGAAAACTGCAATCAAGAGAAGCAGTGCGGTGCAGGAAAAAAAGGACCTTGTTCAAAGAACTCACCTCACTTTCTGACTATAGTTATCCTTCTGTATCGATTACATTGCATTCCCTAACAAGGAAATGAATTGAGCATGAATCGCAAAAAGTACTTTCTTGGGTATTAATTGGATTTTTGTCTTTCGAAGGAAGTCTCCTCATCGTAACATTCAATGTCTAATAACTGTAATAGTTACCTATTTCAATAATTTTGTTACTCTTTTCATAATAATTAATGACTTTCAATCAACGTTTCAATGTACAAAACTTTAATAAGAAATAAAAGTTGGTGTATGTATGGTTATCTCTGTATACTTCAGTCACCAGCGTTGTCACAGTTATAAATACAAAACATTTAAACACGTCATTCACATTATTTAAAAAAAACGCTGCAAATTCTTTCACTGAGGTTTATTATTCAATTGGTTTGCGTTCATGATTTCAATGAACTCCAGCCATGTTCATTAACTTTGATTTTTTGTGGGTATAAGAATTTCTTATTTGTAATTAACTAACTTATTCATTGGAAAGCATTACGTTCATACTATAACATATCTTGCCTATAGTGGTGTTACATTTGTATGATTTTAATTCCTTAAGGCTTGCCTAAGGTCTTAATGAGGAAGTTGTCATAGGGCTTCACCCAAAGGAGTGATTTGGTATACTGTCGAATGAAAACTGAATATTGATTTCCTTGTTGCTGACGTATGTTTAGAGTAATAGTTAGCGATTTTTTTCTCTTCAGAGTTGGAGATCAACATTGGCTCGCAATCGTAATGAAAGTATTTTAAGGAGCGATCTCAGATGTCTAAATCACTCGCAACGAAGTAATGGAACTATTTTTTAATGAAGAAAACGGTGGTTAATGAAGAACGTGATATATTTCCGCTAAATAGAGAAGGTACAATGTCATATCAATTATCTTCATCAAGTTCAGTTTGGTTCCTTTTTGAGGTTGGTTTGCTAGTCATGTCCTGATCATATGATTTCAGGGAATAATTTCATTCTTGTCAATTGGTTGTTTGCTGATGGAAGTGACATAGAACCCTTTTATTTCCTGATTATTTTTAAAATTCCCTGGTTGATGCGTAACGGTCCTTAAATTTTCAGTAAAGTCATTATTTCAACAGTTAGAATTCCGTTTATATGAGAATAACTAGCAAAAATATGATGAAACGGGCTATTTTCAGCATAGGTGAATGTAAAGTAAAACTGGTCTCAGTATTACTCACAACAGGTGAAAAACATTATTCCAATGAAATTTCAACAAAAAGAATTGAATAACTAGTTTCATTGCTAATTGTTCGTATCATAGATGACGGCATTTGCAGCCCACCCTCTTCACCACAATGTGATTCTCGTCCACTGTATTTGAAATACCTCGGATGTTCTCTAGGGTTGAGGGAAACAAGGCAACTCATAAATACCAATGTTACGAATAATTTCCTCCTTCAAAGCTTTGCAGTATGATGTATTTCAACGAAATGAAAAATTTGATCAGTGATTACCAGTTTCTAAGGCTACTTGTTCCAAGGGGTAAGTGGATATGACAGATCTTGACAGCTAGATGCCAATTGTGGAGTACCAACAGTTGTTGAGTGCTGAACAACTTTCTGAGATTTGAAACTAGGAGTTATCTCTTCGTTTAATCATAAAATTGAGCACACTTCGAATCTGTTTGTAACAAAGCTAAGGTATAAAACCACTCAAATGATCTTGAATGGGCACAATATGGGGTGAAATTAAAATTGATATTTTGTTGCTGAATATTCACCAACTAGTGCTTATACTCACCGTATCCCGGTAGACTTTGAGTAAGAGTTACATACTTTGTCGATTTCGGTACAAATAGGACTCCATGCGCGGGAATGGAAACCTGTGAAACCAACCTTATGCAACATCCTGCACTGTTAAAAATCTATTGGACAAATCCAGGTGAATGATACCTTGAAGCTACTCTATCAGATGATTACACAGAAAACCTTTTACCTGCTAAGCGCACATTGCCCAACCACGTGGCATTTTGAGTGAGGAAGTTCTCAAACAATGTGATATAAAAAAAGCCTTTAATGGCTGGAAAAGGGTGAATTAATGACCGCATTAGGTGAGAAACTAACGTTTTATCTCCAGCACTATTTGATTCCGTTGCTTCTTCAGACCCGATCATAGTTTATAAGCGGGGTGTAGCAATAGGATCTTCAACAGTCATCTTTCATTCCATTCACTTAAACAAGGGTATCGATCAAGTTTGGCGGGAGAAACTTTTGATTCACGAGGAAGTAGCTATCTAATTATTAGATCCATACTACTATTCTCAATTTTTAATATCTATTCTATTTGATGTGGTCTAAAACGTCAAAATAGTCCATTTTCGTACAATGTGGTTCGTGTTGAGATTCTTTGGGCAATTCCTGACTTCGTCCTTCCACTGGGATCAGTACAAATGCAGTTAGTCCCAGTGTAATGTGTCAATCTAAGTCATTTTTTATTTTCTACGAATTTTACCAGAGAGAGAATGAAAGTATCCCTTATTCTGAAATGCAAAGCTCCCACATAGTGACAGTAAAAGTTAACCGATTCCCGTATAACTTCTGAAGTCCTCCATTCTCCATAAAGTTCGACTTGAAATAGGCAGGTGTCTCCAGTTATCAACTCAAACAATAAAACCTCAGGAACTTTATCGCAAGATAACCAATGCGAACACCATACTCACGTTCCGCTCATGTATATTTATGTTTCCTGTGACAGCGAAAAGGAAAGAGTTTAGAACCAAAACGACTAGATGGAAAGAATTGAAGATTTTGTGTTGAGCGCTCAACTCTGGAGGAAGTATGTATAATCCGTAGAAGAGAGGCCGCGACGGACCCGAGCAGGTAGAAAACGAAGGGCCTAATGTTATATCACGGCCAATAAATTCAAAAAGGATCACACATGGTAATGAAGCCCCGGTCCTGAGTGGTCCAGGGATGGCAGGGGGCTGAGTTAGGGCCTCAAGGATTTAGAAGAAGCTTGGCCTCTGCTTCTCACCTCTCACAATCTAGAAATTCCTACGCTAGTGCCCGTTTCTCCTGAATACTGTTATCACGCTGTGCTTATAAGTTGGTCGGATTATCACAACGGAAAACCTGTGCACAAACTTGTTCTTTGTCAATATAAATTTAAAAAAATCCATTAAGGTCAGCAACGTACAGAAAAAGGAAAATCATGTTTCCATAGTGCCAGTACCTATCACTGTTGAAAACGAGGTAAAAAGTCTTGAAATTTGCACAACAAGGATTATCGATTCTGCAAGCTATAACCATTATTCTTGATCAAAAACTTATTCTTTAATAGGTGCATATCATCATTGGGGTCTAGGGATTTTTTAAGCCAGTGAATAACTCATAAACTAGTCAGAGGAATTATAAAAAAAGTTTAGGTAGACATCCTACAAAAAACATTGTATGGTTCTTGAGGTGACAAATGTTCGTTGATTGTAAGAAGCAAACAAAATGTCGTTGCTGCCTATTGGCCTATCGGAATCAGAAGGTTCCACAGAGATATACATTTTCAAGCAGGACAAGTCATGTTTGCCAATGCTCAGTACCTAAATAATAAATTAAGTAATTGGTCTGCTTGAATACAAAACGGTGAATAAAAGCCCTTTCCTGTCCAAATTTTGTGTCATACCTCCGGTGTTATTATTAGACGTTTCGGGAATGCCTTGGCAAAATTACAGGTAAAAAAACCTCAACACAGACCTAATAGATTTGACCAAATTCCGGAATTCTGGTTTCCTCCAAGCTCCAGCGAATTCAACCGATGGTACAGAAGGACCCTGTTGAGCGGCAACTATCCTCAGCTACAATGGGTTGATATTCGGTTAGCAAAGATGTTGTTTCTGATTCACAAACAGCCAGCCATAATCGCTCGATGAGCGCACATCCGCGTGGAATGTCTTCAGAAAGACATCCTGCTGGAAACTTTAAAGATAGCAAGCCTTAGGAGACGCGGTACATCCTGGATTGAAACCTAGCACCAATACTTAATACGACGAAATTGCAACTCCACTTGTTGCATGTGGATACTCATCACGGGCTCTACACTTTTGAAAAACTGTGCTGAATTTGATAAATTATAACCGTAGTCCTCACGCCTCTGTTTATGCAAATACCATGAACAGCGCATTTTTTTATCCTCAACTCAGAGGCTAACAGTTGAGTCGAATATCTCTTTATGGTGACTATAAACCGGTTGGGAATGTGATTCCTCTAAAGGGAATGAAAATTTGTCTCTTGAAAATATCAAGAAATTAGCTTTTGAAAAAACCTTGTAATCGTGGTGTAATACCTCGGAGGAGCTCCATTTCGAATTCAGGCGCCTTCGTTGGATTTAAAAGGTATTTCACTTAATGTAGTTGTTCACTGCAAGTTTTGACTAAATTATTGAATACAATATGGATTAGTTTTTGAAGACCATAAAGTTGTCAGACCAATATTTAATCGGGTCACCCAACAATACCTTGGACTGATGTCCCGAATTCGGTAAAATTTGGTTTGTTAGTTGAAAGATAGACACGAAATATTATTTTTAATGGAATACATAGCAATTAAATTAGCGGTGATGAGCAAGTGAACATAGTTTACGGGAACTAAGTGCCTTTTAGATGGCCTCCTTCATGTTTCTTCGGATAGCTATAAAGCAATCCGCTTTTTAATTTAAAATAAAAACTTTTCGAAACTCGACACTTTTAGATGGCCTCCTTCATATTTCTTCATTTCGCTTTTTAATTTAAAATAAAAATTCAGATCATTTTATACTCAAGTAATCCTCCATGTCTACGGTACCACAAACGAGACGCTATAGTGTTCTCAACACTCGTAGACTATTTTGATAACGATGTTGTGGTGTCAGCATTATGATCTGAACTTTATAATTGAGAAATTCCACTATGCCGGAGAATTCAGGTCAAATGGGTTGTAGATTATCACTGTTGCATTGTTGAGAAGGCAATGATAAATTGTTCTCTAATCATTGGCTTTTTTTTGCTGAGCGAGTCCGTGGAGTTGGCCTGTTACGTGATAATTTATTTAAGCAAAATTACAGTTGTGAACACAGAAGAGTCGAAATTGAAATATTTGTGAATGGTAGCCCTAAATAACTCTGGCTTAAAGGGCCTCTTTTGCTTTGGACTTTGACAGAAACTAGAGAAGTGAGTTTACAGTAAATATCTGTGCAAATATAAAATAGGAATCACTGGATTTTTGCTTCTAAGTCTACCAAGAGCAGCGGAAGTTTGTTTTCCTTTTCGTGTAGATGAATTGTTTTTCTCCAAAATTAACATTACTACCCACATTTTCTGTTTTAGACCATTCTGAACAACTGAAAATCCATTTTACAAGCTTAACAGCTGCAATTTTCAATCGGTTTTGGGGAAATGTTCAGGAATTGTACCGGTTTTGTTGTAGTTGGTTTCCTATGAATTTCATTTCTCAACAACGAGTACTGCACTTTGCACATGCGCACACCACTCAGTTTCTCAGGTTCTAGTAATCCGATCTCTCTAAAATTTGGAGGGTAGTTGGAAAACAGCAATCTAGTAATCTCATATGAATTTCAACATGTTGGTAACATTAGTTGCTGCTGACCTTGCACCAACTTGAAGTTCTTGTAATAAGCTCAATTTCCATAGCTTTCATCCGATTTTCAGGGAACTTACTGGGAGTTTGGGAGTGAGACTGTTGGATCCCCCCATGAATCCCATCGCTCTACAACTAGTACTTCATAAATGTTTTTAAATTTTAAAATCAATCGTTCAGCAGTGATGAAATCGGTAGTTCTAATAGTTCAAGTATGGTAGCAATCGTGAACCACGAGGAGCTCCCATTTCGGCTGTCTGAAACACGTGGCTAATTTATTTCCGGTTCGCTGAAGATACTGACGTTTTTATTTGCAGATTATGTCCAGTTCTCAATAACGGAAGTATTAATCAGTTAGCAATGGGTTTCTGTGTGAGTGTTTTTGTTCGTGGTGTGAAAAATTGCCGGCCCAGCGCAAATTAAGGCTCACATCGGGTACTAACAGCAGGAAAGCGAGAAAGACCTTGGAAACTATGACTTGAGGGACATTTCGCAATAAAAATCAGAATCGTTCCTTGCCGAGGGTTTGCCATCAAAACTGGTAAACTTTTCCTTCGAGTCACCGCTCAATAAAAATTCTCCAACCCAAGCGGCCAACAGCTCAACTCGGGGTTATTAGCTTTGATGATGCGGAAATTTCGGAATAAACCAAACATGACTTGCCGGTAGCTGCTTGGTTGTAAAAACGCGAAAAGACGGGAACTCGAGAGAAGCCTTTCCTAGTTTTTTCTAGGTCCACGAGTTCGCGATACGCGCTTTGCTTTACAGCATTTTTTCATGTTTTCGTTAGAACTACCGAATAAGTTCTTATCATGCAGTCAAAGTATTTAAAGAAATATTTGGACATTTTGATTTCGGAGAACAGTATTGAATTGAATGAAACGTACGAATACAGTGCTTAGTAACCTTCGGTTGTAAAAAAGTAATATCCTTAACGTTTTTATCATGTTTTCAGTTCCGTGGATTTCAAAAATTGGAAACGATAATCACTCGAAAATTTAAGATCTTAGTCCTTAGTCAATATGTGATTCTACCAGTCCATCATTTATTACTAACGCCAAAGCCCTAACATGTCAACGTGTTTCAGATAAATTTGAGCAACCATTTCGTGACTCCTGGCGTAATTAAACTACCTGTACGGTCGATCTAGCTGAAATTAAACCTTAGAGCTCCAACCGATAGGTTCAATATCACCGGAAAGCGCTAGTGGACCCACAAATTGATGATATTTATGTAAGCAGTCAAACCGAGCCCGATAACCAACCCATGGGTTACATTCAGGACCAGATGGTTTAGGTTTATGAAGTAATAAATTCAAAATTCAATATGCTCAATTAGGAGGATTTTTTGTTGAGTTGGGATTGGTGGTAGTGGTTATGTGGGGGGTTCGGAGGCCGTTGACTGGGGTGTTGGGGAGATTGTGAGGGGGAAGGGGTTTAGGTATGTTGGAGGAGTGTGGTGTGATGCTGAGGGCCGGGGAGGGGAACCTGTTCTTCGTCCCTTGACCCCTTACCACCTTACTTCCCCATCCTCCACTCCTCAACCCTCCCATCACTATTTCCTCTACTCCAGGTAAAGGTGGTGAGAATGAGGGGGCAATTGATGGGGCCAGTCGGGGTAGAATGGGAAGGAAGGGGTCCTAACCCTCGACGTAGTGCGACTCCTCGGTTGTAATTAAATTACGTGTAATCTCGAGGTAAACCTCTCCCTCCACTCCATCCCTCCTCTTCACTGCCATGAAATGCTTCCGCTTTGCCTACGACCGAGCCTACAACCGTCCGAAGCCTGAGTCCGTTCGCTCTCTCGATGGTTGTTACGTGCATGGGCTCACAAAGAATTCCTCTCCTAGGGCCATGGATACTCGTGTCTCAAATGACTAGAGAGACATGGGGAAACTGGAAACCTTGCGAGTTCAGGAGCAGATACCGAATATCGATAGTCATTCCTGGTGATAGCGTCATTAATTTTTCACAATTTGGTTCATTCTGAGTGAGAAAATCTTAGTCTGGCACCTCAAAATTGATGGATACAATGATGGCTAAAGAATAACTGATGGTTTCGAATTGGTACAAGGGCACAGCAGTCACAACACCATGGTTAGCGCAATGTCAAAGATCAACAAGAATGGCTGCTATGAATGGCTTGATAGCGGATTACAAATGGCTTTTAGGGCTGCATGATTATCCATTAATAGGATAATAAATTCAATGACCTGACAAGTCATGCTAAGGAGACAGTAAACCATGTTCACATGACTTCTGTGGTTTAATTAGATTATGATTGATTTCGTTTCAAATTGCGATCTCAACAAGCTTTACGGAAACCACGGCAAATTCTAGCTCCTTTTAAATTATTCCAGCTTCATTTCTAACCAAATAAGATAAAAGCTAAGGCATCCAACTAAAATCCTGCTTTATAGGGCAAGGAGATGAGTAGGTAGGAAACTACTGTCAGGAAACATCTACTATCACAGTGCATTCTACTTCAGTTGAAGTCCTTTTTTCCATTGCTAGAGAATGTAAGTAATGGTTTTTGAGAGACCTTTTTGGGGTCATTGAATCGATACCTGTTCAAAAGTAAAAATAAAAACACGATCCTTCCATTTAGTGTGCTCGATAGTTCACTAATTAAAGTGTCCGTTTACATAAACAGGAAGTGTGAAACCAAGGCGAGCGTTAACGGTCTTTTGGTGATTTTTAGTCAATTTCTGTCATCAGTTGGGCTCGACCCTGGTCAGGGTATTCTTCGGATTCCAATTCCAAAACTGACCATTGGGTTTAAAAGAGTAGGAGATGAGAAACAATTGCGAAATTCCCCCTTTAAAAACTAAAAAAAAAAATCATAAACACTTTTGAAACTTGTCTGAGGGTCTAAGGATAGCTAATCGTGATCAAAAATTCATATAGGTAGTTGGTAAATATTCCTGAAGAAAATGTGCCAATAGCAGACTCATGTACACACATGTTTGGGAATCAGTGAAAAGCCTTGCTAGATGTTTCAAATCGCGACAATTAAATACGTGTATTGATCCAAAACTAAGGCAAACTCAAATATCATTATTTAAATATTATTCTAATTATCATAGAGCATACTAACTAACCAGAGTTTCATAAGTATCAGCGTTAAATTAAGGGAAGTTATACCTATGAGTAGGTAACAAAATTACCTCCTTCTCTGCAATAAATAAAGAAATGGGAAAATAGAAAATGAATCAGGTTTTTTTTCTTCCAAGGGGAGCAAGTGTTTCATTTTTCTATTTATTATTATTTTTCACGTTACCTAATTGTTTTATTTGTATTTTTAAATGAATGAAGTTCTGCAGTCTTCGCCAATTCGTTCAAACTGAGCCAAAACTTTTTGTTACTTGCATGGTAGGTTGAGGTAGTGCATGCTCACTAGGCATAAGGTGTATTTTCATGAACTGTTGACGTTATCAATTGTTAACAAGCGCATAGAAAAATACTAGTATTTAAAGCAACAATTATGTAAGAACTCGGTAATCAGATATGTTCCATGGGTATCGAAAACCCGAATATCGGAACCAACGGTTGGCGCTAAAAGTGCGGTTCGTTAGTCTTCAACGATCAACCCCTCAATTCACTGAACTGACACTCATTTCAGTCGAATTGTAAATTAAATTCTAAGCTGCAGAACAGCTGGTGAGCGTGGAATGTTGCCGTAGATACTTGTGATGGAAAATAGAAGAGTAATCCTATGGATAGCCGAGTAGTGTTTTGTCGGCGGAACCAGGTCAATCCAGGATTATTTTGCCTCGCTCAGGAGCGTGATCTTTCAAAGGGTGTTTGGGATGAACGTCTGACGAATCTTTTGACTGGCTTAGCATTGACCTACTTCTCTGGCACAAGAACTAGGAGTTGAATCATTGATTTCATACACAGTTGAGCTAATGTTGGATGCCCACTATTCCAATTAAGTCTAAGGGCTCATAAGCTTCCGGAGAGCATTGATGTATTCCGTTTGAGATCGATCCAAAACATTTTCTCTTCAGAGTCTACTCATAGTCCATTTTTTTCTCAGAAAATGAAGAAAAAGGAAATAGTGTCACCAAAACTAAAAATATCAACCTCCATTTTAGACCATTCTGAACCAATTTAGTTTCGTTTCTGACTCTTTATCGGTATTATCAGACTATTCTGACTGACGCTTCACTCTGCACATGCGTAGACGCAATCAATCATCATTTTCAGACAGTCTGGTCGTTCGGTTTGGCCCAAAGCAGTAGTAGGGAAAAATAATTTTAAAATCCTACATTCATTTTGAAGCATCAATATCGTATTATACAATAATTTTAGTGGTTGCTACTCATTCATTAATGTGAAGTAATGAAATCAAGAATGAATGTAACACATGTATAACATATATGGTTTTTGTTCAGTTTGATTAAATGTGTTGATAATGTGCAAATTACCCTGAAAATGGTATCCCATCAATCTCATTCCATTGGCCAAATATTTATAGTTTTTACTGCCCAGTTTTTTTTTCTCTCTCTCAAACACTTATTCAAATCATGATGATAGCCGCTTGTCCTCTTCGGAGAATTATTTAAAACTAGGCCTTCTAAGCTGTACTTAATTGGATCAGTACTAAGGGCGGAATTCATAGTCTTTACTTAATCGAAAGAAATATTTGAGTGTAGGTCTGAGAAACAGGTGGGTACTCGTGCTATTCACAGCCACTGACTAAAGAATGCTCATGTAAGAGCTTGAGAACTTGCTTGAGCATTTCCTTAATTTGGATTCATGAACAGAAACTCAAGCAAATGCTCACCTAAATGAGCAGAAAAATAAAAATAATTCCTGAGTTACCTTAATCATTTCCTAGATCATAATTCTTAACATTCTGTCTCATGTTTTAATACTTTCATATATAATGCAAATTACGATGTTTTACGATTTTTTTCTAAGATTTCCAAAAAAGGCTTTTGAAAAAATAAAAATGAAAAATTTAGGTCCGAAAAAATGAATTTGATAGGTTTTTCAGTGTTACTCAATAAATCAAAGCAAAAAAGAAAAAGAAAAATTCATTTTATGGAACTATTTTATCTATGAACCTATTTGTAAAATAACTAGTTCTACTCATTATTATTATGTGGCTTTTGAATTCATTAGTTCATACCCTCTTTTCCCAATCGTATCACATAATCATTTCTTTGACAGTAATTTTTAATATCTTAGGAATTATAACTTCGATATTTTTACTTAAATTCACTCGGAAACTCAAAAAATAAAAATAGGATGTACATAATTAAACAAAATCACGTTAAAGTGACGTGGGAATAAAACTGTGCAGGTGGACTTGATTTGATAAAAATTAGGGTAAATTCAGCTGTATGTTCGCATTATCGATAATGGACGGATTTAGTCACCAACAAATCGACACATTCGCCACACAGCGATAAATGGTTGAAAAAACGAGCGTCAGAAGGAGCAAAAAGCGTGGAAAACCCGTGTGTTTATGGGATTACTAACTCAATCTAAAGCCCCTCCTCCTATTGTTTTTAGCTTCTCAAGATAGGTGCATTAATATAATCGTTAATGTATGAGAGAAGCAATGAAAAGATTAACAAATCGAAACCTCACAGAAACTTTTGATTCAAGAGGGTAGTTTTTGGTGGATTGAGGTAGAAATTAGTTATCTGAATCGAATGAGCCCACTAGGGTTGTTTTACAATCATCGATTAGCTCACCATTTGAAAACCTCGTCTTTGGATGATGAAAATCGGTCGTATACGGTCAGGTAGGCGGTCGAGCAGGAGAACCGGGAGGCAGAGCCCGTTCAACGGGAAGTCTGTGCTAGATTAGCTAGAGCTGGCTGGCGGCTACTCAAGTATTTTCATCTTAAATGCAATTACAAGGTATGGAGGCTCGAGGTGCCGAGTTTAGGTAAAGTGCCCTCGAATACGTCTAGTTTGCCGAAGAAAGTGATTTACGTTATAATCTAATACAGAAACAACAAACCTCTGTGTAATAATTTTCAGCGTTTTTTACCCCTTTTTCTCCATTTCTGCTGTTGTATTGGAAAACCTGCATGAGCCCAAGTTTTGGATGTATTGATGGAGCCTAGAAATGAACTTGGCCGCGTTGGAGGCAATCATTGTAAATCCACGACTACAATATTTATATTATATTATATCTCCCGAAGTGATTAGGGGCTTCATGGAACGAACACTCGGAAGAAGAAATTATAATCAAAAGCCGACGGTGGTTTCAGTTTAAGGACCGAATTTGCATAATATGAAGGAAGACGAGGTAGGCAGTCCCTTAAATGAATTGATAACCATCTCCAGGGGTTCGAAAGGCCTGCCCCATTCCCAATGTTAAGTCCTTACCTCATGCAACAAGAAGAATCCCGCCGTGGAGCTATCCGAGATTATATCAAATTAAAATTGTTAATTGAAAAGAAACCTCTGCCCACTATGAGGAGAGGAAATTCGTTTTTTATTACGGGTGCTCGATAAGGAGGGAACTCTCGAATTTTCCAATTACAGCATGACGGGTTCATAAAACAGGATTTTAATTATTTTCGAGAGGGTTTTTTTTTAAGGTGTGTACTCGTATATTCAGTACGATTGTATTTAATTCCACTTTTTCTCAAGCCGTGAAGTGAGAGTAAGTTTATATTCATATCGCAATGGGGCTAAGATATTTTTCTAAGGTGGGTAGTAATTAAATATAAATGGAAAGCGGACGAAAGTGTGTGACTGCACTCTCCACGCCTCACACTAACGCCTAAGTCTAACTACTACATTAGGAAAACAATATTTTGCGGCCCTTAACCGTTAGCGTAACCATGCATATATTTTACCAGGATTTTAATCCTTATTTTTAGACGGAGCCAAATTTTCCTAACGTTAGATTTGAAAAAAGAAATACTTGAATTTCTAAGGACGGTCGACCAGTTGTTCCGTGGTACATGATGATGCCTGAACTTTACCAGGGGCTTAATTGAGCTTTTAGCTACCAAGATATTTGAAGTTGGGCCTTCTGAAGGCTTTGGGATTTACCCAAAATCGGAAAATAGTTAAAGAAAAGCAGTCGCCAACATAAAAGTAGATGGAGACGAATAAGCTGAAACTACCATTTCATTTCATTATTTCTTAAAATTTGACTAGTTCGCGAATTCGACGATTTTGACTACTTGTATGGTCTCCTGTACGTTTTTACCGACTTCATCTAACCAACAGTTGATCAGATACTCAGGATCAAATTGCCGAGATTCGTCCAATGTATAAGAACCGTTAGCGGTTTTCTATTAATGGCAACGGTAGATGCGGAAAATAAAATTCACAGTCCAAAACAAATCGCCAAAATTATTCAATAAAATTAGTCGAATTTTTCAGTGATTTTTGTTCCGAGAATGGATGTTTGTAGATTGTTCTCCACCAGTTTCGTCGTCATCAATGTGAAGAATGTGAATGTGTGAATGTGTTTTTCTACTGAACATTCTTTCTTCATTTGTACTCGATATTAATAATTAATGTCGAATTATCAATTGAAATGAATTATTCGTCTAAGTTTTGTTAACAATCGAAGTACTGCTGTAACATCTACTCTTTTGAATAAACATGCAGAAACAGCTATCTATTGCCCACTAAACATGGTTTCTATATTTGCTATTCGATTGACTTAATGTCATTATTTTGTAATGATCTAGTAGAATATTGGTATGTTCAATTTAGGCCACAATTTGCTATATTTTCGGCTAATATGACGGGGATGAGTGCTCCTTAAGATATATTTAGCATAAAGGAGAAAAATGACTTGCTACCTCCGTAGAAAATTTTGGAAGTTCTTTCTGACAATTGAGACTTGATAACCTCAACAA
Source organism: Creontiades dilutus (assembly GCA_031894815.1). NCBI lineage: Eukaryota > Metazoa > Arthropoda > Insecta > Hemiptera > Miridae > Creontiades > Creontiades dilutus. Next base: position 1,821,552 of record JAVIWC010000667.1, read on the forward strand.
GTGCAAGGATGATGAGTTATCCATTTGAAGATAAATCCTTAAGCAATCCCTCGTCAAATGACTTTATATTGAAGATTTACAGATGCATGCAGTTTTGATTAACTTAAATTTTACTACTATGGTGCTGTTGGCGGTATGAATGTTTGAAATCAAATCCAAACTTCGTGGACGGCAGGAATGGTAACTGCTGGGATTTTTCCAAGTTTGAGAATCTTTATAATCAAGTAAAGTTTCCAATTGGATGTCAAGATTGCTAGACGCATAATGATAGACAAATTTGGTTAAGCAGAACCAGAACATTCCTAGAAACGGCTTTTACCCTCTTTAGAAGGGCGATGGCATTAATTGTACAGTAGGGACCAAATGTTGAAATGAAAAACCTCATTGAGATCAAAAACGGTAAATAAATGGCATTTCACTGAAGATTATTCCCCTCATAATTATGGTGGTACGATCCAATTTTGTTACAGATAAAAAGAGAGAGAAAAATGTTTTTTCACTACTCTCCAAACGTGAGCCACATCGGGCCGCTAGAACTAGATGTTTGTTGAATTTTATGTTTGCGCTTGCGTAGAGGGATACATTGTATTTTAAGACGTGGAACGCGAAGGGGATCATCTTCAACCTCATCAGCATTCCCTGGAAATTTCAGCAAAGTCGGATGGGAACAAGAACTAAGTTTGTTACAAACGAGGACTTGCGTACACACGACAGGCTCGCCGGCAGACAGGTAGACACGAAATAAAAGTTGTTCAGGACGGTCTGAAACGTAAAATGCCAGCGGAAATTTTGATTTTGGAGAAGACAAATATTGTGAAACCGAAGGTTCAGTTACCAATAGGTAGTCTTGGAGACAATTTAATTATCTCCAAATGTGTATACAAAATTAGCCTTGAGAATAGGCGGTAGTTCTGTTACTTTCATACTTTCCATTACTTACTCTTCAGTGCCAGATTTCAAGGATATAATTTACAGTAAAGCCGGATTGTTCGCGATTAAATCAGTTTATGAATACGGGCAGAGGCTGATCCTTTGTGACAGAATCACATCCAAATCATGATCATGCCTGAAATACCTGAATAGATACACACCATACTTGAATACTTGAATTTGAGGAAAATCAGAAGAGATTTCAGTGTTTGAGGTGTTCTAGCTTGTGTATGGTAAAGTAGCACTATAGCTACATCGGTACATAAAAGCGAAAACACATACGTAAAAGGTAAAGTGGCACCCATCGGTAATTTTCCATCCATCTGTCCGCTAGCTGGTTTGAAGTCTGAAAATCTCATGGAATTTGTTTGCTCTATAATTTTTGTTTTGCTTTTGTTGTATTCGTGTATACGTATCGCCATTTCAACGTACGTTAGAGGGAGTGAACATTTTAGTAGTGAAGGGGAGGGGTTTGAAGTAACATCAAAGTGAGATATTGACTCAATAGTACAAGTAGTAGTGTGGGGATGTCTTATTGGTATTTAAGGGTTAAACTTTTATAACAGATAATTATTCTCCACAACGCCTCCAATAAATGCCAGGAAGGAGATCCTCATCCTCATTGTTCTCGGCTGAGGAGGCGAACTCAGAAAAGGGTCTTCAGCAGAGGGGGACGTGAGATTCGGCAGGTGCGCTGCGAGACGCTCCCTCCTGCTTAGCATATCGTCTACGTGTTGGTTCTCGCAATCACAGCATAGTCAGAGCCCCGTGTGCGTGAAAGGGTTAAAAGTAAGAGTGTGGGGTGGTGGTACTGCCTTCCAGGTAGAAAAATCTTTGAGGGGTCCACTCTTTCTTCAGAGGGTTCTTCCAGTCAAAAAAGTGGAAGGGTAAAAAACGGCTCCGAATCCTTGAAGGTATCGCCACCGCCTTCCAGGCAGGCACTTGACATTTTTTCGGGGCTACGATTTGTGACTTTTTCTCATGCATATTCACTTGTCGTAAAGATTGCTGACTGACTTTGCGCCCATGCCTACAGTTTGTCCTCATCATAATTTCACCAGCTACACAAAATTTAATTCAAGCTCTTCCTTACTAACTCTTGTTGTGCTTAGAGCGGATTCAAAATCATTTTACGAATCTGTTTAGCCCAGAAAGTGGTTTTTCGACTTGAAAGGCAGAGAGAGGATGGTAAAAGAACAGAAGTAATGGATGTATCTTCCGGTTTCACTTCTGTTTTGAGGATGGGAAGATATATGAACCCCTACAGTGAATGCAATGGGCCTTCAATAGTTACCTGTTTTTTGGGGAATACCAAATCTAAAATGATTTGGTTGTAAAAGAGCTAGAAATTCGCAGTTCTTGAACCAAAGTAAACGAAAAAATAGGGAATCAAATAGTTGTTGGCACTTGATGAAACAAATATTTATTTATTCATTTATTTAATTTTGTTTTTTGGTTTCAGGAGAAGTGGCAAAGAATCTGCCTTGTTGATAGCGCTTAATTTGTTGCAGAAATATCAACCGACTCCTATGTTTTTGTCAAGGCAAAACATTTTTCGTACAGGTTTCTCCTAGTCTGTTCAAAATGTGACCGATGTATATTAAGGTTCGAGTTCTGATATGGTTGGTGAGCGTTCTTATTCGGTATGGTAATATTGATGTTAAATTCTTTTTGTCGTTTTAGATGATGGTTTACTGCTGCAAAATTAGTATCGTGATCTGTATTTGTTTTCGGTTTTTTTAAATGATCTATTTTTAGATGTTTGTGCAGGATGTTTCTTTTTTTATAAGATGTATCATTTTTTCCCTTCAAGTGGTTGTTTTTTAATATGGCTGGATATTTTCACTTGGGGGTTTTTGGAGTTTTTCAAATGATTATTTCAGTGTACCTACTATGGTCTTCTCTGCTCGATGGAGTTGTTCTACGGTTTTTGTTTAGTAACCATTTTTTAAATGATTTATCTCAATTGACCTCGTACACTCGGATAATTTTCTGTTGAGGTTACTGAAAGAGCTTGTACTCCACATTTCTTTTCATTTTATCTGGCTGTTGTAATCAATCATTTTACCTGAAGGGGAATCATTCCATTCCAGGGGGAATTAAAGTACCATTTAATTTTCAGGCACTCTACGTTGTTTTGTACGATTGCTGTACTCAGGTAGGACATTTGTGTTTCTTTTCTATTTCAAAAGGGAGTTTGATGTTTTTGTCATATTTTTTAAGTAGGCAGTTGAGTTGTTTTTTGTTCTTTAGTATGTAGGGGGATCTAATCTTCCTCCTCATATAAAAAACTCGAAGTTCCTTCCTACCTATCGCAGGAAATAAAAAATTTCTGTCGAAGGCTTCTTCCACGATTTTACGCAAAATGCATGAAAATTTCGTGAAGTATGAAGGGGGCACTACATGAACAAATTTTGCGTGTATTGCGTACATTTGTGCCCGTGTGCATGAAGCCCACCGTGCACATATCAGAAATCCTTTTCAAAAACCAAGAGGATTTTTAGAAAATTTTTTAAAATAACAATTTTTGGCAGTTGGCGGGGTTTTGTTTCGTTGGACTGTATCTACCAGCAGGAAACCCTTACTTCGCACGGAATATCAGATGTGCCGCTATTGAAAAAACCTGTAATAGCTTCTACAGTTGTCACACCGCCGATAAACCGCAGGGCAAGGGGTTCTGACCTAGTCTATGTTACTCGCCTGAATTCGCTCATCAATATTTTACGACCGCTCCCGTCAAAATCGGTCCGGCAGGTAACCGTCTATTGGAAACAAATTAACATACGTAGAAACAAACTTTGAGTTCCTTACATAAAACTAGAAGGGGAGCCGTGTTTGTTTTTTTATTGCTTCCGAGTCTGCGAAGCGGCGGAAGCCTTGTGTTCACTATGAGGTGCCAAACAATTTCGGATTTGTTGTCCGAATTCTAAAAGTCTACTAGCATTTTGCTTTTCATAGCCTACTGAACAAAATTGGCTCCGTGTCTGTCGGTCTGTCTGTCTGTCTGTCCGCATTTCCTTGTTACGGCCATAACCTCCAAAATTTTGAATGAATTTAGCTCATATTTTGAGGGATTATGCTGATGAGGTCCCTTAAGATCGCATAGGAATTTCATCTGAATATAATCAGCGGTACGCTCTGCGCATGCGCTAACGTGAAATTCTTGAAACAGGTATAACTTTCACAATTTTGATTCGATTTCTAAGGATGTAACGAAGGAAGCTGCTGTGCCATCTCCTTGGCAGTGCATTTTTTTTTTTTTTTTAATTTTTATTAATAGTAAACGTTTAAATTGTGTACAGATTACAACAAAAAATTTTCCGTCTGTGGCACGATATCTCCGAAAAGTGAAATTTTGAAAAATCCATCTTGGTATTCTTGAAACTTAAGGGCTGTAATATTTTTGTAAAATCCCTGAAAACCTCAAAACTAGTCGAATCGGCCTAAATATTTTCCCATTTTAGGAACAATGCCCTTCCCCACTTCCGTAGGTTACCATTCCCGAAGATTATGGTCCCAATAGGTTGAAGAACAGGGTGGTGCAGTGAGTATGGAGATCGCTATGCCAATTTTCGTTTGCCTGCGCAGGTCTCTTGGTGTATTCAATATTATTAGGAGGCTTATTATTCAATATTATTATGCAGAGTATTCTTTCGGGGTTTATTATTCAATTGGCTTGCGTTCGTAATTTGAATCTGTACTAAGCTTTGGCAGTGTCCGTTTTACAGGTGGAGCGTTTGAATTTTATGTTCATCTCGGTCTCATCAAAAACACCTATTTGGATGATCAATTGATGATATTTGTGTTTCGATGATTGTTATCCGCTACATCGTTTAAATTTGGATTTGTTGTTTTTACAGTAACGAGAGGTAGAGCAATCTCTTGAGATATAGTGCTCCAAATAACTTCGGTAACTTGGGGCCAACATAGTTCAATTTTTTGTCTGCATGCAGTGTAGTAGCGTTTGCTGACAAACCAAGATTATAGAAGGAGCTCCTGTTATAATGAGTACAGTTCCACATTCCGATTGGGTTTCGATGATTGTTCATCCGGTTTGCAAATTTGTTGTACTCCTCAGAAATAACTTTTGTAACTTGGGGTATGCTCAAGTCTGCATGCAAAGTAGCGTTTCGGACAAACCAAGGAGCTCCTGTTATAATGCGCAGTGTCCGATTTTGGAGCGTTTCGATTTTGTTTATCTGCGTGTCGGCAGCGGAGCTCCAAATTTCGCACGCATATTGCCAGATGGGACGCAGTAACGAGAGGTAGAGCAATCTCTTGAGATATAGTGGGATGACTTCACTTGCCAACAGGTAGTTTAATTTTTTGACCCTTCCACGAATATTCGCTACAAGTGAGGTGATGTGAACATTCCAATGAAGTTTGCTGTCCAAGGTAAGCCCAAGATATCTGACTGTCACGCCTGCTCACTGAAACACCATTGACTAGCGAATCCGGCACAATGATGCTACGTCTGTAGGCAAAGCAGACTAGAGAGCACGAAATGTGAAGTTCCTTTCCAAAGCTTCTCCAAAAGACACTATTTATCACAGCTTACAAACAGCCTGTTACTAACAAGCAACCATAATCACAAAAGGAACTCGATGATCATCTTAAAACCCCTCCCGTCAAAAGTGGTTCAGCAGTTTAGCCGTCTATTGGGAACATAGATAGGTTCATAAATAGTTAGAAACAAACTTTGAGTTTTGTATAAAAAGATAATTATTACCTAATATTAGACAATTACGAGGTATATTAGCTAAAACAAAATCAATTATCAAACAATATTAGATAATTATTATGTACTATAAGATAACTATTATACAATACATTTGAAGTATCCTGACCCACTTGCTAGGAGTATGTTTAAGTTTTTGATGGACGCATATGATTTGGTAGGTCTCATTGGTCCTTACTTATATCAGTGCATCTCCACACCAAGGCTAGGGAATAGGACTTCTACATCGTTTATGTGGCTTCCAGTGGAAAATTTGTAGTAATTGGTAGGTTTTCAATATTTTGGTTCATGTCCAAGATGAAAAGAAGAGACAATTAAGGGTTTTGAAAAAAGCTGCAATAGAAAGGCACTTGCCAGTTGAAGGCAAGGGGACAAGCACCCCATCAACGTGCTGTTTTTTGATAAAATATTTCAAATATAAACTGTGGGTCTCAGCACTTGATTTTCATGCAACTCCTCGCTTACACGAATATTCATCAAATGAGACTAATATTCATAATATACTTAGTAGCGAATCGGTAGGTTTTCAAATTAAATTGTGAAGTAAGCTTAAGAGCTATGTTTGGGTCTCTTGAACTCTTTCCTTCAGTTTAAATAGAGTATGCTTTCACTAACTCTTTGTTTGAATCTACTGGAATCGATGTTTTCTCGTCAATTATACTCAAGCAATATACCATAACCATGATACTCTCTACGTTAAGACGGAACGATAAATGACATGTAGTTATTGAATTGATTTGATCCTTTTCTCGAGAGATATGCTCTTATAATTTGTAAACTGTATGATGACAAATGAATTTACGGTTCTCGTATTCATAACCAAGAAGTCAATTACATCAAATATTTGACTCCTACGATATTATGGGAGACTTTGCGGTAAAAGCCCCTATGTGCAAGGAAGAGGAAGATGGCATCCCCAATCAGCGAGGTAAGCTGATTGAATAACTCTCTTCCCATGATTGAAACGCTGCCTCTGGAGAGCAGCTGAAAATCCCTATTTACCGTTACAAACGGAGTTTCAATCCCGAACATAAAAATTATGAAACATGATAGTTGTGGAAAACTACACATGATATATGGAATTTACATAAGAATAATCTTGGAGGATTGACATTTACATTGGGAGGTGGTAATATATCACTCCTATAACGATCAAAACGATCAAACTACATGTATCCTCCTCACAACGTACAGTTATTGGTCAATGCCGCCGCGCACAAATGCATGATTACAATAAATTATCCAAATTATCAATGTTATTTTCAATTCGTGTTGACAATAAATGGACTACATAAAACAATATTTTGTTCATGTTCTGCTTTCTTGCCACCGAATCAATGTATATAATCCTCTTTTGAGAGCCCAAAACAATGGAATTGATTTCAAGTCTGATTTGTACTTTTATCATGATCAGGGTGTCGGTCACCGGAGGATGTGCCCTTCCAATAGTTGGAGGTACCGCATGAAAGCGATAGACATCCAATACACTGCGTGAAAATTCAAAATCGGGTGGTGTTTGATGAATCTTTTTGTGAGTAGTGTGTGTGACTTTTAAAACTTAATAGTATGAAGTTCTTAGTATAGTACATTTGTAGAAACTAAATATTTGGGTATACGGACTATAATTTTGGGCAGCTTGTACGGGTCTTTAAGATGCAGTACGAGTACATGACATATTCATAAAACAGGCTTCTCAACAGCACCCGGGGTCTGTAAAACACAGTAGTTTCTGAACACTTATTGCATCAGTCACTGTTATTGATTGCGGCTACAACTCCGATATTATGCCAGAGTAACACCGTATGACTGGTTAATATTTTTCACGACAAACGAGACGCCACAGAGATGGTGAAAAAACGTCTTTGTACCACCACTTCATTTCAATATTCCATTCATTACAATAATGTTGAAGACCCGATAAATTATGTATTATTGTAATTATGTATTTCCCGCCTGAAGGGCAATTATTATCGATGCTACCTACGTTCCTGACTTCAGAATGGGAATCGTTTCATATTTATGAACTCCGTCCCCAGAGCTTGAAATCACTGACAATACTTATCAAAATGCAACTATGCAATTATGTTTTGACTAGGAAAAAGGAAGGCACAGCTGCGCACGCTCGTGGGAAGTGAATTATTTCTTGGGAGATCTTACCCGGCGAAGGAAACAATAACACCGTCACTCATGAGGACTCATCAACCAACCATATCCTTGTTATAAGGTTAATGGTTTCTGGTAAATTCCTATGCACAATGTCATAGGTAGAAATACAATCCTACCAAGTTGATGATAAAAAGTACGGGAGCGGAAAATGTAGTTCAAGTGGTAGTAGTTCTTCCTTATCTACTGAAACTATTTGCTTCCGAATCTACCTATACTTAGGGGAAGCTCTGTTTTCACTTTCAGAAGAGAACATTTTTCCTTCCCCAAAATCAAAATTTCCACTCTCATTTTGGGCTTAGACCATCCTGAACAACTTTCGTTTCATGTCTATGTGTGTGCTTGTAACGATCCTAGTTCGTGGAGTTTTCATCAGATTTTGATGATTTTTTGAATTTCCGTAGAATGTGTGAATTGAGCTCACTTTGAATTCCACCGTTTAAAATGCAATGTTTGAGTAAACGTGAAATTTATCGTACATCATTTTCTCAGGTTCTAGAGGTTTGACTGGGCTCAAATGTTTATAGTAGTCAGAAAAGTACTGTTTAATAATCTTACATCAATTTCATCATGTTAGCTTTGTAATTAATTTGACCCCAACTCTTGTCGACTAACCTTATGAAGGTGGCAATGTATGGCGGAACATGCCCCGCGGCATTCCTCTCCCGTGAAAAGTTGTAACAAGCATATAATTCACATCCTTCAAGATTATCTAAAATATCTCAAAAGATCTATGTATTCATGTTACCCACAATTGTAAGCTACTCACACCCGATTTCGCAGCATTTTTATATTTAATTATTTTTGAAATGAGAATTCAAGCAATGAACCAAAATTGCGTGCTTCAATTATAACTAATATTCTCAAACTTATCGAAACCACCAAAGTATTGAGTTCTTATACCTACTTTTGTATCTAATACATAGCAAACCATCTCAATTCTATTGAAAATACTTTTATACCATTATTTATTTAACTGATTTATACATTATAATGGCTTTCTAATACGATCTATAATACGTTACCAAAATTGATATTCTACTCATTATACAGATACTGTGGGAAGCAAATAAGGCAGTTGAATCGAATATAAAACCGTATTTGTATCATTCGGAAATGCTGGTGTTGTTTTATTTATTATACTTTTACTAACACAAAAAACGGGACAGTAGACCTCTATGGTTCTACAGCCAGATCATTTAAATGATTAATTTTACACATTTAAGTACCTATAAGATGAAAAATTACCTATGCAACTTACAAATAGGAGAGGAACTAGTAAACAGAGGTGATAGCTACGGCTGGGGGGGGGGGGGGGGTGGCAGGTACACGAATGACCCTCTCGGGCTGATAACAAAGGGCGGAAGGAGCCCACCCGAAGGTTAGTTGAAGGAGTGTTGAGCGGCGGAGGGGGGGGGGGGGACTGTCGGTACGGTAGCTAAGAACTGGATTGTACTTCTGTTAATCATTTAAATGATAATAGATAAAATTTTTGTGAAGAAAGGATTCCAATTCATACACAACGTCCATTCCTCAACATTCCTGTACGCAAAGCTATAATAATATCCAGGTATAACATCAAAATCGCTAAAATCATTTTAACGACTTCAATGATCTACCTGCGTAAGAGTTTAATGAAGGCAATCAGCTAAGCTAATATGCATCAGTCAGTAGCCAGATTTTTCTTCTTCTATATATCTTATTTTCTGAATATTCTTCATTGATTTATTGCAATTTGTTAGATGTTTGATACCTACTGAGAGGGAGAACATCAAAATCATCTGGTGAGTTGTGCTTGTCAGGCTCAGTATATTTTTTCTGTTCCGTTCCTCCTCTCACCCACTGTACCAAATTAACACTAATGGTTCTTTTCAATTGTTAATTTATGACAGAAAATACATCACCTCCACTGAATTTATTAAGATATTCCACCGCCGTGCCGAAGAAGAACTCGTTTCCCATCCTCGGCATTGAAGTACACCTGTGGTTCACGGGAAGTGCTCTAGGAGCCCCATTAAAAAGGTTTGCAGGTACCAGTCCCACATAAAAAACAGAGTACAAGTTGCTTAACGAGTTAACCACATTTCATGAGGAAACGAATGCGGAAGGGATACATGCCTTGAGCGCATTTGCATGTTCCTTTTAAGGCCTCGTTGCCCTGGAAACATGATAGCTTTTTTTCTCCAACTCGTACGTTATTTTTTGAGTTGACTGGTCCCACGTCCACGATCCAACAACCTTAGATGCACCTGTGCAAGGACTTGGTCAACGGCCTTTGTGCAGTGGCTCTCAAGGAAATTCAAAACTGGATCGCTTCTTAAACTTTAATTAAAAACAGTTGACAATTTAGAGTTGTAGTTATTTAGTAGCTAACTTAAGGCTTGTAGTATTTCTTAGGGAAAAGGTGAAAGAGTGTGGTTTCCAGCTGATAAAATTGTTGATTTGGAAATTTCCTTCCATGTTTGTCGGTATATTTACACACCTTACAACAGATAATACTTGATTATTTTGTCAAAAAATTGAGAACAATACGTTGAAAAATATATGACAAATAATAAAAATGCTATAAGATATAGGTTTTTAGTCTTGGAAATCATCTCTGTCGGCTTTGAGTTAAGGGCTATCTTGAACCTCTTCATTGTTGCACCAGTTTGGAAAGATTCCATCTTTCTTCATCCTGTCTAAAGTAAATTTATTTCTAGAATACTTGCTAGAAGTAACTTTGATTGGCTCCTTTAGAGGGTGTTGATGTGTGTGTTGAGGTCGTTGATATGCTGTTAAGGATGTAGATCCGCCAGAGGTAATTAAAGCTTCCAAATCTAATTGGGTATAAATGGGTGGTCTCAATTTATTCACCTACAATTATTTTATCAATTGAAATTTTAGTCTACTAAAGTAGCGGAAGCATTGTTTTCACTTTCGGAATGTGAAAATTTTTTTGTCTCCAAAATCAAAAATTCCACTCGCATTTTGCGTTTTAGACCTTTCTGAACAATTTTGGTTTGTCTGTCTGTGTTCTGTCTGTCAAATCCTTGTTACGGGCAAAACTACACGAAGTTATAGTCCGATTTTGATGAAATTTTCAGGGATTGTGCGGGTTAGGGTGTATGGTCACCCCATATTCATTCCCCCGGATCATAGTATTCTGCGCATGCCAAACGTGAAATCCTTTTAAAGCATAAATCTGGGAGTTCTTTTTCGATGAAATTTTCAGGGATTGTTATGTGTAGATGGTCTATGAGTTTCATACCCCCGGATCAATAGTAGCCTCTGCGCATGCGCAAATGTGATATCCTTGCCACAAGCATAACCCCGGGAGTTCTTGACCGAGTTCTATGAAATTTTCAGGGATTGTTCGGACTTATTAGGTATATTTTATAGTTTGTTCAATAGTTGAACATGCCTACCTTTATTTTCTCAAGTTATGCTCCTGCATAACAATAAATTTACCCTAATTCAATATTTACTTCGCCTAATTGAACGAAGTTCTTTAGTTAATAATAATTTTCAATGATCTATACAGTCATGTTATGGATACGAGGAAGCTATGTGCCACACCCACTTGGCAGAGGTTTTTTTCTTCTTTTCATTATCATATAATCGCATTTTTTATATATCTCTCTTTTCCTCAATTGCATTAATGTAATTTTTTTTTCTTAATTCGTTTTTACCTATTTATAATCGAAGCTTTCATGATCTGATAAAATAGTTTCCATGAGAGAATTCTAAAAGAATATAAAATACACTAGCAGATGGGACTTGAGATTGTTGATTGGATCGCAAATAAAAGAGCAACATCATTCCAGATCAGATTGGTTCGACTCCGACAACTTGGGCGACTGGTAGGATACCAACCTCTTTTTGATCCTTCTGTTGTCCAGTTCACAAGACGGTCGCCAAGAGATGCCTCTACCGGGCAGTAAAAACCCATCCGCCCTTTTACAGAACGACGGACCACTCGCTCGATCTAAAATCACTAGGAGAATAATCGTCCCCTGCCGTAAAAAAGGAGTAAAACTACTTTGGTGGGGACCCTTCAAGATGATATCAAAACCCTTTTTGGTGTTCGGCCCTCTTCGGCCGTTTGGTCGGTTTTTGTCGGCCATTCGAGCCCGGGATGAGAAGGGCTTGTAACCCAAGATTTCTAATCAGTTCTTATATAGCCGGCTCCGTTTTTACTGGCATTCCCACGTTTTACCTTTTCGAAAAGCTACAACCTCGAGGCCCTTGGCGAGCCCATTAAAAGTTCTCGAGAAAGAGGTCGTTTTTCGTATCAAGTACGAAGAGAGCGTTAATTTTTTTATCGGTGCTTCTAGCACTCAGACTAACACACCCAGTGGATGCGAAGTGGACATTGACAACTGTTATTTAAATCGTAAGCCTCCAATTGATATGGCTTACGTATCAGAAAACGATTTTTATATGCAGATTGACAATTGAACAGAAAGAAAACTCATGCTTGGAAGAAGTGGGGTGAATTTCAGGAAACCGTCGTTGGATAATCCTTAGATTTAATACCGTTGGAAAATGGATTTCGTAGGTATCTCAAACTGGTATATCAAACAATCAAATTCACAAGAGGTTAGGGGTGGGCACTATTGCCTCCACTATTTACGTAGCCCAATACTTTCTTTTCCTAATGCTAACTCCTCTTAACAATGTAATAAGTAGCACGTAAGTACGTAGGTTCACATAATTGCCCAAAATTTATCGTAACTTATGATGAAATGAGCCGTTAGCATAATCAACAGTAACATCTCTTGCTATGGGTTTTTGTTACTCCACACTTTGTCTCAACTCATCCTGGATTACTGAGCTACAATGCACAATCAATTCTCATTACATGTATAGTTTCAATTTCTATTTTGTATATTTTTTCCTAGAATTTACTTATGAAAAATAGATTGCACTATGAAGCAGTCTTTGTTCTGCAATCGCTTCCTGAATACAGCGGTACTTAACTTTTGGTTTATTATTTTCAAAAACAATCCTTTACAGTCAACCACAAGGCATAACAACTCAAATTAACGCCCCCTCAAAACTTGTTCACGTTTGAAGCTATGAAGACTTCTTAAGTTGAATTTTCAAAAATCCGCCCGTCCCAGCAAATTTTTCTATATTTGGCTCAAAAATCCAACATTGATCCGGGATGTGCCAGTAATGTCGGAATTTTCATCAATCAATCATAACGGATTGCATTTAAGGATCAACCTATCAAAAAATTTTGGTGTTAGAGGTTTTTTTTTATTAAATAGAAATTAGTTCCTTGAATCGATTCGGGTTGCTGTGCGGCTCCTAGTAACCCATGGTGGGTCATATTGCAGGATTCGTCCTCTATAGCAAACCATTCGTCTTCGCCTTTTGATTTTTCAAGCTCCACGCATGTGTGTTACGAAGTAAAGTCAAATCAGGAGAAATCATATCTAGAGTTAATCCTAAAATCGTAAGATGGTCAACCTGAATAATAAATGAGGGTAGTAAAACGGGAAATATAGGAGGGATCACTTGATTAACAGGAAATATCTATCGTAAAAATATAGTTTTCTCGGCTTAAAAAAAAAGTTTAAACAAACAATTCAAAATTCTTTTCAGGGGTGGTTTATAAGAGGAAGAGGGTTGGATGGTCCTATTTTAGCTATCCATCATCCCATCATTAACTAATTACTTATACCACGTATGCATGAGCTAATGATTTCGTCTTTGGTCGTACACGCTAACATACATTTGGCAACCGAGCCACGTTCAGTGTAGTAAAAACTGGACTCAATAAATACTAATATGCAAAGCATGTATAAACTCCCATATGATTGAAAGAGAGAGAGAGAGAGAGAGAGAGATTGTTAGCAACGCATGAGTTATCTGTCGGATAAAATACGTATTGAAAACAAAATTTGCTATTTAATAGTAACGAAAAATTCATTTTATAAACCAACGCAAACACGGGCAGCAGATTCGTTAGAAATCGAACCCTTCCAGCCCATCTCAGAAGAGATTTTAGTAGCTTGAGGCCACCCTTGGGCCCCTCCGGAACCGAAAAACCGGTTTCTTTACCCATCGAATCCCGAAACCTAATTAACCATCTTCGAAGATCGAACGATTAATTAAAGATGGCCGAATGAGAAAAAAAAATACTTCAACTTCTTCGTAGTGGAGCCCTTCAGCTATACGGGGAGGCAACGATTAATATAGGACCGCCTTCAATCTCAATTTGAAGGAAACCTCACAGCTCCTTTCGAAGCGTTATTTCGACGATGCCAGAAAATTTTCTCCATAACGGATTTTTTTCTTTCCCATTTCTGTCTTTTAATAGACTCCACTTATACGGAGTCGGGGAGCAAGTGGTTTTCCGCTGGTTCCCGAATCCAGAAAACAAGTTTTTCGGGGGCTAGTTGTTAAGAAACTGTGTGGGACTGAATGATGAACAGCGACTGGTTCCTTTCTGGAACTATTACGGTAATCCGGTTTTTGTAAAGTTAAAAAAAAAATCTTCTTCGGGATGGAATTTATTACACTCGCTGACCGTTGGGTTAGGCAGCGGCGCTGGTTTTTTCTCACTTTTTGCAAAGATGATAATTTTTTTCGAGAAAAAAAAACCTATCTCACCGTTATGACGATGTTGGTGTAACTTTAAATGTTTTCTTTTTGGCGTCAAAATTAAAAGTTTCCTCTTCCAGATTTTCCATTCTAATATTGAAAGCCCCTGGAAAATGGAGTTCTAGATCGTAAGATAGATAGATACTTTTCATTTCCCATCAAACATAAAACATGAACACCTCCCAAAATCCGACTAAATAAAAAGGTCCAACCAAAGTCAGTCAAACATATGACTATACAATGAAATCTTGGGTTTATTAGAATGATAAAAAATTAGCTGAAAAAATTGATGAATAAAAATCCTATTTGTCACAAAGCCGATCGACCGTAATGGCCTTCCGGGGACGCCCAACCAATAACGGATGATCTCCGGTAATAGGAAGAAAACAAACCACACGTCCTCGTGATCAAAAGTTACACATTCAAAAATATAGACTGAAAGGTTGGCGGTAAGAATACTCAAATTTGTGAAATTTTGTCTGCATTCCTGACAGGCGACTGGACTTATGCAGAGCTACTGGACCCGCTTTGCACCTCTGACTTACCCGAAACTGAATGTAATACCCTCGCTACGTATGCGGATGATATTGCAATTATAGCAACTGGGGAAACAAACATTGAATCAATTACCAAGTTAATTCGTTCTATCTCCCGCATTCATGACTGGACAGTGAGATGGAGAGTCAGAATGAATGAGACAAAGTCAGTGCATATCGATTTCACTAATAAAAGGATCAACTATGTGCCAGCCTTTCTCCACAACAAGGTGATACCATATGCTAATGACTGGAATGACACTAGATGCCAAACTAAGGTGGAAGTCCCACGTCAAGAAAAAAAGCTGACCTTGTGATCAAATTCAGAAAAATATACTGGCAGATGGGCCGACGGTCAAAACTGTCATCAACAATAGGTTGGTACTGTACAAGCAAGTCCTAAAGCCTGTCTGCCAGACAGTGTCTGGACTTATGGTGCGCAACTGTGGAGATGCACGGCCCAGAGCAACCGTGACATTATTCAGCGCTTTCAGAATAATGTCCCACGAAGTTGAGAAAATGCACACACATATTTTATAAATGACAGACTTCACTACGAGCTGCAGATTGAATCCGTCAGTGAGGTCATCCGAAGCCAAGCCTTACATCACCTCTTGAGGCTACAAGATCACATAAATGAGGATGTCGTCCAGCTTCTCAGCACAGAGGATCTGCTTAGAATACCGAAGAGAACCAAGCCACTTGATTTAATTCACTTAGTGTGAGCATCATGAAGTGCAAATATCAAGACAATAAGGACTAAGTGATGTGTCTTGGAATTCTTAATGTACGCCAACTATATATTAGAATAATGTTGCTTATAAGTTTATAACTTGGTGCAACAAAACAAATTAAAAAAAAAAAAAATAATAATAATAAGATGACGAATGTCCCAAACAGAAGATAGCATAAACCTCTCGGCTGAAATTTTTCATGAAACGCAGCTGAAATGGCTGGTTGTGGTAACCTGTCAGTGAGCCTACGGAACAGAAAAAGCGTACTGTTTTTAACGAAAAAGCCAACGATTCACATTGTGGTTTCTGATTCTATATAGAAATACAACCAAATTTTCCGAAATCGTTAACATCATTCTAATGGGATGTGAATGTCCGTTTTTCATTGGAAGGAGATTCGGTATTATGAGTTGAAGATGTGGAACTCAAACTTTTAATCGAATCAGAATCATCTTTAGGGGATCCCGTAAATGAGCTACGTAGAAAAAGCGCTCAGTGATCAGAGAAGAACACATCCCTCACAGTAGGTCGTTCACGGTTTACGACTGTAACTAATTTCGTCCTCTCATATTAGAAGATACCACTTACTATTATTTCACCACTTATATTAAATTGTAGCTATCCTTCATATGCAACCATAGCGTTCATTCATCTACTGAAACCATAAAAAACTATTCCGTGAAAGTTCAATATTTCCAAATCATTTAGTACAAGAATACCAAGTACGCGCACGCGCTGAGGCTTCATATGCATAGGGTTTCGTACCAGAAGAGTTTTTTGCGACGTAACGTGGAAGCAAGGGTTCGTCAATAGAGGGTCGCCTATAAGAATTGATCTAGATGTGTGTAAGAAAACCTGAATATAAAAAATTAAAAAAAGACCAAATGCACCTATCGTATGCGTAGGTGTGACAAATTTTGTCGACTACCCAGACTTTAATTCTCAGTCGATTTTCGAGATTCTCTTCCAGTTGATGACAGTTTTAAACCTAGTTGAACCATAAACATCGGAAATTGTGCTTTTGTTGACAGGAGGAAGAATGGAGGGAGTAATAACTAATCCTTCCGATCGCTGTCATTCTTTTGGTGTTCAGTTAGGATTTTTTTTTTTTTTTTTTAGTATTTAAATATACTTCAGAACATTAAAACATTTTCATTAAGATAGGAGTGAACGGAGGAGATAATAGTGATAAAACGTTAATCCTTCACTATTCTCATCTGATTTTTTTCCATCTCAATGTTTGTCAAACAAACCCCTTTTGTGCAATGAATCTCGAGTATGTTGAATTTGCTATCGGGAAGAGAGAGATTGTACGTGGTTTTTTAGTGCTCAAAAAGAACAGTTGAAAATTTTTAGTATGTTAGGTTTTCAGAATATTTATAAGTGTTCCTTATTATGTTTGTAGGTATGATCATAAAAGAACCTGACATAAGTATGTCCTTATAATGCATGAATTGCTTACCAATATGTTTCTAGTTTTAGGATACTTTAACATCAAGAACTACTTTAATTTTTCAATCGATCTATAAATATACACATAATAATACTCCACCATACGGCTTAACGTCTTAATACAATAGCACCTCCTTGTTGGAGCATTTTTGGGTTTTCTTGATCTTTCTCCAGAAAAATTGGAACTACTACTACTACTACTTTTGAAAAATTTGAACGTCTCTTGAAAAGAAAGCGTTCGTTTAGCTTCAAGCAGAAAAAATTGAACGTAGCGCTACACTATTATATTTTGATAGGTAGGTTTGATATGGAAAAATGTCACGTGCCTGGGGAATTTATTGCCTGAGTGTATAAGAACTTTGTTTGTCTTAAATAAGGAATCGTAACGTTCTATTGTACAAGTCAGTAAAGCCCTTCTTTTCTGACTACTTTAAATAATTTTCTTCAATAGCAATCAAGCTTTCTGCGTCACTGTTGGTTATCGTTAATGAAACGACCGGGACTTTCTATTAGGGAGCTTCTCCTTGGGCAATGTTGCCCGTGAGGTTGCTGGAATAGCCGGCCGACGAAGAAGTATTGGTAATTTCAACAATGGAATTTCCTGGTGGGATAAGAGGTGTGGAATCTGATGGACGGACGCGAACGAGAGGTGGAACTGGGAGTGGAGACCGCCGATCTTATCTCGAAAAGTCGCTCCCGTTTCTTTCATCTCTTTAACGATCTCTTAAAAAGAACGTTTGGCACTTTCCGACTGTTGAGAGATAGTAGAGATACCAATGATACCATCGCCCTTTTCCACGCCCTTAGAGGGGAAGCTCTAATAGTTCCTTTGAATCAATTAGGTTCATGTATTTGGTTTTGAATCCTGTCTTTGATCCTTTTAACAATGTTACTGATTCGCTGCTGAAGTGAACAATTTCACTTGAATCTCGTGATCTTCCAACTGCATGTAAAGATTCATGTTTCCAATGTTGTGATTAAATTATTAGGTATTTAATATTTTCATTAATTTGTTTCAATACTAATATAATCTGTTCTTTAAAAAAGCGGTAATGCTTTGCAAACAAAGAGGACTCAGTCTCCAAAAATTCACATCAGAATACAATGTTTTTCAGAAATCATCTGGTGATCAATTATTACTATTGCTCATTACTATTATTTTTGCTTAAGTCTTACGCCATTCGTGGTCAGGAGCTTTTTCTCCGAAACTGCTGGACCAAAGTTAGTTAAACTGGTAAGGAAATATAAGTATAAATTTTGTTTTAACTGTGTGGAATCCTTATTAAATAATAGCTGTCTGAAACATCTATTTTGACCGTGAGGACTACATGGCGAACCAATGTAATCAACCCAAAGTCACCGTTCACATCTCCAAAATATGGAAATGCCCTTTCGGCCGCCTCAATCGGTACAGCTTATGAAGTCCTTAATTTCTTTGCACCTAGTGCATTTCCTTGGTCCAGATACCCTTCATGAGCTAGAAGCAACAATATTACCATAAGGTCATAGCTTAAGTTGAGTAGTTACTAGGCCTAAGTTGTTCTGTTCTCATTGGATGTAAATTACATCAACAGGGAATGTCTGCGTTTGGCTGCAGATGTTCCTTTTTAGTTTTATCTCTCGAAAACCAAAACCATTCAACTCATGCACCAACGTAATTTCAATGACCTTGGTATACATGCATTGATCAATGCACCCTGGTTACCAATACGAGGATGCAACGTGCCACACCCAACTTGCATACATTTTCTTCTATACCACCTGACCAGCCTACTAGTACCAGCATACTAGAACGAAATGCATCGCGTCCTTCATTGCTAAGTGACGATGAGTGCACTTGTGGACACAGAGCAGTTAGGCTCTGGAACGTTTCATATTTCGCCCTACAGTTCCTTATCATCTTGATGGGACTGCAGTTGGTTTGGTTGTGGCGTCCTATGTTACCGATCCCATAAAGGTTGCGAATTTAGTTTAATGAAACCAATAACATCCTTTGTCTTACGGCAGTAGACCGTCCTTCTTGATTATTAGTTCTTGATTTGATTCCCAACATGAGCATTGCTCCCAGCCTGTGGGCCAAACGACCAGTTGCTGGAAATTCGAATACTTTGTTATGTGTTACAACAACGATGTTGACCTACATTAAAGTGGAAATGTATCATATCGAGGTCAAGCAAAATAACCAGTTCTGCACCTTTTGTCCACGCATTGGTACGAAAAACTGAATGTGAAAACATGTTGTGTCGTTAATTAAGTTGGCGAAGCTAATTAATAATGGAATCCAAGAAGAGTACACTTCTAAAACCCTCAAACCACACTAACTACAACGTACTCTAGCGGGAAAAACGGCGATAGCTCTTTGCCTATGCAACTGAGGAAGATTCCATGGCACAATTTCGAATAATGTATCCATTGTTTCATAACCAACATTTTAATTTATCAGCATTAGGTATCATAAAAACATTTGCTGAATACACTATGAATGGTTTATGACCACCTCTCTCAAGAAATAGGTCGTTATTAACCCATTGGCTTGAGGATCTGAATCTAGTGAGAAAAGAGATGATGATTTAACCCATCCGTTTTCCGAAGTTGGGAACAATTATGTCAACATTTTTATGTAACCAATTAGCTTAGCATCGAGAAGATGACGCAATCGCAAAACATCTATTTAGGCTCAGTAGGTAATTGAGGAACGGCGATCATCTGACGCCAAACATAACTCCAAGATATTTGGTTGAACATTCATTTAGGGCATCAGACCGTTTTATTACGTCGCATACCAGGTATTATGATGTTCCATGACATCTGATATCAAAGTTGATATCTATTTTGAATTTGGGGAACTTTCGAGACATCTTATTGATTTTTTCAAAAACGAGTTATTTGGATAACAAGTCCATATGTTCAGAACTTCTGGAAAGAATAATTGTTTCCCAGAATAGATTTGAAAAGTAGGTACTCAGTTCTAAAAATAATTAGTGGAAATTTCAGTGATTTTATTCAGGTTATACTTTTTGGTGTAAGTGAATTAAGAGTCGATGACGTTTGTATAGTCTATTGCACGTGAAGTGGCACTTCGGAAGATGTAAAGGTTCAAGCGGTCGAAGATGATCAAAATTACAAGGTATATGCCAACCGATTCCCTCTTGTACCAATTCCCAAGTCTATGTCATTATACCAATTCCTGAATCACAGGCAGATTGTGCCACCTACATATAAGATAACACAAAAATAATTTTGTAGGTACCCAATATTCTCATTCTCAAAACGCTGCGAATTACTAGACAAACGTTTATTATTTCTGCCGCAGATCATCAGACAGACCTCCTGCGCAGATCAGTAAACTGTAACATACACTCAGATACCGATTTTTTAATATTTCCACCCTTAGAGTAATCTCTTGGAGGTGATTGGTTTTGACGTCGAGACTGGCACATATCGGATCCATTTATTTTTTTAATCACATTTCGTGAATTTGGTTGAGTTGTTTCGGAAAAAAAATATTCGGACGGCTTTTAAGTCTTAAAAGGTGGAAAGATGGATTTTTTTTTTTTTTTTTTTTTTCAAAATTTTCAAAATTGACTTATTAGACCAACTATTTTGGAGGGTTTGGGGTGGGGGCTAACATTTATTTTTCTAGGTCGATTACAGTTATAAACCACAGCGGGAGAAATTTGCTTTACCAAATTAATCATAATGCTATTGAATTGAAATTGAATATTATGAAGAACAGTATCTAAAATGTCAGCTTAGTCAGTATGTACTTAGTCCACAACAATGAATACAATTCCAGAATTGCGTCAGCACCCAAGATTCCTAGGTTCATGAATAATTCACTGAATGAGTCAGGATAATTATTGCATGATCGCGATGAAAAAGTCGGAAAAACTTTAGAGGCTAGTTCATTACTTAACCACCTCCTTCTGTGCTCATTATCCGAGGTAAATACCGTCACAAAACTCCGTCGGTCTCAGTGAAGGCTTTTTGGCGCCTTCAATAAACTATGAGGGCCGAAACATTCTTCGGTAGGAATAAGTTTTCCTCATTTTCCTCGATTAACTCCTAATTCGAGTTGATGGTGTCGGAAGACTGAAAAGTAAATGCTAGTAAAACGTCTGTACGATTACGAAAGTTTGGTATTTTTGGTTGCATATTTCGTGGAACTTTTTTCGGAGAATGAAATAAAAAATTGAGTTGGAAAATGAAATTGCATATTTCCTACTAATCTTACATTGTCATTACGGCAAATGATTTACATTATAACCCAAGTTTGAGAGATGTAAACCTAAACGGCATGATTAGGTATTGCTTGTTTTATCGACTGGTCTCCGGCATGTCTTATTTGGAAAAACAAATTCCTATGATATGATTTGTGCTTTATCTATAACATTCAGCATACTTAAAGATAGGTTATTAGTTCAAAGACATACATCTCTAATGAAGGTTTCCAACTAACTGACGAAACTTTAATATATACTCGTACATGTGGCTCGATACGAGATAAGAATTCGACAGTACTAATAAATAGTCGTGTCATTATGAAACATCCTACTCTTAGTGTTTAACGAATTCAATTTCTTTGCTGTTATAACGTTATCGAGAAAGTTTTAATAAATTACAAATAAGCACGGTGCAAGAGAACGGAGCTAATTGTTCATAATACAGATTAATGACTACGTAATTCACTGGCTCTGCGTGAACGACGAGAAACCCCTGTGTAGTATTTTTCAGCGTTTTCTTGCTACATTTGATAGCATTCTCAAATCCTATTCAAATTTCGAACAACTACAAACAGGGCAATATCAATCTTCCTCGTCTGTTGTGCATTCAACTTCAAAGTGTAAAATATTGCCTTACTTCATAAAACTTAGGCCACCCCTCAAAATACCAAAAGCACAAATTAGAATGCCCACTCCACCCAACATTGAACATCACACACTCTGCAACATGATTCAGTACAATTCATCGAAATATTGAAGTGACGTTTATTTCAAGTTAGAAAATATTTTTCTAATGTACTGTTCTGCGATCACTTGAAATTCAGTAGAGTATTGAAGGATCACTTGTACATGCAATAGTTTACGAAAACTACTTCAAAATATAGATAAACTTTTCCGATGTTGAGCATTGTAACGTAAAATGAAATAAGTTTATGTAAGGCGTTAATTCATAGTAGACATACATTTTTCCCTTGTTAATTATTTCGAAACTAGGAAGTTAACAAACAATTTAACGACTGGAAGTCATGAAACAACTTCATGGCTAATAGATCGATTTCTACTCCGAAGACAAGACTCCGTATAACTTGAAATGGTAAATGCACGGGACTATGGAAACCATCAACATTAGGAACCAACTCATGAATTCGGCTCCTGGCAGCGAAGCGTTGAGCGATCCAAAATGAATATGGCTTTCCAAACGAGTGGGATTCGATTCGATTCCTCAACAAACGAACTGTGTCCGCCGCGGAAAGAAAAAAAAAGGAGTCCAGGAGCAGAAAAAAATCTCTCCCGAAAATTATGAGGCAGGATGTTTATACATCCTGTAAAAAAATTCAGGAGGCGTATCTACTTGCGTTTGCGCTATGGCTGTTATCACACGAAAAAATCTTCCCCAGCTATCCCTGGAGCCTCCATGTGATTTCCCTGACTTCGCTCCCGTTTTCGGGATAAATATTATGGCTTGTAAACATGAATGAGATTTGCATGGAATTATCATAAAACGAGTTTCGGTTCTATGGGTTGAGTTGGTGTATGTAACAAATTGGTGAACTCTATGGGGAGGAATTTTCAAGACTAATAGCGAACATACAGGCAAGTTTTCCCGTATCATTTATTGTTTTAAACTGTAAATCTCCTTTTGAAAAATCAGTCACGTTAAAGTTACCTCAATTTTCCCTTAGAAAGTCTACCTGCAAGTATTTACGATTTGAAAACGATATGCAGAATATGAAACAAAGACTGTACATACCAAGGGCGACTGGTGACAACAGCACAGGCGCATTTGTACCCCCTGGTCAACATTAATAATAATTTTAAAAGTATGATATTATAATACAGCAGAAGAGTTTCAAATCCACACTCCAAACAGAGCCTTAGGATGGGTAAGGGAATGGTGGAGTCGTGAGTTTCAGTTAACGGCTCGCTGTCTGGGAGCACGAGTCAGCCGTGCTCCAAATGGGAGGACCTTGCCCAGGGAACACAGCGTTTGGTTCTATCCGGGTCCAAAGAATGAACCAATGAGGGCGCCCGAAATAAAGTGCGCGAAATTTCAGGGAGCACACCTAGTCGTCCTGTCACCCGCTAGAATGTGTGCATCTAACCACTAAAACACACTCCTATTATCAGCTGTTTGGCCTCAGCCCTTGTGACTGAACTGTGTTAGCTGTAAATACGGGGGGGGGGAATACATCAAGTGCTATAAAACATGAGTTTGCTAAATTGTCGGTCGACCAAAGAGTGATTATTTGCGATGACAGAATGCCAGTATTGACAGGGCTGCTACAAACCTTGAGGGCAAGCAGGAATCGTTGCACGATTCGCAAGTTCAACCATCAGTACTACGAAAAGGTAGTTCTGCAGATTTGAGGAAAGTAATAGACTTCTCTGCTTCTCTTGTCTTCTGTGCAGCAATCATAGGAATGAAGCTTGAGTTGAATTGGAATTGGGCTTTCAACTCCACGGTGGTTCTTGCTAGGCAGATATGAATTTCAACTATTGCAAAACTTGGTTTCTGAAGTTCGACAATCATTTAAAAAAAAATGTTCATAGGTATTTACCTACTTACTTGTGCACTTCTTTTAAAGGTAGGATTGAGTGTTTTGTTTCACGATTTGAAGCTGAGAAAGCGGACCTGATTGATCTCCTTTGCATATTAGTAGTTGAAAATTGTATTTGGCTGAGAAAAGCACACTCTTGTCTCACGTTAACTTAGTGATTGTCCCTTACGGTCTTGGTGCACCCCCGGGTTTTCAGGGCAGGAGCCGCCACTGGTACATACATAAATCAATAAAATCCCAATACAATAGAAATATATACCATTTCTCCTAATTCTATTATCATGGATTACTGGAAAGATAATTAGAAATATCTTTACAATTTCATTCACTTAATACGCCCCCCTAAACAAAAATGTAAACCAATATTCGACTGTCATTGTCATTTACTGTCATTGTCATTTATACATTTTCAGTTGAAATATATTTACATGTTGTCACGTTAAAAACTGTTTTAATCAATTTTACCCTTACAAATTTTTTGGATGTTGTCACGTTAAACACTGTTTCAATCAACAACCCTCCCTAGAAATTGTTTTGGAACCCCGCCCGAATTTCAAGGATATTTCTGGATGTTCACAGCCCCCCCCCCCCCCCCAACCGATAAAACTCAAGACACGTTCAGTGGTCAACGGTTAACAAATGAAATACAAACCTACAAATGAACAAATTAAATACGAACTGTACGTTTCATACGAAAGAATGGTGTAATGTTGAACCATTCATTGTAAGAATGAATAGGAATCAATTAACTGGTGAGATAGAAGAGGTAGTTGTTTCTATTCGCATTTATACTGCATTTGCATTTCCTAAATTTTCCGATGAAATAAAGTGTTATGATGGAGTTTCTGAATCATGTTACCTGTATTAATGGACCTGAGTTGTTATCGAATTTTGTGGATGGCAACTCTCCAAATGTTTTATGTGAGATGAAGTGTGAAGTTTGTGATGAAATATAAGTAATGCAAAATAAATGGTATTCGCACTGAGTAGGCAAATGTACATGCTGCACTGCAGGTGACTGGTTTAAATTAAAAAAATGAAAATCCAACATTTATGGGTGGGTTTTTGGGAATACCAGAGGTTTGCTGTTTGACCTTGCCGGATGCCGTCCGCAATTATTCCGCCTCCAATCAAATGGAACAGCCAATGTTTTAGGGTGATAAAACTTTCTGTTTTCTGTGGTGGAACTCTTTTTTCAATCAAAATCACACGAGCTCTTTTTTCAATCAAAGTTACATTCTCCTCAAAACACGATTTTGGAAATTCAGATCATTTGTCAATCCATTTTTAATTTGTTTGCATGGTACCACGCAAATTGTACATCTGTACAACAACCAGTTGAAAGGGCGTCCTGTGATAACAAGTATTTTGGGCAATCCAGACGATATTTCTCTATAGGATTAAGATGAATCTGTTTTCAACCAAAAAATCAAGCATTCCAAAAGAAAATGAGTCGGTACTTATCGAGTAAAATTAATTACCGACATTTACTTTGATACCTTAAAACGTCCAGAAACGGCTGAACATGAAAAATTGTATAACTTACCAGAATATTACTAAAAAAAGAAATAGATAAAATATGGAATAATGAATATCAAAAACCTCTTTTAAAAATTGAGGGAGAGATGGTGCTAAAAAATGTACTTGAATTTGATTTTAATAGGCCCAAAAAATTCGTTAATAACAACACGAACAATCCAGTAGTTAAAATAAACCATTATTGACCTATTGTAAATTCTATTATTGGCAAGATGGGTTGGAAGTGGGGTACTGATTTCACCGCACACAGTGTCCGTAGTGTTGGCGTTACTGATATTTTCAAACTCTTGTCCGTTGTATTGAGTTACATCCGACTTCATGTTGAATAGTGATAGTTAGGGATGTGGAGGAAAAGGGAGGGTTAACAGCACGAGCTGACTAGTAATTAAGTAATTACGTTCCCACCCCTCTTGGAGTTCTTTATTTCTTCCTAAACCTCTGCCCTGTACCCGGCAATTTCATTCTTTTCTTTTTCCACCGGCGATGGAAACAGGCGAAATGGTTAGGATGTACGTATGAAACAATCAGAGGAACACAATGCAGTGATCACACGACAAGTTCCACGTTAGTGGGACTCATGTAGGAACAACACTGTGGGTGAGTGTGTAGGTACCATGACCGGGAGGGGGCGGTACCCGATGATGACAGTATTATAGTAGTCCATAATGACATCCGATCTCCCTGCATGTTGCAATCGTTCCAGATTGACGATCCCGGATGACAAAACAAAATGAGTTAGAGGAAAAATTGTTTTCGCCTATTTATCGAATAAACGTCTATTTACGTGGTACCATTTTCTCTTTTGAAACGAAAACTCTGAAACACCACTAACCGGAAAGTATAACAATAGCCACTGTTTTCAGTTCTTATATCTAAACTGGTTATGAAGACATTATTACTTCTTCCCCTTGATGGCTAGAAATTGAATGGTTGTAGGAACTTAATGCACGGAAAATCTTAACCAAGTAACGGTCAATAAATAATGACGTCTACTTGAGATATTATGAATAATGCAGAACATCATTATAAGACCAGAGTTATGATACGTATTATTTTATTTTAAAAATCCAGAGTGAGCCATATTTGAACAATATACAATATATTACTTGGTGTAGCCTAAAAATGTAAAGAATAAGGCATCATTCAGTAACAAACAGAACAAAACTCTTCCATCCTACAAGTACTTCTGGCCCAAAACCTTTTTTGCCTAAAAGATACTTGCTAACCCCTCCCCCCCTCCCTCACCAACTACAATAATGCAAAAGAGATTTATACACCACTTTCTGTTCCTATATTTTGTCAGTGATCATTTTGACTTTTTGACATTTCACCCGACTTCGAAATATACCGTTATATGATACAATGTTCATGGGGTGCCAATATTGCGATGAATCCCCGTTCATGCGTAAGAATACAATCAAGAACTCAGAGAACAAGTCAGCCAGCTGGTTTAGAGCAGTGAATTAAGTAAAAACCATCAGTGGATCAAGAGTGAGCAGCAAAACAAGCTGAAAAAAGTCAAAGATGCTTTAGAAACGTGCCTAAGTCGATGGTTGATCCATGAACATGCAGCCAATACTTTGAAGAAGTTTCTGATGTAGTCGTTATTCTCTTTGCAAGGCAGGTATCCAGTTAGCTGAGCTCACTTACATCGGATTTAGCTGACAATAATTGGAAGAGGTCTCAAAGTACTATGTTTATCTTCATACTACCAATTCTGTGACAAACAAACATTTGTAAATAATTTTCCGTAATAAACATATAACATAATATTGTGGCATGTAGTTACCTGTAGATTTGCCATTCAGATGACAAATATCCTGAAGTTCAATGCTAGCGTACATTGTAAACCTGTTGAATCGTGTAAGTGTTTTAAAACCCAAAATTTCCTCAAGTTCAATTCATGAGTGAATCATTCCCCAACAACCAGGGCCAAGCCTATCGTTGAGAAAGAAATTGGTGGAGGGGGAGAGGGATGAAAGGAAGGTCCCCTATAAAATCACCATCAATCACGCAAAATCTCCTAAAAACAAATATTGTTAAGTGACGCAGCACTCCTGATGAGAAGCCGAAGTTGTGTAAATCCAGGATCTCGTTTCCACATCGTATCTGCACAGTTCACGAACCTTTTTAGCTAGTATCACTCGCAGCACGATATTTCTATCGAAACTATTTACCATAGTCCGGCTGGCCTGCCCCATCTGATTTATGCCACTGCCAATCTGGATACCCAGAATTATAGAAAACCCATTGGGCTTGATGTCAAGAATATCAGTCTCCTCACCTTGATCACCGACACCGTCTCTCCTTTTCCACATTCCGGTTGCTGGATGAAAAAGCACCATCTATCTGCTTGGCCACCATATCATGAGTACCTAGTACAGACACTAATTTCTGCTTCAACACACAAGACACAAGTTATTTAAGATCCTTAACGACTTTTAAAACATTTCGCCGAATCGGTTAACATAGTCACGAGTACTGCATTACAATGTTGGTAGCTGTAAACCTCAGTGATCTAAGAAGGTCATTCTACCTACTGGAAGAAAATAGAGCATTCAGAGCTGCCTGTTCATTGTTCTTCAACAACCACTAAATCATTCAGTTCAGGATTTGACTAGGTCACATAACAATTGCTTCCTGACAACATCACGGTTAGCATCAGTGGCAGGCAACATTCCACACAAAAGTCTCAAGGCTAGCAGATGGTAGAGTGAATACAGGCACTTGAGTTGTCGACCTGGCCATATCACATCTCCCCAACTTACAAGACTACTAAAGATTAGTACTCGGCAGTAAGTACACACACAGGAAGAGTCGCTTCTTTTTTGGCTCCAGTGAATCCTTGGCAAAACGAGATAGTGTTCCATCAAACTCCACAGGTGCTTACAGCAGCGGTGAGATATCATGAAGCCATCCCCAAGGTACTGAATAAACTCCAACACACTTGATGCGGTGATGAGAGGTTGCCAAAGCTATGACTTTGGTAGATGTATAAGGGAGTTTCAAGGAAATAGAAACACACCTAAGCAAGATGCGCAGACATATTCAGACAGGCAGAATCATTGTAAAGACTCACTTGTAAAAAAAAATGTAACAAGTTGGATATTGGAAAGAGCTGGTGGGTCGTAAATAAGACTGAACTAAATATTGCACTTCTAAGAATGTTCCAGTTACTAAGTGATTCTCACTGTTTTAATTTTTTCTGCGTTTTGCTGGGGACAACTGACCATTTCAATTTCACATATTATGTGAACATCTTATGTGAAATGCTGTTTGAAACATTGTATTATATGATATCCAATCCTTTCTTAATGTGAGGGTTGTAATAATGTCGTTATTTGCCATATTTTTCAATCAAATAGTGATCTTTTTGTTGATGAAATTAATGGTAACTACTGAATATTAAATTATACTTGATCTATACTATAAAAAGCCTTGTTTGAAAAGGAGGAGAAAAGAAAATACAATATTTCATATTTCTTATATAACCCAAAATTGAGGAAAAAATTGCAATAAACATGGATATAAATACTGTGGCATGTAGAGAAATTTCAATTCGGCCATTTTTTAAAGATCTTTGCCATTAATTATGTCTACTGATACATATTTTCACGACAAATGGAAAATGAGCGTATCTTTCTAGGGGCTTTTAGATTTTAAGCTCAATTTAGGTATCTATGTTACTTTTCTTAAATTGGTAACCATATACATAGTCCTGACTAAGACAAAAAGCCCATCCAACCAAACAGATGTCCGGGACAAGGGATACCCGAGGACTTGAATGTAACTAGAAAGGAGCGACGCTATCGAGCCGTTGGGTGATGGAACAGAAACGAAAAAGACGCCAAAGCCGGAGGATCGTCGGTTAGGAGCTGGAGGGGCACCTATTGCCCACGCGGCTTCTCGAAAGCCGTTACGAGATCTACAAGCGGGTTTGTCCAAGGCCAAATATCAAAGATACACCATCTAAAAATAAACTTCTCCCAAACTCCCCGGGGTCCCCGCTCGGAGAGCGAGTATGTGCCCATTCGGATACCCGAATGCAACGTATCGCTTTCGAAGAAAACGTGCATAGCTTCCGCGGCAACAACCAACGATCACCCAAGAGAGTTTTATGAAGACAATTTATATTTTTTCCTCCCCAGCTATATGCTTGATATTTCATCCAATTCCAGTTAGTACTCTTATTCCTCAAGAATACCGAACTGAAGATAATTTCATTATCTTGTGCATTAAGTAAGACTGTACAACCAAACCAATACTCGATGTGCTCTTGAATCTCTCGTATCAGTAAACTTTTTTTTTTTTTTTTTTTTTGTTATTTATTTATTGCATTGAAAATATTACATTTCTTCTAGCAATATTGTATTTCATATTATTTCCACTTCTATGAGGTAAGTTTACAGCTAAGCGTGACATTAGTACCAGGAATAGTTACTAGTTTCATTGCAGTACTCAATTAGCACAACTAGGTCCAGTGGTTTTTTTCTCTTGAGTCGCAGGAGTTCATGTTGGTTGTCGATGGCGTCAAACATCTCCAGGTTCTCATGTTTGTGGAGGCGATGTTCGTGCTTCCCTGCATATTTTACTATGGTTTGATTGACAGTATCTACCATCAAATCTCGATAAATATCATCGTTTCTCATGTACCATGGGGCACCAATGATGCTTCTTAGAATTTTATTCTGAGAATTTTGGATTTTCGTAACATTTGATTTACTGGCACATCCCCACAGTTGGAATCTAAGTCCAGATAGGGCGAAGAATCTGTGTATATGAATAGTTTGTTATGAAGTGAGATCTGGGAATTTCTTCCCAATAATCAATACATCTTTTCAAATGTATTGGGAATTTCTTCTCAACAACCAATACATCTTTCCAAAGGTCTGTCTTTAAACGAGTTTTTCATTACATTACGTATCTGCGGAGAATTGAAGCGCAGATAGGCGTTCTATATTATCTAGTTAAATTTCAGTTGTTCTATTCTCGGAATTCTACGTCTTGCCGATGTACAGCATATTACACCACCGTAGGTACTCCGATATCAGCTTTTGTATCGTTCAAAGGGACTAGTACAGTTCATGTTCATGAAGGTATTTTTAAGAGGAAGTCATTCTAAAAGTCAATTACAAGGTAAAACACACTGATCGGTTGAAGGATGTTGAGGGTAATTTATACCCTAACCGACCTACTGCTCTGAAGTATGAATAAGGTTTGTTTATGCATGTAGAATACGTACTACAATTAACAGAAGCGCCGAGTGTTAATAATGTAAAACATGCTACGTTTATTTTATTGTGTTAAATTTTTATATTTCCAGGTGTACCTAGGTTTCATTGCGTCCAAGTGTGAAGTCCAGTTCTGGTAGCTCGGTGATCCGAGGGTTAGAGGGTTGGTTATCTAATATAGGAATAATAAACCTTTGTATAATCATTTGCAGCGTTTATTCAGCCGAACCGTTAACTTAACCTCGTTAGAAACTTTCAAATCGAAGGTTCAAGCACAATCGTCTTCGCCATTTACAAGTAAATGAAAGCGGGATGGGATTAACGAAAGGTTTGTCTACGTTTGGTTTCCTTGCTCACAGATTGGTCGATAAAGTCCCCGCACTCTTCTTCCAGCGTGAATACTTAACCCCCTTCCCCTCTCTCTCACTCATTTTCTCTTTCTCTCCTCCCTTCCCACCGTCCCCTTTTCTTCCCTTTTATTACTGTAACCAAAACTTCTTTACGGGACGGGAGTCCCGGGAGACAACGGAATTAATTAAAATCGTTTTCCCCCCTCTACCATCCCTCGTCGCCACCACTCAGGCCCTCGCCAACACTTTGTTGTAGGGTGAATCACTGGGTTAGAAGATGAGCATCCCCTCCTCTCCTCATTTACCCATTTCCCCTATGCCACCTTCCCCCGCCCAGGCGTCTTTTACTCAACCCAACAACAGTCTTTTTGGGCCCTAACATCATTTGTTGTCATCAACAGCATCGCCTGTGAACCCCCCTCTCCACTAGCTCACCTCCTTCACAAATTGCCCCTCCTCCGACGGTCGCGCCTTCTCTCGTAATTTGTAATTGGGGTGAAAACTTTCAGGGGGTCGCTGGGTATCGGGGGCTCTCGCCAGCTCTTCTCAGCTGAAAAAATTGCTCTACATTTTTAATTATGTCACTTGGAGTCCCTTTAGCACTCCTGCCCTCCTGACTCCTTTACATCTGTATCTTTTGCGAAACTGTATTTTTTAAATGTTTACCATATTTTGATTTGATTTTACCGTCTTTTGATATAGTGTATATTTTAAAAGTTTACTACACGTAATTATTTTTGTCATAACTCTTTCTATTTTCATTTTACGCCAAAGGAGCAGAATATGGGGTGAAAACTGATCAGAAACTCCTCATCGACGAGCTTTTGGTATATTTGATACCTTCATCAGGGCTCAAGAATGCTACCACATGCTGCTACTGCCACTACGTCGTTGTTATGCAACCGAGCAACTCCAACTGCTCCAAAACCTCATCTGCTGACTTTACTACTGCTCTTCAAGATTCACTGGATGAGAAACAACTCCAACATTGCTCTGCTTATCCCGTATATTCCCAGTGATGGAATGTGCATCAGAGGACAGTAGATACCCTTTACTGCACCTATCAGCAGCACCCGTGGACTCTTGGTGGTCCTGATAGCAGGTGCTTTTTCATCTACTAGCAGGGATGCAGGAACAGAGAGGCTGTACTATATGCCGAGCGACCAAGGCAAGAAGCAAGATCCTGGTTGTCCAAGTTGTCAGTGGCAGAGTGGACATGGAGCAGACCTGGAGGGCTAAAAGAAGTAGAGCCTAATAACATGAAGGTGTTGTCCCCGACTGTGTCATGCCGTGGTGTGTGGTGGGGGAAAGTGCTACGGAGCTTCTCAAGTTGGGAATCTAGGTAGGAGTGCTTTTTGGTATCACCAGCAACGTCCTTTGGAGCTCTTATCCCAACTGCTGATCACGTTACAAAGGCACTTCCTTTCATCCCTCTATTCCTCCTCCATCTTTCTCAACTTCCCCGATCCCTAGGGCTAATGTCAGGTAAACTTGGGCACCCTCCCCAATTTTTTTTTCAAATTTACTAGTGTGCCCCTCCACGTTTGATTTCATTTAAAAAAAGTATGTGTTACCAAGGCTCTACCGAAGCAACAGCAGTGATCAATTGCAAACGGCATATTTGTTTATTATTTTCAGTACCTAATGAACCTTTGTAATCGAACAACACAAAAAAAGGTTTTAATTCCCTCAAAATTTGTTGTTGGCTTTTCAAGACGTTTGGCATCCGAAAATCGAATTAAAAAAGAAGCTGCAAATTATTACTCAGAGGTTTATCTTCTCCGAACTTTGACAACCCTTCTTTTTCTATCTAATATGCTCTTTCAACCCTTCTTTCTAATATTTCATCCCTTCATTTCTAGGGTTGTAAGATCTTCAGTTTAGGGTTGTAAGATCTTTGGGTCAGATTTTATTGACTTTGGGAGCTTCAGAGTGGTAAGCATAACTTAAGGACTTGGACTTCAAGGAATCATAAACAAATTTTGAGTTATGGTGGGGTCAGGATTTTTTTCTTGACCAATCACGAAGTTTGACTGTTGAAAATTGTATGAATTGATCTGGCGAAACGAAATATGACTAGAATAGGAGACTAACTTACTTACTTCATTCGTGTGATTTCCGAACCAAATTTATTACGTACCCACACGACTACTTGTGCATAAATTATAAGAATAAATATTTGTCACAATTCTAATTCAAAATTCGTAGCAGCTTTGTTGTATAGGCAAAAAAAAAAAAATATTTATACGGAAAATAACTAAACAAATCTTGAGTCAGACATCAAGTGATTCATCATAATCCAGATCTAGAAAAAAAAGGAAGTAGGTGGAGGTGGTGTACGTCACCACTCATCCGCCGGCCTGGAGCCACATCACCGGCCCCAGTCCCTAACCACCGTGGCGGCTCTTCAAGCCAAGATCCCAACGGCGAAGACCACCAACACAACAGTCAATGATATCCGCCAACGTTAACACGAGGAGCAATTAGGCAAGCAACGTTATTAGTCATGGTATGGAGCTACCCGGATCAGCTGAATGACGTAATTTTTTTGAATTCGGCATATTTGACTTTGATCTCCTTGGTACTAACAGTAAACAATAATGGTTTCGTGCGATACCTCCCTTCATTTCTAGTTTGTATTGCTTAAGATGGCGCTTTCATGGAACTGCTGTGAAACAAATATTATAATATGAAGCCGTAGGCCAATGTCCCCAGTTGAGATCCCTTATGTGACTCTTGACTCAAGTTTTATAGAATTTGCTGGAGTATCGTATTTTGCTAAAATGAAAAAAAAATAATATATCGGTTTTTATAAACATTGTAGGTATTATTTATAATGAGGTTTATATTCATGTTTTAAACTTAATTTTTACCTGTTCAGTTGGTTTATTACTCACAAGAATAGGTGTTTGTGTCAAGGGCCCCCCGACTACAATTACTGCAACCCAGGAACTGGGCTCAAAATGGTGCTGGAATAGTTTGTCTAATTGTGTATCGACTAGGCAGCTTCTATTGTGCGAGTAGCTTTCCGAAGGGATGATGTCCAACTGTCATTCGCAGTTCAAAGCCATCCCCCTCCCCAGGCCTTGCTTTTCGGGGTGCCCATGAAGCTTCGATGTTCACCGAGGGGGGAATAGTAGGGACTGCTCTGATTTGATAAGATACCTCAAGTGGCGTGAATAGTCGAGAAAAAGAGGGGGAGCCTCGCACCAGTCAGCGCAAACACGGTTCGATTATTTACACTCCTCCATTTAAAGGGCTCGGCGGGGTGGATGTGATTCCTTATTTTTCTACTCTAGTGAGTTGGTGTGATCTTTTTCTTCTCCTAGTTTGTACAAATTAGAATTGGTTTATCAATATTCCTCTCAAATGAAGACAACGTCTACCACAATATATCGGACTGTATTCAAGACAAGCTAACAAGCTAATACCAATCAATTATAATTTACCATGATTCGTCACCGAATTCTTATAATTATTTAAAACCGTGATCAAGTGTTGCTTCCTGCCAATCGGATGTGACGTTTCTGTTGAGGCGGAACATAGTTATTACACTGCGTTTGTTCTAGGTGGTCTCATGGAACCCCATTGACGGTTGATATCTTTTCTCCCGAAATTCCATCACATCGGTTGTCATTACTGGGGGACCAAAACTTTTCAAACTTTCAACTTTCAAAACTTTTTAGAAAATTTATTAACAGGCTTAAATATTACATTTTATTATTGAGCTCGCTATTCCTGGTGGGATTAATCAAGAATCGGTATCGGGTCCAACTTCGTTCATTTTGTACTTATCAATTCAATGAATCCGTCACTATCTTTTTCTCAAGGGTTGAATTCCCGCCTTACTAGAACGTTCAATAAATGGACAAATTTTCTAGGACTTCTTTACTACCGTTTTTCATGGACATCGCATATTGAAAAGCTCACACCGAAACTTGCGACTACCAATTTTATGCTTGGGCTTTTATTTTATTCTGTATCCTGTGTCGTGCATGTATTACGTGAATAGAGTTACTTATTGAATCCTTCTTTGCCGCGATTCACGCTATATGGGTCTGTGCTTTGATCATTCAAATGGGCAATTAGAATAATTTACCTAATGGGCTACAATGCAAGTTGTAGAGCGTATTTTAGGAACTAACCTTTACCGGACCTGCCATAGACTTTATCACTGCTTATTTTATTTTTTTAAATTTTTGGTAAAAGACTATTTCCATTAGCTAGAAACGGGATATAATAGATATGGCCCCTTCCCTTCTATTTTATGGCTAAATGCTGTTACATTAAAAACCTGCTTTGAAAATAATCCGCTATGACTCGGCTGTCTTTTTTTCTTTTTTAATCAATTCCCAAACTTTTACAAAGAACTGTCTTTTAATCATTCAAGACAAAAATAATTCGTTTTCGACTGCGTGATGTCAAGAAATTCTTCATATTTTAAAGGATAAGAAAACGAACAGAAAAAAAAGAAGAAATTGCTATTGTAAATATTTCTGTCGTGTGGTGACGCTGAAATATATTACTTATTAGTATAGTAATTTTTTCCTTGTAATTTTTGATCCGCTTTCCTTGTACTGGTTTTTGTAATTAATCTTTTTGTGTTGGGTTTCGGTATAACTGATTGCTGCTTATTTTTGGTTTGTGACTATTGCATTACCGGTTTGGTTCCTGCAATAAATACTTGTCTATTTATACATATTATGTGCTATGGGAGCTGAATACCAAGCTTCCACACGAATTTTAAATTTCGCACAAACTTTTCAATATAGTATAGGAAGCATTGCTAACATTTAGTCTGAAAAATCGGTCTAGGCGCCCGTAATTCTACTATTGCGTCAAGTTATCTTCCTGCTGGCATCCACTATTGTAGAAACAATTTTATCGAAATCGGTTATAACCGTTTAAAACTATGTGTACGGCTTTTGTAATAAAATTAAGCGTTTTTGGGCTGCGTTTGAGCATTTTATCCAATTAGGTTTAATGGTCAGTGGGTGTAATCTAATTTGATGAAATCCGTAACTAATTCTTTTCTGCTTTAATAAAATACATTCTACTTACAAAACCATTTTAAATCTGCATTAATATAGTCCTAGACTGTTTTGTAGACTGGGTTGAGTTTTCTCGATAAATGTATTTTCCCGGTGTAGAAAGGAAGACTCACTTCTATGGATGTATTATTCTCTATTCTATCTAATGGATGTGGTTTCTCATACAAATGCTATGATCAAGGTGGTACCGTTTCAACGGCCCTCGGCCCTTTCACTCACGAATGAATTGTTAATCCAATCTCCTACAGTCAGAATTAGTACCTTGTTACCAGTATCATTGTGATAATGAGGGTCTATTCCTTGATAATATACATACGTTTTCCACCTTTGTACTTCTCTAAATCAAAACACATCTTTGATCCCTTATGCTCAATCCATCAATAAAACCAAAATGAGGTAATCACTTAATCAGCTGAGTGCCATTCCTTTGAATCTCACCGTGATTTCCCGATGACGAATTTCGTGAATACCACAATACGCTGGTCCCCATTTACGGCAATTTTCTTGTCGTTAAGGTTAACAAGAGGATCAAGGTAAAAAGGTTACATGGTTTAATCTACTATACCGCAATGGCGTCTTGCATCAAAACCTTCATTTGTATCAAGGGTATTTGTCGCTTTTATTAGTATTTACGAATGATTTAACGTACATGCTTCTATTTTGCCCAGAAGATATATATCATTAAACTATATCAATTTTATTAGCATTCACCTCCTTTTTCAAAGGTTTCTGTAATCCAAAACATATTCTTCCACATTGAAATATTCAGAACTGAGCTACAGGGTTGTTAGCAAAATTGAAAAATTGTAATTCTTTTAAGAAGACGTATACGCATCAGTTTATATATATTATGATGAGCAACCATCCTCGAATATTCGCTTCACTCACATAAGCACCAACGATACGTGACGGCAGGATGACGTTTTACAAATGCTTCACGCCAACCAGTAGAAGGCAAAATTCTTTCATAAGGATTCAGATAAGGAAATGGACGAGAAAAATTCCTAGAAAAATCTCCCGTTTTTCTTGAAAACCCTGATTTTTGCATTAGTGCAACCCACGTACATAAATCAGCTTCTTCACTGTCGTGTATAATTCAAAAAGGAACGAAAGTTCTTTTTGAATCAGATATATCCATATGGCCGTCAAAAGAAGCAGGTGCACCGAGTAGTCGAGAAGACCAAACTAACTACTTCTGCCCACTTATCCGTCTCGTTTGTAAATCAAAATTCTCTGGACTTCAAAGATAACAGCTTCAAAAATTTGCTAAAGTTACAAATTTTTGCCAACAATTTTAAAACCTGTGGTCTTACGAAAATTGTAAACGAATCAGAGTCGTAGAGCATGAGAAAACAGATATTTTTTATTATATTATCTGTTGAAATTGCAATAAATTGAAACTCACGCCAATTTTGGGCGATAATGATGGTGATCCTTGACTCGAGTCTTTACCTAAAGGCGTTGCAGTAGATAGCAAGTCATTCCCTTATTGTTACCACCGACTAATGAAGTGGACATGAATTACTTAACTATTGCATACAGTAACATGAACTCTAAGCTTTCCAGACACTTAACAGTTAACCCATGGTTAACAGTTAAAAACGTGGTTATGGACGGCGATAATAAGTGGGTAGTTCATGTTTAAACTATCGCCATGTTTTCTAGTTGTTATTTTTCTATTTTCCGTGGTAGACACTATCTATTTGGGAAATCAAGATTTCGAAAATAAGGTCGACAATTAATGTTAGTTTAGGGAATTTGAAATTTGGATTTTTAAGGCAACAAAAAACGAATACATGATGTTGAAAGGTTTTTTTAACATGTCAGAAAATGATTTACGGTCTTTCCTCCACTGCTCCTGTTCTGTTGGCAGATTTATAATTTTTAAACACGTTACTTGTAATGGATACAGTTGAAGACACTAGATAGTTTGTTTTACTGTAGGTTTTCCTACGTTTTAAAGTATGAAGAATTTCTTGACTGCGTGATGATAACTGAAACGTTTGGGATATCTCTTTTCTCATCTTGGCTGTGGGTACTCAAACAGTATTTTGTTCATCCTCTTATGTTTCTTTGGTTTTAATCTATCTCTCCTAAGCATCCCATTCCGTTCAAATCGTTTTGAATGACCAGGGATAAATTCTATAATAATCAAGACACTTTATTAATGTAAATGTAAATCGTAATCGAATATTATTTCAACATAATCCAAATAAGTAAAATTATCAATAAAATTGTAATGTAATTTATATTATTTATATCATCAATATCAACCAACATCGAATCATAATGTATTAAAAAATTGATTTGATATTAAAATATGTTATTATATTCTAGAAGACTCTATATAAAATTTTATTAAAAGGGAATTCCGTGTGAAGATTGAACTCGAAAATTAAAATCTGCCATTTTTTAGTATACTCAAAATAGGTACATAAATATTTTGTAAATACCTATTGCACCTAATTAAACATACATGTTGGGGAAAATTTAGAAGAAATCGCCCATGAATTTTCAGACCGGTTTGTCGCACTCGTGGATCTACAGCCAATCAACGGTTTGGGTTCACTTTGCCATCTTCATTCAACAGATAATATAGCCATTGTTTCATATAGAAAAACTCCCTCTTCACTGTGGGGTAACCTATTTTTTAAATCAAATTCAACTTCACCTGAAAAAGCGTCCTTAAGTTTTCGGGATAAATTCTTGTTTCCATGTCTAGCAAGCTATCAGTTTAGCTCCCTAAATTAGAAAAAAAAAAAAAAAAAAAATCCCAAATTATGGTGCTTTTAAACTCGAAGTGATGCTCTCCTCTTGACATTTTTTAAATGTTAATGTTTCATTTATTCATTCCATTTTTAATTTTTTTTTAAATCTGACAGTGAAACATTAGAGCGAACCGTTACCAATGGATGAGGTAGAAGAATAATATGGCACCTTGTTTTCACTCATTTATTACGAGAAATATATACGGAATTACATAATAGAATTTTACATTCAGAAATTACAAAGGGTTTCCTATGAACACCTGTTCAACTCGCTTCAGATATCATTTCTAAAATTTCACCTTTGCTAAGGGGTACTCTTTTCAAATCCAAAATCTCATATACAGAGGGTGGAGCCGGGCACCAGAATGTTTAAGTTGAAGTAGCAGGCATGAACCCCACAGAACATTGTGAAAGGTCTCAAGACCTCAATTCGTTGATTGCATCAATCATCATTATTTTTACCCAGAAATTTAAAAAAAAAAAACCTCCTATAAAATTGCACACAAGTTGAAAAATTAGTATGAAGAAACGTAGCAAACTTTAAAACTTTGTTAATACTAACTGAAGAAACGAAAATATTAGCTTCAGTTTCATATAGAGCGACTTGTACAGCGACATTATCAAAATACCTCCAAGGGTACAATATTCTGTACATTGATATGAAGGTATAAATCCATGAATAAATTTAGGGAGATTAAATAAAACACCAAACTGCATACCACTTTTCCTCAAATGTATAGGATGAATTCCAATTCAAATGTATAGGATGTATAGGATGATTAGGATGAATTCAGTCAAATTGGAATATAAAACATGATCATGAAACAATGGAGCAGAGATTAATTTCTTGCTTTACAAATTTAGATTTTTTAAAATATTCTAATGATAAATGGATCCTCTTCATAATTTTCATCTAACTTTACTTCCTCATTGCCCACTTGGTGTTAAAATTTCTGCTTCATCATTATTGTTTTAGGTTAAATGTAGTTTCCCAACGTACACCAATGTATAATGCATATCATGTCTCGCATAATAGTTATGCAGTGATTTAAACCGCTTGAAACCATATTATTCATTCAGAAAATATTCCTCATACTTACCCCTGAACTCACCCCTGAATCTATGTGTGGTCGCAACACTTCGGGTCGAACAGCTTTTCATTCCATCCGAAGGCCTCCGGTTATGCATCGTACTTGGAAATACTTCTCGCGGCGCTGGGTGTGTTTCAGAGAGCCGTGGACTGCATGGGAAATGTAATAGCCGCTCACTTCATGGCTGCAGCTGCCTTCGCCGACCCATTGTTTACATGCAAGAGCGAGCGAGAGGGTAATGTGTGTTGAGTAGAGAGGGAGAAACGAGAAATCCAAGGTTATATTAAAACGTTAAGTCCAAGGCTAGCCCGAGCCTGTACATTCGAGATTGCAAGCTGATGACCTTACCTTTCAATAAGCATCATCCGTAGGAATGTTGAAACCATGCAGAATGAGGAAAGAAACTTCTTTATTCTCCGTGAATATACGATAAAATATAAATCAATCAAATCATACTAAGTATAAATAATTTAACATAAATAATTTAACAAGTCTTGTTAAATTATTTATGTTTCTACGGTGATCAACTTACGTTTTTATGACCAGTTGATGACCAATAGGAAAAATCCCAGCTTGAGAAAAGATTATGTACAATTCCCGCTTTTATTTTCAATTAATGAACATTTGTTATTTACCAGTAAAATAAGTTTGAACCCCCTCAAAGTTCGATGTTTTACGTTTCAAAATAAAAAGAGTCCAAAGTGAATTTTTTAAAATTCATTCGCCTGCCGTTCGGGGCTTTTCTCCGAACCTTTTGCCCAGATCTTATGAAACTTAAATCAAAATGCTGCAAATGCTGTTTCTTATTTTTGGATTAGATAATCCTCCTACACAAATCACCGGACTACCGAAAATGGACTGTACTTCCTAGTTACACTCGGGACCACTCGTTGAAATACAAACAAGAAATTTAACAAGATGAAATGAAATGAAAATACAGGCAAAAAGAGTGCTTCCGCGGTTCTTCTCAACTGAATTGAAACTTGGGAGACGTTGTGGATAGTACAATCGTGAAGCACCATATTACCAACAGTTTTCTTGGGCCAACATTAATTGTTATTCGTGGAGGGGTCAACAAAACTACTCCACCTTCAGAGTAAATGCCGCACAATAGTGGACTTGGGAGTTATAAACAAGAAATATACCTATGTTCTGCTTCTATCTGCATACGTTTGCTAATTGTTCTATCATGACCCGTTCCACCACGAAGGATGACAAGACAAGATTTCATCTCTTAGTTACGCTGTTTTTAAAGGATAACTCCCTGTTCTGGATCAAATTCCCTGCAGCCCTAAATGATTAACAACATTTCAACCCAATTCTAGCCTTACTAAAAATACACCTCCCCTTCTTTAGTTCAATATTAAGTCGACCGGGTGAAACCTACTTATGACTAAGGGATGAGTAGTTTGCATATTTCCGTGGGAAAGGTCACGGAGAGAATCGGAAGTGAACGGGGTAGAAATTTCTTATTGAACCCTTCGTCTTGTATTCAAAACTGATGAATAAGGATGAAGGGGGGAAACTGGATGGAACCTGGGTGATCAGGAATGAGAATTCCGTATTGTGTTAACCATGTTCCATGCCTGAAGGATAACCTGTGAAGTTTTCTTGTGATCAGTTTGAAGTTCCAAAGGACTCCGGAAATGTGCGTTGGATGTTGAGTGTGATGACTAGAACGGTCGGTTTCTGTGGGCAGATTGAACCTTCGTTTTCAATGTAGGAGATGAACAATTTTTTTCCCCAAGATCGAAATTTCCATTCGCATTTTTCATTTTAGGCCGTTCTGAACAACGTCTGTGTCTGCCAGTCTGTTCAGAAAAAACGTGAAATCCTAGTAACAAGCTTAATTGCTTCAGTTTTCATCCGATTTTTCATGAAATCTTCAGGGAATGCTTGGACTATGCGTTTAATGGTCCCTTAAGAGTTTCATTGCTCAAAAATCACATCATTCTGCGCACGCGCTATTGTAAAAACCTCCAAGCATCATTTTCTCAGGTGCTAGTTGTTTGATCTTGCTCGAATTTTCAACGTAGTCAGGGAAGAACGGTCCAATAATCTCGTACCGATTTCAACACGATTGTATCATCATTCTATCCCTCATCTATATTTTTAGGAGGCGCTGGTGGATGCCAGAACGTCTGAAGCGGCGTTTCTCTTCTGTGAGTCGTTGTAACAGTCCTAGTATATTTTACATTTTTCGGGATCATCTAAAACATTTCAAAAGATCTATACGTCCATGTCACCTAGACGTCGAAGCCATGTGTCACACTCAAATTAGTTTTTTCATAGCTATCGCTTTTGTACCTACAGTTTAGTGACTAGACGGCCATCAAGCTATCGTCCACAAGCACTCGAATAAGGGTGGATGAGAATATCAAGTTTGATTTTAACAACATCGAATATGTCCTATCGAAAAAATGTCTATAGTACCTACCGTCGAGTTTTGGCGAGCATTTCAATCAATATGCTGTTCTTCTCGGTAGGTTGAAGGTAGAGGAATTATAGCTCTTGATTACTTCATCCAGCTCTTGATTATATTGCAAACGATGGTGGTTTAACATTAGCAAACATCAAATCATTAGGACAATCATTCTATTCAGATTCGTATCTTCATCCGTGCATATCGGTGGTCAAGAGGTAGGCAACCAATATGACGAGTTTCTTGTTGGTGATTCCAACCATGTAACGACTAACTTAATGAAGAGAAATGAAAAGTGTGGTATTTATCTTGAAGT
This sequence comes from Creontiades dilutus, assembly GCA_031894815.1. Lineage (NCBI taxonomy): Eukaryota > Metazoa > Arthropoda > Insecta > Hemiptera > Miridae > Creontiades > Creontiades dilutus. The sequence continues at coordinate 1,864,248 of JAVIWC010000667.1, forward strand.
TTACCAACCGATGATATTAGTTAAAACCAAGTTTTCTAAAAACTGTCGAAAGTAGTATACAGAAATAGAGATGTTGTTTTTGGTAACACAGGCCATAATTGTTATGCCCCATAATTTAGTCTTTAAGTTAAAATTTTCAGTTTGGCACTTGAAACCGTTTTCTATCCAATTTTCACTCTAAGTGAATGATCTGAATAGTAAAACACATTTTTTGTTTCAAGTTTTCACAACTTTTGGCAGGCATATATGTATTTGTACACCCCAAGAGTAGCATGCTACCTATGTAAATTATATCAGCGGGAGAAGTAAAATAAAATCATTTGTAACCACTCCGTCTCCCATAATTATGGCTTTGGAACAATCAATGCTTTTAGCGTTCTCCCATACCTTATGCTCGACGTTGGCGTCGGACCTCCAAGTACCAAATTTACATCTTCCTTCGTTGAATGGTTTATTCCCTAAGTTTATCATAGATTTTACGAGGCATCCAACATTATTTATTACTACCAACAAGAGGCATGAGAGCAGCCATTGTCAATCAGGGGACTTGTTCAGAGTAACTGGTTCAGGAGCGTCATCGCCGAAGGTCTTGGGGGTTACGCAAGGGGAGAGCGCGGACTCCCTGTTTACCGCATTCCAGACCGAGGGCCAACCTGAGGGGCCCCTTCAAGAAAAAAACAACTTCACAATAATTTCTACTTCCCTTCCATCGCCAACTTAGTTCTTCTCCTAGTAATCTCCTATTCTGAAGAGCAGGGTGTTTCTTGGTACCACATTACCATCATGGCGTTGAGAGATATTGAGTTGGTTTGTGGTTCCCTATGGTCGAATACGATAAGTACACCAAATGTTTGGTTCATTTGATATTTCCATGCTTCAGGTAGAGCCAGTGGTATTGCTGTTTGAGGTAAAGCTACTTAGTAAGAGGTACCTTTTTCTTAAACTAATTGTCAGTTACGGATTAATTTTAAGTGTATTTGTGTGTGATCGTGATATCACCATCCGTGAGGTACTTCCTTTCAACTCTCTTAACCACATCATTTCCTCAATCGCTTTCCATAAACATGGATTTTATGGTTTTTTTTTACGGATGTGTGATTGTATGTGGGCATCTCGGCAGGAATGCTTCGAGATACCACCATCCTTGTTCTTTGAATTACTTTCCTTAATTGGTCATCATTCGTGGTACTTCCTTCCAAAACCTTCTGCCACATCAACTACCGGAATCCCCTTCTGTAACAATAGGCGCCCTCTCTGTTTTATTTATCTATTTTTTTTTTAAATTAGTGGTACGCTCTCAATGTCTTTGACGGTGAGAATGTGGAACAGCAAATGATAATATCTCAGCCATGACCGCAGCCATCCTTGTCACGTGGTGCAGTGGTGAAAAATTGCCACGGAATTATTCGATTTGAAGATCTCGGTAGCAGTGCCAGTGTGGTATCTCAAAATGTAATATTCGGTTCTCGTTCCATAAAGGCTATTTATTTTATAGGTTCGGGTAATTTTATCATCTCAACTCCATCTTCCACAACTTTCTTAATCCTTATGGCCAGGGTCGGGTAAATCTGGGCATCCTACCCACTATTCAATCCAGTTTTCTGTTTTATTTTATTTTTGTGTTATTGGTTTGCTCTTTCCGCTTTTAAGGACAGTTCAGAAAAGGTCGTATTAGAAAGTAATGTATGCAGTACAGAGATGTCCCAATTTTTGACTTGTCGTAGTTAATATGAATTATCCTCGATTTACATTAAATGATCACAGTAATTGAGTGATTAATCTTAACGAGAAGAAATTCGATACCTTAAATCAAAAACGTCTGCCAAGTGGGTGTGGCACATAGCTTCCTCGTATCCATAACATGACTGTATAGATCATTGAAAATTATTATTGACTAAAGAACTTCGTTCAATTAGGCGAAGTAAATATTGAATTATGGTAAATTTATTGTTATGCAGGAGCATAACTTGACAAAATAAAGGTTGAACAAACTATAAAACATATGCACCGTTCAATGATGGTTCAATATGGTTCGATCCAAGCTCGAGGCTAAAACTTTATTTTCTCTTTATTACTCACGAGGACCATCTCTACATCAGTCCGAACAATCCCTGAAAATGTCATCGAAATCAGTCATGAACTCCTGGAGTTATGCGTGTAACAAAGATTTCACGTTTGCGGATGCGCAGAGGCTACTATTGATCCGGGGGTCATGAAACTTATAGAGGATCATCTACACATCAAACCGAACAATCCCTGAAAATTTCATCGAAATTGGTCAAGAAGTTTGGGTAGTTTTGCCCGTAACAAGGATTTGCTGACAGACAGACAGACACGGAACCAAAATTGTTCAGAAAGGTCGAAAACGCAAAATGCGAGTGGAATTTTTGATTTTGGAGGCAAACAAATTTTCACATTCCGAAAGTGAAAACAATGCTTCCGCTGCCTTGGTAGACGGAAGCAAAATTCATAGTTATTTTTACAACAAATCATTTAGTGGCCAAGTCATATGTTCTAGTGAGTTATGACCGGTTTTTACACTATTCATCCCTCTAATGCACTAGTTCTCATTCTCGGACTCCGTGTTATTTATTTACCACTCATTCGTAACGCAACTTTTGTGACATTGTATACTTCTAACCTCGCTAATCGCAGTCTGTCGACTACAAAACATTCTCTACCAATTGATATAATAAATTACTTGGTTCACCTTAAGTCGGGCAATAATATATTCCCCTCATTCACCGAATGGAACTGGCTTCTTTTATTAGTTGGTCAACGATTTGGCTATCCGATCTCCAGGGATAAAATCTAGCCCTGAATTCCATATTTCCGCCACACATTCCAAAAACCACTCAGCAAGGATGTTCAAAATCTAACACTTGTAAACTACGAGCCGCATGTCAAGTTTCAAAATTACCACTTGAGCAATCCAAACTTACTGCGAGATTTGAGTGTAGTAATAGGTAAGTTAATCAAGTTTAGTTTAGGTTATCAACCCCGATTTTGTGATAAAATAAGATTTGTTGAAGGGATTGGATAATGAATTCCTGTTCTTGCTATATAGATGAATAGACTCATTAGTAACGTTTTGAATTACCATCGAATTTCCATTTATTTGATTAAGATGCAACTTTTTCTCCACCAGATCAGTTTTCTTTGCCTGGATCCCGGTGATTGTTTCAGCATTGCGGAATAGTTATGATCTTAAACTACAATTCAATTCAATACTGTTAAGTAAATCTATTTAAAAGCAGTTAAGAAAACATAATGCAAGAATCGTATGGCTCATTTTGACATGTCATGTGATTGAGTAGGTATCGTTTGAAGCTGACGCAATAGGGGTTGCGATTCATCGCCGTCAAAAGTCCAGTTTCATAGGTGTTACAGGTAGGCATTAGGATAGCGGGATCCAACGCACGATGTTGCTTCACCTCACTACCCGCCAGACCAGCCGTCCCATCAATTAAGCCTTTTTTTCCTATCCAGAAATCTTTTAGTCCTCTTACGCATTGATACAGACGAATGGACGGGCTCATCCCACCTAATACTCGAGGGCTACCTCAAGAAAAACGCTTCGTCCAGGAGTTCAATGCAGCCTTAACTAGCCTGAACTCCCTCGTAACTAGCCTCAGGAAGGCATAAAAACGGTGGAAGACCTCATAGGAGGAGAATCCACTCTGGGAAGTGGAAAGGATGAGCCGCTTAGGCGAAAACCCGTTTCTCTCGAGATGGGCTGGGTATGAAAAGGTGTGGCTGGCCCAAACTGATTGCTACGGACTCAGGTGGATTAATAAATAACTCTTCTCCCGGGATGAGTCGGTTGGTAAACGTTCCAGGAAAACATGTTTCGAGAAGGAGTACGTGGGGCCCCAATTAGAATAAATTGTGCCCTGGCCGCACACAAGAGAAGCCACCTCTTGCCTCAGACCTCACTCCTAATGCGCAATTGCCCTTTATAAATAAATTACAGCATTTTTCCAAGAAGCAAAGCTCTTACTGTCGTCCACAGTATTATAAAACAGATAAGAAAAAACTAACAAGTATAGTGGGAAGGATTGTAATATTTTTGTCCATTGAAGCATTGACACTCACACTAAGTACTACTGTTTACTGCTATCCATTTCTCCTTAATTACATTTTGCCATCGGAGAACATTTTTACAGACAACCGAAGTGGCGTCAAGGCCAGGAGTACATTGAAACCCAGTAATCTGAATAGGTAATTAATGTGATAGAGACCTTTAAAAACATTTCGTGAGATAGAATGAAGCAGAAGAACACATCGTATGAGAGGACCGCATGCAAGAGATGTAGGGAATGGCGAGGAGGAAAAGATTACTCGTTGGGAAGTAGTAAACGAGCCATTGCTTGAATCAAAATTCCAAAACAAGATATAAATGGTGAAGAATGACACGTTTAACTAAGAAAGCATTTGCTTATATTTCAAAATAGATTTCTTTGTATTTGAATAAATATAAACACCTACGAGCAGAATGTTTGGAACTCGCAATACTCGCACAATTTCAAATGTTGGGGACACTACCCAGAATAAGCACAACTAATATTAGATAGTAGGACTAAGTAAGTAATAATAGAGCCATGAACAGAAATGTTTTTTACATTTGGATGAGCTTGAGATGTCACTTGCTTAACAAGCTCAACAGTCACACCATGATGACTTACCAGGTTAAAATTTACATTTACTTGATCGATCACAAACTGACGATAACATTCCGTCTGTCGATGACCTTCCATAAGCCACGCATTACGTCCCGAGAAGGTTCCTCTTACCCGAAAACCACGCATGGTCGTCATTATGCATTTTTCGACCGTTCACTCCTTCTGTCCGAGAAGCCAGAAAAAAAAGGCGGGCTCATGTTTCCTCCAAGGGACTCACCGGAAGCCCTCTATAACAGTGATCATCCCTTCCGAACCCGTGATGAAGGAACTTCGTTGGGTCGGCTAAACGATATGTAATTCCGCCGTCTCTTCGTCGTCCCTTCAGCCCCAAACCTGCAATCAGTGTTGGCCGTTTTTCCCTCGTCCCCGTGAGTTCCCGCGGATATTCTGCAGGTGGCCAATCACACGGATTTCAAGTTATGTTTCATGACGAACCATCCACACTTGGATAATGACACGTTAATGTTTTCTTGAAGAAAATAATTGAGACGTTGCACGATGGAGTATTTACTGATAACCACTGCCTGGCAAGTAAGCGATATGCTAGGTAAGTGGTTGGATTCCACAGTTGAACCGAATAGGTGTGCGAAGAAAGAGTGACAGGTATCTACGACATTGACATATAACCATAGCTCGTCCTTGATTTGGAAAAGTTATGGGTAACTATACGCTCCAACCCTACGCGTTTATTACACATACCGTAAACCGGGGTAACTTTGCCCTTAAGGTGCAACTTTGCACCTCAGTTGGATTTCAAACTCAAATCGGTTTCCTACCCACAAAAGTAAGGACAGGAAGCTCATTCTGGTCCTATCTGATAGACCTGTATCCACCGATTGATAGCTAAACAATGTAATCTCTTGTTATGTTTCACTGAATTTTTTTTTATTGTGATAAAGGCAGGTTCTGGGAGTCGTCATGAGGCAAGAGTAGGGGGTAACATGGCACCGGTGCTTCATTTCTTGCGTGTTCAAGGGAAAAACATCGGATGGTGCAAAGTTGCCCCCGCACGGGGTAATTTGTGCTCCACAGAAACCAGCTTATTTGAAAAAAACTATTGCACTTTTGTTAAATTTTGAAGTGGGTTGATAACAGTGAATAGATCAGTTAGGTCATATAATCACAGCTCGATTGAAGATGCTCAGCCTGAGGAATATCAGAAAACCCCGAAAAAGTGGTGCAAATTAACCCCGGTTTACGGTATTCCAGTTTTTTCCTCATACTTGGAATCCGCAGTTCAGATAACGCGATGTATGAAGTGATCGATCGGAATTTCTCGTCCCATTTACGGCTTGATGTACCTACCTCTACTGATGCCTTCAGTTGAACAGTGATCTTAAATCTTCACTTTTTATTACATTTTTGATCTGTGCATTTATGACATGACATGTTTACCTGTAACTCCAAAGTTTGATGATGATCCTTTGATTTCTATATGCACTGGCTTTCATTCTAAAAAAGTAAATCTTAAAATGCCATGATATAAATATCTAATAGATCTAATGATCTTCTATTCTTACAATAATTTTCATAGTCTACCTTCAGTCGATTGATGCGACATGCATATATTTTATAACAACCATAAAAAATCAGCCATAAAAAATCAGCCTACTATTTCATTAAGCAATCTGGTCAATTCTCTGAATCCAAAGAAACTCAAGAAACTTTTCCGTTTCATAGTAAAGAGTTTATAGAAACTTAGGTTTAATGACTTCTTCATCATTTCTCAACCCATCTGATTGCATTGTCGTTCATCTACGAAGAATGTTGGGAATGTGATTGCCTACAGTCGGACATTGTCAATTCCAATTCAGTCGTACAATATTGTTTTTATTGATTTTTTTAATCGAAAATATTTAACTTGCGGGCAATGCAGGATGAAAGGGGGTAAAACAAGATGGTTTTTACTGGTTTCAATTCACTTCATTGTTACTGAGAACATAATAGCAACAGTGGGTCTGATAGGAGGGGAAAGAGGGGGCAAACGTCTGGGGACATATTTCCATAATAATATGAAACGTAACGCCAAGGCAAAGCTCATTTGCATCGAGTTATCGTCTAGAGCGCGACGTGCCCAAGGTGAGCCGAACAATGTGAAAAGAGGCCTAATAAAATAGCGTTTGGGAGCCTTCAAGGGTGGCGTACCCCTAGGTACCCATCCCCCCCGCTCATCCCCCCAATCCACGCACTTTTAGGTGAATGAAAAGGGGTACCCTCCTATTTTTCGAGGGACAATAACGAATTAGGAGCATAAACACACACTATACGTCAAACTCTTTTGGCGGGTTATCGGATATTGATTAATGGTATCTCTTCTTTTCGAGAGGGTTCAAAGCGTATGAAAAGGTTTTATTGATGTTTCGTCTAATATTAACACACTGCTGTTGAACGGTAAAGTAACTTATGGTGTTAACACTTACTTTGTCCTGCAGTAGAAGAGATTTAGCGTACTGAATTCACCGAACTGCTTATTTTCTCTCACGTTTTTCGTGTACGTATCCAAAAGTAATTTCGAATAAAAAATATTTTCAAATGTTAGATTTTAAGGTATTTTTACACCAAAGCAAAGCGTAGCCTTTCCACGGATTCAACTTGGACCAAACCGAAATCAAGTATTTCCAAAACAAACTCGACAAATTTCACAAATGGTTTGCAAATCATGTTTATTGGTTTGGAGTTAATTTGTAGGTAGCGGAAGCTTTGTTTTCCTTTTTGAAAAGTGACAATTTTGCCCAAAATCCAAAATTTTTTCTCGCATTTTGGGTTTTAAACTATTTTGAACCACTGTCGTTTCAAGTCTGCCTGCTTGCTAACCCGAGTGCTCCTTGTAATAAGCTTTATTCCGATAGTTTTCGTCCGATTTTGGTGAAATTTCCCGCGAATGTACAAGTTAGGACCCTTCTGAGTTCTTGCTCGCAAATCATGTGGAAAAATGAAATCTACTCAGGATCATTTTCTCAGGTTCTAGTTGTCCGATCTCGCTCCAATTTGGAAAGTAGTCAGGGAATATTGGCTTGAAAATATAGTATTAATTTCAACCTGGTGGTATCAATGGTAGTGCCTGCGAACATGTGGAATTCTTTCAACACAACATCCAATTTTGATGAAAATTTCAAGGAAAGTACGGGTTATAAAGCAAAAGGTTCCTAATGAGTTTCATTGCTCACGAATCAATACAAGACGAATGTCTGAACGAAAAATCCGTCAACTATAATATCATAACTTTCTATTCTTCTGATCTTGATTTGAATGGCAGTGGTGGAAAACCAGAATTACAATTTCATATCAACATAACGTGTGGTGGTTAAAAGTGGAAATTGAGTTTTTTACATAATATTTCTTAAGAATTTCCTTTATTGAGAACTGAAGGATTAACCCTATGATCTCCCTCATTTTTTTCTCTTTAGTTTGTTTTTTTGTAAGAAGAACGAGAAAACTATGTACAGAACCCAACCTGCCAGGGAGTTTTGTATTTTGTGTTTAAAATGTTTAAAATATTACAGACATCATGTAAAAATTTGAGCTTTTGAAACGTGTCCAACTTAAGGAAATAAATAAGTTTTCGAATGTTTCACCATTTAAAACCATGTTGGAACTTTAAAAAAAACGTGGATTTAAAAAATTAATTAAACAAGTTGGCACACAATACAATCCTGCCTCATGCCTTCCATTATTGTCGGTAGAAGTAAGCGTTGTATGGTAGGTACCCCATTTCAATGTTTTGGGCAGATCTGAATGATGACCTTGAAACATGGAACGTGCTGTAGTATATCCCCCCCCCCCCCCAACTTTCAAAAACACTTGCACCACAATCAAAAAATTGAAGAAAGTGAAAGTTGGAAACTGTGGTTTCATTTTGAGGTAAAACTTAATTTTTAATTCAATTACCGTCAGATTTATTAATCAATATAAGTTATAGGTAGTTGAAAGAAATAAATGCTGAAAACTGCATTGCTTTCCATTAAAAATGGACTCTGTTATGATAGTAAAAGTGAACATCAACTTCCCACTATAATGGACTCAGTTGAGAAAGTAAAGTAAAAGTGGATATTACTTTATTCTTTAATGGACTCTGTTGGGAAATTAAAGGCAATGTGAACATTGCTTTCTACTCTGTAACGTAAAACTGGACAGGAAAAGTAAAAGTGGACATTATGTTCCATTAAAATTAACTCTGTTGGAAAGGAAAAACCTGACGCTTCCGCGTTCCATTTCCGCATAACGGTTTTCAGTTGTTAGACCAAGGCTAAAGTTTGTTCCGGTCTAAAAATGAAAAGGAAAGGTAAGGAATTGAGAGAAAGTAACAGAAAACCTGAAAATTGTCATACCATTTGAAAAAGTGTTAGAAGAACCATTAAAGTAACTATCTCTTAATGACTTTACTTTTTTGCCATTAAACCTTCTGGCTAATCTAATGAGTCACATCTGATGTCAAACAAAAGAGGCATTAAAGGAGGGATCCTTTCTTCATCTTTTATCCTCAAGAACGTAATCAGAAGGCTTGTAATGATGTAGCCTCCGCAAGGTAACTCACGTAGAACTGTCAGTATTATTGAAAGTTTATGGTCTCTTGTGGTCGAAACAAATAAGTGAGCTATGTATCATAATTTGATTATCTACTCAGCCCTCCTTCGGCTAATTTTATAGGCAGACACAAGAAAAGTAGTGATTATACTTCCGTTAGACCATTGATTTGACACTTATCACTTAAAATGGCGAAAACGTTTATCACATTTGACTTTTTGGATTATTAATATGTATGAATTACATTTAAAAATATATATAAGTTCAACAACTCTCTACTTGCAACAACCATTGTTGGTTTTCGTTTCAAATCAATGTCATAGAATCCTCACAGAATCAAGAAACAAAAGGAAATTATTCCAACCCCATATGGAAAAATCCCATTGGAAATGCTATCTGGAAAATATCTCCGTTTCGTTACCCAGCTCGGAAAACGGAATATTTCTATGGACCAGAAATATTTCTTAGGCTTTAGATATCGGCCAGGTTTCATTACTACCTATTCCAGAAAGTGAATTTCGAACGTGACTTGAAACACGGGTAGATCTTTCTTCTGGATTTTATAGTTCTTATTGAATTGTTACTGAATATTTGTTAATCATTCGAAGACCAATCTACCGTTCGAAAAATGTCATGTATGGCCCGAGAATCGTTAAACAAACGTCATACCGTTCAACCCGATTAATGTCTGAAAGTCGCATAAATAGCAAAAAGGCTCAGTATCTTCTTCTAATGAGTGCAGTTATACCAAGTACCGGTTCGGTCATTAAATTTTACGTAGTTTATAGTTTGTTGTTCCTCGATTGGAACATTAGCTGAACTAGGTAAGAGGGGAAAGACGTAATCATCCATAATTGTAGTAGTTGTTCCTCAATGAATTTAGATAGTCGTTCCTTTGTCGATAGAAAATCCCGCTGTAGGTCACAATTCATTCTGCTTGGGTCGCGTAACTTCGATGGAACATTCACAATAAGAAATTATGCTGAATTGCAATCACATGTCTTTGTGTGGGTGTCACAATCGACGTCGTGATCCTGCCATCCTACTTGATCGCAATAACAATGAACAACTGCAGACAGTTTTATTGAGGTGAATGACAGTCGCTAACAGTCCAAACGGATTGAAAATGCATTATCGGTAGGTAACCATCGGCAAGACGTGCCGTGCGTGCGTGGAGGGGGCAGGAAACGCCGGAGCGTGTGGAGGTTGGGCGAGTGAGGCGAAAGAGCATTGTATGGTAATGTCCTCTCGGTTGTAGCCTTTCTTGATACACACTCTTCTATGAATATTCCTCTACCCTACCATCCATGAGGGTGGGGATGGGTGAGGAAAAGGCGGTGATACGTCCCTGGACTTGACGATTGTGAAGTTTCTTACGGAAGAGTTCTGGATTCCAAGGTGGATTTGGGTGTGGTATAGGTCACTTCTGACAAATGACAACTGAAGTGAAAGAAAAGGCAACTCCTTGATAAACATCTAAGAAGTGAATGATTTATAATCGTACACCATGTTGGTAGATACCTATGCAATCAATCCATGTTACTTCCAAACTTTGAAATGCATACACTACTAGTAGACATTCCCTCTTATTGGCATATAGCGATGTATGCGGATATTAATGCATGCACTTACGCTCGGCAGAAAAGAATGACGGTTTGTTGCCAGGTAACGACGATCTACAGAAAACAGTTTTGAAACCTGAGCAGATATTGCGTACTGTTCATCTACCTGTAACGTGGGAGGTGATGGAATGGTATAGTTGCCCCTTCAAAGGGCTGATGCGAATAATCCCCGCAACACCCAGTGGATATGCAAAAGGCGCCTGGCATATCACCATAGGCGACAAAATTCAAGAATTGGTAAGGGCGTCCTGGTTCGGTTGCTAAGAATTAAGTACTCGTTCTTAACACTAAACTGCTAAGTAATTGTAAATTATTGTATGTAAATATAAGTCACAACATTTTTTATTTAAGAGCTTTATTCAAAGTGCCTAATAAGTACCTACATGCCACATGGTAAAATCGTTAATAATGAAAACATGTAACTCATGTTTATCAATAAGCAAAATCGAAGATTTAGGTAACTAAAAGATCAAAATTATTCGCATTCCACGACGAAGGGGAACTAACCATATCTATCAAAAATATAAATATATCGTCCGGTTACTATGAATGTATGGCTAAGGTTCAACTTCAACTGGAATTGTCCTACATGATAATTTTCTTTTCACTGTCCCACTCTCATTTAGATTGTAGGTATGTATGCCAATGGAGTGTGAGATTTATATTTCAAATGTCTGCACCGCCTGCCACTGTTGTTCGAATAAGCTGGTACCTCCTGTATCCACAGAATGGTATGAAGGCTCTGGTTCAGGATAAGTGGTGTTACTACCATATCATAATTCAGGTACCTAAACGTTAGAATTACGAATACCTACATTACTAATAAGTAATTTAAGCAATTATAGGTAATTGTAATTACCCATTTTTGATAGATGAGTATTTTTAACCCAATGCATTTTTCATATTTTTTTTTATGACTTCGTTGTTCGTTATCATTGTGACGTTTCCAGTATGCCTATCTTCCAGATCGTAGAAACTGCAAGTAAATCAATAGGTACCTAATCATAATGTGATAGAACGGTCCTCTCTATTACTAAAACCCCTCCATTTACGATTACCCGTTGTCGCATACAAGCCCCCCCCCCCCAGTCCATGACTGCATTCCCCTGCTTCTAATTTGGTCGCATTCGACCACTACAGTGTTTGGAGAGAAAATAGAGAGGGGAGAATTCAATCAACATTGCAAGAATGCGATTCGAAAGGCGATATCCCCCCGTTTAACTCGGCGACTTCTTATCTCAAATAAGTGCCTACTTTTTCTTCTCCATTCGAGTTAATTTAGAATTTCTCGATGCTGCAAACGAAGCTTCTAAGGGAAAAGATCTTCATTGGAGAGTTAGTTCTTTTTTTTTTAATTTTATTTATTTGTAGGTAGATGCCTATATATTTTTTTTTCTCTTTTATCCTTTTTTCCACCAAGACGGCCCCTCGGCGGTTCTGCGAGCCGATCCTAAGCGGAATTCCTTCTACGGACTCTGGGAGGAGCCTTTAGTCTTCGCCATAGTTGAAGTTGGATAAGAAGAAACGAAGTTGAAGATCCGCCTCAACGTACTAGGACCGACATCCGCTACCCCGCCCTGAAGACGAACCTTAGCCCATGTATGGAAAGAGAGTTCTTACCCCATTCTATGTACCTGCATTTTACAAAAGCCAACGGAAAAACAACTTATGCGCGATATATCCTTGTATTTTATAGTGGAAATGAGGTTCACGGTGCACATGTTCCTAACGGCCAGTAGGTATGTGTAACAAATGGGAATCAATCAAATGGATTACAATCCTCTGAATAAAATATGGTTTCGCTAATAATTATGAACACATTTAGAAAAACATATGATAGTTGGTCGTAATAAATACAGTAAATAGAAAGACAGCCAGGTATGTGAGGTGGTTCTTCATGAATTTCTCTCATGATAAACATGTGTTTTAAACAATAATAACCTCACATTAGCATTGATAGTATCAAACAAGAGATTCTAAATTATCTATATACCAAAGTAGGTAATGACCATGGTGGTACGCATTTCTCTCGAACCTACTTGATTACCTATTGTGTAAGAACGTTACACATATTTTATGAAGGTGGATAACTTGTATCCGATGGAGATAAAGGAAAAACTTTGTCCTCTATATCACAAAAATGCAGCACTAACCTTACAGCATACTAAGAGATACACTGTTGGAAAAAGAGGTTGAGCTAGTGAGAAGTTTCAAATTTGCATGGATTTCATTTAAGGGAAGGCACTACGAAGATGAGATACTACCCCTACATGCCGTTGAAGAGTTCTCTTAACCAATCGCTTGGTTCGATACCGACCTTGTAGCTTCTGTAGTGATGGTTGCAGGTAATATCTCAGATAAACATTAGAATGCCTGTGAACCACTGGCACGAAGAGGCTCATGTGATAGCCGCGATTCTCTTCACTGCTGCTCTTCCACACTCCAAAGGATTTCCATCTTCAGTGGTTGTGTGTTAGGGTTCTTCAGCACCGGTGATACACCTAAACAGCCCCCATAAGAGTGACGTTTGCTCATGACTCCACTTGCCCTCATATTCGAGAACAAAGTACCACAAAGAAATTAGGCTTTCAAAATTGCAATATGAATTGAGCAAGGTATAGAAACGAGGGTCCCTATGAATCTGGAACTTTTACCGAGAAGTAATCAGTTCTTCGACTACTAGTACCTAGGTGTAGGAGAATTTTATCCCATCCTACTAATGAACCCACTACGAGCCTCTTCAACATGGCTCTTACAGCTTGGAACCTACACAGGAGTCGAACATTACTAGCCAACAGTCTGCGGTGCTGATCTAATATGCACCACCCCGACGCCTTCTGTTCTGGTGCGCGACCACCGCATTCTCTTCTGACACGCAGCTACCAGCGTGTTTGTGCACAGATCTGGTAAGACTGATTTTAATCTTCGGAATTCAGCCAGTATATCGTCTCAATTCAACTTGATTCTTGCTTGTTCTAACAAGCGCTGGTACTCACGGGATGAGCCAAGAAAACTGTTTGTAACTGGTACAATCTGTCCTGCGAATTATGTACCGGCACTCCAAAATCACGCGGAAAGATGGTTGGTGCGGAAGACAATCAATCCAAATAGATGAATCTAGATTTGCTGGGAGATGTAAATACAACCGGGGCTTTTAGCTGAAAACAGACCCATTCTCTAAACTCAGCAAACTATCTGTATCAAGCTGAAAATTATAACTAGCAGTTAGTCATCTTCTGAAAGATGGTTCCCCAACACTTTAATCCAGTAATAAGATGGGAAACACAGATTCGGAGTCTTTTTCTGTTATTGCTATCTAATAACCAGGTTGTAGGACCGATCAATTTCCCATTAACTCTACCACTAACTCTTCAAAGGGACGGCTTCAATTTCAAGATGTTTCTTGCTCCTCATAAACTCATTTCGAACAAGACGGTGGACCTGACGGTGTCCACCACCGAAAAAAACGCCCGTTCCTAAAACCCCATAAATACGAAGCCCCATAAATCCTTCCCTATTCTCTGTTATTGCCGCCTGTCACGCTCCTTAGGGCGAAATTACATAAGCCCGAACTACAAGTATTTTAAATGCGAGCGAGACCCACCTCCCGCTACCCACCATCCTCACGTATACTCTGTCTTCTCTACTAACCACAAATAAGAAATATTATGCGACCCGGTCGCATTAACATATTTCATATATATGCTAATCTCCTCCGCTCCACCGGGCTATCGCGGACCTGATTTCTTTTTACCGGATAATTATTAGCGGGGTCCCGTAAAGGGAGAAAAAAAGGGTTTCCAGGGACAAGTTTGTAATTTGTGAGAGGTTTGGGAGAAAGGGGGCGTACCCCGTCACGGACCCGACATTGTTTTTGTGGTTCTGTATGACAGAGAATGATTCGTTCTATTATCAAGGCTTCACGACAGTCAGAGAGTAATTTTACCTTCTACATAAACAAATAATTACTTAGCTACGTAGGTATTGTTTGAAGCAACAATCCCATTAATCATCCCAATGATTCTGACAAATAAGTTTCAGCCACCTCACTTGGATGTTGATACATTTATATTGAAAACTATCCTAGAGCGTTTTGCCTCATTGTGTGCATATACATATATGATAAACGCTGCAATTGTTATCCGATGGCCTTTTTTTATGTATTCCCTTTATGTAAACCACTGGTCTGCTCATTATACGTAGTCTACTGAGCGTTACCCAAAGTCGGAAACTACATACATTGTAATTGTGTTCTAGATACCTCAAAAAGAGCTCCTGTTAAACTTCCGTATATCGAATAGGAAACAAATTAGCCACAAAGGTCCTTCAGCTGATCATTGTGTACCCCCACCGTGTGATTAACATCCAGATGTACAAAAGGTGAAAGGGTGACGTCATCATAAATTTTACTCCTTAAACAATAAAACTTGACTAGTCCCTTAGTATTTAACACATGCCGACGTCTGAATACGTACAATGGTGATATTTCTAACGTGCGGTAGATTCACCTTCGTGTTAACGTTCTTTTTTCTGCTTAGGTTCTAGCCCTGGGATAGAGCAAATAGATTAACGCAAATCAGTCCGAGCCGGCTCGTTCGATTCATTTAAGGGATGATTATCAAAAATTAATGGTGTTTCGAAATTTTTCTATATTGGAGGTTTTTGATATTTGAGCCCTTTGATTTCACCGCATTGACAAAAAGGGGGGGAAAAAAACATTGCTTGGTCATATTAACTTAGGTATTGAAAATGATAAATCAAAAGTATTAATCTTGCAGCATAACATCACAGAAAAATATTTGTTCGTTCTATTAGTGCAGTACTTTTTAAAACGTTTAATTTTCTGGCCGAGCCTTTTTTCCTGATGATAGTAAGTTACAAAAACAAATTTTTAAAATGCAGGTTATTTCTCAATTTCACCAATTTGACTTACCTATTTTTTTTGTTAACTCTAAAGCTCAAGATTTTGAATTTGACCTTTTTTCAATTCCTTCGTGTACCAATAATTTATATTGATCAATCAATAACTTCTTACAACGATTGATAAAAGTTATAGAACGGAGTAACTGTTTACTCTAACTGAAGAACAATAATTAAAATCAGCCATTAGCCCAAAGCAATTTTTTTAAGCAAATTTCGATTTTTTAAATTACTAAAACGTTATTTTTATGATCCTGCATAAATTATAACCTTCTGCATTTTTCCTTTCCAGTCATACAACCTCATTTTAATTTCCGGTTGAAATTCAGTGGAATTTAACAACAATTACTCCTTACTAAAAGATTTGTTTAAAATTGGTAACAGGTTCAATCCAAAATAACGTTCACAACTTTCTTGAACTCTTAGTAGAAATTATACGACGAGTTAAATGTTCACCACATTCTTCCAGGCTCGTGGTTTTTTGATCACAGTAAGATTGATTCGCCTAATTAACCATAAAGAACTGAGGTAATTTCTTCAATTATTCGTCCCAATAATAATTAGGAAAGAAGTGAAACACACTTCTCGGTGGGACTTGAAGATGTCGCGGTGAAGGTAACAGTTTACTCTTCCCGCGTTGTTAGACGTTATTAAAAGATTCCGACGTACCTAATCAAAACGAAAATGAGTCACGCAAGCGTTTTTCCCTGTGTCTCATTTCACTAATAATACACGTAGGTAGCTCCTATTTGGAACTAACGATAGCGACTTGTTTAACGAATGAAACCACCTTACTCATTTTATTCTTTTGACCACACATTCCAGTTGACTAAGTGCAAAGATAACCATTTTTGATGCTACTGATAAAATATCATTAAAGAACACGATTCACAAGCCTCAACAAATCTCATCCAACTTGGCTGGAAATATATAATTAAGTGAATGTATGTTTGTAACTTAACTATCATGATACCACTGCAACAAAATTCAAAAACTACTATTTATGAACTCACTCAAATGGTTCACAGAATATGGTAGAATTTAATAGAGCCATAATATTTATAAAAATTGAAAACTCCAAACTTCATCCTCTACCTTATTTTATATCAACATATACGGCTTAAACTTGTTGCGTATGCTTGAAGAATGCTGATTGGAATGATAGTAAATATATAGGAGATTTTCAACATCATTTACTCCTGTACAATCCGTTGACTTTTTGTAATAAACGGATCAAAGTTGTGGGAATCATGTATGTTAAACGGATTGGTATTAGAGGCAAACTAGGCGAGGCCAAACTTGTTCAATTCCTTGATACAAATAAGCGTGAACCTATGAAGTGGAATTTAGAGAACGTCAATTCCATCATCTTCAAAAGTGAACACAAGGTTTTTCTATGCCCGGTGGACTTGAAAGTACAACTATCGATGTGTTTACCTACATAACTTCGAGTATCAAGTTCATTGGAAAGCGGTTTTCGGCCCACATCTTAAAGAAGCGAGAAAGCTCGGGATGGAAGAATATTACTCGACACCTCTTTTCAGAAAATCCCCATAAAAGGTCTTTCCCCCTCCCTCATCGTTCCCCATGAGAACTTCTATAGGTACCTCATAAGCGCTCCTCTCGACTCGTTCATTCAAGAAGCAAAGAAAGGTGTTTCTTCGCGAATACTTTTCCCAAACCCTCTCGGCACCCATCAGAGCCTCCCCAAACCTTTTTTTCTATGCTCTTTATTTTTTCTTTTTAAACAATTCTTCCTTTTTTTTCTTACTTTCGCATTTTCTCTCCGAAACCTTCCCCTCCCTTTTCTTGTGCTCTTCCGGAAGTGGATATGACTTAGTGAAAAACGGAACCCCATTCTCCTCTCCTAATCTTTCCTCTTCCCCTAAGAACTCTCTCCCTACCAGTCGTTTTACTCTCAGCACATTTTCCACGTTTCCTAACAACTACCCCGTCCCTCTTCCGGTCTTCCCTCGCTCTTGGTCCCTCGCCCTTCTGCAGGTCTACTCCTCTCCCATCGCTTTCCACCCCCATCTCATCCAGGCATACTCTTGCCTCAAGAGTCCACCCCCGTTTCGTCCTGATCCAAAAACTCTGTCGACAACACCAGGAGTAAAATGGATAGGTATTACGCTATATTTTTAAGACACCAATAGCGATGTTATTATGAGTGATGACAATGAGTTAAAGGTATACATTGATTAAACCTTAGTAATTATTTCTGCCTTTTTAAATAGTCCCAAATCAGCAATACAAATAATCTCAATTCTCTCCTTTGTTTCCAATTTCTCATAACTAGCCCACCCACCATTGCCTGGGTTATCGAAACAAAATTTTGTGAGAAGTAAACTCATCATTATTGTAGAAAAGATAAGCACAGGTCCTTGTTATTCATGTTCTTTATCTTCTCTGCGTTCCTCCGATATTCCCATGATTGTTCACTGCGCACTATAGATACAAACAGTGAAACAGCAACAATAAAATACGTACAGGCGTCGTATAAAATTGCATTATCTTTAGTTGACCCATCTAAAGATTCCCACGCGGGGGTAGGTACTCCATAGCTCATCGTTATTACCAAACGCGTACTGGGGTATTCATATTCATAAAAAAGAATTCCAGTTAAATTCATAAATCGGAAAATTCGAATAAGAATACGAATGCGAATATGAATAAGAATGCCAATGAAGAATTTATCTTTCTTCCGAACTTCACGAAAATTCGCACTTTTTGTGAATTTCCACCAAAATTACTTTAGTTTTGGTAAATTTCTCTCAAACATCGCAATTTCACAATAAATTTTAGTGAAATTTAAGTTTTTTAATCTCTATGTTAACAATACGGTCTCAAACGGAAATGATAAAAAATGGACAATTTTCATGAGATTAACGAAAAAAAATGAATTTTGTAAAAATTAGAAGAAAATTCAATAGTATGAAAATTCAATAAAAGATTGAAATTTGGGATAAATCACAAAAAAAATATTGTATTATTCATGTTATAATCCGAATATCACCCAGATTTACTGTTAAATCGGGGAATTTAAGTAAAACTTACTCAATTGAAATTTGGGGAAAGTCACACAAAAATTAGAATAATTCCTTATATTTCATTCTCGTTGGATTAAAGTCCGTATTCATATTTATATTCGTAAGCTTATTCATATTTTCCGATTCATGAATTTCATTCGAATTATCCTAAAGTCAGCAAAACAATTTTATAACAGCACGAGTGCGAACCTAAACCCTATTATTGAGCTTTTATAGGTAACTTTTGATAGCTTGGGTTTTGTTCCATTTTATGTAGGGATCTCCAATTTTTTTGAAGATTCAATTCCGCCTGTGTTTTTAAAAAAATATGTAGCTTTCCCATGGTAAATTAGGATTTAAGCTCGGTTGAATACTTTTCGAGTTGAATCGTAAATCAAACAATCAAATCTTACCTCTTTATAATATTAGTGTAGATGTAGATTTGGTAAATAATATTTAACTAATCGTACTATATGCTGTACATCACCAGCAGTGTTGATATCTCCGACCTTTAATTTGAAATTGAGATGTTAATTATCTACGCAAGTACCATAAACGAATGGAATAAACAATCAATCCAAATTGCTCCGGGAGCTGTCTCCAGATCCCCAAGTCTGGCTCCGCTCATCCTCTACCTCACCCCACCTTTCTTCTGGTCCACCCCATTGATCTACCACCCTTATCCGTCTTTCTCATACTGGCACGATGTTTATGAGCTCTTCCACTTTCTCCCCCGAAACATTTTTCGCTCATCAGATTTTTTTCCCCCTTTTTTTCCACAATATTTTATCCTTTTTTTTCTTGCGCTCCCTCAAAAAAATAAAATAAAACTTCCATATTCTTCCTTTTTTCCACCTCCTTTTTTTCTTTTTCTTACAAGATTGATATGGGCGTAGGGCCTCGTTGACGCCTCACAACGCGGGTGTTGCCACGGAAACGAAGGGGAGGTCTTGAAAGTGTTTCTTATCTCACACATACGACGGGAAAAAGAAACCACGCCCTGCGTCTTTATTCTTCACTAGCACGCGTGTTGCCTTTCAGAACATGCGTGTTTCTTTTCGACGGGGGTGGAAGTAATTGACGAATCACGAGTGAAGGTGGGTTCATACATTGAACACACATACATGAAAATAAATCCTTCTTCTTTCTTCTGCGCTTTGGAAGGGAACAGATAAAATATTCCAAAAATGTATCCAACTGATACCGTACAAAAAATTTGACTTGCAGGATGGTTTCGGGCAATGATGGGGTGATATTAGATTAGCAGCACAGTTTGGGATATGGACTTGCGCAAATTGGAGAGCTATGACACGTACCTACCTTCAAGAGTCATATTATTGTAATGACATTATTCGGAAAAACTCGAGTCGGTGTTAAATAGTGTTATCTTCAAGTTTACTGACTATCCGAATGTGTAAACGCGATATTCTTACCACTTAATTTTTTTAATTTTCCCGTTACCAGGAAACATCTACTTAGGTTCTGCTTCACATTGGAATCAACAAGCGTTCTCTTTGACAAGTTTCAGAGATTGACGCCCTCATTTCAATGTTATTCGCGACACAATATGTCAACTGTTTTTGGATATTTCATTGCGGTTTAAATCTCACCATCGATCAATCGGGAACGTTTAATCAGTCAGCAGCTCTCTAGAAAGTGTTCTATTATGTATGTTTCTAGGTAGTAGTACACTAGTATAGTAATGGAAAAGCAATATACTCATTGCCTCGCCCCCTTGAATAGAGAGGGGTTTATCGTGGAGGAGCTTGATAACTGTACTGGTGATTTCCTATGAATTCCATTGCACAGAAATTTTCATTTCATTTACTTTAATTTATGGTTAGGTATCAAGCAATCAATAATACCTATATTTACTTCCCTTCGCAAAGTAACGATTTGTCGATATGACACTCCAAAACTGATATTAGAAAATTCCATTCATGCAGCATGATTGTATGAGGGAATTTTTCATACAGACAGTATCTTCACACTGGTAAACATAAAATCCTTACCAAAGCGATGTCGAATATAGTTCCGAGTTCACATCATTGAATGAAGTTAAAAAAAAAAAACCTAAAACTATATTTAACAATAATCATATCATATTACCAAACGTAAATCACCGACGCGTAATTATTTTATTGTATAAGGGACTAGTACAATGATTTGCCACTTCATTGTCGTTCTTTAGAACAAATTTTCTGTGGACAGCAAATGGTTATTTTATACTAAGAAAGTGAGAACAATGAGGGAGCACATGGTTGTGAATAGTTTTTACATCCACATACGTCTAGATTTAAATGTATTTTACAACCAATAATCGATCGAGCTATAATCGACGACGATTAGGGCCCTTACGATGAAACTTAATTACAAGCGTTGGGACACCCTTCTATTGAAAACCCAAACTGTCTTCTTAAATGGACGTGTGAAATCTGAAATTAACGTCATAAGCCCTGAAGCGGTGCGGCCATCTGGAAGTGGAAAAGGGCCTTTGAACAAATCGAGCACCACACAAAATACCGAAATCTCCCTGGTATATAAATGATTTCAATAAAATTACAATTTTTAAAAGTCGTTTTATGTTTTCAATTATTGGCAAATATCACTCTTTCATCTTTTGAAGCTGAAATGTTAATTTTAAGAATCAGGAGAAACTCACCACAGATTTTCCAATAATGAAACCAAGCGGGGAGTTACTAACTTTCGTGTTTCTAGTATTTCTTGACCCACTCAAACCAAGACACGTGGAAAAAGTTCTATAGTTTGCCTTCGTGAAGGTAGGGATCTATTCTTAGAAAGATGTAAAAACAAATAATACTATCTTCTTTGTATAGATCATTGAAATAATTTTTTAAAGTCCATTCAGGGTTCCTTTGATTGAGTAGAATTAGGGGAGCAAAAAAAAAATAAAAAATGAATATATTAGGAAAGGAGAAGATGATAGATGTTATAGAAGGTCTTTAACGATGAAGTTTAGTTGGGGGTCTTCTACATACATTCTTTACACCCTATAATGTGCCACCTCTAAAACATCATTGAACTCGAATAAGTACTTGGTGCATACAGTTTTGGCGTGACAGGGATTTACGGGAAAAAGAAGTGAACCAAACTAAACCTAATTAAACTGATTCTTCTAAGTAGCAGCTGCTAGAGGTACGGCCACGATAAAACTGGGTAATCAAATCATCATATCGGATCTGCTTACCTCTGAATTAGAAAAAGATCGGATGAATAGGCCAGGGGAAATGAGCTTTAGTGATTTTACTTTCGTACATGTAGAATTCAGAATTCTTACATTGCAGAAAACTTCAAGGCCACCATGTAAGAGGCAGAATTTCACACTCATGATACCTATTCGATAAGTCATCCAAATAGCTATGACTCAATAGATGGTCCCGTGAATTGGAAGAAGCCATGATAATAATAATAATAATGCATAACATTATGAAACCGTATTTATTCAGTTAGTGTGGATACTTTATATTTAAGCAGTACCTAGAAGTAACACATCTAGTTTTAGGATATTTGATTTTGGAGAATTGATGGTTGCGTCAATACTTTATTGAACATGAAGGTTACTTCCACCGGTATAATAAAATTAATTTAATCACAGTTATAAAAAAAAGTGTAAAACCACTCCAGCTGTATATATATATTTTGTTAAGAGGAAATAATCATCCCAACTTTATTCGACTTTTCGAGTTGTTTCTTATCTGCCAACCTGACCAAGAAAAAAACGACCGAGACGACGCCCGTGCAAATAAAAGAACAGATAGATGGGCCACCAATAAAAACAGGAAGAAAAAATGCCTAGCGTGACCCCAAAAAACTGGTTCTTCCCTCAACGGGAACGCATTCTCACAAGGAGTCGTTCACCCTCACCAAACTGGTATATCGAGTGTATATATAATACACCGTGTAAATATTCGGTTTACTCATATACCGTTGTTCGTATCGATGCTTAAGAAGTCCTCTCAAAGTTGAGTATGTCCCTAGGTTTCGTTCCATTTTAATCTTTGAACTGAACATAAAACCAAAAGAATCATTAAAACAAAAGAAATTAGTTACATGAAATGAATCAATTGCACTTATCTAGATACAGAAAGAATGGTTTTAATTTCTACCAATTTGCAGTTCATTTTTCGAGAAAATTTGTGTAAAACGTCGGTGCACTGATTTTGAGCCTCCATCCATTACACCATTGAGTAACGAACGCTAGGGTGTAACTCCTAAAAGCTCCAAAAAACAGTCATTCAAGCACTTTGGGGTTATACTAAATGGATATCTCACCTTTCTTGATCATACTGCTCAGCTCAGGGAGCGACCCAATGCATTAACAAATCAGCTGAAATAATTAGCCAACATCACATGTCACATATGGACATCATGGACATCACATGTCTTTGTACATCGAACTGCTTGTTGCAAGGGTTGCAAAGAAAACGCAAAATGCTTGTGGAAATTTGGATTTTGGAAGAAAAAAAATTGTGCAGCTCCTGTAAGTGAAAACAAAGCTTCCTCAATCTTTAGGTAGACTTGGAAGCATTGGAGTGTCCCAATAGATGATAGTGATCTCAATGACTAGGGGCTCCTACCATCCCTTATCGGGAGGGGGGGGGGCAATAATTAACAATTTTACACTTGACCACGAGAAACATGAATTTTATTAACAAACTCTCTGGACTTGAAGTAGTTCATCTACGCTTGTCGTCTCAAAGGGGAGCGCCATCTATTTTGAATGTGTCTTCTAACCACTTCTTAATCATAAATTAAACAACCTCCACTATAGCTAACACAGGAAATTGCACTACATTATTATCACATTTACTATTTTCATGTATACAGGGTGTCCAGCGTATGATCCGAAAAACTTCGCACACGTGTTCTACAACTAGTTTCCAACAAAAAGTGCCTCCTAGAGTTTTTTTTAGAGGCTTCGTTTTCGAGTTATTTCACTTTTAAGATTGTTTTCGTTTTTTCGACCTTACGTCACTAAAACGGCCATAACTCCGGCGTTTTTGAAGTATTTGCAAATCTAAGTATACCGTTGAAAAGAGAATTGAGTTTCTCATCGTTTCAGTCTTTAACAGTAACTTTTTAAAGATAACTAAACGGTGAAAAATGAGCCTGAAAAGTAAATTTTGTTAAATTTAAAAAAAAAACAATTTTGATGATACGTTTGAGCCTGTAAGCCCAACAAATGCGCAAAAGCTTCAGCTTTCCAATGGTATAATTAGTGTTTATTCTTTAGAGAGAACTTTTTTGAGAAAATTGAGATTTTATGCAAAAAAACGTGTGTTTTCAAGCACATTTGGGTTTTCTTAACTCGCAAGAATTGTTCAAAATGTCCCCCGTTCTCGCGGATGCAGAGGGTCGCTCATTTGCGAATGGAGTCGACCACACAATGAAGGCCATGGTGGTTCTGGCGGATCAGATCCCAGCATGGCGAGTATTAGTGGTTGATATCAAAACTTCAAAATTCCACCGATTTGGAGGTTTTTTTTTCAGTTCTAGACTTGTAACGGATTTGTTATTGCAGCTCCTGGACAATGAAATATTTCATTATCTGGAGATATGCTCCTGGAACCCATCCAAATAGATGTGTGCCCAGCTCACAAGGTCGTACCGACAGAGAGCAGATGATCTCCAACTTTGAGAATCGGTAACAAATGTCTTCGTTTCACCATCCCCATACTCCAGAATTCGGTCCACTTATTGGTCTCTCGACTCAATTCTGACCTCGTACACCTAGGATTTCAAGTTTCCCCAGAAGTAGAAATCCAAGGGGGTGAGGTTACGACGTTGTCCAGGAGCTGCAAGGACCAATAAGTGGACCGAATTCTGGAGTATGGTGATGGTGAAACGAAGACATTTGTTACCGATTCTCCAAGTTGGAGATCATCTGCTCTCTGTCGGTACGACCTTGTGAGCTGGGCGCACATCTATTTGGATGGGTTCCAGGAGCATATCTTCCAGATAATAAAATATTTCATTGTCCAGAAGCTGCAGTAACAAATCCTTTACAAGTCCAGAAATCAAAAACACCTCCAAATCGGTGGAATTTCGAAATGTGCATGTTTCACAGATGATAGAGCGATTATTGAATTTCGGGAGGCACACAAATATGATCAACTGATCAATTCAAATAGGTATTTTGGTTGAGAATTGATTTAAGTGCTCTACGCATATCTCCTGAAATTCAATAATCGCTCTATCACCTGTGAAACACGCACACTTCAAAGCTTAGTAGAAATTCAAATCATGAATCATTGAATAATAAAGAATCCCCAGTGAAAGAATTTGCAGCGTGTTTTATATAAGTTTTTGTTCCGTAGAAAGGGATTAGCAAGCCTTGCTGTTCTCGGTGTTGCATTTGGAAAGAAGCCATTAAATTTTCTTTACCCATTTAGAAGTCAATCACAAGCAATAAAGATCAGTGATCAACTGGAGGCACTTATGCTGAAGGCTTAACGTGCTGAAATAAAAATGGAGCTCTTTTTATGGCATCTATAATTGACAATACAAGATACGGAAGCGCTAGGAGCAGAGTTTATGTAATTTATCACTGACTACGTCTAGTATACGTAGATCAGTTATTTATGCAGAAGAGTTATTGTGATACAGCGTTTTTTGCTAGGTTGGTTACAAAGTTTCGTTATTGAAAATAATATACCAAGACACATTAGGTAAAACATGACACCAAAAAAAAAGTAGAAGTATGTTTATCTGTTCAATGACAATTACCTAACTCCTAAACGGCTAGATCAATTTTGATGCTCGTTTTTGCAAAATGATCAAACAGTTCTGGATCAACTTGGGCTAATCTAAGTTCCTTTGAACATGTTCCAACGTCCTCAAGCCTAAACTCAGGTTAGCAAGTTCGTAATCAAGGAAAACCTAAACGTAACTAAAGAAAGAAAAATCTGTCATCGCAATCATCATAGTTATTTGGATATTTGTTGACATCTACTGGTAACTGTTACGCAACACGATGGGAATACAAAAGATTAAATTCCCGTTACCGTTACTGTCAGTGCGCAAATACTGTAAAATATAATGGGGAGGAGAAGGAAGTCCAACTTATTAGTTAGTAAACCGAGAGCTAGCTAGGCAACGAACCGCTAAACTCCCTCTCAATCGGAAGCAGTTTATTTGCTTCCAAGTCGGCGGAGCAGCGGAAGCCTTTTGTTCACTTTCGGGAGCCAAACAATTTTTGTTGTCCCGAATTCAAAATTTCCACTCGCATTTTGTGTTTCATAGCCTACTGAACAAATTTGATTCCGTATCTTTCAGACTGTCTGTCTGTCGGTCTGTCTGTTCGCATTTCATTGTTACAGCCATGACTTCCACAATTTTGAATGAATTTAGCCCATATTTTGAGGGACTATGCGGATGAGGCCTCTTGAATCCCATAGGAATTTCATCTCAATATAATCAGCGGTACGCTCTGCGCATGCGCTAACGTGAAATTCTTGAAACAGGTATAACTTTTACAATTTTGATTCAGTTTAGCTCATAGGATGAACGATGTAACGAGGAAGCTGTTGGGCCATCTCCTTGGCAGTGTATTTTTCATTAGTTTCATTGGTAGGAGAAGAAAGAAATTATGCTTAGAGTGTAATCTAACCATTTCTTGAACCATAGGTTCTTGTAAAAAATTACGCAAATCCATTTATACTGATGAAAAATCAAAATATTGATATATTGTATAGTAATTGTTGACGATTCACCTTTGATGGAAAAAATATCGAAATGTTCCCAAACTTTCCAACAAACTTGGACTTACAGCTGGCGGATAAGCAGCCCCCTCCTCTCCCATCAAGACCCTTGCACTTGATTTTCCTTGAAATTCGACTAAGCCCTCCCCACTCCTTCTGATGTTTCTTGAAATTCGACTAAGTCCTCCTTCCCCGCTCCTTCAATTCCCTCAGCTCTGATCTCCACGGGAAAAGTATAGCCGAGGAAACGGGGAACGGGATTTGAGCGGAAGGAACAGGAGTCGAAGGCCGGGTTAGGCGGTAGGGGAGGGTGTGAGG
Source organism: Creontiades dilutus (assembly GCA_031894815.1). Classification (NCBI taxonomy): domain Eukaryota; kingdom Metazoa; phylum Arthropoda; class Insecta; order Hemiptera; family Miridae; genus Creontiades; species Creontiades dilutus. The sequence goes on from JAVIWC010000667.1 coordinate 1,891,064, forward strand.
AACGAGAGGGTGGGGGGAATCCCCTAATCAAATGTCACCCCTTTTCCTCCCCCTCCCCCTACCCTCCTTTCCCACTTCACTCCCTGAATGCCCAGGAAATTGAATTCCTCAAGAAATCCCGGGACAACCACCTCCCCCCTCACTCACTCCTTCTCTTGTTCCTATTCAACCCACCACCTTCGCTCTCTCTCCCCCCCACACCCTTCCATCACCTACTGCTCCTTTCCCTCTCCCCCTCCCATCCTTTGAAAAGAGATGAATTCCTTATATTCGAAAATGGGATTTTCAGGCTTCTTCCACCTCCCTCTCCATCTTCTTTTTCGCCTTCCTTTTTCTCCTTATTTCATTCAAGTCTTTCCTTTTTTTCTCCGTACGAATATTCCTTAGATTGCTTTTTGCCGAAAATTATTTTGTCGTTTGTAGGGTAGCTACAATAAATTACACCTATCACCTTCTTCGTTATATATTTCATACTGTCTAGATAGAGTTGGTACACAGCTTTTCAATTCAATGTTCTGCCAGGAAATGAAAGGTGAGCATTTTTTTTCTTTTGGCTTCGGCCTTTATTCTACATTAGCCAACTTGATAACAATTAGCTTATTTGTATAACATGTTATTTGATGTATTATTTAAGGGTTGTAATCAATATTACACAAGAAATTAAATACAGCACTGTTTTTTTTTTCAGTCTTCTCAGTGTGTATGATCGTGGACATTGAGAAAGGTTCTTGAAGGTTGCGGATGACTGTCTCGATGAAGAGTTTCCTGTTTTCCTCTGGGATAGAGATGAGACATCGGGACAAAACATCAATGTTGATATCGATGTCACTGTTGAGATCGGATATGTCCTCCAATATCGGGTGAAAACATCAATATTATCGATATTTTCAATGTCGGGGTCCTTATCACAGGGTGCCCACTTGGGGGGGGGGGGGCTATGACGCAAACTGCGTCATTCAAATTCTTGGGGGGGGGGGGGGGGGGGTAAAGTTGATTTAAACAGTGTTTAATATATTACATCACTAGATAGAACGTAAATAATATAAAACCTAGTGATCAATTTAAAAATGGTGTGTTTTCATCTGAAATGTATAAATGACAATGACAGTGCTCGAATATTGTCCGTTTTGTCTATTGCCGACTGGGTTTGAATTTGTTCAATAGCTATATGAATCTTCTTTTAGTTTTAGATAAAATAATATTATTATTTTACACACTTTTGTTTTGGGGAGGGGGTACCAACCTACATGGGGGAGCTGCGTCATGAAGCTTGGAAAGGGGGGGGGACACCCCTGCTTATCAGCTAACAGTATCCTTATTACACGCTACTACCATTCGCTTCTGGAAAATCTCATAATTTTTTGTTTTCCAATTTTCCCCTATCTACCTCGTTTTATCATCTTCAAATTGCTCTAAAAGAGAGTCACCAGCTTGGAGGTTTTCGGTTAATTATCCCGGATTTGAAATGCCCCAAATCTCCCGTTAGAGTGAGGCGATTGTGCCCATCTTCGAACTTAGCCTCTTGAAAACCTTGATAGATTTGTGTACATGTTTGAGCTTTTAATCTCAATTCTATCGATAGTTATCGTCTGTAATTTGTTTCTGGTGTCTTTTGACAGTGAATTTATAATGCTTTGAAACGGATTTTAGGTGCAAATATTTTTTGAAAATTGTCAATTGAAATATTTTAGACCAAGAACAATTTTTCTGTGAGTGAAGAGTAAACCAAACCGATCTTATCAGAGCCAAAACATCGATCATAATATCGATGTCGATGTCTCATCCCTATTCTGGGATAGGACATGTAACAGAATTTTTCGTCATTCAGTTCGCAATAACGGCAAGTTGGTGATGTTTCACGTCCAATCTTGTGTAAGTAAACTTTGGTGACTTCTGTTCCGCATCGAATCCTGGACATACACTTGTAAAACCTCTTGGAGTTTCCTACCGTATTAAACAACCATGGTATTCTTGATGGTACTGGGAATTTCAATGCATAGTCTCCCTGCAACGCATGTTCGAATATTCCGTTTGCCATTCTGTTCTTGCCAGGGCTAAGAAGTAGCTGTAGAGATCTGTGGGAGGGTATTGTCGCTCAAAACATTCGGTGGATTGTTTGTTTCTTGTAGAGCGAGTCCATCAGCTATTTCGTTCCCACGAGTTCCCTCGTGACCTCTGATCCAATCAAAGTGGACATGTATTCCTTGGAACTTAAGTTGGTGTCCTATTCGGATTATTTTGCTCTCTACTTCTCCAAAAGATGTTCCGGGACCGATTTTCTGCAAATTCTGCAGAGAGCTATGGGACTCTGAAAGGATAAAATTTTTGGGTATTTCTGTGGGGAAAATGGAGTAGTATTGGTGTGAAGTCATAATGATACCAATATTTAATGAAGAATAAATTATTTATTATTAATTTCCCTTGGTCTATCACTACGTCAATGGTCGCGTCTGAAACTTGTTTCCACCCATTTATTACCAGTTGCCTTTAGATCCCAAAGTGGTAAAGATCTCAACGAATCTGATATGTTATCAAAAAAATAAATGCCATAGCACTTGATGACTATATTTGAAACGAGCCTTGACATTGGACGCACTGTAGATAATTTTGCCTGTTAATGATGAGACCATAAATTACAGCCATGCCGCTAAAGAGACATATGAGTCTAAAACTTGGTCACTTCAAGAAGGAAAAACTGTCAAAAGAAAAAATGTTATTGACACAATTTGTAGCAAAAAAGCCTTCTTTTCGGCACTAACCGTCCAATTTCTTTCTTCCGTTGTAAAATTATACACTTCCGAGAGTTGTTGCAACAATGGATTAACTTTGGGATCGAACAAACAAAATTATCACCAAAATCGTTGAGAACTGAAATCAACGGAGGTTAAGGGCTGATTGACAAATGAGGAACGAGAGCTCAATGCTGTTTTTGATGTTCACCGATTCCGTTTAATTCTGGGAAGGCGAAGTCCCGAATCGGAAGGAGCATCACATTTATCGCATCTGGACTGTTCACAGTCTACCAGACATCAAGATTTGGTCGTGGGACATCAACTGGTAACGTCGGAAATTTACTCAAACTTCCGGATGACGGATAATTAATAATCAATTCCTCTTTTTTCATGCCCAATGGGATTGAAAATAACATTATTTGAATTGAATCTTTACTGCGGAAATAAATCCAGGAAGTAAATGGAGTGATCAACTTGACATAAGCTTCCCCAGTACTTTCAGTATAACAAAAACCAAAGTGGGCTATAAAGCGATCGCTTGACTCCTGTGTAGGTAATAATGGATTCCACCATCGTTACGTAGTTATTCAAAGTAAGCTCTTGCAAAGCAGGAAAAACATTATTTTCAACTAAATTCATTCGATATTCAAGCTCTGAAGAACCATCCATGGTGAAGTCCAAGTAGTTCAATAATCCAGAAAATACGATAATTATAATCACTTGTGTCTTAATTTGTGTTTTGTTTTGTTCAATTTCGATACACCGTGCCATCTATCAACACTGAGAGGATATAATGCAAGCCTCGCAGATAGCACTCTAGAATTAGTTTCGGGATGGTAAAAATAACAAGGGTCGCTTGATCCAATTAAACCACTTGTCTTCATTCAGTCAATTGGGAGTATGCCCGGACATTAAGTTGTAATATCTCACGCATATTTTTTCAAATTGTTGGTAACATCTGAATTCCTCGATGAAAAGACTGCAAATTTGGGTGTGGCACACAGCTCGCCCACATAACATGAACATATAGATATTTTGAAATATTAAGGATAATCTCGAAAGGAGTGAGACGGAGAGAGAGAGAGAGAGATTGACATGACATAACACTACACATTAACATCTTAGTAACATCTTATAATTGGTGACAGACAATAAACAATCAAATAAAAATCATTCAATTGAAAAAGAGGAAAAACTGCAAATATGGAAAATAGTATAGTGATATTTTAGTGAAAATAATCCGTCAATATACCAACAGCGCTAGACCGAGGTCTGTGTCGCTGTTTGGGAGTGCCTCGAGCAGAACATATGTACTTAAATAAGTTAATTCTGACTTAAACATACCTAACACACTTACTTATTACTATGTGTACATGTTACTGAGTATACCAGCATTGAGCCTACAGTAATTCAGTTCCAGTTCAAATTTATCTACTTATTTTGTTGTTGTTTAGTTGTATAATGGGTCTTTCGCGCTAATATCATATCGACTAGAATAAAGGTAAGATTGTGTTGAAATTGATATCAGATAATTAGACCGTTATTAAACATCTGAGCGTGATAGGACCACTAGAACTCGAGAAAATAATTCTGGTAGATAGTATGTATGTGCTCGCGCAGAGTGATTTATTGATTTGTGAGTAGGTAATGAAACTCTTAGGGGACCATCTGAAGCACAACCGCACATTCCCCGAAAATTCATCTAAATCGAATAAAAACTATAGCCATTAGGCAAGTTCCAAGGGTCTGCGAGTACACGCCAGAAGTTGTTCAGAATTGTTTACTTTTATTTATTTATTTAAGTTTACACGGGCATGTACAGCCCAATAACAAGAAAAATACATAGAATAGATAGGTCATAATATATAGGTAGGATAGGGTAGAATAATGCAGTAGAGGATGGAATTAATAAGAATCAAAAAGAATAAGATATATCAAGTCATCAGTAAGGAAATGTAAGTTTTAATTAATGTTGATTAAAGGAAGTAGCTCTTTAAGGTTAGTCTCAACTTCCTCAGGGAATTGAAAAATAAACATTTATTTTACGCTTACAACGCAGAATGAGAGTGGAAATTCTAATTTTGGAAAAACAATTTTTCATCTCCCGAAAGTGTAAACCATTCTTCCGTTACTTAACGGTAGACTCGGAAGCAAACGCTTCTCAATCGTGATTCCACCTGTTCTCGAGTTGGTTAAGGAAGATGAAATGTCGTTACCACTGCTTCATATAACTCCCAAACTCAAATAGCTGAACTGCATTATGTCCCTACTTGGTTATAAAACATACAACACGCCACTTCAAAGACTGGATTAATTATATAAAATTTTCAGAATTTTAATCAACCAAATTAGCTGGTTAACACTTGAAACTAAATTTATACCCGATGAAATTTGAATTCAGCCTTTGTGGATCAAGCGAAATGTATTTGTAATCAGTTAAGTGAGAATAAACAATAAATTCGACAATGAACGAAGTTATAACCGTTTCTAGTCGTTCAGGTTGCTTTTCTTGAATCAAAACCTCGCCTATTCTAAGGTTCTCTCCATTTCAATTTACACTATTTTTTGTCGAAAGATAAAATCCAAAGTACGTCGTCGTCTCTTTGACAGTCCTCAACGACCGGAAACGGTTTACCTTCAGTTTCTCCCCAAACTCATCGGCACACAGCCCCCAGCCCTACCTGCGTATCGAGACAAAGGAAAATATAGTCGATAAGGATCGCTAATTACCGACCCGTCGTGAAGGAAAACGGAAGGAGATATTGAAATAGTTGTTGTCTCCCCTCACATCTGTAAGCTACATCTAAACGTTTTTATTAAAACCAGGTGATGCGATGTGCGCCAGTGGATAGTTGGCCAGGTTACCCGATATGAGGGGTTGCTGTTATCTATCACGTTAGATCCTCCACAACTGCACTCAACGGAGCTCGCTAACTTCCTTCCCTTATCAAAATATTATTATCGAACGGGAGCCTATACATTTTTCTTCTCTCTCCCCCATCTTAATATCTTTTTTTTTTTTTCAGCTCTCTCTAAGGGGGACGAGCAGATAGTAGGTAAGTATTATCGGGGTAATGCGTCGGTCAATTTATTCGTTGATAAGTAGGAGAGGGTACCAGCCCGAGTGAAATAATTTAGTGTTACTTCATGGACATTAGCGATATCACCTGTTGTTGAAATTCCTAATGTCACAAAATTAAGAATGGTTTACTGAAACGGTTTCCTATTTCCATTTATTCAATTTATCACTCTAAACTAGCAAACTGGTTCATCCCACGTCCGCTGTTTAATTTCAGGCAGAGCATAGTTTGTTATTAACTTTAGGTGAGTATATACTTGTACAAAACGTACGAGAGAGGAGAGAGAGAGAGAGAGAGAGAGAGAGAGAGAGAGAGAGAGAGAGAGAGAGAGAGAGAGAGAGAGAGAGAGAGAGAGAGAGAGAGAGAGAGAGAGAGAGAGAGAGAGAGAGAGAGAGAGAGAGAGAGAGAGAGAGAGAGAGAGAGAGAGAGATGCAATGGTTTTATTATTTGCTTGACACTATTCTTGCCTATTCCGTCCAAAATCTCTTCTGTTTAAATTCGCTTGATGGTAGATGGATCAAGCATTTATTTGTAGTGCAGTTTTTAGGAGCGTGAGATTATTATCTAATATCCCATAGGCGATTGAGAGATGATTTCTTTGTTTAGAATTGCTCTCACTCATGAAGTGATGTATCCATACCATGGCACGAGCCATACTGATCGATATCGATGCGGTACTTTTGAAATGTGATTTCTCGTATTTGATACCGATACTGATAGGTGGCAAAAAAGCAGTATAAAAGAAAAATGAATAATAAGATCCCTTGTTTACTTTGTTTGCATTTTGGTGTTGGCTTGAGAAGAAGATAAAAAATAGGAAGATTGACGATGAAATGTTATCACTGATTAGCTGTTGTCTCCCAGTGGTGTGGAAGAGAAGAGAGGAAAGACATAGTATAAGTAAACAAATTTTACTAAAAAGAATTTTTTTACTAGAAAGAAAAGAAAGTTTATACACTTTAGGTTTATTATTTTCGATAATGACCAACCAAGAAAAAAGTACAAGACCCTCAAAAATTTTGGTTTTGAGTTTCATGAGGAGTACACTCAGAAAATCGAATTTTAAAAGAAATTCTATTTTTTTGGAGTTTTTCCGACGTAGGAAGTAATTTTTGTTAATTATTTTCAATAAGTATTTGACCTTTGTAGTTGCTTTCCTCCGGAACTACTGGACCAAAGTTAATGAAACTTAGGTCAACAATCACATTCGGGGTCTAGTAGTCACAAGACGGCATTCTTGATAACACTAATGCTTTTATGTACGTTATTGATATTAAACCGTTATTGATATTAAGCCCAACGCGGACCACTTTACGTTCATCCATTCACTCCCCCCAAGGGTAAAAAACAAATCAACCCGAATTTGAATGTGGAAGTGCCTGAACACGCCGCACAAAGGGACTACCGAAACTTGGTATTCACGGAATTATATTTAAGACGAAGTGATTCTTGAAGACAATTACAAGATATGGAGACAGACTGATCGGCCGAGGGTTGTATCTTTCCTTTCTTTCCCAATTCAATTATTGATCTACCATGCTGAAATATAAATGGAGCTCTTTTTATGGCATGCAGAATAGAATTATTGGGCATGGTATGGAAGACACCAAATTTGAGGTTTGGCTACTATTTTTTTTATTTAGAAGATAATTTAGTATAGTTATATAAAGTGGAAGCTTACTGTTTTGCAGCCCTCGGCCAATAATATAACTTATTTTTATTATGGAGTAGACCCTTGATGTAATAACTCGATTGTTGTATGATAGAGGTGGAGAGTCACTCCTTGCTCAAAGTTGATGTGGTGGGCTTAGCGGTCTGAAAGGGTTATTTCATTTTGTGATCGTTACTCGCCCTGGAATTTCGATTGTTCTCTCACCGCAGTACCCACACACTTCCCTCCCGCCGTGGACGCAGATGTGATTTTGTTCTCATTCAATTTGCGTCTCGTTAAACCGAGAACCCCCGAAAAAAGGCATATTGTCGTCAGGATCTGTAAAACAAGTTTATGAATCGTGTCCCCTGAAGTCCTTTTCTTCCCCTACGGAGCTCTTCTCGAGGGTCCGAAAATCTTTCGGTAGTTGGCGCCCTAAAAGGCTCAGCAGAAGGGGTTGACATGCAAATACTCGACCCACCTGCATGGGAACTGGTCTGACGTAATAGTCCCAAACCTCGGGGGTCACAGTGAGGGAGGGGGGCTATATTTGTGCCTACGGATCTATCTGAGGGTTCTACACCATTCAATCTGAAGTTAGAGCCCCGGATGTGATTAGTATATTAACATTCTATATATAAAACTCAAGGTTTGATGGTATCCATGTATGTATTTATACATGCACGAATATTCCCAGTAGATGGCTAAACTGCTTAACCTATTTTGACGGGAGCGGTCTTGAGATGATCAGCAACTTCTGGCCCTCAGCGTACTTAGGGTAGGTCAGAACCTACAAAACATCCTTCTACTTCACGAACGGAGCTTTCCTACTCAAGCGATTTTTTTTCCCGAACTATTGTTACTCGTATAATGGCTACTGACATCCAATTTGTCAGCAGAGAAAAATTGTTGTATTCAAGAAGCCTTGACGAGAATTCTGTAGTCCTTGGAAAGCATAGGATGGAAAACCGATCCTAAACCTAATTTCTACCATCTTAACCATACGGAGCTAGAATTTTTTCTGGGATCAGCTGAGTGGCTCCAAAAGAAAATTTCTATATTATTAGCCGTATGAATCTGAAATTCGGTTAGTAGCCTTCTTAGGACTGACACATGAAACTCGTCAACTAAGAATGTCAGCTCCCGTTCAGGTATTTCAAGAACTAGAAAGTATCCCTGTAAAACCTACCAGCAAAACGAGCGTTTGCCATTCTAGGCACACACAAGCTCGGGACTAACCCTGAGTGGAGCCTTTAGTTTCATTTAGAGCAACAGTTCTCTACCTCAAACGAGGAAAAAACATATTACCAAGAATCTTTTTTTAAATTGTTCACTGTTGAATAATTACTGAGAAATCACTGGGCAAAATTTTAGGAAATTTGGCTCAAAACTTTAAATTGATTCGGGATGTGTCAGTAATCTCAGCGTCGACCAATCTACCCTAATTTATTATAATTAGAGATTAATCTACCAAAAAATCGAAATCTCAAAAACTTTCGACGGAAGAGGGCAGATTTTTGTTTGATTCATATAGAAATTTGTTATCTGAGTCGAATGAGACAACTCGGGATTATGTACGATCATTCCTTCGATTACCTTTTGAAAAATCGCTTAGGTAGGTGATCGGGCTACAGAGTCCGTTCAACATTGGGTCATAGCCAGTGGCTGGGGGGAACCCAAGTACTTTCATCTTGCATGCAATTGCAAGTTTTGGAGAAGCGAGTTGTCAAGTTTAGAAAATGTAGCACAGACTACGTCTAATATGTATAGACAAGTGATTTACGAGGAAGGCCTATGTAATACGGAAATTATAAACCTCTGTGTAATAGTTTGCAGCGTTCTTTTTTTCTTCAAGTCAACCAATAGGCAGCGGAAGCTTTGTTTTTCACTCTCGGGCGCTGCTCGATTTTCTGTCTTCAGATTCAAAATTTCCTCTCAGATTTTTCGATTTAGGCCATTCTGAACAAGTTCTGCTTTGTGTCTGCCTGTCTGATCGTGTGCCCACCGATCCTTGTAACAACAATAATTCCTACAGTTTTTATCCGATTTTGATGAACTTTTCAAAAAGTGTGCCGGTTTGTCTCCTAATCCCTTTGAACTTCAATGCAAATCAATATACCAGTCTGCATATTCGAAATCCACCAAGCCTCATTCTCTCAGGTTCTAGTGATCCGATAGATTTTCAGAGTGGTCGGAACAGAATGATCCGATAATATCATATCAATTGCAACTCGATCGCAGGCGCCAACGTGAAATCCTTGCAACAAGCCTAATTCCTACAGTTTTTATAAAGTTTTGATGCAATTACCAGAGTATGTGCATGTTAGAGTACAGATGGTATCTCAGAGTTTCACTGCTCCAAAATCAATACTTGGCTCTGCGCATGCGCATCATTTGCTCAGGTTCTAGTAGTAAGGTTGTGCTAAAAATTGCGAGTTAGTGAGGGTACAACGGTTTAATAAACTCAACCAATCGACTCACACCAACTTCATCACGATTGCGTAATCATTCTATCTGCAGTTTAATTAGTCTGGCAGACCTGCAATACATTTCGACAAACCATTTGAAGGCTTTCATTTACTAAAGAACACGTCCTCCTTTGTGGTCCGTGAGTCGTAGTTACAAGCTTACGTTCTTCTTATATCGAGATCATCCGAAATGTTTCAAGAGTTCTGTTATCTGTACGAAGCAGCTTCGGGCCACACTCCATTCAGCAGACTTTTTAGTGATTAGATCTGCTACCACGCTCAACTACCGCTCAGCGAGATTGGACTAGTGAAAGGTAATCAACAACTTTTTGACAAGGCTCCGAGTTTAGGAGAGCAATGTTAGCTAGAAGCCGAAATTTAGTGAATCCTGGAAGCTGGCTTTCGGCGGCTCATTCGTTGTGTGTTCAGTAAGGTGTTCCTGCATCGCTACTGCTGCTATCAAAATATTGACCAAATTACGCATTAGTTTTCGATTTCGAGGATTAAGGGAATTAGCGCCGTACGTACAAAAGCAGCTGAAATATTCCAGTGGAACGTGAATGAGAACCTTCACCAGAACACGGGACAAACGGTAGACTGAATGGAGAACAACGATTCTCATGAACCCGTTTTCCACAGAACGTGTGTAAACAAAAACACATTCATTACCCTTGCACTGGATTTCATTTCCAGAGAGCAGGAGGCGAGTTCTTGGAAGTGCAAGGTTATGTATGTTACGTATTATTATACGTGTATATACATAATATGTGTATATTAATATATTATATTAATTGAACGATTTAACTTTCTCAGCACCCCCCCCCCCCCCTAACCTACTAAACGCCCACCTACAGCCCGAAACGAATATGCCGCCCTTCGATCCCTTTGCACCGCCCCCAGTGGGCGTATCGTTCCGTTGTGGACCACTGATGGAGAGAGAGTAAAGAAAATTCACAAGTAATGCAAATGTGAAAACATAGATACAACCTATATTGTAATAGGCCCCATGCAAAAATTAAACAATTCCAATCCGGATGAACGAACTTAAATTAAAATCAGATTGTGAGAAAGGTTCGAAATAAAGATAGTGTTTAGTGGTTTTTTTTTTAAATTTATTTCATTTGAAATAATCAAGTGACACCCTCCGAATCACTGCTACCTACCATCAACGTAATTACCCACACATTCTATCTTATTTGTAGCTATATCGCCCATGAACAGCAATCAATTTGTACGCCCGTTACCAATACAATTACTACTACAGCATACGAGCATACAGTCATACAAGTCTGGAGCTAGATTTTGTCCCCTCCGTTTTTCGGTAAACTTATCAGGCATCTCAAGATCATGTCTGTCCACCCTCTAAGCATATACATGAGGAGCTTGCACATGAGGGCTAAACATCGTTGGACGTGTTATAGTCCGATGAGATGACGGTTGAGCACGTCCAGCCGCCGGTAGTCCGAGAACCCTATCACACTCCCCCACCCTTCCAACCGTAGCCCCTCACCATCCCATCGCCAACGGCTCGCCGCGCCGAACAATGCTCCTCAGTAAAACAAAGGCAGTCCATTGTCACCTCTCATTGGCAATGCCCAGAAAAAAAGACACCCCTCCCTCCCTCAACCCCTTCTGTACCAAGTCGTTTTTTGTTTCATAGACGTTAGCTTTTCAAAAAACTTTTTTTTGTTCACCCCTCACCTCTTCCCGGACTGATTTTTTTTTTTTTTTTTTTTTTTTGGGAACAGTTTTTTATGAGCCTGGATTTTTTTTTGAGGCGGCCACCCCCTCAAGCCGGGGGATTGGGGTTGCGTCTGAATCATCTCATGACACCACGTCAACTCATTTGATTATGTTAGGACCGCTTGACGTTGAGCGACGCTAAACAAATCAACGGCAGCTGATGAACAGAATCAATTTACTAGCAAAGAATGCACTTTTTGAAGTAGAGCTATTTTCCCACTTCATTAGACACCAAACTACCAACATTCAACTAAGTTTTGGGTGCCTTACATAATTAATAACACATTTGGTTGTTGAGCTGATGCCACATCTTCCCGAAATCACGTTTAATTTACGTTTTACATCTCCAGTGTAAGATGGAATAATAGTTTTATAATCCCAGTTTCATACTAGCTATTCACCTATTAATTCTGTAACAATTTTGACCGTTTTTAGGACGTCCCTCTTACACAAGGTTTCGTTAATAGAGCGACGCCTATCAGATTGGACCAGAGGATGAGGAAAAACCCAAACATGAGAGAAAAACTAGCTAATAATCCTTTTCAGACCATTCCAAGACCGAATCCATAAGAAAAGTATTTGTATGTGCGTAACCAATTTTGTCGAAACTGTCCAGCCTAAAATTATTAATCATTTTTCGTGATTCTTCCTTCGTTCGATCCCGGTTTTGACGCAGTTGTGCGAAAAAATCTCAAAAATGTTGAACATCATGAGGGAAAAAAGGAATTAAAATGGGAAATGCTGAAAAAACCGTGTATTTTTTTCCACAAATGTCGACGCAACTCAGTATATTTTTCAAGTGATTATCGTGATACTTATTTTTTTCTATTTCAATTTTAGTCTCGTTTGCAACAAATCTCAGAAATGTTGCTTTTGCTGACAGGAGGGGCTAATCTTTTCAACCTCTGCTCAAGTGAAAGTTCTGACCGGCTCATACCATCAGTTTATTTATTTATTTTTTATAATCATTTTTATTATTATTATTATTAATTTTTCTTGTCCAATTAAGATTTAGGTTCACAGTATTCAAAAGCATTTCACAACTTCCTATTTTCATTATGAAAACAGGGGTGGGGAGGTAATATTGATAAATCATTACATCTTCACTATTTTAATCCCATTTTTTCCCGCCCCAATTTTAGTCTAATAGTGTACCAAACCTAGGCAATTTTGAATTTTCGTTTATGGCGGAGGGGGGGGGGGGGTACTGGAGGAGATGGAAAATAGTAGAAGTTCCATACAGCTTATACTTTTTTGGTTCAATTAAGGATTCAGTCAAGTTTTTAATAATATTTCAGAACTTGCCAATTGCATTGTGGAAAGGGATGATGAAGGGGGTAACAATGATAAATCGTTACATAATCTATATTTTCTTCTGTTTTCAAGTACCTCGTGGACTTCAAAATCGATGTTGAGAGTGGGGATGGAAATTGATTTGTTGTCATTGATTTTCAAATATTTCTCAGAAGCCTAATTTCAGTTTTGTTAAATATTAGTGATGAGTGGTTAAATGTTAAGAAACAATTTTCTTATGCAGTAACATAGCTCATGGAAGACAGCTTCAACATTGCACTCATTCCCAGCTGTCCCGCATAGTCTCCACCGGCAATCTATCACAAATGGACAACATAAAGGGACAACGTAAAGTAGGTTTTCCTTTTTTTCCGTTATCTGCTTGAACTTTCCACATTCCCCACTTCACCATTCCAAGTTGACTACAAAACGGATCAGACCTCTCATTACACAAAATTTGTCATCATATAATGATGCTCCGGAAAGGTTCAAGTCGCCTGAGAATCAACGTCAATTCGATGGATTCACTCGAAAAAACTTCCAAATAAAAGTCGCGTTGGTTTTTAAGAAATAACAGTTGCTGAAACTTCCATGATTTCCAATGTGCAATGGTGCAGGACATGCAGTAACAAACAAAAATCTGCCAAAATCGTATTACTAGGTGTAAAAAATATCGACAGTATTGAGGAAATTATTATTTCTGGGTACCACATTGACCGAGAATGCTTCTCAAGTTGTCGTTATTTTCTACGCCTTCCATAGAAGTTAAATTCCAAATTTTGTTCCGTTAGGTTAAATACGGACGGAAACAGCTGACACCCTTCTCAGCTGCCCAGGAAGTAATGAAATAGCCAGTAAGTAGTTCCAAATATAACCGGCAACTGGCAAATGAACAAAAGCAAGCTAAATCAATAATTAGGTGTATTTAGTTATTTCAGATTGAATTTGTGATTTTTAAATGAACAGTTACATATTTTATTTTGATTTATTTTTCACGTTAATGAATTAATACAATTTCTGGAAAATATAAAAATACATCAGTTTCTTAAAACTTATTCAGGTGGATTGAAACGTTTTTTGTAAAGTGCCAACGGTTATCGTGGGGCACATACGTCCCAACATGTCAATCCAAATTATTCAACAAACACGGTCAGTCATCCAAAAGCTGAGGGCCAGATTTCTTCATGCCTTAGTTCTGTTCCTCCCTTTCCTTTTTTTTCAACGTATTCAAACAACTTAGGAGAAAATGTTTGAGACCTGTGATTATTGTTTGTTCGGAGTTACCCTCGTTTTCGATCCGCCATCCGATCTCCCCTCCGTTTCACTGCTCTTTGCTCTCTCTTCCGTCGCCAAAGTTTGCTGAGGGCCTCAGCTAATAATGTTCTAGAGCGATCCTTCCACAGATCCACACCTCCCACATTTCCGACTCAGTTCGCTCTGTTTGTCGACGATTGGGTCAACACTTCAGCTACAAACGGAGAGGATTCTTCACAGCCGACTGCTTCATTTATTGATTACTGCTTGTGCATAGTTTTCAAGTTGACTTGTCTACTGGACGGAACTTCTTTCGACAATTCATATTAAATCGCGAACAAAATACCGATTGTATAGGTACACAACACGCCGTGCAGGGTTCTGTTATTTGTCAACTCCTAATGGAAAGGATGTGTTCAGGGTTATTAAGAAGTTGGAGAAGATAAATGTATACTTTGAAGATGATAAAAAGTTACATAACCTATCAACCCAAATCGATTCGTGATGGTAGTTGGTTGGAACTGTGGGGTTAGCATTTACTGCCGAACGTGATCTTTGGTTTTTATGGTGCTGGAGTATCTGATTCCAATAATTCTTCTTTCTAAAGATGATTAATATTCATATAGATTAGTGAAATACTAGTATACATCCAATTACGAAACAAAGCCATGTACGTCGAGGACTTTAGGCAATAATTAAAACATTGAATTTCGTGTTCCTACTTAGGATTGGTTCAGCGATACCTTGGGGTGGACTTCATGGGTGTAGCCCCCATTACCACATGCCATGTGGACATTGTAAAGCACTAGCTTCTCCTCATTTACGCGTAGTTATTGCCAAGTGTGGGGGTTGCTTGAGTTAGATCGTGAAGTTCGCCCTGCTGTGGACCCTTGGCTAGGCTTTCCTCCTGCTGTCCCAAGTGCGTATATCCATGCACCAGTAAAGGCTGGTGGGCTTTTAATGCTGAGCCCATCTTAAAAGGTTTAGCATTGTCTCTCTCAGCCTGCATCCCATCCCAACGCCGCCAGTACCTACTAGCCTTTAGGAGCTCTAGCTGGTAGGTCATCCTCATTACTGCTGACCTTGATTTTGAAGGCGGCAGTTGTTGTATTGCGATCGAACAACTCCAACTGCTCCAAAACCTGAGCTGAAAGTATTAGTAACATCAATGCCATGCCCACGACTGTGTCGTGCAGGAAAAATGCTTCGGAGTTACTCGAGTAGAGCATCTCATCAGGAGTGCTCGGATTTCTTACCTTAACTGATGGCCATTTTATGAGGTAACGTCCTATCATCCCTCTCTTCATCCGTCCTTCATCTTCCTCAAGCTTCAAGATCGCTAGGGCTACCATCAAATGAGCCTTAGCGTCTTCCCCACTTTTATTCAATTTAGTTTTTTAGTTTTGAGGGAAGTTTAGTTTTAAAAAAACCGTTATAAATTCCAGCATATGGCATTATTATTTTCAGCTGTTCCGCTCCTTTACGAATATCACTGAACTGTGGATAATTATTAAAGGGGATATATGGTCAACATCTAAACGTAACATAATAGGTACCAATCTGCAAGGGAACAGGTACAATTGTTAAATGTGCCAAAAACTAATTTAAAACGTAGTCGATGGTATGTTACGTAAACTTGGCACATCGCACCTATAAAGAGGTTTTGTCTTGTCCACCCTATATGCCGTAATAAGAATTACGCATAAATATTTCAGCACGTTAGATAGATTAAGGAAATCAGCCATTAGGGCATTCAGCTGATCACTGATCTCCATAGCTTACAACTGACTTCTAGGCGTCCAAGGACAGATGTGTGACTTAGTCTTGAAAGTGACTCTGAGGGTGCCACTACTAGTCCCACAGTAGTGTACGAAAACAAAGCTGATATAAAAACGTATAGCTCACGAAGCTGTTCACGCGACACCTTGGGTATGCCTTAGCCTTTTACATCTTACGTTGGAGAGCCTTCCATTCATGCTGCCATTCAAATTTCAACTTTTTAAGATGACTAGGACAGAAAGCGTCATTACAGGTACGGACACACGCGACGAAGTTGTGGAAACCCATTTCAATAAAAACTGAGTAAGATAGAACTTTGTCTATTATTCCACTGAATAAAGAGTTACATAGTTATATCGATTTCGACGGTCAGGTCATCATCAGTTACAAACATGAACTTAATGTTTGTTACTTATAATGGCATAACCGTCGAAATCGATTTATCAGTGTAACTCTTTACTTTCGTGGAAATATAGGCAACGTTCTATCTTACTCCGTTTTTGTCCATCACAGGTTTTGGGAACTCAAGAGCTGGTTCTACTCATGATCTAGTTGCCCAATTTCTCTTGAATCTGGAGGGAAATCGGCGATAATGTCGTACACATTTTAATACGTTAATATCATTGGTGTTTCCGATATAAAATTAGCGACGGAGCTCGAGTAACCCATGTAAAGCCGTCGATGTGTATGGAAACGCGTCACATGTCAACACTATAAATCCTGGTAACGAGCTTAATTTCTACTTTTTTGTAGATTAAGAATAATAAATCATAGAAAAAGAAGAAGAAGATTAAGAAGAATGTAATAATATTTAAAACATTTAAATCACCTATGCATTCATGCTACAATTTGAGGTACCTATGTCCTACAGGCTATAGCCACACCTAATTTGCCAGACTTTTTTGTACTGAAAAAAGGGCATTTTAAACTGATTTTTTGTTAATATTTATCATCTTATGTTTGTTCAAATAACTAATTTGCCGCTCAGTTCATCACCAATTAACGGATGAATTCAATCATAATTATATGCCACACTCCTTTCTTATCAATTTTGTTTCGCAGCTGCGCTCATCGGGTGGAGCGACGGTCGAGGGGGATGTGAAGAAGTCGTGTCCGTCAGATGGGTGTTACTGTGCCTCTGGGAGCAGGATCGTGGGCCGCATGACTCGTGCAACCTTGATTCTCCGCTCGCAGAGCCAAGTTGAAGTCTGGTTATGCAACCAAGCTTCTATCGAGGCCCTCTCGCTTTGTATACCTACCTACCTAGTATCTACCAATCACCTATCGCCGACCCGCTTGGCCTGTCTTTTCGACCTTTATCGACAACCAAAGTAGGTAGTAGCTACTTACAGAGCTGTACTGATAAGCCAACTGAGCGTGGTAGCGCTCTTTACTACTAAGTATATATTACTATGTCACCGATGTTTTCTTATCTACCACTCCTTTCTTACCTCTGATTTTTACATGTGTGTGCGTGTGGGAAGTTATTGAACCGACTTTTCAACCATATCAACATAGAATATGAAAAATAACCTTCAGTAAACAAACTTAAACGTGGGAATCTTAACTTAGGAATAGGAATCCTGCTTTATGAAAAGTTCGCGATTTACGCTTTGAACAATATGAGACCCTTGTGCTTCATAAAACTGTTTTAAGTGCCTCAATTATTCCATAAAGGTTTATTATTTTATTCACTTCTACGTAAATCACTGATCTGTTTTTCAAACGTATGCCAGTGGTATATTATCTAATCTGGGTGATTAAATACCTTGCACTTTTATTCCGAATGCCTTAAAAGAGCTCTATTTATAATTCGCCTCCACAGATCGATTAGGAAACAAACTAGTCACAAAGGCCTTCAGCTGATCAGTGTGCACCTACCCTATTTAATTGCCTTCTAGATGTCCAAAGACAGTTGGTTTCTGTTAAATATAATTCCGTGAACACCAACCTTACTAGTCCCTTTGTAGG
Source organism: Creontiades dilutus (assembly GCA_031894815.1). Lineage (NCBI taxonomy): Eukaryota > Metazoa > Arthropoda > Insecta > Hemiptera > Miridae > Creontiades > Creontiades dilutus. Next base: position 1,909,035 of record JAVIWC010000667.1, read on the forward strand.
AAACAGTAGCTAATATCAAAACGTATAGCTCACAAAGCTCGGCACGTCAGACCAGGGTCACTTTATATCCTTGAACATGTTTCGTTGGAGAGTCCTTGGTTTACCTCAAATCATCACACTACCATCCAAATTTCAGCTTTACACGTAGACTAGTCCAAAACAGAGCCCTTGAGCTCAACCTTCGTCCGATTTCGGAAGCGCCACAGACCCTACCATCCAAATTTCAGGACATGGACATGGAATGTCAATACCTACAATGGTGCAATATACTGTATATGGACTTGAATCACAATTCTATTTGCAAAAGACGTAGAGAACTTGATTTCATAAGAAACTTTTGAGACAAAGTTTCTCAGCGATCAAATCAACTGACGCGATCCTCACATGATACTAGGCGACATTTACATACTACAATCCAAGCACTTTCTCATTCACATTCGTGTTTACGTTGAACTTTTACTTGAACTCAGAAACAATTAGATTCCATTCGTGATTTTGACCCAAGTTTTATTAACTTTGGTCCTGCAGTTTTGGTAAAAGCTCCGGACGGCAAACGGCAGTGACTGATCTTTCCTCGGCTGATTTCTCTTGATTCATTACTGAAAAATTATAAACCAAAATATATTATTACCATTATTTGAGAGTTCCTTAGAACAGATTAATGACTTTAGTCCATAAAGAGAGCTGGTGATACAAAATTCCACCAAACCAACCAGCACAATTCGTGACTTCTAATGCTCACGCGTAATGGATCATGCAGTCACGAAAAAATTCAGTTAATTATCATGAAATATTTGATGTTTTAGGATTGTTTCCGCCTCCCTTTTCTTGAAACTACCAACCTGAGCAAAAATCTGAACCTTTTATAGCTTCAGGGGTGCCCTACGTGTATTGCAGGGTTGTCACCTCAAATAACTGAAATACGTACAATTCAACGTTGAGCTTCAATCGTACTGTGTATATACATATGTAATTGTCTGTATATGCACAGTGTATGTTTATGACCATACAACCACACGTGAACACTACATGACCATTCAAACTACGGTAGTTTCCGAATAACATGCCCTTGAATTACTCCGAATTCTCTCCTCAAAATTTAATAGTCTTGAAACGGCGACTAGACTGCGTACCTTTAAGCTTATGAGGAATTCTTGGCTTAGCAAGACTTAACCCTCTGTATGATCTCCATTCAATGTATTGTATTCGATACGATGCATTGTTATTTATATCAATAATGACAATAAATCTTTTCGTAATAATTTTCAGGGTTCGATTTTTGTTAATTAATCTCCCAAAACCGAAAATAATCAATACCCTCACTACCCATGCCGCTAAAATGTGGCTGTGTTGCACAACTGGGACCTTTGTTGTTCTAGAATTCATTTGTTTTCAACTATTTATATCTAATTCAGGCTGGTCTGCTCGACCGCGGTAATAAAATAGGTGAGGGGTTCACACTCATTATTATCACATTAAAGTCCAGCTGAAGTCATGTTATTCATTCTCTCTTTCGTCTTCCAATATTTCTATAATAAGGTACCTATTTGCCTGTCATATCTGCAAACAATAAAAAAATAAATAAATGAAACACCTGCAGGCTCCGAATAAATTGTCAGTGTCCTTAGTTAACCGTAAAGAAATTACCCGCAGAGCTCGCACAGCCGATCGAGGATGCTCCGTAGCTCATGATTATTACTCAAATAAAATTACTGCAAGTTGCAGGACTATCAATTTCATCGCTGCTGAAAGATTGATTTTCAAATTGAAAAACTTATTATAAGTAATCCAAATTAGTAAGTTACGACTTGTTATCAAACGAAGATAGGACAATGTGTTCAAACCGTGACATTTTTCGTATTTACATAATTTTTATAGACATCATAACTTCTAAACGAAAAGGCCGATCCGTTTACTTTAATGTGTAATTTACAAGTACGTAATCAACCTAAATTATCAAAAAAATCGAATGGACAAGGATTTTGATATCATGATACCAATATCACCACTATTCTAATCCACCTTTATTCGAACTTTGGTAATTTAAACAAAACTCCTGTTGAGTCTTTACTATAGTAGCTACACATATACCGTAGCGGTTTTTTTAATGGTTTACCAACCATGAGGACTAACAATAAAAGGTAATATTTTATCAATAGTTCTCGAAGCGCAAATAATGACTTTTATAGGGAAAATGTTGATACCTTGCGTTAAATTATTCAATTTTTGTTGAAAATATAATGTAGATTATATAAGTTAGTAAAAATGTAGCTTTCTAATGTTGTAGGCATTTCAAAAGCCGGTCTGGTAATTTTCAAGTTTAATCGTAGCACACAAACAAACAAAACATAAAGCTTTGGTCTTCATATTATTAGTGCAGATCAGTATAGGTGATACATAGATACTGCATTCATTGAATTAATTTATATTGGAACGTACCTATAAAACATTTTGAATGTCCGTTAGTTTTAATAGGTACTTACAAGGGATTTGACATTCTCAATTTTGACAACCTTTGTCTTCTTACCGCGTTTTATATTCATAATAAGGATATATGGTAAAGATCTACATTAAGTAATTGCCTAACAAGGATCTAGATGTTAAAAAAGAAAAACTCACTTAAATTTAAATTTACGGCTCATAAGAATGCAGCACCAACATAATTGTGAATAGCCGGACAACTGAACAGATCTGTCAGGCAGTACATTGTAATATGTATAATCTTAATAGCAGAAATTTAATAATTTTGAACCAATTATCTGAATATCATTGTATTGGACGATAGTTTCCTGGTCCTGGAACCGCCCCTTCTGACCAATCGAATACTGACCCTCAGTCCCCACGTGCAATGCTGGTAGTTAATCGAACATAGTGTGACGTATATGGACAATAATAAGACATTTATCTAGAGTTTAAATACAATTATTACCTAGCGGATAGGTAGGTATTAACAGACAGAATTTTTGACTATTCTCAATGGTGTTGAAAATAACTACCTTTGATTACCTTAGTATTGAAACAAAGGAAGTTTATAATAACCTCAGTGAGTAGGTATGGTAATTTTTACTTCAACAAACCATAGGGTCTTAGAGAACTATTTGCTGTTAGTTGCAATACTGTAACTACCACAATGTCGAGCTGGTATGAAGGTGTTACCAAACCGTCGGCAAGGCGAAATCTCGTGGAATTCCTCTCAAAATATTCATAATTTGGAAAGGAGAAACTTTTACAAAACCGCATAATTTTTCAAAATTTCATTAATTTTGGTGTAATAACAAAGCTTGATCGATTATCGAGGCTCATTATTTCCATTAATGAATTGAAGGAGTTTTATAAGGCCCAATAGGTACACGTGAATGTCTGCGCCTGGTGGATACGTAGGTACTTCAATAATCAGGCCTATTAAAATAATGATAAAATGTAGTAAGTAGCTATTCTTAACGGAACTCAGAAACTATTTCCAACCAGAATGAAAACTCGATAACCGTAATACATACAATTTGGTATGATACAGAATTCAATTTCCACCAACCTTGAATACAGATGAAGAAATTGGTTACTGGGTTCTCGATGATGAAAGCTGTTCCCCCCGTAGAATTAAAATTTACTGCTGCTTAGAAAAAGAGATGATTTACTTTTGAAGAACTACGGTTAACAGGGTGGGGGTAATACAAATAATAATAGTGCTAGTTGAAAATGAATGGCCAAAAACACTTAGAAAAGTAACCAAATTATTAATTACATAAGTGCTCATGTTAACGTTGTAATAAGTTGAGGTGAACGCCTCATTTCCGTTAGATATTACCTATACCTACTGAAATGGACAGCTCAACTCGGAATTCCTCACCTCCTCTCTAATAGATGCTGTAAACAACATGTGTAAGGTAGTCCTTCGTTTCTTAGTTGTTAATGGAAGTTACTATCATTCGACAATATCGAGCTTTTATGATAATTATTTTGGGGATGTGATCAAATCGTTGCTGGGACAATACAGTGTGAGATTGTTAATCTTTCAAAACATGCTAGAATAGAATGAGAAACTGAACTTAATATTTTGTTTCGTAATGGTTCGATGTTTTGTACCATCCTTGGCTAACAAGCTGCTCAAAAATGTTTCCCGAAGCACAAATTTCGTTCAAAAACGGTTCGCAAGGATAGCAGAGGTTGGTAAATTGGAGTCGGTTTTCGATGCAGGAAAAACCTACCCCACTGGACAGTTATTTCTCCATAAAGTTTTTGGCTATAGGGGTGCAGTACTGTTTCAGGTAATTAATTATTTTTCATAAATACAATTTTTTTCATAAGCAGAAAAAAGTAGGTAGTATTTCTCGGAACAAGTTACCTACATTGAAGGACTGGGCGAGGACTGTTGGGCTATTAATTAAGTAGATCAATTGGAAATATACGGTGAGACAATCAAAACATTTAAGGCCATTTATTTCTTTGATTTATAATGTAGCATTAGAAGCGTTCTGTGAATCTTAAGAGTTCATAAGTGGATCAGGGGAACCTAAGGTAGGACTTACATAAAATGGCACAAGTATAAATCCTACCTATTCATATTTTGCAAGCCAATAGTGATAGTTAGCAAGATATTTTTCCAACGAGCAAACAACAATGGCAGAAGGTTTTTTCGATATAGTCCGTTCAGTTTTATATAGGTACGCAATAAATAATATTGTAAGAATTTGAAAATTACCCACCAATGTTAAATACTGATCATTTTGATAATACATTTTATCAACTAAAGCGAAATGAGAGCATTGAATAGTTCTTGTTTTTCCATGTAGGTGGTCGCTGTTTTGATCGACCTTAGGGCTCACATTTTGGGGGGTAAGACGTAACTTCAATCAGCTCAGCGTTTGGTGGGGTTAGTTTATCAGTAGGTGACTATTTACATTAAGGAAGAAATGTATCATCAAAAAGTTGAAATGCTGTAAATAATAACATAAAAGTAATTAAAATTTCGATATTATATAGGCTTCTTCGCAAATCATTAAGAAATTACAAAGCGAATCCTGTGGTACCAGATAAACTGCCTATAAAAGAAAGTTGATAAAATTAAATATCAATGGGCCGATCAATTTATGTAGTTTTGGCAGGTTTTTATATTCTTTGAACCAGCAATGTTTTATTACCTCCGATGACCAAGTGAAGACCAAGCAAAACTTTCAGAGAATATTTTAGAGCGACCGGAGCTGTGGTAAACATCGCAGTTTGGTAGCTATCAGAAAAGGATGTGGACGAAAGCGAGATTGGAGTGCCAAATGGTGGTACTCCAAAACTGAAATGTTCTGTTTTGCTTGTAATTTAGGAATCCGCCAAATTAGACGTTGCAGAGAAAGAAAAGAGCGTTACTTCAGTAAAGATTACGTTGGGAAATGTTCGTTTTAATAAGACGATCACGTCATTCAAAATACATGCAGGTCCGCTTACCAGGAGCCACTTTTCAAATTTGAGTTCCCAAGGATCTCGATGATGAATATGATGATCTAAAATCAACTATACCGTTTCGCCAGTCTCTTAACTACCCGCCCTCTTAGCAGAAGACTGTCTAATAATTGGGCAACAACTGAAAGATATAATAAATCCATAGAAGTTGTTAAGAGGAGGCTCAACATTGTAATTTAACATGTAGTAAACAATAAACTGTTGAAGAGTCGAGGGTTATGGGTTTTCCCCGGTCATGGCAGAAGGGATTGCCACACAGAATGGAAGGGAAGGGATTGCCATTGGGCATCCCACACGGGGTTCAGAACACCCGTATAAATAAGCACGGATCATCCCAGGGGGATCCATCCATATCCTCTCTCTTGATTCCGTCACTCTGCCCTAAACGTACTCTGCGCTTTTAAAATTTAGCACTAAATACAAAGGTGACTTAGCTGCTCTGCTTGTTCACCTATCTCTTGAGGACGTAACTGTTATACTTACTCCCTTAAATTTACAGAGTAATTGGGAACCCCTGCTCCTGCACAAACGTAAATATCAAAATTTAACTCTTCCAAATAATTTCACCCGCTCAAAATTCACATGTTCCAAATTTTGCAACTCAACACCAAATTTCCATCCGTTCCAATTAGATGTCCCCTTAAACTCACAACTTGAATATTCACACACCTCAACCTCCTGAACTAATATGGTCTGTCATTGTAGAGACGGAAAACATGTCATTATCGACTTCTGTGATATGGTCTGTCATTGGCGACTGTGATTTCAGTGGTCTGCGCGTTTGTACGACAGAGATGCAGAAGGAGCTACTAGCAAAGGTGATACCAAGTCCGAAATGCCACTTCCAAAAAGCGGGAAAGACGTCAAAGCAGAAACAGTTCACTATTATCAGGTATATGCAAACACGTTTTTAGCACCGAATTGGGCCTTGACCTAACTGCTCGATAGCAGCACAAAACGTGTCTTAGGATTGTTACAATGATTTCCGCACACAACGATGCTGTTGGTAGGGAAATGGAGATTCCGCAATTTTCATCCCCTAAAAACCGTTCACCTTTCGTAGGAAAGCTCTCAAATTATCTCACATTTTTATACCGCGATCTTATGTTCATTTACGAGACATTATACCATTGATGAGGAGTAATTAATGGTTAGCAAACAATTATGTGACACTGGAAATTCATTATTTCAACGTCTTAACACGTTTATACAGAAATGTCGTTCCTGTATATGTGTAAGTATGTTTCTTATTTCCATCCAATGGTATCAAGCATGAGCCATTGAACAAGCATATATTAGCTAAAGTAGTTGAAGATGCATTGGTGCGAAAACAAGACTTAGTCTGCAGGACAGTGTTTCTGAACGTATCTCATGCCTTCGATAAGGTTTGACAAAAAAGCAGATCGAGAGGGATGTCGCCTCACCAATTTTGTTCAATACTTCACTCTTACTCAACCAATAAATTGTTCACACTTAGGCACGGTCCATGCTAAAATTTACAAACCCTAGAAAACCTGACTTTAAATAGGTATATTTATGAAGATGGAACTTCATTAATTTTGGCGATGATTGATTTTTATTATTGTTATGGTGGTTCTGAAGGTACTCATCGATTCAAGAGATGCTCCCCACATCAGAGCGCAGACTGAATCTCTTACGTTCTTGGGAGGCCAGGAAGGGAGCAGAAGCATCTATGCCATTCCTGGAATCGACTACGCTAGCCACGGTGACATCTTTCCCTACAAGAGCACGGAAAAAGTTTCCATCAAGCATGAACTTTTCGAAAAATTCTTGACACACTCCCCGAAAGATAATCCTCCGTATATTGCCCAAGATGCACTCAGAGGTTTAAACAGTAATTTTATGTTTGCATGTATTATATTTTTCTCAACTTGATAGAAGTGTGTAATTAAAGTCTTTCTAATTGAGGTTGGGAAAAGAAGAACCACCCTTGGCTAGAGTTGTCGTCGGTACATCGGCAAACCACAGAAAACGTCCGCGTTACCGTTATCCCGTTTTACATGGGAACACGAATGAACCAGTCTAATATTGTATACTGGTGGAGATACTGCATACGGTGAGTTAAAACTCTACTATCAAAAGTTTTGAGTGGTAGAATTATTGTGGGAAGGCGGATGAGAAGGTTGGCACTGGTTGTGGAGTAGGGATACGTTTCACGATTACTCAAAACATTCTTTTCAGTTCGTGGGTTGAATTTCCGACTTTGGAGTATTCCGATAACTTACAGAGCTGGATGGAATTATAGATAGCTCCATATTTCGCTTCACAACCTCAAAACCCTCTAGAATGATGCCAAGATATCTTGAAAGCTTGAACAGTGAAGTGCTTACATCTTGAGAACTGTATTTCGTATCTACTACCTGTAAATACCGTATATCTGTCGATTTTACGGCATTATAAATTTGTCGCCTGAAGAAGCGTGTTAACTAAATATTGCTCCAAGCCTTTTATTTCCATTCTGGGGCTGAAGTAAAATTGAGTTTCTTTAGAAGGGCTAAGAAACATAAGGAAAGCTTCCCGAAAAAACGCACCAAGTTTGTTCGTAACTGCCAAAAATTGGAATTTAAACAAACGACATTTTCAACCGCTTTCAACAATTCCGCCTTAACAGGGGGACTTTCTTAGCGAGATGAGCTGGGACTACTATGGCACCCATCTGAAACGATTCGCTGTCCAAAATTGCTTGGAAACGAAACCCCATTTGTATATGTCAGTATAAACTTCGAAAAACGTTGGTTTGCGGACTTTATGATACGTTTTTGCCTCTTAGCATATGTGCGTGTATAGGCAATCGAGCTGCACAGATATTCGGACCAACTTGACCCCAAATGTAGCCCACCCCGAAAAGAATGGATTTTCAAAACAATTCTAATGCCTTTTAGGGCTCATGCGCCGAACGGATATCGGACAATACAGATCAGAATCTACTCACCTCGAACGGTAAAGTGTTTAAATTTGAGTGGGTTTAAACAAAGTAAGCAATACGATTAGAAAATGTCATTTTTGGTAATAATAAACCGAGAGTAATCTTAATTAAACGTGAAAAAAATCTTAATCTCAAACAGTGAAAAAAAAAAAACATGTAAATATGCAAAAACATGGATACAAAACCATGTCACGTCATTTAGAAACCAAACACTGAAACCGAATGAATAAGAGACAAAATCAGATATCGCCATGCTTGAAGTTTTTTTGTGAAGGGGTTACAAAACCTTCAAGGTGCTGTTTCTGTTCGTGAGGTCAAAAGCTGCCAATAACAATCCCCGTTTATTTCCCATTGAAATAGTGAACTTTTAACAATGTGCGCCACCTTATGGAAGAAGCGGAAATTTGTCAACTTTTCGATTCCAATGAACGGTAAATATATCATGCCGATCATTGATCATCAAACGCGGTGATCATAGTAGCAAAGCTCAAAAAAACGTCTACCAGTTAGTTAACAAAAGTTGTAAATTTTACGTGAAGTAACACTCATATATAGTACACTTGTCAAACGCAATCAGTAATTTAAGCCAAGTTCTTGGAAAAAATGAACAAAACATTGCTTGTGTTGGCGCTTGGGAATCTTGACTTGAGGCCCTGGCTCTTTATCAAAACGTTGTGTTTCATTCTGCTTTTCTATCTTTTCAAGCATTAGACATTTGAATTGCATCTCTTCATTTGAATCTCTTTTAGTTAGGTACTTTACTCCTTATCTGGTATTTTCCAGCATATTGTAATTTATTCTCAGTATTGTTTACAGTTGAACACTTGCATAATCGAACGTCAGGTCGGCTCAATTCAAACAAGATTGAGGTTCAGCTTTGTAATTTCTTTGTGGTTCACTAAGATAGGTGCCCTTCCATTTTTTTTTTTTTTTTTTTTTCGATATATCTGTTTTCCTTATTTTATTGAATCGATTGTTTTATTTTTCTGGTGAGCGTTCACCAAGATATTTGAATTGGTAAGAAAAACAATAACCATTCATTCTTTTAGTCATTAGGTGCTCTCTTCAGTGGAAATTTGGCATTACGGCAACTGTTACAGGGTGGAGAATTTGGGTACGCCAGCTGTCATCCTCCGGGAACGGCACTGGAGGATCTTCAGCCTCAGCGGGACGCTGGAAACGGTTCGAGGCCGCGGAGTGGTCGGCCAGGAGCCTGTCCTTTCCCCCACCTCCCCCGCCTTCCAGTACTCTTCCCACGTCAGCCTTCAATCGCCCAACGGCCACATGTGGGGTACATTCAGGATGGAACGCCAGGACGGCTACATGTTCGACGTCAGGATACCGCCCTTCTCCTTGGAAAGCAAGGGTGAACAGGAGCCTAACTAATCTTTATAAATTTCAGAATTATCTCCAAAATAATCGATTTCCTCATTAAAAGGTTCTTACTGATGCTTTTACCTTTAAAAATAATGAACCGATTACTATTGCCTTCGAATCAACGCAGATTGATAACGAAAGACCAGACAAAGTTTTTAGTTCAGTCTCACAAGGTTTTGCCGTTGTTTTCTGGCTAAAAACACGAACATAATTACTGCATCAGAAATTATTCTGCACCCTGGAAATCATGAGGAAACTAGTGATAGATTTGAAATTTGGTGTTACGACTAATTCTAATTATTCCAAGAACAGGACAAGTTTGTAAAAGAGGTGTTGAATGTAGTAAAATATTGAAACCGCCCATTTTATATTTCTGGAATTGTTTGCAGTGATCCGAAAATACAAAGACAGTCTTGATTTTAATTTCCATGTTATTCCATAAATTCTCTTCAGATTTACACTTTCATTATTTTTGTATTAGTGAGTTTGAAGTTTTCATGCGAATACGTACAAATAGGAAGGATTAAATCACCATTATTGGCTGTAGTATTTTTGAATTTATAGAATATTTGGCTGAAGACAGTTGATTGAAATCAGTCATTGAAGAATTTCAAACTAAAACGGACACCTCCCGGATCAAATGTTAGGGTTTCTTCAATCGACTTAGTGCTGTTCCCATGGGGCTTTTGGTGTGCAGCCGGGATAAAGTGGTACCATCTTTACTTTTTTCAACCTCGCACTCGCTTACCTTGCTTTCAATGTTGCTTATAGGTCACGTGGTAGTTAGTTAGACCTGGTAGCAAACAGCACATATGCGTATGTTGATATTTTTATGTCTAATTTTCGATAGACTGTTTCTAACCCCCCTTCCTCCGCACCGATTACTTGTAATTTGTACGGCAATGCATTAACGTCAGTTTTATAAATACCAGCTTAAAGACGTTAGGCGATGCACCACTTGGCAGACGTTCATGATAATGTAGGCAGTTATTTAGGGGCGGATTATAATAGTGATTTTCTTCAAGGCTCCCTCAAGATCCCCAGTGCCTCGCAAGATCAGAAAAGAAGGCGAATATAAAATTTTATCCTTGAAACCCACCCTGCTGCGACACACCCTTGAGAAATTCTCTTGTTCTCGTTTACTGCCCTCCAACCCTCAACCCCTCCCTTTTCCACTTTTATCCCGTCAAGACGAGAAATAATGAAACTCCAAAAACCTCCTTTATCCACCCTCTGTGTTCTTTATGCCTCGTGCGCTCTCTCTCTCTCTCTCTCTTTCTCTTCTTTCCACCCCTTCCGCTTCTCTCTTATACTACGACGCTTTTTCCTTCTTTTTCTCCCTTGAAGATGGTCACGGGAGAGGAAGATGAGGAGCCGTAATAAGACGGGGACCTGCTCCCGCATGATAAGACGGAAGGCGCTGGGCGTGACTCTGAATAATACTCGAGAGACTCTTGGGGGGTTGAGATGATCTTGGCTGAGGAACAAGGAATTTTCGCCGGCCTTAAAGAGGACACCTTGTGTATTCTTATAAGAACAAGAGCTGATGTTCAAGGTTTCATCAAGCACAAAAACGGCAAAAAACAGATTTATCCAGGGCCTCAATACGACTATTGAGCATTGAGATATACAACGAACGAGAAAGAGGGGGGGAGAGAGAGAGAGAGAGAGAGAGAGAAGAGAGAGAGAGAGAGAGAGAGAGAGAGAGAGAGAGAGAGAGAGAGAGAGAGAGAGAGAGAGAGAGAGAGAGAGAGAGAGAGAGATGTATTCATAGCTATAATAAACCAATGTCTGTATCTGTCGTTTTCAGTGGAAAACCTCTAACCGAACTGATTTTCTTACGGACGTTCTAACTTAATTTACTTAAACTTCGAAAAACAGTCAAATATTCCCATGGGACATGATTCACAGACATCACCGCTTTCATGGTGGAAGAATCACACGTATTGCAGTTCGGCCGCGGTAACTCGATAGCCGGTACAATAATTGTACGATCGACTTGTAATTAATATGAGATGATTAAACCGTCTTTACGAGATTACCCTCCAATTTGAACTTCGTCGGACCACTAGAACCAGAGAAAAAGATGCTTGGAAAATTATGATGTCTTACGTTCGCACGTGCGCAGTGTGAAAAATTGAATTTTTAAGCGATGAATTTTATAAGGGTACAATCATACCCTCTCTGCAAAATCCCTGAAACGTTTAACAAAATCAGATGAAAGCTGTGAAAATTAGCCGTTTTACCTAGGGAGACACGACTGACATACACATACAAACAAAAATAAATTAAACAAAAGTTGTTCAAAATAGTCTAAACGTAAAATTTGAGTGGGAATTTGAAAAAAAAGTGTGAATTCAATTTTTTTGGAATTATAACTATAAAATATTTTACATCCCGAAAGTGAAAACAATTTTTCCGCTAAGAAGCAAAAACACATATTTTTAACTATCTTTGGTCATATGTTTTTGAGACCCCTCTTTCTCAATGTTTGGACCCTATGAAATGAAAATTGAATGATCTGGTTGGATAACAAAATTGAAGTAGAAATCAGAAAAAGAAATTTATTTTTCAAAATAATTTGTATGACGAAGTCATCCTTTTGTCTGATCAATACAAAATTGACAAAATACTCAAGAGACTCTGCAGCAAAATTCATTGAAAGAACCCTGACAGTAACTTCCTTCCTGCCAATCCAAGGTGCTGAAACATGGAATGGAGGTTCTTTTACAGATGCTCCAGTACAATTTGTAGAGAAGCACTGGTCAGATGCAAAACATCCGTGGCGGATCATTTCCTGATGGTGTTGAAATTGGAAACGGACGGCTTTTGTGACATTTTGAACACAATTGCAAGTGAGGGAGAGAGAGAGCTAAGCAAAGCCGGAGTGGAAAAATCACTGGAAAAAAATTTTGTTTTTCAACGGCTCACTTTTCTTCTTCTTAGAGCCAAAAATCTTGTTTATTCCATTATTCGGTTGACTATAAAAAATGACATCTGTTGCTCACAAGCATTATAAAATCATATATCAGCAGCTAACCGAATCCATCAGTTCCGCATTCTATGGTTTGCTTCAATTACTACTATAAAAACTACCTAAGAGTCCAAAATTTGTGAAATCTGAATGTTCCCATGTTCAACTGTGGAGTTTCATTGTTATGTCGTTCAATTTAAAAATTTTCGCTGCACCATTTTCTCGCGCGTTATCCTTCAGGAGTCTCTTCATCTTTGCGTAAGTAAATCTTCGATCCACCTCCCAAATTCCCCAAGCAAGATGGCGAGAGGCGGAAAAGAAGTTTTTCGCAAGATTAAACGACTGTTGTCTTAGGTTTACTTCCCTTTATTACACACCCTTTCCTCCCACCACCTGCCAGCAAACCCACCAACTTCATCGTATATTCTGCTACCCCCGAGAAACTTTGTTATTATCGTTCTGAGCGCGGAAAGCCTTGAATGTGCCTTCAGAAGAAATTTACATGAAGTTGGCGTGATGAGCGCCGAGCAATAAGTTTTTTCCCTTTATATTACTCCTTCCGTTTTCGTCTCTCCGAGTTTTCTTAAAACCTGGAAAACCAAGTGGGACGGCATAATATGAGTTTATTATTTTTCTGGAGGCCCCAAAATATATATAATATTGTCAGCAACTCCTGTTCTATTCCAATGTACTTTCTCGTACTCTCGCCTAGTTTACACGTATTTAAGTACTAGGTATTTACAAAACCTCAGGCATAAAAATGACCTGTGATAATCAACGTTGTCTGTTCATCTACACCCTCTCAAGTTTCACAACTCGAATACAGTATTACTTTCCAAACGTTTCAGGAGGCTACGAAAAACAGATCTATCGTAAGGTTTATGAGGCGAGACGATGGAAAAAAACAAGATCGCTTAAATAGTAAATTTCTTGGTGTTTAACTTTTCTTTAAAATATATTCAATCGCCCAAATAATTCAAATGAAATTCAAGGAACAAGATTTTTAAAATCAAGGAGTGGAAGAATGTATGAAGACTGCCTGTCTCTAGAACAGCGTTTTGGCTATAAAGGCTTGATAACGAAAATTCATTTTATCTGAATGGGTTTCTATCGCGTTAGCAGGGTATCCACTACATGTTCGTTATTATTGTTTGTTGATATTGTGTTGAGTCACGACTCCACGGCCGGTGAGCCTTCTTTACTCTAAATCAAATCATCGCTTCATTCTGGTTTCAGAAATCAGTTACAGATTAAGACTAGTAAGTGCCTACAAGGTCATACGCTGTCTTGGGAGAGAGTTGTCCCTTGCTGCAGATTCTACTATCCTCTTTGCTTTGGAGTTAAGGTGTCGACAATCACACCCATTCAAGATGCACAGAGATCCTCTTTTATCGCCCCATACGATTGCACGGAATACGTCAGGAACCTTTGAGGCCATTAAATTGAAGTGCAAAATTTTCTTAGTTTCCACATTTCTGTTTAAAACAAAAACATTAGAGAGCATCTATTTAAAGTTAATTACTGAAACACGGTATGTTTCAGCCGTTAACAGAATGTTCAAGGACAAAGAATAAGCTTATAAGGTTAGATCTTAAAAAACATCACAGCTGTTGATTCGGAGTTAGTTACGGTTTTTTTTCATAAGAGAAATAGTTATTTAACCGATCGCAATTAAACTTATGTGGCACCATCGTACTGCCACTAGCCCCCTTTCTTCCTGTTCATATGTGACGAAGTCAAGAGAGACCTGCGACCTCCTGAATTCGGTACCGCGACAGAGTTTCGTCATCTCAGCTCGAATGAATATCGGACCAGCAATTAATCTTTGTTTCAGCTAACTTTCTAAAAATGTCAATAGTTTCGATAAGATTCACGTCAGTCATAAATGTTCTTGATTTTAGACAGCATTTCATCAATAGCACCCATAGAAATCCAGTAAATGTTAATAAAGTAGTAAGAACACCCCTCCTCCCACCGCAAAATACAAGTACCGGACTTATTTTGATCTACAACTTAATGTAATGAACTGTGTGTTGGAGTTCAGTTTTTTAGGATTTTGAATACTGTTTTTGAATTTTCTGACCGTCTGTCTCTTCGTTGTACAACATTGATCAATTCCAGAAACAAAAAAGTTGAGTGTGGTTGGAGGGTTTATCCCCATCGAGATCCAAACGCTCTTCTGCGTAGTGCCGTAATCCTACACTTTACTCCAAGAACCCCTGGGGATGACACAAGTTCGTACTAAAAACTTTTGGGGTGAAAAAATGACGGGTGCTTACGTTGGACGGCAGGAGGGTTCTGGGACCAAAAAGCGTTTATCAACGTCAGGTAATCCGCAGAGCGTGCCCTTTGTTGGAAACCCTAAATAAAGAGGCGTCCTGTTTTGAGGTGTAAAAGGCTCTTAGTTGCGAGAGGCTGGTTTCCGATCACCCCTCAATTCCTGTATATATATATTTGTTAAGTTTACCCTCCAATCAATCTATTAGGGTCTTCATAAAAAATGGGGAAAAAAGTGATTGACTCACCTATTCAGTAGCATGGGTAAGGTATCCGCTATTGAGTGTCAGAAAATAAGAATAAGTCCGTGTACAGCACGACCAAACGTGAAGAATGTGAGAATGAACGTTTGGAGGGTGCATTTTTTGTGTATAGGAAGTGCGAGAGAAAATTATTAATGGCTACTCAAGTGTGACTTAGTTAGACAAACGGACATGTTTGCCAATTATTTGCAATAATTACACATTATTATATACCGAAATTCATCACATGAAAATTATTACCAGATTGAGTGTTTAACGTAGACAGCTAATTACCAAATAACAAAATTCCAAGGGCCCATTATTGAGATACGCAAATAACAAAATTCCATTTCCAAAAAGGAAATTTTCATCAAAGATGAACATTTTTCGCAAAGTGAAATTTTTCAAAAAAACGCTTGGCGTGACCACAAATAAAAACGTGTAGTTCGTTTTAACGTAAGTTGGTAGGTGACGTACGAAAACTGATTTTTCTCGATTTCAATTAATGTTTTCCGGCATTCAACCAAGGTTCGAATTGGGCGTTAAATTTCCTGTAAGAAAATTTTGTTTCCAAAATGATTGTGATAAATGTGTAAAAAAAATTTTGGAAACAAAATGAACCTCTTCTTACAGGAAATTTAACGCCTAATTCGAACCTGCGGTTGAATACCGGAAAACTTATTGAGATATATATTCATACATGTTAAAGAAAGGCAACGTAAAAATGGTTGAGAAAATGATAAAATAAAAGATTTAAAAAAACTTTGCGAAAAATGTTCATCTTTGTTATAGATAGAAATTTAAATTGATACATTTAAACATTTTTTGGTATTCAGCAACGCGCGATTTATTAAATATAATCCTTATACATGTAAAGAAAGACAACGTAAAAAATAAAATTATAAAATAAAAGATTTAAAAAAAAGTTATAGATAAAACATTATACATTTAAACAGGTATTCAGCGCGAAACATCCTTATCAAAATACAACCATACCTACATCATAAACTAAGAAATGAGATGAAATTACTATCAGCTGGTCGTATTATGCAATCATTCTCCCTCATTTTGTATTATTCAAAAATGGAGAATGAAGTATAAACCATTTCAAATTCCGACGACCTAGCCGGTGTCTATAATTTTGCTGTCTTTGCTGATCCGCAACATTTCCTGTGTGATATTAGATCAGATTGCTGGAATGCATTAAAAACGCCAATATGGGGAATAACGTTTTCCTCAATCATCACACTACCTTTTGAACAGATCGGTAGAATGAAATTGGTGACAGATTTCCTTTGGCCTATTTGCTGAATAACTTCTGATAGATTCACATACAGAGAAGTTCATTTAGGTGAAGTTCCTAATATGTCAATATTTCATCAGAGACCCTAGGAGGACTAGACTTCGGTAACCCCCTTAACATCCAGCCTCGCCAGATCCTGCAGGTAGGCACTCTCATACCCATCGATGCTGCCTACCTGCTCCCCGAGCCACAATACTTCAATCTTTAAGTCTGAGAGAAGAATTGACAGACATTCAACTCTTTTTATACCTATTAAGAGCTTAATCAGTAGTAACATACCTCTTTGTTGAGATTTTGAAGTACCAGACTGCATGGATAGTTTTGCCCAGTCGTCCCTCATGTCAAATTTCCCACCGAACACCACGAAAACAATTTAATCTTGTAACATTTCAGTTGCCCTTAATTTGTACCCATTTTTTGTACCGTGTTAACATGTTTTTAAATCGGTGTTGTACCAGTATGTGCCAAAGTGAAACACCAGCTTTCTATTTCTTGTTTAAGGACCGCCTCTATAGCTCTCTCTTCTAATGCCATTTGTTATACGCCTTCGGATTGTCTGTACTTCACGAATATCTTGCTTCTTTGTACTTTTTGAATTAAGATTTCGATTTTAGGCAGAGAAAGCTGATCTATTGTCAGCCCAGAGTTAATACTTACTTTATAGTGTCCACTGATTATAATATATTCACTCCGCTCCTTCGAGGTGTACCGTATGGGAAATAATCGACTGGTTCGATCATGAATCTTCATCATTGGAAACTACATTTAAACTAATAATTCCTAAAGGTTTACTTTTCTCGTTGAAATGTGATGAAAATGTTTTATCAAAAGGTTTCAACTCGCCAAAGGCAAAATGTTTCTGGTAAAGCGGAAATGGTAAGGCTGTAGATCCACTTCCAATTTACAATCAAAACTATTTATTTCAACATTTGTGGTGTATGGATTGGCTCGCCGATTTTCCCATACACGAAATAACGATTGAGCTACCAAATCATTTTATTAAAATTTTTAGTAACATAACTGTGTTTATTTGAAGATTTATTAGAGTAACCCATATTGTCTGAACACCCTTTTCAAGCGATTTCCTTTACAAACATCACATGCCCCATCCTTATGCCAACAACCTTTCGGATGGTAGTCTCCACAGATTTGACATCTCGACGTCTCCTTGACGCCTTCTCCGGCCCTGGTGGGGTCGTTGGAATTTCGATTATCAGGCTCCGCTTTCACAAACACAGCCGTTGGTACCGCCAAGGCATACTGATTTGCCGCCGCCTCCATTCCAGAAGCTATCTTCATGGCTTTATCTAACTCGAGCGTTAACCTGTCCTCCTCGAAAAGTCTGTCTTTTACCGGCCCCTCGGAGGGTCCCGAAGCAAATCTATCACGTAATCGTTCGTCCAAATCTTTGAACAGAAATGGTCCTCCAGACCTTCTGTGGGACATTTGATATCTGACGAGGGCGCCGCTGATCTGGTGAGTTAGCCTGAAGGCTCTGTCATCATCAACATAGAAAGTGGAAATTTTAATGATTTCATGATGATTTGGGGTAAACCAAAGGCTTTCCAACGTAACATGTGAAAAGATGGTGATTGAACCATGGTATCTCGTTCAGAGCTTCGTGAGCTTCAAGTTTTGATATCAGCTTTTGTTTCTTATGAAAGGATTAGTAAGTTATCACGAACTACGAAGTAATTAATACGAAGTCATCCAACTTTCTTTGGGCATCTAGAAGTCAATTCCAAAGTAGGAAGATAAGGTACCAGCTGAAGGTCCTTGTGCTTCATTTCGTCCTTTATCGACCTAATGTGCTGAAACATAAATGGGGCTATTATATGGCATCTTGGGTGGACAAGACATGATATGTAGGCACGAGTCGCCCAGTTAAGGTAATGTAACGCTGACTACGTGTAATGTACATAGATCAGTAACTTAAGAACTTGAGATGTAATAAACCTCTGTGTAATAAATGAACGAGTTGTGGTCTAGTCTTGTAATAAACGATTTCTTATCTTGTAATGATACCAAACCAGAGAGTTATATTCACATAATAGTTTAAATTTAGGTTTACAAGGTAGCTTGAACCTAGTAATGTCTGATGCTCTGCTCAAAACTGAGTCAAAAGCCTTACTTGGGGATTGCCACTACTGGATTAAGGATTCAATTAAGTTTGATCATGAACGCACGTACTGTATTGAATTTTGCACATACAAGAACTTACTCCCCTGCTCCCAAAGGTCCAAATGTGTGGCCTGGGAACTCTGAATGACGATGACGAAGAATTAAAATGACTCAGCAACAGTAGAAAGAATGTATCGGGTACCAATGATCATTGAGTGAGTACCGAGATAGCTCACGTTTTGAAGGGGTAACTTTTTACGGAATTATTACTTACCTGAAGAATTAAATATCGTGCTCTCAGCGAGTGAAGAAATCCATAAGAATTTTTACTCAATGATCATAAAGATCGTTATTATTTAATATTCAAAATCACGTAAATTAAAACTGAAGGGTAATTGTTTCAAGCTCTTTTACGATGAATGCTGGAAATGATATCATATAACCTCCATTGGATTGTCTACTAATTATTCATTAGGCGTCCAATGACAGGTATCAGTGAACGTCAAATCCCTACCAGGTACCTGTAAATTCACAAATGCACATGCACATCGTTCATTCTCATTCACGTTCATCCTGAGAAGAGAATAAGAAACCAAGATCTGGATTCAACTCCATTAATCATATGTTGACTGTTTGTTGCGAGGTTTTCATCTGTTTCATTCATTCATTCTATTCATTTTCATTCGTGATGTAATTACCTAGTTGAACGTTTTAGCTGAATAAAGCCTTATTTCCAAAAGGTTATTAGTTATTTCATTGCAATTTATTCAGCTAAAATCATGGAAAAAATATTAAAACCATCTCGCTTTGACATTGATCCTGAATCACCCATGGCTTCTAAGGAATGGAACCACTGGCTTCGTACCCTGGGAGATTTCATTGAAGAATCAAATATTACCGACGACAGGAAGAAACTCAAGGTACTGACTCGTTTCATTTCCTGTTCCGTATTTGAGTACATTTCTGATTGTGATACGTACGATACTGCACTAGCTGCATTGAAAAACGTTTTCGATAAGTCAAAAGGCGAAGTATTCTCGCGGTTTCTATTAGCTTCGCGTAAACAACAGGCAGGAGAATCGATTGACCAATTTTACCAAGCTTTGAAGGTACTAGGTAAAGATTGCAATTTTCGAGCTGTGTCTGCTGTAACTAATAAGGACGATTGCATTAGAGATGCCTTCATTAGTGGTTTAGCATCCCCAGAAATGCGCCAGCGACTCTTAGAAAATCAAACACTGACTTTGGCGGAGGCCTTAACCACTTCTAAAGCAATAGAATCCGGTATAAAGCATGCCCAATTTTACAAGATGGGTAACAACACCGTGCTTAATGCCGCTACTACTTCTTCTTGTACCACTGGATCGGACAATCGTAACGGGACGTCTGCTGCCGCTTCTGCTGCTTACAACTTCAAATGCTATTTTTGCGGTTCCTCTAGAAAGCACTACCGAAACGATTGTCCAGCTAGAGATGCCATCTGTACTTCATGTAATAAAAAAGGACATTACTCTAAGGTTTGCCAATCACGTAAACTCAATAATAAAAATAATAATAAAACATCGTCTGCATTGATGGGTTCTGATGATGATGTTGATGATGCAACCACTGCGGTTATTATAGCTGCTAACCCTGGCCTCCTATCTAAAGCTGTGGTTCAAGTAATGATAGATAATGTAAGAGCTAAATGTTTGATAGACACTGGAAGTTCTAACAGTTATATAAATGAAGCATTTGTGCGCGATCATGATTTCAACATAAACAAATCTACACTACATAACAAGGTTTCCATGGCCTCTACCTCCTTATCTTCCGAAATCAAAGGATTCGTAGTAGCAAACTTAACCCTCATGGAGCACCAATACAAAAATCTCAAATTATCTATACTCAACAACCTATGTGCTGATATTCTTATAGGTCATGATGTTCTGAAACAACATTCAAAATTAAACGTCTCTTTTGGGGGACAAAAACCACCATTGAAAATTTGTAGTGTCGCTCAGGCTCACGTTGAGCCCATTCAGCTTTTTACCAATCTTTCTCCGGATATACGACCGATTGCAACAAAATCTAGACGTCATTCGAGTGAAGATTCTCAATTTATTGCTAAGGAAATCAAGAAGTTACTATCTGAGGGTGTCATAGAAGAAAGCTCATCTCCATGGCGCGCTCAGGTACTAGTTGTCAAAAACGACCACCACAAAAAACGCATGGTGATTGATTATTCACAAACGATAAATAAATTTACTATGTTAGATGCTTATCCTATACCTAATATCGAAAAAATGATTTCTGAAATTGCTAAATATTCCCATTTCAGTACTCTCGATCTAAAGAGTGCATATCACCAGTGCCCCATTCCTGAGAAGGACAGAATTTTCACAGCCTTCGAAGCTGGCGGGTGCCTATATCAGTTCCGGGTTATCGCGTTTGGTTTAACCAATGGGGTCTCTGGGTTCCAGAGATTCATTGACAGAATTATCAAAGCTGAAAATCTTATGGGAGTTTACGCTTACATTGATGACGTCATAGTCTGTGGCAATAATAAAATCGAACACGATAGAAATTTGAATTGTTTTCTAGCTGCTACAAAAAAATACGGTTTAACTCTAAACGAAGATAAATGCCAATACTCGAGAAATTCCATATCAATTCTTGGACACTTGATATTCAATCATACCATTCGCCCGGACCCCGAGAGAATGAAATCACTCCTTGAATTCCCTCCTCCAAAGGATGGAAAATCACTTAAGAGAGTTTTAGGAATGTTAGCCTATTATTCTAAATGGATTAGAGGATTTTCTGCCAAGATCCGTCCTTTGGTCGAATGTACTAGATTTCCTATGCCACGATCTGCCATCGACTGTTTCTCCCGCTTGAAAAAGGACATAGCTGATGCATCTGTTGCCATTGTAGAAGAGGGCGTGCCATTAATTGTTGAGACTGACGCTTCTGATTTGGCTCTGGCGGCTACTCTTTCTCAGCGACATCGCCCTATTGCTTTCTTTTCCAGAACTCTAACAGCTAGCGAGAAAAACCATTCATCAATTGAGAAAGAAGCCAGTGCGATTGTTGAATGTCTCAGAAAGTGGAAGCATTTCTTGATTGGTAGACACTTCACCATTATCACAGACCAAGAAGCATTATCATATATTTTTGATACCAAGCATTCAAGTAAGATTAAAAATGACAAGATTCTACGCTGGAAATTAGAATTATCTAGCTATAGCTTCGATATCACTTATCGCTCAGGAAAAGAAAATGTTGTTGCCGATACTCTTTCTCGGATATGTGGAGCCACGAATAGCACTAAACTCTTTGAACTTCACGAGTCTTTGTGTCATCCGGGTGTGACTAGATTCTTCCACTGGATACGCAGTCAGAACTTACCATACAGCCTTGACGAAGTTCGAAAAATTCTAGAAAATTGCCCTTTATGTGCTGAAGTCAAGCCACGATTTTTCAAGAAGCCACCTGGAACTCTGATTAAAGCTACACAACCTTTCGAACGTGTTAGCGTGGATTTTAAGGGTCCCCTCCCTTCAAATAACGGAAAGCCGTACCTTCTGACCATAATAGACGAATTTTCACGCTTTCCTTTCGCATTTCCATGCAAGGATATGAGCTCCTCCACAGTCATGAAGTGCTTTACTAAACTTTTCACCACTTTTGGTATGCCAGCCTATGTCCACTCTGACAGGGGAATGTCATTTCTTTCTCGTGAGGTGACTAATTTTCTTCATTCAAGAGGAACAGCAACGAGTCACTCTTCCCCTCATCACCCTGAAGGCAATGGGCAAGTGGAAAAATTTAACGATACAATCTGGAAAGCAGTCACTCTCGCCCTCAGAAGCAGGAACCTGAAACCCAATCAATGGGAGATTGTCCTTCCCGATGCATTACACTCTGTGCGGTCACTGCTATGCACTAGTACAAACTGTACTCCTCATGAAAGGATGTTCATACACAATCGCAGATCTTCAAATGGAAGTGCTCTCCCTTCATGGCTAAGCACCCCTGGACCCGTCTTACTGAAGAGGTTCGATCGTACGAATAAATATCAACCACTTGTTGAGCAAGTGGAGTTGCTGGAGTCCAATCCAGAATATGCCATAATTCGCCACGAAAATGGAAGGGAGTCAACAGTGGCTCTTCAGCACCTGGCGCCACGTGGCAATCCAAGCTTATTGGATCATGAGGTCGACCCCCTTCAAATCCGCGATTCGAATACATTGAATTATTCTGTGCCAAATCTGGATGAGGGTCAGCAAGTTAGTGAACAGGCTCCTACAGTTGGCTCTCCTCACAACTCGATGAATCTGGATACCCCCAGCTCTCCTAGACCCCAGAGGAATCGTCGTCCCCCATCTCGCCTTGCAGACTACGTCTTGTATTAAAAGGAGGGGTGAATGAGATGATTCAACTCCATTAATCATATGTTGACTGTTTGTTGCGAGGTTTTCATCTGTTTCATTCATTCATTCTATTCATTTTCATTCGTGATGTAATTACCTAGTTGAACGTTTTAGCTGAATAAAGCCTTATTTCCAAAAGGTTATTAGTTAACAATTTATGGTTTCTTCATTAATTTCATCTAGTTTTGTTGTTTAAAAAATGTCTACCTCATTTTTTTGTCTAAGTAGTTGTGCAATAAACCTCAGAAATGTTGAATTATCCTTGGAATCGCATCCGATTTTAGTGTATCTTTTTTGTTCGATTAAGAACTTAGGTCTAGTTTTGAAACATATTGCAGATTTTTCGAATTTAGTTATGGAAGAGCAAATAACGATAAATCCTTGAACCTATTCAATTTTCTCTATTTTCATCACTTTTTTCGATCCTGCTATTCGCCTTACAAATCTCTCTTGTACAATAAACCGCATAAATTTTGAATTTGTTGTCGGAAATCGCTGCTCATACCTACTACAATTCTCAACCTATTTTACGTGCTTTTCATGTTTGGTTAAGAATTTGGTCTAGTATTCTAAAAGATTTATAAGTTTTTATAATTATATTCATTAATGGGATCATAAAAAGACCGGACATATTGACATACATGTGCCAATATGTTTTATTAGTTAAATATAACAACTTAATACGGAAAGGTTCGTTATTTCCATATTAACATCAGAGAACTAATTAATTGACTAACATCCGACTCAATAATACCTGGACACCCCTACAATTGAATGGTATGGGAAGGTAGGTAATGTAAATGAAGATTTTCACTTTTATTAATCATTCTTATTAATCCATATATATAATATTAATGCATCTTATTAATGCATATAGTTCAGTAGAACCG